>CAMAPE010000014.1:5000-690000 GCA_945859875.1 Cuscuta europaea
AAGGGAAGTGCAGTAATATCATGCAATAACATCAGTATAAAGTGCATTAATTTGATGTTGGCGGGAAGTGTAAATATAGCTTTTATGTTATTGTTAATCATTGTCATCACCACATAAAATGGAGAGCAATGCAGTGACTTTTATATGAAATTTGATGAGGTAATAGCACAAAGGTATCACATATTGACATCACTAATAAACGAATCTCCTTAAAGAAGTGCAATAGAAGCCATGCATTCAATTCATGCGTTCACTGCATTGCAAAATTAATTAGTGCATTATTAACACTTGTACATTGTCATGTATTTTGAGCAACAAATTTGAAAATATATAACTCTCTATAGCACACACAAAACGTTAAATATCTCCAGAATGACTTATTAATAAGATGTTAAACAAATCTTCGGTTAATTGCTTTGAAATCATATCCTTAATCATCCTCCTTAAAAATCGGCCTCATCATTGATTCTTTCCTATTCCTGAGCCAAGCTTCAACCGATACACCTGCAATGCACGCACTTTAAGTTGAGGTTATTTGGGTCATTGACTATCCATAATATTACGTGAATCTTTTTCTTCAAACCTTACTGGTCATACGGAAGTAAAGAAACTAGTATGGTCATATTCTAGGAATTCTATCTAGTTTTACTAATACATAGGTAAAGAAACCTAAATTATAGTCCAACTGACGAAGAAAACGAGCTGCTAATGGTAGAATTCTGATAAATGCTACAACAACAACAACATCCAAGCCTTAATCCCAAAAGAATTTGCGGTCGGCTAACATGATTCGATCTATGATATCGATGCCAAAAAGAGAAGGCGGACAAGAAAAGGAAAAAAGTAAGATAAAATGAATAAAATAAAGATACATAAATATAAGATAACAATAACACAAGAATATAACCAAGATAAAAGAAAAATAAATAAAAGAGCATAAAAAAGCTAGAAGATAAAAATAACATAAGAATATAAAAAGATAAGGAAGATAAACGATAAGAGAAGCAAGAGAGGAAAGGTAGACAAGACATCAATCGTCCACATGGATGTGCGCCCTCCACTTTGCTCTCTCCAAAGTCATACTCTCATCCAACCCAAGAAGACGCATATCAGTTCTGATTACTCTAATCCAAGTCTGTTTGGATCTTCCCCTCTCTCTCTTCTCTGACTCTTCTCCCCACCCCTCAAGTCGTCTAACAAGTGCATCATTCGGCCTTCTATGCACATGCCCAAACCACCGCAAACGAGACTCCTGCATCTTATCTTCTATAGGTGCTACTCCGGCCTTTTGTCTGATTACCTCATTCCTCAGGCGGTCTTTTCTGGTATGTCCACACATCTAACGCAACATACGCATCTCTGTCACACTCATCTTTTGAATGTGGCATTGTTTCACCGCTGATAAGTCCGTATTACAACACGCATTTCATGCATGTTGGGATCAGTTTTTTATGTTTTCCCTAACTTTTAGGTGTCACAAATCTCAATTTTAGCTCAAGTTATGTGTACCAGGCGTCAGTTCGAGTTTTGTGTTATTTGGAGTCAAAATCAGGAATTTAGAGTCCGGCACCGGCGCTTGAGGAGCAATCGGGACAACTTGAGAAGCATTCGAGAGTGAATTGAGAGCTTTGGAGGTCACCGGGAGGTTCACCAATGAAGATTTGATGACAAAAGAGCTCTAGGATTAGCCACGGAATCAAAAGAAGACAAATAGAGCTTGAAAACGACGTTCAGAATGTCCTTATGTCAATCGTTCAAACATATCTCTTTGTAGAAGAATCCAAAGGACACGATTCAAGTTGCATATGAAATCCAACTTCAAGGGATATAAATCATATGAAGACACCATTGCAAGAATCTGAGAGGAAGAAGGTGAAAACAGACGATGAAGTCAGATGATCCCTGTTGCGATTTCAGAATGAGACCTTCCACCATTTTATTCGTATATCTTGATTGGATGATTCCAATCCAATTTAGCAAGTTGTGGTGCATAGAGGACTTCATTATCTACAACTTTCATGAAGGAAGTTTTGTCAAATTCGAACTAGAGAAGTCGGAAAACGCACTGGAAGCCACGAACGCGTGTGTGTGGTGGACGCACGCGTGCGGCCAACATTTTTTACGCGCAAGTCTGTTGGACGCACGGACGGCACGCACGCATGCGTGGGCGCGTGCGTGCCCCCTGGAGTCCTAATTTTGACCGAATTGTTCCGTTTTTACTATTTAAACAGCCTGTAAACCCCTTTTTTGAGGGGGGGCTTAGAGAGAGGCCTAGGGACGAAATTCTTTCTACTTTTCCATCCTGTTCTTCAATTCCCTTGGATTATTTGTAAGTTCCATCTTTTTAATTAATGACAATTAATTATATTCTTCCCAATTCTATTGATTCTTCAATTATGAGTTGTGAGTAGTTTTAATTAGGGATTTGGGATTGATGAAGGGGTTAATCATGATTGATGGCTAGATTCTTTTCGATTTAATTGCATGAATGTCGTTTAATTTGTGTTTGAATAATTTAACTGATATCTTTTGTAACCTGGAACCGCGGCTAGAATTACAATTGCACATAGAATAAATTAAGAGAGATCTAGTTTATTCTAGGACACATTCACACACACTTAATCGTTGGCTAAGAGATTAGTAGCGATTAAGGGGCCGTAAGCTCGCTCGTTTTGGCAATAATTTAGAATCTTGTCGCATGAGAGATCAGTCTGGTCCCCTGAATTATTGTACTCTACGCCGTGAGAGCGGTAAGAACTTAGTATTGATTAGCTAGGCTCAATTAAATTAATTTCATGTAATTATGCCTGATCTGCCAGAAATCTGGTTACCCCGGAATCAATCCATGCTCCCTTCGTCGTTAATTAGATAAAACCCAATCTTTTATTTTAATCGTTCATTCGCATTAGCTTAATTCTAAATCAACCAACCAATCTCGCACGACGCATTTATTTTATTTTATTCCTTTTTAATCGTTGAATTTATTTAATGCTTAATTCCCTTTTTTCCATCCCTGTGGAGACGATACTCGTACTTACATCACTATTCTACAATCTATTTTAAGTGTGAGAAAACTCACATCAGTTTTTGGCGCCGTTGCCGGGGATGGTGTCGGTTTTAAGGGTTAATTAATTTCAACGATATTTTGTTTAGTTGGGTTTTTTTTTTTGGTTTTTTGTAGGATTTTTCTTTGCTAACCTTTCAGGTCATTAAAAAAATCATGGAGCCATCTTCATCTGGAACCCTCGGGACATCTGGAGTCCCTATCACCACCACTGAGTCTGATTTCTACATCAATACATCACCTCAATCATCACCACCAATTTCTCCTAGAAACCACCCATCCGGTTTCCAAAAGTTTCGTCCTTCCTTCCTTCCTCAAAACCAGTCAACTCCACAATTCAACCTTCCACCTCTATACCAGATTTTCCAAAATACTTGTACCGCTCCTGAAACCACTTTTCAAAATTCATTTTTTGCAATGCAAGGAGCAGATAATATTCCCCCGATTTCTCAGAACCCGCTACCTTACCAAAATCCATTTCAAGGCCAGTACCAAGTACCTCCTGCACAAACCAGACCTCAGCATTCTCCATTCCAAGCCTATGTCCCGCAAAACAACCCTCTCTATCAAGGGCAGATGATAGCAGAGTACCTAACCCCAAATTTTTTTGAGTATGACAGCATCCAAGTGCCAGGTATCACTGCGAATCGCTACGAGATCAATCCGGCAGTGATTAGCATGATCTCAAACAACCAATTTGGAGGAGGACCTACTGAAGACCCTATGGCACACATTACCCGATTCCTGAGGATTTTCCAGACTTTCAAGATACCTGGGTTAACTGATGATCATGTAAGAATGATGCTTTTCCCTTTTTCATTAAGGGATGATGCGCAGAGGTGGTTGGACAACAATCCTCACCACCACCTCCAGACTTGGGACCAGTTGCATAGTGCCTTTATTAAAGAGTACTTTCCTACGTCAAAGGCCCTGAAGTTGAAGAAGCAGCTACAAGAATTCAAGCAGGGATCTCTGGAGACTTTAGTTGAAGCATGGGAGAGGTTTAAGATACTAAGAAGGGCATGCCCTCAAGGCAAGATGAGCAACTGCGAGGTCCTATTTTTCTTTTATAGCGGGATCAACAATGAAGGAAAGATGATGTTGGATGCTTCTGCCAATGGAGCCTTTTCTGATTTACCATCTAAGGTTGGAGAAGAACTCGTAGAGAAGATAGTGGCTAACAATGCATCTTGGTACAGTGACAGGAGTTCTCCTCAGCAAAAAGCTCCAGGCCTTTATGAAATCAGTGATAATTCTGCCCTCTCTGCACGGTTAGATACATTGGCAAGCATGATGCAGAGGCTCACCACCAGCATGGATGATCTAAGGAAAAAGGTGGAACTTGCTCACCCGGTGCCCAGTGTAAACATGGTAGCCCCCGGTCCTATGAGTCCTTCTTGTACTATGTGTGGGGGACTCCATTGGCCACATGAATTATGATAGCACACTCGGCAACCCCTGGAGTGGAGCAAGTAGATGCAATGTATTTTCAGAGGCAGGGCTATTACAACCAGCCTTACAGCCAGCAGCAGCAAGAAAATTACTGGCAAGAAAATCAGCAGCAGCAGCATCAGTATAGAAACTATAATCAGCCTCAAACATCTCAGGCCCCACAACAAGCACCTCAGCAAGGTCAAGGGAATTTTGAGAATGTGACTCAGGATAAACTCTCTAGTTTGGAGAAGACACTAGAGCAATTCATTCAAGGGACTGCGGTTAGAGATCAATCAACGCCAGTCAAGTATTCAAGAAACACAGTCAAGTATTCGGGACATACAAATTCAGTTGGGGCAGCTCACGAAGGCCGTATCTCAGAGGCCTAAGGGATACCTCCCGAGCAACACCGAACCAAATCCAAGAGAGCAAGTTCACGCAATCACACTGAGGAGTGGACGGGATCTGGAGCCTGCTGCCACAGAGAAGAAAGTTGAAGAAGTTGAACTAATTGCAGTTGTTCCTGAGGAAAAGAAGGAAGAAGAAAAGAAGAAGAAGGGGGACACAGTCCCAAAGCAACCCGTTACAGTCAAAGCTTACAATTCCCCCCTCCCATACCCGCAACGCTTAAAGGGGAAGAATCACACTGAGGACTTCAACAAGTTTTTGAACCTCTTTAAACAGGTTCAAGTAAACGTACCATTCATGGAGGCACTGCAACAAATGCCGAGGTACGCAAAGTTTATGAAAGAACTCCTCTCTAACAAAAGAAAGTGGGGAGAATTGAAATCAGTGGTGCTGAATGAAGAGTGCTCGACAGTGGTGCTAAAGGAGATGCCCAAAAAGCTCAAGGACCCAGGTAAGTTCACTATCCCTTGCTCCATAGGAAGTGAGATTTTTTATAATGCTTTAGCTGATTTGGGTGCAAGCATCAATTTGATGACATATACCTTGTATGAGAAGCTTGCACTCGGTCCGCTTAAACCAACACGTATGTGCATACAGCTGGTTGACCGATCGGTCAAATATCCTCAGGGGATTACTGAAGATGTGTTGGTTAAAGTGGACAAATTTGTGATTCCGGTCGATTTTGTTGTTCTAGATATGCCCCAAGATCTTGATGTGCCCTTAATTCTTGGAAGGCCTTTTCTAGCCACTGCTCAAGCCCTCATAGATGTTGGGGAAGGGAAATTGATCTTGAGGGTTGGGGAGGAGAGAGTTACTTTTTTCATGGCCAAACTGGCAAAACAATCCTGTCAAGATGTTAATGAGTGCCTTTTCTTAGATGCCATTGATCCACCTGTAGAGGAGGGGAGGAAACCCCCACCTCTTAAAGAGACTAATTTTGACCCGTTCTTTGATAAAGGGCCTGATAAAAGCCTAGACTCATTCTTGTGCTTTACGAGTGGCCCTGAGATGCGCAATTGTTTTCATGAATTTAAGGTCTTACGCCATCTCAGGGCATTTGTTGATAAGAGGTTTGATTTATGGAAGACTAATTTTCTGAGCGGAAGTGTCTTTGACTGAGTTTTTGATGAGGTGGTTGCGTCGGGCAAACGACGTTAAAAATAACGCTTCTTGGGAGGCAACCCAAGCTTATTTCTGCACTTTTGTTTTTGCATGTTTCTTTGTTTTCTGTTTTGTTTTTGTGTTTTTGTGTTTGTTTTGCAGCTCAGGGTCTTGCTTGTGGGATGATGTGCCAAAGATCACTTGACTCAGTTTAGTTCTGCACCGACCAACGCCTTAGGGAAGTTTCTGCGACTCTTATAATCACCTATTTGTAATGTTGACTTGAGTCGAGATTGAGCACGCGTGACCCGTTCCTCTTTACCCCTTGTGCATAGTGCATTTTTGGTCATCGAGGGCGATGCCAAAGTTTAAGTGTGGGGGAGTGAATTGGGCATTCGGGCAGTAGTTATCACATGGGATTACTAGAGTTAGCATGCGCAGGTGTTAGTTGTATATTCACAGAAAGTCATGTCAAATTTTTTGAAAATTTTTCCTTAAACTGTGTCTTTGTGAGCTGGCTAGCCTGTTGACTATGCATTTAGAACATCTTTGAATTGTTTAGGCTTAAATTGCTTGCACTATAACCTAGTTTTTGAGGATGAAGGCATTAGTCACCCATTGAATCGTTTCACAAATCATCCACCTGACCTGAATAAGTTCTTTAGGAGAAGCCATTTTGAGTCTGACCGTTTATTCTTTACCCAATTAATTGAGCTCCATAGCCCAAATGGCCTGTGTTTCCTTACCTGTGAAATTTTCTAACATAGTCTTGGGTTTTAGGGAACTAGGGGATTAATTTGCTAAGTTTAGGGAATTTTTGTAGGAGCCACCGTTGGCACTGTTCCTATGCCCCAAGTGGGGTAAGAGCACTCACTTTTTAGGAATTTGATATTTTCGAGGATTGCATTGTAGGCATGGATTCACGTTGAATAATTGAACCTTAATTTCTAATTTTCCTTGGTGAGGCCGAGATTAGAATGGGGTAATGTCTAGTGAAGATATGAAAATTGAAAAAAATAATATAGCTAGACCTCTTACCTTGCGAAAAAGAGAATGGGAGACCCGGTCAAAAAGCGTAAGTGTTCTGCATAATAAGATGAGACTTGGGGATCTTTCGAAAGAAACGGCGTTCTCGTGTCAACATGACAAGGAAACCTGATCTTAATTAATTGAACTTGGAGGCTATTGCAAAAATTAGCATTAGTCCTTCTCGTACTTCAAGTATACGTCAAAACACCAATGTGCCGCGGCGGTTTAGCTTAGTTGTACACCATGTCTACTCTTTGCATAGGTTTAAGTGATAGTTCCTGATTTGTGGTCTACTAAATTCCCTGATCCTAAGAATAGCCCTGAAATTCCTGAATGCATTAAGTCCTTGTCAGGTTGTTCCAAAACTCTCAAATAAAGGGATTGATTATTTATTCACCATTCATCACGAGCTTCACAAGTCCTTCTAATCAGTAGCTAGTTTATTAGTGTGCGCTGCCATAATTTTGAGGATGTTGTGAATAATTTTGTCATTAATTTTAGCTACAGTACAAAGATGTAGTTCAGGGGAGAATTTTCTTGGTTTTATCTCTCTGTTCTGTGAGTATCCCTGTAACTACCTGTGCATGCTAATTGTTTTAATTTCGTGTGGTGATTATCGTAAGTCCCATTGTTTAGTTTGCTTGAGGACAAGCAAAGGCTTAAGTGTGGGGGAATCTGATAAGTCCGTATTACAACACGCATTTCATGCATGTTGGGATCAGTTTTTTATGTTTTCCCGAACTTTTAGGTGTCACAAATCTCAATTTTAGCTCAAGTTATGTGTACCAGGCCTCGGTTCGAGTTTTGTGTTATTTGGAGTCAAAATCAGGAATTTAGAGTCCGGCACCGGCGCTTGAGGAGCAATCGGGACAACTTGAGAAGCATTCGAGAGTGAATTGAGAGCTTTGGAGGTCACCGGGAGGTTCACCAATGAAGATTTGATGACAAAAGAGCTATAGGATTAGCTACGGGATCAAAAGAAGACAAATAGAGCTTGAAAACGACGTTCAGAATGTCCTTATGTCAATCGTTCAAACATATCTCTTTGTAGAAGCATCCAAAGGACACGGTTCAAGTTTCATATGAAATCCAACTTCAAGGGATATAAATCATATGAAGACACCATTGCAAGAATCTGAGAGGAAGAAGGTGAAAACAGACGATGAAGTCATATGATCCCTGTTGCGATTTCAGAATGAGACCTTCCACCATTTTATTCGTATATCTTGATTGGATGATTCAAATCCAATTCGGCAAATTGTGGTGGATAGAGGACTTCAGTATCTACAACTTTCATGAAGGAAGTTTTGTCAAATTCGAACTAGAGAAGTCGGAAAACTCACTGGCAGCCACGCACGCGTGTGTGTGGTGGACGCACGCGTGCGTCCAACGTTTTTTACGCGCAAGTCTGTCGGACGCACGTACGGCACGCACGCGTGCGTGGGCGCGTGCGTGCCCCCTGAAGTCCTAATTTTGCCCGAATTGCTCCGTTTTTACTATTTAAACAACCTGTAAACCCCTGTTTTGAGGGGGGAGCTTAGAGAGAGGCCTAAGGACGAAATTCTTTCTACTTTTCCATCTTGTTCTTCAATTCCCTTGGATTATTTGTAAGTTCCATCTTTTTAATAAATGACAATTAATTCTATTCTTCCCAATTCTATTGATTCTTCAATTATGAGTTGTGAGTAGTTTTAATTAGGGATTTGGGATTGATGAAGGGGTTAATCATGATTGATGGCTAGATTCTTTTCGATTTATTGCATGAATGCCGTTTAATTTGTGTTTGAATAATTTAACTGATATCTTTTGTAACCTGGAACCGCGGCTAGAATTACAATTGCACATAGAATAAATTAAGAGAGATCTAGTTTATTCTAGGACACATTCACACACACTTAATCGTTGGCTAAGAGATTAGTAGCGATTAAGGAGCCGTAAGCTCGCTCGTTTTGGCAATAATTTAGAATCTTGTCGCATGAGAGATCAGCCTGGTCACCTAAATTAGTATTGATTAGGTAGGCTCAATTAAATTAATTTCATGTAATTAGGCCTGATCTGCCAGAAATCTGGTTACCCCAGAATCAATCACTGCTCCCTTCGTCGTTAATTAGAGAGAACCCAATCTTTTATTTTAATCGTTCATTCGTATTAGTTTAATTTTAATTCAACCAACCAATCTCGCACGACGCATTTATTTTATTTTATTCCTTTTTAATCGCTGAATTTATTTAATGCTTAATTCCCTTTTGTCCGTCCATGTGGAGACGATACTCGTACTTACATCACTATTCTACAATCTATTTTAAGTGCGAGAAAACTCACATCAACCGCCCAACACTCTACGCCATACATTAATGCCGGCCTAATTGCTGTACGATAAAATTTACCTTTCAGTTTAGTCGGCATACCTCGATCACATAGAAATCCTGAAGCACTTTTCCATTTCATCCACACAGTTCTGATTCTATGACATACATCTCCATCTAATTCACCATCCTTCTGAATTATGGATCCCACCGGTATCTCCTTACCATCAAGAGTAATCCCACTGTTGCTACTGCTTCTACCTCCACCGAACTTGCACTCCATATACTCAGTCTTGCTTTGGCTCAGTTTGAAACCCTTGATCTCCAATGTTTGTCGCCATACTTCCAACTTTGCTTTAACAACAGATTGTGTCTTGAATTGACTTCGTAAGTTCATCCATGACTAAAGCAAATAAGAAAGGACTCAGAGCAGATCCTTGGTGCACTCCAATAGTAATAGGAAACTCTGCGGTCCTCCCTACACTAGTGCGGACACTTGTAGTACAAGCATCATACATATCCATGATGATGCTGATATACTTACGTGATATGCCTTTTCTACTTAAGGCCCACCAAAGAACTTCTCGAGGTACCATATCATATGCCTTTTCTAAGTCAATGAACACCAAATACAGATCCTTTTTAGTGTCTCTATACTTCTCCACAACTTGTCTAAGAAGGTGAATGGCCTCAGTTGTTGAGCGTCCAGGCATAAAACCAAATTGATTCTCCGAAATTTTCACACTTTTACGTAGTCTTTACTCAACAATTCGCTCCCAAAGTTTCATGGTGTGACTCATAAGCTTAATCCCTCGATAGTTAGCACATTCTTGTACATCACCCTTATTTTTAAATAAGGAAATGAGAGTACTCTTCCGCCAACTCACTGACATTTTGTTGTTTCTCCAAATCATGTTGAAGAAACGTGTTAGCCACTTGATGCCTTTCTCTCCCAAACTTCTCCAAGCCTCGATCGGTATGCCATCTGGGCCCACTGCTTTCTTCTGGCCCATTTTTCTCATAGCCTTTTTAACTTTTGTTGTTTGAATCCTTCTCACGAAGTCCCTATTTACCATACACTCTGGTATAGTAAGATCATCAATACCTTGGACTTTATTCCCGTTGAACAAGGTATCAAAGTATGACCTCCACCTCTCTTTTATTTCTTCGTCGTCCATTAGTACCCTTTGATCGACATCCTTCACACACTTAACTTTTCCGATATCTTGAGTCCTACGCTCACGAAGGCGAGCAAGTCTGTAGATATCTTTTTCTCCTTCCTTAGAATCCAACTTTACATACAATTCCTTATTCACTTTTCCTTTGACTTCCTTCACAGTTTTCTTTGCTCTCTTCTTCTAGCCTCTTTGTACTCCTCTATGTTCTCGTCGCTCCAACTTTTGCCCAATTTCTTATAGCATTCTCTTTTGGCCCTTATGGCTTGTTGTAATACCCGAGATTATCTTAAGAGGATTAATAGTACTACTCATACCAACAGAGGTGCATCTCCTTTTAAGGGAGCTCATCACCCAAGAACTCCAAAGTTAAGCGTGCTTGCACGAGAGTAGTCTTGGGATGGGTGACCCCCTGGGAAGTTTCTCAGGGCGCGCACGAGTGAGGACAAAGTGCGCGGTAAAGGCTCGTGGTGGTTTGTGAGGGCAGTACTAGAAGTCTGGAGGGTGTGTAGGAGTAACTACCTCGGGCCCTACTAGGCGGGGTGTTACAAATGGTATCAGAGCAACCCTGTGACAGTGTGCTGATCCGTTGGATATCGAGCGGGCACTTAGCAGGGGAAAAGAATCTGGGATATGATTGAGATTGGTTTATGGGCGCAACGAGGACGTTGCGTTCCTAAGTGGGGGTGATTGTAATACCCGAGATTATCTTAAGAGGATTAATAGTACTACTCATACCAACAGAGGTGCATCTCTTTTTAAGGGAGCTCATCACCCAAGAACTCCAAAGTTAAGCGTGCTTGCACGAGAGTAGTCTTGGGATGGGTGACCCCCTGGGAAGTTTCTCAGGGCGCGCACGAGTGAGGACAAAGTGCGCGGTAAAGGCTCGTGGTGGTTTGTGAGGGCAGTACTAGAAGTCTGGAGGGTGTGTAGGAGTAACTACCTCGGGCCCTACTAGGCGGGGTGTTACACTTGTTTCACCTCATCATTCCACCAAGATGTGTCCTTTTTTGGTGGCAGACATCCTTTAGATTCTCCGAGTATCACCTTCCCCACTTTGTTAATGGTGGACTCCATTGATAACCACACATCATCCACGTGTGCGTCATTATCAATAGACCAAACATCTTCCTCCAATATTTTGTGTGCAAAACTTTGTTGGAGATTCCCCTCGAGCCTCCACCATTTTATCTTTGGCTCCCCTTGTACCTTAACTCGTCCACTTTTTTACCTCGAAAATCAAGCACAAGCATCCTATGCTGAGTGATTAGCACTCTCACCTGGGATAACCTTACGATCAGTGTAGCTAGTTCTCCAAGTCGTCCGTACTAAAAAGTAGTCAATTTGGGTACTATTAGCTCCACTTCTATAGGTGACAAGGTGAGAGTCTCTTTTCTTGAACCAAGTATTCATCACAGCCAACTCATATGTTGAGGCAAAATCTAGAATGTTCTTCCTCGCTTCATTTCTAGTGCCAAAACCATGTCCGCCATGGACTCTCAAAACCATCACGACTTGGGCCCACATGCCCATTGAGGTCCCCTCCTATGACCAGTTTCTCTCCCCCTGGCACTCGTCGCACCACTTCCTCAAGATCCTCCCAAAATTGTTGAGTGATAGATGCATCCAATCCCACTTGTGGTGCATAGGCACTAACCACAGATACGATCCAATCCCACTTCTGATAAATGCTAACAGAAACAAATAGGGCCCAATTACCTATATCCACAGTTTTATGTTTTCATTTTCTAGTCTTCCATTTTTCAAATTTGAACACCATACCTATTTTCCAAATTTCATTTGTTCTCCATTTCATTTTTCACATAAAGCCATAAATTAAGTATACACATTGATGAAGTAAAACTTTATGTAATCGAAGGCATAAAAATGACAAATATTATCTGACTCCGTTAAAAAATTAATATGTGTGTAGAATGCATAATAAAGTACTCGTAATTGGAAACATTTTAAGTAAAAAAAGGTTTACATAAATGATAATCTATGAACTAGATTTAATAATTAAGTACATTTTTTTAATAAGAGGCTACATTGTCGTGATTAGGGGTGGACCGGGATCGAGCCGGGCCGGGCTGCAGGCCGGGACTAAGCGGGCTCGGGCTTAAGAGTTTCAGGCCCGGTACCGGCCTTGGTTTTTACCGGGATCGGGTCGGGCCGGGCTTCGGGACGAGACTAGGCAATAAATTAAAAAATAGTGCAATTGGATCGAGGCCATATTTTTAGAGAACATATTTTTGCTTAATATAATTTATGCAATGGTGTATGTTGAATATAATTTGCCTGTGTTAATAAATAAAGTATACTTCGTATTATATTCAACATACACCATTGCATAGATCGCGAAAACATATTTTAGTTTTAAAAAAGTTACCGCAATAGGATACCCGAGTGCGAAACAAATACAAGATGCAATGTAGCGTTGTCATGCGTATTTCTTTTTTGGAAAACACCAAAAAAAGGGTTATCCGACTTAAGAAGAAAAATCAGAAACATGTATCGTTTTTCAATATTGGAGAAGCAACAAGTAAATACGTTTTCCAGTTTTTCTTTCTCCAGTTTTTCAGTATCTGAAAAAATAGAAAATATGTGTTAGTAAAAGGATCCTTAGCTTCGTACTCGTCTTCGGCCTTCCTGCTCCTAAAATACCGTTGTCTAGAGCCAAATGGCTAAAACCAATTTTATTCCAAGATAAGCCAGAATGAATCCTAACAAGGGGTTTAAATACCCATCTACTAATTCTCAAACTACGAAACAAAATCCTAGAAATCCTAATCAACTCCAACTAGGAAACAGAATAAAAAAAGATCCTAATCAACTTCAAATAGGAAACAAATAATAGAAATCCTAATTAACTCCTAATAGGAAACAAATAAGGTGGGCTCAAGCTCGTTCCCGCCTTCAGTAACCCACGGGGGCTTCTGCCCCTCTTATTCCAAGCTCAGATTCTGCTTCATATCACCAAGCTAGGGTCGACCTTGGCCATGTCAAACAAGTGCACTTGCACAGGGCTCATAAATTTCAAAGGATCAAAATTAAAAATTTTATACTAGTACTGTACTCTTATGTTCTATAAGGCCGAAAAAGGCACCTTCAAGGAGGGCCCAGATAAGCAGTCCATTAGATTAGGCCATGAGGTCTACTTCCGCATGGAGAAGACTAATTTATACACAATTACTAGAGTTGAGTTCTTCTCCACCATCGATGTGGGAAATTTGAATTGGAAATGAAGACTATGAAAACCAAAACATACTGCATGCTCCGGTGAATTTTATAAGCGGGTAGCCCCTTTTTAATTAATTCTCTTCATTCACCAAATGAACAATGATTTTGTTATGACATTGAATTTTCCTTGGTAATAATGGAACATATGATTGTCCTAGACAATAATAGTAATGGAACTAGAGTCGGTTTGATACTCATATATCCATTTTATCAACCTTATCAGCAACTATTTTATCATATACATAAATTTTGACTTCAAATACTAAATTGTGTAACAATCAAAATAAATTAGATTACAATTACTATTTTTGTTAATTGACTGAAGTTACTATAATCTTATATATGGAATCTAATACGAGGTAGTAAAAAACAACAATATATCATTTTGTATTACACTTTTTATACATATAAATATTATATATATTGAGCAAAGTAAAAGTTAGGCCCAATCTTGTATAATATATTTTGGATACTTATATATTTTCTTCATATATCACCATAAAATAGTAATTATTAGTAGAAATTTAATACACATTTTCATGCCTAGGATACGCCTATATATTTCCACCTAGGCTTCAAAGGCTCGAGGTTTGGCCTCAGCGTCTTGCCACGCCTCATCGCCCTCATGCCTTTTAGAACACCGCTAGTACTATGTATGACATATCAACCCAAGTTCAAGGAAAACGAAACAAAGAGAGAGAAGTAAAGAATGGCTTTGGGATTAGACGGACTCCTGAATTTTAACTTAAAATTTGTAAACATGTGCAGAATTAGTTGAAGATTTAAATAATTGGTAGTAATAATATTACCAAAGATTTTTTTTTTTGGGTCGGAGCCTGAAAATGAAAGGCCTAATTTTCATTGTTGCACAGGGCCTCCATTTTCTTAGGACCGGCCCTGCACCAGACATGATTATCATGAGACCCGGAGGTCCGAATTTATATACTCTATCACTTATATGTTTTTGTTAAGTTTTTATTCACAATGTAACACAATGTCTAAATGTAGACATACATCAACCAAATTTGGAGGTCTTATTATGTGCTACCGAAAGCAATAAATTTGTACTCCTTAGTCCTTACTACGTAGTACACCGTTGCGACTTGTGAGTCTTGTGACTTGTGTCCCAACTCCCAAACCCTTCCTAAACCCTTCCACGCAGTGATTAGCCAAATAAGCAACAAAATCTCGGCTTCCTTTCCAGTTTCTTCACATCTGCTTTCATGGCTACTGATTTGCGGGAGAAAATCGTTACCTATATCCGCTACGCGGAGCTCCGCCTCTTACGTTGCACTTTAGCGTTCGACCAATCTCCTTCATCTCCAGAGCCGCCCACTGGTTCTCTTTCTCATCCTTTATTCACTCACTCTCGTGTCCTGCTCGATCAAGTTATCGAGCTAATTGAATCCGGGCAGTACACCAAGGCGCTCTCTTCTCCAGCCGCAAATTCTGTCTTCTCTTGCACTCGATTCCAACTCCAATTCACAGATTCTACCGAGTCTGCACAGCAATTCTACTCCGAGTTCGTACCAGGATGTGTAACGTCATTCCTCAACAATGATGGGGACGGAGACTCGGATAGTTTGGACTTACATAGCATGTTTAAGGCTCTTATTGTCATGTCCATTGCGGTTGCATCTCTCCTTGCATTTGTTCAGTGCAACACTACTGGGTCTGTCACAGTTTAACAATATTGCTTAAAAGATTTCATCTTTTATTTATTTTTTGTAATTAGTTTCTCTTTACTCAGTTATTGATTATGTGTCTATGGGTTCAGTCCAGCTGAGAAGTTTCCGTTGATGCCTTTAGTTGCATTAACTTATGGTGAAGGAGAGAGCAGTGATAGTAGAGGATGGCTGGAATGGGAGAGATGGGGAGAAAATGAGTTAATTTCAGTTGGTTCAGATTTGGGTGCTAAGTTTTACAATACTCAGGTAAAATAATTGGCTGACACTGGTTGCTCACCCACTTTATGGTGCTCCCATTAGTAAAGAAAATCATGTTAAAGAAAGATTTGAATTTAGTGAAAAAGAAATGGGTTTTATACTCAGTAATTATCCAACCAATTATGTTAGTCAATGACAGAGTAAGCCCAAGAATGGATAAACTATTGTGCCTTTTCAATTCATTATTATTCCTGATTTTTTTTGCATCCTTGCTCTCAAATATTTTGCATTTTAACCATAAATAGATGTTGCTTCATGTGCTCTTTTCCCCTTTAAATCTTTCTTTTGCTGTAGTATATAGTTCTTTCAAAGGTCCTGCTTTTGAGGATAAAAGATCTTTTGGCAGAAGGCAACTTTTCTTCCACAGTGAAAAGCGTCTCGTGGTGGTTAGCTCGGTTGCTTATCTTTCAGCAGAAATTGTTAGATGATCGTTGTTCTGCACTGTTTGATCTACTACAAGTTTATACTCTTGAAAGTTTGAATCAGTTTGGTACCACAGAAAAGGCTAGAGACTATTGGGTCTCTCAGATCTCAAACGATGATGCTTCTACTATTGTCTCAGCACTTCACTTAGAGGCAGGAATCATGGAACTCACTTATGGGCGGATTGATTCTTCCAAGTGAGTGATTTATATGTAGATTTTTTGGCTATCATATTGATATTTACTTCTGAAATAGAGCATTCTTAAGGGCTCACTTAATCACTTATTGTATATTTTTTATTGGATATAAAAAATGCGTCAAACACCCCGTGTTACTGTTATTCATGTGCAAAATCCCTTCTATGAATAAATTTAATTGCCAAATGAATGAAAAATATATAGTATTTATGTGTAACTCAGAAATCTTGACAAAGTTACATGCATATTCAATCACATTATTAAGAAAATTGATTTCATAATTGTACGTCCAAAAGGTTGAATCCCCAACCCCAAGGGCCCCCCACCCCGACCCGACAGGATGGTGGGGGAGTAAATCACGGTGACTCAGTCGGCAAAGCGGCAGTAGGCCTTTACCCGTGCGCACCAGAGGGCCAACCTTATTTCAGGTTCTGAAAACCCCCTTTTGGCCGCTACGGGATTCAAACCTTGGTCTACGTCCAATTTTTCCCACCGCTCGACCAACTGAGCTACCCGTGCGGGTGATTTCATAATTGTAAAATTTGTTCTTGGATGGGGTTTTTCTCATGGATAATTTTAACACGGGGGGTTTGATGCATTTTTTAAATCACAAGTGGCTAATGCGCCGAATTCATATATCATGAGGGTGTTTGGTGTAGTAACCATAACCCTATATTTATCTAAAAGAACTTCTTTCTTTTTAGTCAGACTGAGTGACCGACATACCTTAGGTTACATCCTCTAGTATTCTTATCATTCCTAAGGGAGACCTTTTTTCCATTTGACGTGGGAAATATTCCAAGTTTTGTCTCAACTTCCATATTTTTTCTTCACCAAAGTATGCCCATTTGGATTTTTTTTTATCTTTATTTATTTTACAGTCCGTTTTTGTAATATCTTATTAATCGAAGTGTGTTATATAACTAATTTCTCACTTAGAAGCAACTAACTTCAATAGAATATGTCAATGCTAAGCAATAATTTTAATGAGCATGTAACATGCTGATTAATGAGCACATAGAGTGATACGATTAACATGTTAAGCAGCAACAACAACAACATTACCTCAATGCCACAAAGACTCCCACCTACGGTGGAGTAAGAGGGGTCAGATGTATGCGGCCTTACCCCTATACTCAAGCACTGAGAGACTGCTTCCGGATGACCCATAATGAAAACCGCATCGAAAATTTCATGGATTGACTGCTGCTTCATAACAAAAAAGTGCAAGCAATTTAGTGAGCTATTTTGCTTTGTTCCATCATATTCCTAAGCCAAAAAATAGCGAGTCTTTGGCTTCATTGGAAATGATGGAACTAACATGTTCAACATATGTGTTCAATAAGTACATTAAATTAATATATTTGAATAGTTAATATGTAGAACCAATCATTATTCATTAACCTCCGCAGGGACTAACATGCTCATTAGTGAGCATGTTGCATGCTCATTAAAATTATTGCCTACTAAGTACTAAATTCAATATTTCGAAGTGGAAGTTATATTTCATTGCTTTTATTTTTCTTCAACTTACGGCTGTTTGCAAGGAGTTAAATGATACCAATGCCTTTCGGTCTGAAAAGTTGAGGACTTGATGCTTGAAATTCTTTTCTCGATACAGAAGTGAATGTGAACTGCAGATTTCTTATTATCTATTCACAGGCCACACACAAAAAAAAGTTTGCTGCTTTCAAGTTTCATCAAACTGATTTGCATGAGTACTAATAGAATTCATATTCCAGACTGTATTTTGAATCAGCATCATCATCATCTGGACTTAGTTTCTCTTTGAGTGGGGCTATGGGCTATCGAACTGTACATCAGGTATATACGTAATTGAATAAGACTTCTAACTTTCTGTGCAGTTCTTTGATGTGACTGAACAATCGGAGTAACAGACTAACAGTTGCTGTAGCAAATGTAAAATTATCTGCAAGGATGAAATGTTTTGAAGGTAGAACAATAATAAGTTTGATACCTGGCTATGAAGCCCTGGAGCTATTGTATTCTGGTGCAAAAATTAGAAGGCAAAAACCAGAGATTTATATTAAAATGGTTAACTCGGTAAAAATTCTATTGCTATGTGTTGAAAATTGACATTGTGATTATATTTCTTGATTTGATTGAGATTATCAAACTATTAAATTGATGCACCCAGGGAAAAAGTACAAAATTAGCCAGGCGCGTACTAAATCAACTTGTGTATGTTTGTTGATCATGTGTGCAATGTGTTCTCAGTTATAGGCTACTTTTGTGACCTAGAGAATAGATATGTGCTAGTCCAGGGCTTCTGTAGTGTGGTCTGACAGCCCCTTGAATACAACACACATAGTAATAATACACTTCCAAGTGACCAAGTCTTCAACACAATTGAAGAACTGAACTCTTACTGGCTGTTCAAATGTCAAAGTACATTTTCTAATCCCTTTTGCCATATGAAGCTGTGTTATAAGAACCGGACTGGGCCGGACAGGTCAACCCACAACCTGGCAAACCAGCACTTAGTCCGCCGTGATTGTTTATCAACCCCCTTACTTGAGTAAAAGCCGGAAGTAGCCCGTAACCGGGCTTAAGCCCGAATCCTACCCGAAGAGCTAAAAACTGGAAAGCTCAGTTAAACTCGGTAAAATCTGTCATGCAGGGGTTCAAACCCAGTACCTATAGGATGGCATAGCAGCCACTATACCAAATGTTCCACTCCGGCTTTTTTGATTGAGGTGCTTGAGGCTTCTTAAGAAGTATTATTCTGTGCTAAATTTCATTGCATCTTAAAGCTTCTTTTATTTATTAATAGTAGTAATTATAAGTATAATATGAAAACTGATAATACATACTATTGTTATTATTATATTATATTGCCCGAATATGTATTAAATATTTCAAATATGAGTGAAAACAATATATTTTTGCATTATTAGATTTTGTAATTGATGTCACGTTCATATGTTTTGTTCCTCTAATTTCAAATGCATTCATGATTTAGTTAAAAAAATTGTATTTGAGAATAATAGTTTCTTTATGTTGATAATGTATTGTCATAATTAAATTATGAAGGATAATAATTTTTCACTTTACAAATTTAGCTACACACATATCTATAATCATATATAATTTGTGTTGACCAGGTCTACTGGTTGTTGACCGGGTTGACCCTTGACCTGGTCACTTGTCCAGGTTGCCTCCCGGTCTGGTTTTTACAACATAGATAAGAAGTCCTTGATCCTCTAGTATTAGTTCATGTTTCAATGGTAAATATCTAAAAACTATCAATATAACTACCTGGAGATAGTGAAGAAACTGATGACAAGCATTTGATAGCTGTGGGATTGGAATAACATAGAAATCAAAGTTTGAGTATACTCAGTAAAACTGTTCATGTTACATGATGCCCTTTCTCTCTTCACTTGGATGAGTTTTGACTTTTGAATGCAGGTTGAACCGAAGGCGCAATTGGTTCTTGTTGGTAGCACAAATGGCTGCGAGAAGGTTCCTCAACGAGGGCTTGAGTTGCATAGTGATTCATCTATTGCTAGTGAAGATGTTCAACATTCGCAAGCACATGAAAGGTCTGAGGCATCTGATATATTAATGGCACCAAGATTCACAGAGGATTTCAAGACTTCTGAGGTGAACTACAGTATTGCTGCTACCCGATTGAAATCCGTGCAGCAAGCAGTAGTTTTAGCGCAATGTCATTTTATACAGAGGAGTGCTAGAAATGATGAATTGCAAAGTAAGCTGCATGAGAAATGTGTTTTGAATTTTATGTCATTGTAGTAGAAGTGTGAGAATGGCATTCTTTTTATTATGTGTAGTTTTCTTATGCTGACATTTCCTGTACAGGGTGGGAAATGGCTCCATATATAGAAGCAATTGATTCCCAACAGTCATCACCCTTCATGGTAACTGAAGTTGTAATTTTTGTATTCTGCACATGAACACTTTCCATATGCTTTGGTTGTCTGGTCATGGCTTTTTGCTGAATAATTTGAATAACTAGATTTGTTTGATTTCTTTCTTCACTCAGATACGATATCTCTGTGACATATCGCGTATTCATTGGGAGTCGACCCGTAGTCGCACAAAGCAGCGTTCGTTGCTGATGATGGATAAACTGGTATGACTTCTACCTTAATCTTATTGTGTTGCGTGATGGCTTTACGAAACTTTAGTCATTAGTTTTCATTTTACAGTTGTTACCCAAAAATCGAAGTCTTTTTCCCTTTGACCCTCCCTTCTACTTCCTCTGCTCCAATACGTAGTTCACTATTTTCCTTTTTTGGCTATCTCACCATAAACTATATTGCTTCCTCCTCTTTTTAATAAATCTCAACCACACAATTTCACTTTCTAGTAAGGGTGACATTCCCCACTATGAACTTTATTTGGGATGGAAGGAGCATCCATCATATATGGCTTTACATTTTTTTTCAGTTTGCACTTAATAACTAGCGTCCTGCCTGCAGCCAACATGTAGAAAACTAGTAAGAAAAAGTAACTTGATCTTATAATGGGATATTAGTGCTAAAAGCCTAAAAGGGGAAGTAATGGATGAGAGATAGTTCAATGGAGAAGGAGCTTACTAATTTTTAATTTTTATAAGAGGTTATTTATGGGGGAGGGTGCATAAAGTGTTACTTGGATGTAAATTTTCTATATTCTTACTAAGAGTTGGGTCAGTTGGCTAATGAAAGATAAGCAAAAGTAGCACTAGTTAGCATTTGTAAACTTTTTGCGAGGTGTTGGATTAAGTTCCAAATGACACTTCTAGTTTGTATGATAAATTCTTTAATTAGCTCTATTTTTGAGTGTTTCTTCCCCAAGCATTTCAGGTTCAAAGTATATACGATCCTTCTCCAGTGGTTTCACAGAGGATGCTATTCTGCTTTGGAGCTAAAGTTCCTACACTTCCTGCATTACGCAAGTATGTTTGCTATGTTTATTTTTGTTACTTCTAATTCAGCAGTATCATGATTTTATCTCAACTGTTGTTGGTCTGTGCAAGAGTTTGTTCTTATGATTCATATTGTGGTGTTTTGCTTTTAAGTGATGTGATGCAATTCATAACACATTTCTTATGGTAGCAATAGTACATTTGGCTCTTGTTCAGGGAGTATGGTGATCTGCTAGTAAGCTGTGGCTTGATCGGGGAAGCTGTCAAAATATATGAAGATCTTGAGCTTTGGGATAATTTAATTTATTGTTACAGGTACCAGCTTCACTTAAAACTGTATTTCTGTGCGCTTAAGTTAGACTTTTCAGAAGTGGAGGATACAGTATCAGTCTAACACCACATGCGCTGGCAGGCTTTTGGACAAGAAAGCAGCATCTGTGGAACTCATTAGGGCACGATTATCTGACAGGCCATCTGACCCAAGGTTATGGTATGTTGAAATATACTTTTCTCTTTTCACACTTGTTTTTCTTCATATAAGGCCAAAGTTCCCTTTGAATTCTATGAATATAATGTGCTTAAAGATATTGTCATAAACTCAAAATGATTCTCACTTTCTTTATTATGTTGTAAATTATGTGCTTCATTTGTAATGACGAGAGTACAAGACATTATTTCAATGAATTTCATAAAGATTTGATTTTCCACTTTTTATTTAAATCTTTTTTGGTATCATGTATGTCCCATGTCAGGATAAAGGAGAAGAGTGTTGTGGAAGTTGCGTAACGGCTAACAATGCCTTAATAATAGAACATGATATGAATCAAAATATGAATATCACTTGAGCTAGGTCATCGCCCGTTAGCAATGTGTCATCCTTCCGCTGGGTTGATGTCAAATATGCAAGGGCGTGCTACACTTCATAGGCTTGAGTGTAGTGATAAGAATGCTAAAGTTGCTAGGTCATTGTCTGGATGTGTCAAATATGGGAGGACATGGTGGGGGTTGAGGTGGTGTTAGGAATAGAAAGAGTTCTTTTGCCAAAAAAGAAGGTGGACTTCTAGATTGCGCTTTCAGACATGGAACATTGGGTCTCTTTCGGGAAGTTCTTCAGAGGTAGTTGAGGTTATGAGGAGGAATATCAGCAATATGTGCGTGCTGAAAACTAAGTGGGTTAGAGAGGAGACACAAGATTAGTTTTGGAGGTTTTAAGTTGTGGTATTTGGGGAGAGAAAAGAACATAAACAAGCAGGCATTATTGTGAATTTGTGGCGCATGACTATGTTGAGGATGTGGTGAAAGTCTTTAGGAAGAACGACCGCATTATGAAATCATAAGGATGGGATTTTGTCTATGCATGTAACACCCTGGCCCCGCAGGACCCATGGTAGTTACTCAGGAGTCGGGATCTCTAGTATTGTTTTCACAAATCACCACGAGCCTTTACCGAGCACATTGTCTTCACTCGTGCGCGCCTTTATTCTAGGGATTCTTCTCATCCCGGCACTTGTATGCCCCATGCCCCATATGGTTACAATTATAGCATTTCACCGGATTCCCTGCACAATCCGCTCCAGGATGGTTGCTCGGCCAGAGTTTGCATTTGTAATACCTGTTCTGGTTTGGCTGGTTTCGCCCCTGTCCTTGGCCTTGGAATACCTTCCCGCCTCGATTGTTTTGGCGTTGTTCGGAACGATCAGTTCTGGCCCTCTTCTGCTGGTGCTCTACTTTAGTATTCCTTCGGTCCTTCGTTTGTGCCTCTCTCTCTTTTTGGTGTACCCAAGGTGCGCCTGGTCATCTTTAGAGTGCTGGACCTCTATTGCGCTGCGCCTGGTGCGCTTAAGCCCTCAGGCGCTCGACTTTGACAACCTTGGGTGTACCCGATAGTACTTGCTAGCTTTCCCGTATGCTTCGTTAAGGGTTCGCGGCTCGGGCACAGTTATGAACTTTTGGGTTTCGAAGTTAAGCCCGTTAATAAATCTTCGAGTCCTGCTGCCTCAATCAATACTAAGTCCTCGACAAAACAAGATAGCTGGACGAATTTTGTGTGGTAGTTCTGAACAGTCAAGTGGCCCTGCTTGAAGTTGACAAACTCATCGTAATTTGCCTTCTTCACGTGATCAGGGTAATATTGGTCACACATCGTTGTTTTGAAGTCCTCCCATGAAAAGTCTGGCTGCTCGAGAAGTGTTGGTCCGTCAGTGGCCCACCAATGGTCTGCCCTTTGATGCAGGTAATATACTGCGATGTTCACTTGTTGCTCCATCGGGCAGTTGATTGAGTCGAAAAGTTTGTCAAAGGTGCGTATTCAGTCTTCAAGAATGAGGTGATGCTCCTCGCCTAGGTATTTTTAGAAGGTTTCGCTCGGCTACACGTGTCGCGAAGTCAATCTCATTGTTTTGGGGTTGAGCCGCTCCGATAAACTGGGCTATTTGTTGGATAGTTTGGGCAAGCTCCGCAATGGTTGGGGTTGTGTGGGGGTGTCTTCTTGGCGGCATTATTCTTAATAGAGAAAACGAGTACCAAGTACTGAGGCATTCATTTTTTTTTCAGGAAACACCTCACTTATTTATTGAATAAAGATAAATACAAAGAGTAGGAGGACTATACCAAAGCCTACTCATAAGGCTTCTATGTTATGCAAGTTCTCTACTAGCTCAAATTCTTATGACAATTCAGCACACAAAGATGTTAACATATTCCACATAATTCACATAGGCACAAATCTCATGCATTTCATAACTCAATAATATCGCAAAGGTTTCACCTCCTCGTCACGTTCCTAGAAAAGTGTTTTTCCTAGTATGTTCATTCTCCTTGTTTTTATGAAATCGTTTTGAAAATCTCCGCTTTGAAGAGGTATGGTTTTCATGGTTTTCTTCAAAGATTTTCCACAACGAAGTTTAAGCACAAGGAGAAGTTCCCAGTTAGTTGGACGAGCGCAAAGGCTTAATTTAGCACCAACCAGCTTAGACTCTTATCGTATTGGTGACAGAATTTCTTCCTACGACCTATTACCTCGTGTTCTTATCCCTTCGGAAAACCTGGGTGACGAGGACCACCTCCTACTGGAAGACTGGATCCATACCTTTGAAAAACTGTTCGACTCAATCAACTGCCCGATGGAGCAGCGAATGAACATCGTAGTATATTACGTGCATCAAGAGGCAAACCATTGGCGGGCCGCTGCCGGGCCAATACTTCTCGAGCAGCCAGAGTTTTCATGGGAGGACTTCAAACAGCGATGCGTGACCAATTTTACCCTGATCATGCGAAGGAGACAAATTACGATGAGTTTGTCAACTTCAAGCAGGGCGACTTGACTGTTCAGGACTACCACACAAAATTTGTCCAGGTGTCTCGTTTTTCCGAAGACTTAGTATTGACCGAGGCCATCGGGACTCGTAGATTTATTAACGGGCTTAACTTCGGCGCCCAATAGTTCGTAACTGTGTCCGAGAGCCGCGAACCCTGAACGAAGCATATGGGAAAGTTGACAAGTACTACCGGATACACCAAAAAGAGAGAGAGGCACAAAAGAGGGAACAGAGGAATACTTGAAGTAGAGTAACAACAGAAGAGAGCCAGAACTGATCGTCCCGAACAACGCCAAAACAATCAAGGTGGGAGGGTATTCCAAGGCCTAGGACAAGGGCGAAACCAGACAAAACAGAACAGGTATTACAAATGCAAACTCTTCCCTAACATCCATCCTAGAGTGGATTGTGCGGGGAATCCGGTGAAATGCTATAATTGTAACCGCATGGGGCATAAGGCATACGAGTGTCAGGATGAGAAGAATCCCCAAAATCAAGGCGCTCACGAGTGAGGAGAAAGTGCGCGATAAAGGCTCATGGTGGTTTGTGAAGACCTCAGGTCCTGCGACAGTGTTGTGATCCGTTGGATATTGAGCGGGCACTTATCAGGGGAAGATTTTGGGAATTGATTGAGATTGGTTTATGTGCGCAATGAGAACGTTGCATTCCTAAGTGGGGGTGATTTTAATACTCGAGGTTAATTTAAATGGATTAATAATACTACTCATATCAATAGAGTTGCATCTCCTTTTAAGGGAGCACATCAGTTAAGAACTCCAAAGTTAAGCGTGTTTGCAGTTTGCACGGGAGTAATCTTGGGATGGGTGACCCCTTGGGAAGTTTCTCCGGGCGCGCACGAGTGAAGACAAAGTGCGCGGTAAAGACTCGTGGTGATTTGTGAGTACAGTACTAGAAGTTTGTAGGGTGTGTGGAGTAACTATTTCGGGTCCTGCGGGGCTGGGGTGTTACGGTGCATATGCACCACAAGTGGGGTTTATGCATCTATCACTCACTTAGAAGATTTTGAGGAGGTGGTGCGACGAGTGCTGGAGGGAGAGAAACTGGTCATAGAAGGTAGCCTAAACAGGCACATGGGCTCGAGTTTTGATAGTTTTGAGAGTATTTATGGCGGACATAGTTTTGGCACTAGAAGTGGAGCGGGAAAGAACATTTTAGATTATGCCTCGACGTATGAATTTATTATAATGAACACTTTGTTCAATAATAGAGACTAACTTTTTCTACCTAGAAGTGGAGCTAATAATACCAAAATTGAATACTTCTTAGTCCAAACTACTTGGAGAACTAACTACATTGATCGTAAGGTTATACGAGGTGCAGATGGTGGTGCTTGATTTTGGAGATAAAAAGCATAGAAGGCAGGTTAACCAACAAGTGGAGCCAAAACTAAAGTGGTGGAGGCTCGAGGGATCTCCAACAAAGCTTTGCACACAAAATGTTTTTGAAAATGTATGACGTATTGATAATGATGCATATGTGGAGGATCTGTAGTTATTAATGTAGTTATTAATGGAGCAGACCAATATTGACAAAGGAGATATCGAGAGAATCTAAAGGATGCCTGTTACCAAAAAAGACACATCTTGGTGTAATGATGAGAGAAAGCAAGCAATAAAGAATAAAAGGGAATGCTACAAATAGTAGGGAAAAACTTGGAGCGATCAGAAAATAGAGTACCATAAGGATAAAAGAAAAGCTAAGATAGATACGAAGGAAGCACAAGGAAAAGTGAACAAGTAGTTGTATATAAAATTGGACTCTAAGGAATGATAAAAAGATAACTATAGACTTTCTCGTCTTCGTGATCGCAAGATTCAACGTATCGGAAAAATTAAGTGTGAAAAATGTCGATCAAATGGTTTAATAGAGGATAATGAAATAAAAGAGAGACAGAGGCCATACTTCGATGCCTTGTTTAGTGGGAATAAAATGCAAGATATTGATGATCCTATTATATAGGATTGTATGGTAAATTGAGATTTTATGAAAATGATCCAAATGACAGAAGTTAAAGAGGCTTTGAGAAAGATAGGGTATAAGAAAACAATGGGTCTAGATGGCATACTGATTAAGGCCTGGAAAAGTTTGGGAGAGAGGCATCGAAGGATACACGTTTCTCGAGAAATGACAAAATGTCACACTATGAAACTTTGGGAGCAAGTGATTGAGCAAAGACTCCAAATAAGTGTGAAGATTTCGGAGAATCAATTCGGCTTTGTGTCTGACTGCTCAATAATAGAGGTCTTTCACCTTATTAAGCAATTTGTAGAGAAGTATAAAGACACTAATAAGGATCTACATTTGGTGTTCATTGACTTAAAAAAAGGCATATGATAGATACCTTGAGAACTCCTTTGGTGAGCCCTAACTAGAAAAGACATATCGTGTAAGTATAACAACATCATCTTGGATATGTACGAGTATTTTACTATAAGTTTTTGTTCAATGGTAGGGAGAACAACAAAGTTCCATATTACTATCAGAGTGCACCAAGGATCGGCTCCGAGACCTTTCTTGTTTGTTATAGTCATGGATAATTTATGAAGTGAACTCAAAAAGATGTACCATTGTGCATGGTATTTGTTAACAATATTGTATTGATTGATGAGACACAATTGAGTGTTAAATCAAAGTTGGAAGTGTAGCGGAAAAGTTTGGAGAACAAGGGCTTTAGGCTAAGTTGAAGCAAGACTGAGTATATGAAGTGCAAGTTTGATGGAGGTAGAAGCAGTGATTATAGTGAGATTATCCTAGACGGTAAAGGAGATACCGGTCAATGCTATGTTCTGTTAGTTGGACTCCATAGTTCAGATGGACAGTGAACAAGATGAAGATGCATTCCATAGACTCAAAAAAGGTGGATGAAATGAAAGAATGTGGAGGATTTCTATGTGATCGAGGTATGACAACTAGTTTGAAGGATGTGTTTTATCAGACAATGATTAAGCCTACATTACTATATGATGTAAAGTGTTGGGCGGTAGAACAATGTTACGTTCAAATGATGAGTGTGACTGAGATGTGCATGTTGTGTTGGATGTGTGGATATACTAGAAAAGACTGCTCGAGGAATGAGACAATCAGACAAAAGATTAGAATATCACCTATTGATAATAAGATGCGAGTCTCGATTGTGGTGGTTTGGTCATGTGCATAAAAGACCGAGTGATACACCTATTAGATGATTTGAGAGGTGGGGAGGAGAGAGAGAAAGACCCAAACTGACGTTGACTAGAGGAGTTATGAGTGATATGTTTCATCTTGGATTGGATAAAAGTATGACTTTGGAGGGAACAAATTGGAAAGGAATATTTCTGTGGAGGATCAATCTCTTTTCATTTTTTTATCCTTTTATCTTTTTTATCTTTCTTATGCTTTTATCCTTTTTATCTTACTCCCTCCGTCCCTTATAACTTTGCCAACTTTCCTTTTTTGGATGTCCCACTAACTTTGCCACTTTCCATTTTAAATAAAGAATTTGTGGCTACAATCAATTCTCTCTCCTCTGTACAAACCTCTACCACACAGTTTTTACTTTATTAATCCCCGTGCCGGTCAAATTTGGCAAAGTTTTAAGGGACAGAGGGAGTATATTTTTATCCCTTTTATCTTATCATTTTCATCTTTATCTTATTTGTATCCTACCTTTTTATCTTATTTTATCCTTTTGTCTTTTTATCTTTCTTATCTTTCTTATCCTATGGGACTAAGGCTCTGTTTTTGTTGCTGCTGTTGTTGTTTTGGTATCTATTTTACTAGCTTATATGTATTTATGCATACATTTTATTATGTTCAAATGTTCAATTGCATGTATAATCTTATTTGAATCTTTTTAGTTGCTTGTAGTGATGTTTTCCTAACCCTTTTGTTACCGGTACTCTTTCTAGGTGCTCGTTAGGTGATGTTACAAATGATGATACATGCTATGAGAAAGCCCTAGAAGTTTCTGCGAACAAGTCTGCTCGAGCACTGGTTATTTGAATACCTTGAATTTTTTTAAATGGTTTTTGTTTTATGTTATTTGTTTTTAGTATTTTGTGTTTTTTGACTAACGAAGGAAGTTTCTTTTACCAAAGCGCTCTCTTGCTCGTAGTGCATACAATAGGGGTGATTATGACAGGTCGAAAGGCTTATGGTATGCAATACTATGCTCCTTTTTACTCCATATATTAAGGTGAAAGAATAGTTTTTTGATGATTTATTTTGTCTGCAGGGAGTCTGCAATGAGAATGAATTCTATGTATCCAGATGGATGGTTTGCATTAGGCGCTGCTGCATTAAAGGTGTTAGATAAATTTCTGAATTAGGCGCTGCTGCTAAATTTCTGACTATTTAAATCATTCGAATGCATATTTTCAGCATCTGATATTGGAAGGGAAAAGTACTCCTTATCTTTTCTCTTTTCCATCTACAAGGAATTCATTATACATCTTATTTTTTTTGTTTTGAATTCATACAGACTAGGGATGTGGATAAAGCACTTGATGGATTTACACGTGCTGTTCAGCTAGACCCTGAAAATGGAGAGGCTTGGAATAATATTGCTTGTTTGTATGTTTTTTCTTTATTCTTATGGATATTTAGAAGCAGCATCTTCAACCTGTTTATAGAATATATCCCTATTATTCTTGAAATTTCAATTTATTTGACTGAACAATAGAATAGGGTTTTACATCTTGCATGGCTACCAATCTGAGTTTGAGCTCAATAGAATAGGGTTTTACATCCTGACTCCTAGGAAATAGATATATTGTATCTTGATCCACTAGTGAAAGGAGGGACAACTGAACTAGTTGCATCTAAGGGAAGCTTGTAGACATGCTATTACAATGTCGATCTTTGCAGTATCTTAGCAATTGATTCTTCTCTGTGGAGAGATGTGTGCTAACGTACTGCAGAATGCCGAAACAAGACGCATGTAGCGGAGTGTTGGTAATATGTTGATGACCGTTTCATTGATATGCTTGTCAATCAGAGAATCTGTTAAATTATTATTATTACTTTATTTGAAAGAATGTAATTTAGGGAAGTTATCATTAGGTATTAAGTGCAGGATATGTTTCATTAATGGTAAGGATCTCCTGATTTTGTTTCCTTGTAAATGTATTTATTTCTTGCCTATATAAGTGTCAATATACAACTGAGGAAGGCATCTCAGTTCTTTCAGCAATTCTAGTTCATAGTTCTTCCTAGTTTTATTCTCTGGTAATATTTGTGACATGGTATCAGAGCCATAAGCCCTGTTCTTCAAGTTCCTGCTCAAAACCCTAAATTTTCCTAGGGTTTTCTCTCAGATTTTTGTCACCTCAGTTGTAGCCATTTTTTTGTCTCAGATCTACTTATTTTCTTCTCGGATCTGTGCATTTTTAGCCTTAGATCCAGTGCTTATCTTCGAGGAAGTCTTGTGCTTTTTTTATTACTTTCTAGTCATCATCGATAAATTAGAAACCTTGTGTGCTCGATTGGATGGCAAGAATTATGTTACCCGGACATTCCAATTTGAAACGTTCCTGAAAGGAAAGGATTTGTGGGCACATGTGGATGACTCTGACAGAAAACTAGGATGTTACTTGGGCAGTGAAAGATGCCAAATTCATAGTTGGATATTAGGGTCAGTGGATCCTCTAATTGTTCTCAACTTGCGCCCTCATCGCACAACTTAGCCATGTGGGCTTATCTACGACAAGTTTATCATCAGAGTAACTCTTCTCATCAATTTCAGTTGGAGTTGGATATTTCAAATTTCCAACAAGGCTCCCTCACTGTTCAGCAATACTATTCCAACTTCTTTACACTTTGGTCTGAATACATCGACCTATCCCTCGACCTATCCCTTGCTGAAGTGCCAGATACTGCTGTGGAGTCTCTTCGGGATATGTTACAGACCCGTCACCGCAGTCAATTCTTGATGAAATTGCATCCTGAGTTTGAAACCATTCACTGTTCACTATTGAGCAGAAATCCAGTTCCCTCTCTGGAGATTTGCTTCCGGGAATTTCTTCGTGAAGAGCAGCGCCTGCATACGCAGGCTACCTTGGAGCAGGGTCAGTCTTCGGTTGCTTATTCCACTCAAGCTAAGCCACATTCCAGAAACATGAGTACCACACAGTGTTATTCCTGTAAGAATTACGGTCACATCGCACAACACTGCCCTAATAAGGTTTGTAGTTACTGCAAGAAGCCCGGTCACATCATCAAAGATTGCTCCATTCGCCCACCTCGTCGAAAAATACTGCGTATTAGGCTACATCAGAAGATCTGGTCACTTCTCCAAATGTTTCCGGGGCTGCGTATCCAGCCCCTTCTTTTGCCACTGCTCTTACACCTGAAATGGTACAACAGATAATAGTTTCTGCTTTCTTTGCATTGGATTCAAGGTATTTCTTTACCCTATTCTAACTGGTTTCTAGATTCTGGAGCCTCAAATCACGTGACTTCTTCGGTACATGGACTCACTAATATTCGCAAATATGATGGTTATTCATCTATTGAAACTGCCAATGGTAATAAGCTGCCCATTACTGCCATTAGTGATATTTCTCCTCAGGTTAAAGATGTATTTGTTTGTCGTCAATTATCTATAAGTCTTGTTTCTGTTGGTCAACTTATTGATGATAAATGTGATGTGAAATTCTCTTCCAATGGATGTCTTGTGCAAGATCAGGTGTCAGGGGAGTTGATAGCGAAGGGGTCTAGGATTGGACGTCTCTTTCCATTACATTTTCCTAAATATAATTCTGTTTCTGCTTTTGCATCTAATAAAAACTCAGGATCGGTGTGGCATAGGAGACTTGGCCACCCGAGTCCTCGAGTTCTTTCTCATTTATTACAGCTTGGTCTTTTAGATAATAATAAAGAGAAAATTTCTTCTGATTTTGATTGTGAATCCTGCAAACTAGGCAAAAGCAAAGTTCTTCCTTTTCCATCTAATCGTAGTCGTACTTCCCATTGTTTTGAGATCATTCATAGTGATGTTTGGGGAATTTCTCCTGTTGTGTCCCACTCCCATAACAAATACTTCGTTACCTTTATTGATGATTATAGTCGCTACACTTGGGTATATTTTCTACGATCAAAGACGGATGTTTTCAAAACATTTCAAAATTTTCTTGCCTTTGTAGAAAATCAACTTTCCACGGGTATCAAAGTTGTTCGTAGTGATTCTGGTGGGGAGTATATGTCTCATGAATTTCAAGCATTTCTTGAATCTAAAGGAATTATATCTCACAGATTATGCTCGTATACTCCTCAACAAAATGGTGCCGCGGAATGCAAAATCCTCATCTTCTTGATATTGTTCGGACCTTACTTTTAGAATCCAAAGTTCCTACTCGTTTTTGGGTTGAAGCTTTGTCTACTGCAGTTTACCTAATAAACAGACTCCCATCACAAGTCTTGGGGTATGAATCACCTTATTTCCGACTACATTAATCATTTTCATTTTTCATTTTCATTTACCCCAGTGCCGCAAAGGCTCCCACCTACGGTGGGGTAAGGGGGGGTCGATGTACGCAGTCTTACCCCTGTACTAAAGCATAGAGCGACTGTTTCCGGATGACCCACAGTGAAAATCGCGTCCAAAATTGCATGGACCGACTGCTGCTCCATAACAAAGAAGCGCAGACAGTTTAGTGAGTCATTTTGATTTATTCCATCATAATCTCAAGCCAAAAAATAATGAATCTTTGGCTCCATTGAATCTCCGGCTACATAAATGTTATCCAATATACACCAATCTTCATCCTTTTGGTTGTGTGTGTTTTGTTCATCTTCCACCCTCAGAACGCCATAAACTCTCTGCCCAATCTGCCCGGTGTGTATTTCTAGGATACAATGTCACTCAAAAAGGATTCGTGTGTTTTGATCCGATAGCAAACAGATTACGAGTCTCTAGAAATGTTATATTCTTTGAAAATCAGTATTTCTATCATAGTTGTGTTCCCAATAATCCATCATCTGTCATATTAGCTGCATTTGAAAGCGTTTCCGGTCCTCCTCTCAGCAGCCGATTCAAAGGCATAATGTATGAAAGACGTCGTCCACCTGTCTCTTTATCATCTCCTGCCCTGCCCTCAGATCCCATGCCAGATCCTCCTCATGAGAATATGAGTAATGTGGAGATTCCTTTTCGCCGTTCTACACGACGTTTAGTACCACCGGATCGGTATGGTTTCTCATCCTCTTCTATTGCTCTTGCTGCCACCATTGCATCCGTTATTATTCCTTCTTGTTATACACAGGCTGCCAAACATAAGTGCTGGCAGGAAGCAATGCAGGAAGAATTAAGAGCATTGGAACTTAATTAGACATGAGATGTTGTCTCATGTCCTCCTAATATCATTCCTCTAGGGTGTAAATGGGTGTATTCAGTCAAAGTTCATCCAAGTTCGTCCAGATGGTAGCATTGATCGTTATAAAGCGTGTTTGGTGGCACTCGGAAATCATCAAGAATATGGTGTAAATTATGAGGAAACTTTTGCTCCGGTAGCAAAAATGACAACAATTCGGACAGTTCTCGCCATTGCCGCTTCCCGGGGATGGTCTCTAAGTCAAATGGATGTGAAAAACGCATTCCTTCACGGTGATCTCAAAGAGGATATCTTTATGCGTGCACCTCAGGGTCTTTTCTCTTGTCCCACCACAAAGGTTTGTAAATTACACCGTTCTTTATATGGCTTGCAACAGGCTCCCCGTGCTTGGTATGAAAAATTTTGTGCCACACTTCAACAGTTCTTGTTTCAGCCAAGCAAGCATGACACATCCATGTTTCTCCGTCATACCTCAGACGGGATTGTAGTCCTTCTTGTCTATGTAGATGATATTGTTATCATTGGAACAGATCAATCTTTTTTTTCCAAGCTCAAACTGCACCTACATAGTTCTTTTCATATGAAGGATCTTGGGGGGCTTTCATATTTTCTAGGACTCGAGGTTACTGTGGGTTCCACTGGTATTTTTTTAAAATCAATCCAAGTATGCCCGTGATCTCATTGATTCCGCAGGTCTTAGTGGCACATCTCCAGTTGATACTCCAATGGAGTTAAACATTAAACATCGAAAAGATGAGGGAGATCTTCTTCCAGACCCGATAGTGTATCGTAAGCTTGTGGACAGTTTAGTGTATCTTACGATTACTCGTGCAGACCTCTCATTTGCAGTTCAGCAAGTTAGTCAATTTCTGCAGAATCCTCGTCATCTCCATATGGATGCATTTCGACGTATTATTCATTATATTCATGGCACTATTACCAAAGGACTTTATTTCCCAACTGGTCCTTCTTTTGAACAATCCGCCTATAGTGATGCTGATTGGGCTGGTTGTGTAGACACTCGCCGCTCCACCACAGGATGGTGTATGTTTGTGGGGGCTGCTTTTGTTTCCGGGAAAAACAAGAAACATGATCAGGTTTCTAAATTATCTATCGAGTCAGAATATCGTGCTATGTCACTTGCTTGCTCAGAAATCATATGGTTACGTGGTTTACTAGTTGAACTTGGTTTTTCACCTAATGGGCCTACTCCATTGCATGTCGATAACACTAGCGCTATTCACGTTACTGCTAATCCAGTTTATCACGAGCGCACGAAACACATTGAAGTTGATTGTCACTTTATTCGTGAAGCATTTGAATACCAAGTTATTTCCTTGCCCCATGTATCAACGAATCTTCAAGTGGCTGATATATTTACAAAGGCTCTCCCCCGCCCACGTCATCAGTTTCTTGGAAGCAAATTGATGCTTGTTGATCAACCCGCATCAATTTGAGGGGGGATGTCAATCAAAGAATCTATTAAATTATTATTATTACTTTATTTGAAAGTATGTAATTTAGGGAAGTTATTATTAGGTATTAAGTGCAGGATATCTTGCATTAATTGTAAGGATCTCCTGATTTGTTTCCTTGTAAATGTATTTATTTCTTGCCTATATAAGTGTCAATATACAACTGAGGAAGGCATCTCAGTTCTTTCAGCAGTTCTAGTTCATAGTTCTTCCTAGTTTTATTCTCTGGTAATATTTGTGACAGTGCTTTCATGTAGATTAAAGCACTGCAGTGCTTGTTAAAAGGAGCTTCCAGGTGTTGATAGACTGTCTTTAGTGTTGTTTCTAATTCTGCCATGTGAGGTTCTCCTTCATCATCGTCATTACCCCAATGCCGCCAAGGCTCCTACCTATGGTGGGCTAGGGGGGTCAGATGTACGCAGTCTTACCCATGTACAATAGCACAAGGAGACTGTTTCCGGATGACCCATAATGAAAATCGCGTCGAAAATTGCATGAACTGACTGCTGCTTCATAACAAAGAATTGCGGACAATTTAGTAAACCATTTTGCTTTATTCCATCATATTCCCAAGCCAAAAAATAGCGAGTTATGTGAGGTTCTATTGATGGCTGATTGTAATGTAACTCATATTGCAATTGATATTTTCGTTAAAAGTGTTGCAATATTTTTCGTTATTTTCTATTGATGGCTGATTGTAATGTAACTCATATTGCAATTGATATTTTCCCACTATCACCTTGCTTTTTACGGTCAATTTGAATGGGAACTATTGACGGTTGTGGTTGATTACCATGGGCTTCTTTTGGCATTCTTGAAATTTCTGTGTTTTGTACCTTCACCATAAGCCTGTTTACTTGCTCTGTTCATTGTTGGTCTCGTACTTTTAGGCCTTGTTTGGTTCAGAGGAGGGGAGGGAAGGGGAGAGAGTCAAGGAGGGAAGGGAAGGGAAGGGGAAGGAAGAATTTTGATAAAAATTTGTGTTTGGTTGGAGAAAATGGGGGAAAGAAAGGTTTGATGAAAATATTTTCGCAATTTACCTTTATTTGATAGCTTACTTAAGAAAATAGATACATGTCTAACTATTGTGAATATTACTCATATGGTCATGAGTCATAATTTTATTTTATTTTTATTTTTTGCTTTTTAATTTTTTAATTTTATAATTTTTCATTTTTTAGTTTTATTTTTTTTAAATTTATAAATTTATAAACTTTTTAATTTTTTAATTTTTAAAATTTTAATTTTTAAATTTTTAAGTTTTTAAATTTTTTAATCTTTAAATTTTTTAATTTTTAAATTTTTTAATCTTTAAATTTTTTTAATTTTAAATTTTTTAATTTTTCAAAATTCTTTACCTTTTTTATATTATAACGTTTTGTCCATTCACGTAGGAGAGAGATAGTTTGTGGTTATCAACACGTTTCCTCCGAAATACCCCGATTTGGGGGGTTTAGAATGAGAGGAAGTGGAGGATTTTGGAAGTCTTTCCACTTTCCTCCCCTTCCCCCCTATTTCCTTCAACCAAACACACACAAATCCCTCACTTGCCTCCCCTCCCCTCCGAAACCCTCCAACAAAACAGAGCCTTACATTTCCATAGAAGTTCAAAGATATAACTTTCATATTCCAATGTGTTTTTTGTGCACTAACTTTTTTATGGATGCCAGTGACTAGGCTATCACTTCGAAACAAATTACCTTTTTCATCAAGGTTTAGTTCTCATTAGACATTCATGAACTTGTAATACTAAGGTTTTGTGGAGTACGGAAGTATATATTGCCTAGGGGTTTATATCCAGATTTTATACATTCAAGTAGATCAATATATGCTTGTGATTGCTAGGAAAGTCTTCCACTTTCCTCCCCTTTATGTGTGTTTGCTCAAATATTACTAGCTTCTATCAATATGTGTCTTAATTCTAAACCTTTTATTGCCTTTCACCTAAAGATCTCAGTTTTTCTTCAAAAATTTTGAAATTCCAAATTATGCTCTTATGCAGGCACATGGTCAAGAAGAGAAACAAGGAGGCATTTATTGCTTTTAAAGAAGCATTGAAGTTCAAGTGATTGTCATGCTTTGTGCTCATCTTTTGAACTTCTTTCCATGTAGGGATTATGTTTCTGATTTATATGGAACCTTATTTATTCACTATTGCAACATGTTGCAGGCGAAACAGCTGGCAGATGTGGGAAAATTTTAGCCGTGTTGCAGCAGATATTGGCAATATCAACCAGGTATTTTTGTGTATAAAATGTGGTGTATAGTTATAACTAACAAAATACCTATATTTTTTTATACTTAAAACAGAAAATTGGAAACGAAGTGTATCAATTGTGTTCTTCAGTGCAAGAAACTTTTTATTACTTTGCGTTTGCTATATTTCCTTAGATGCATGATGGAGGAGTTGGTTCAAGTTTCTCCATTGAATTCCCTACAGATGTGTGTTGAGACTTGAGACTAGACTTTTCAGGTAGCTGGATTGTAAAGTCTCTCTAGGCCATATATTATAAGCTAAGCAGCACGGAAACGGGAAACGGGAAACGGGAAACATGAAACGGGAAACGAGAAACGTGAGAAACGTAATTTCTACAAAATATAGGATGCGAAACGTGGGGGAAACGCGTAAATATTAAAAAATATAAGGGTATATCTATAAATACTTTTTCATATATGTACATGATATTTCCATAATTTGTTTAATGACCCAATAATAAACACATTCTACATGTTCAAATTTTGAAATCACAACATATTAGTACATACTTAAACATATAATGTAATTCATTTCTAGCAATTCATTCCGAAATGTCTCAATGTTGCTATGAAAAAATATCACAAAAATTGACTATTTGTTTTTAAAAAAGACATTACTTTTGCATCACAGAACTCTTAAGAAAGAGAAAAAATTGGAAATTCAGGGTTTCCGAAATGCTAAATATTTAGGGAAACGGGGTTTCCCCGTTCTTTTTAATTACGGAAATGGCCCCGAAAGAGGAATTTGAAGTTTCCGAAGTTCGGAAACACTTCTGAGTTTCCGAAACGGGGAAACGTGAGCCGTAGAGAGTTTCCGTGCTTCATAGATTATAAGTTCATAACTATAAAAAGGGGCTGTTTACTTTCAACTTAATGGACTTAATGAGAATAGCGTCTTAACCGTTCATCCATCAAGTCATGTTTACTTATGACTTAATTGAAAGAATGTGATAGGTACTCTGATCTCGTAACAGTAAAATAGTCACTATTATTGGACTGAATTGCAGAAAAGAGGAAGACGATACAGACAGGGCACTTCGAGAGGCCTCAACTCTCCCAGCTTATTCTCAACAGAATACTTGCCTGCCTATTTGCCTACCCTCCCCTTTCTATTTATAGTACAAGCCCACTTATTATTATCTACAATAATAGGCCCATTATTCCAGATTTACTAAATGGCCCAAAATCTTCACTTATACCCTATTACACTCTTTAATACTATTCTATTATTCTAATTAGTATTATTGTCCGCATTCCTATCAGAATGACTTTAATCATTCAGTCAAAAAACTGATTAAATTAAGCGGTAAAATAATAGTCCTTCCCATTAACACATCTATCAAGATGTCTTTTCTGTCAATTTTTTTAAACTGATAGTGAAATAGATTTATGTTAATAAATGAAATTTCTCATTAAAATTATAACCCAAGAACAATACTAGATCAATTATTTTACTCAATTCAGACTTATTCTACACACAAAATAAACAGCTTCATATGCAAATACCACTTAATTCAGAAAAACATCTTAATTCAGACAAGACATGAGCAGTGTGACAAGATTTAGAAAGAAAGTAAACAGCCCCAAAGTGTGTCTAATTAAACAGTGTACATACATGACCAGGAGAACCGTTGCATCTTGGTGAACCGGATGGGCCCCAAAGTGTTTAATTAACACATCTAGTTTCAAAAACTAATACACCACCAGTTGCAACCAAATCACAGACAATGACGTCGTCATTATAGAAATGCATTGCATAGTGAATTGGTGATACAAAATCTATCTCAGTGGACCTGTCCATTTGGACTTATTTTCTGACCTGTTGTGAATTGATCCAAATCTAGTCTCATCTCTCTGGACCTGTTCATTTGGACTTGAATTTTCTGATCTTTTGTGAATTGGTCTGGTCTAGTTTGTTTATGAATGGTCTGGTCTATGTAAGTCTGATCTGTTTCTCTTTGATGTTATTATGTGTATTTTCATATTATTTAATGCTGATGGTTTTGTATCATATCTTTACATGCTTATAAAAAGAATTTGGAACAATATCTAGTAGACATTGTGACTCAGACTGCATCCTGTTGAATGATTTATCTCATAAACGATTAAACATAGTTTGCTCAGTGCTTTCACATGTCATTATGCTATTACCCATTACTAATTTATCACATGATGCTTGAAATATGTAAGTAATCCAAAAATCCATCTTTATGCAGGCAATGGAAGCTGTACAAATGGTGTTGGATATGACCAAGAAAAAAAGAACCGATAATGATTTGCTAGAGAAAGTGATGCAGGACCTTGAAATGCGCGTTTCAACCACCCATTCTGTATCTGCATCAAGAAATGCTACTAGCAATAACATCACTGATGTCATCTGTGATACAAACCATGCTGAGAAGTTAGTGACATTGGAAGCGGGGCTGTCATTTGAACGAGAAACTGAGCACTTAATTCAGTTGGTTGGCACAATTTTGCGACAGGTATGCAAACTCTTTTTCTAAACCTGTGTACCACCTGTGGATTCCTGAAAACTGTTGCAAATGCCATATTTTCTTGTAAGGAGAATGGTTTAAATGCTTTTTAAAAAGCACATACAATATACACAAGTCTTATGACAGATGATGGTGGTGGGGAGGGGGGAGTTTGCCATATCGGTGACAACATTGAGGGCAGTTGTGCTGATATAGATGCTTTTGATGGCCTTGTGACTAGTGCTGATATGGATGATAGCATTGCAGTAGGTGGAAATATTGTTGATGGTGTTGCAGACTTACTGGTGGTGGAGATGTGGGTGATGGTGTTGCAGGAAGTGGAAATGAGGCCGCATGACTTGGTGTGCATAATGAAATAATGTGGCTGCATGTCGTGGGGATCAATGTGGCTAGTGGAATTGTGGATTGAAATTTTTTGGGCCTGGTTAATATGATTATGGCATGAGATTGCCAAGTAGTGGCTCCACTCTTGCAGTGTTGAGTAAATGTTACTCCCTCCATCCTTATAAAAACTCCTCATTTGACCGGGCAAGCAAATTAGGATAGTGGATATTGTGTGGTGAAGAATTGTGCAGAGGAAAGAAAAATGTGTAAGAATGTGTAAAAATTGTTGTGAGATACAAATTCTTTGCCATAAAGGGAAAGAAGAGATAATTTTGGGACGGATGAAAAAGGAAAGTTTGAAGATAATATAAGGACGGAAGGAGTATTTGTTATTAACTTACTACTTCCATCCCATTAACTTTGGGAGATTGGGATTGACACAAATATTAAAGGAAAATGTATATATGTGGTTGATATTGAATCTCTAAAAGTTAGAATGATGTTAAGCCACAAAATGTATCTAAGTTTGGCATGGGAAAAACATTTTTGGGTGGGTTTAAAATGGAAAGATGGGACATAAAATTGGGCGGAGGTGGGAGTATCTATTTTGGTGCCAAAGGATGAACTCTTAGCTGTTTTGCTGTCGACAATCTTCTTTTTCCATATCTGTATAAGAACTTTTTAGAGACAGAAGACTGCAAGAAACGTGGAATGAAAAAAGTGTCATAGTTCACAAATACTTCATAAAGATCTGATACTGTAGAAAAATGTAGCATATACATGTTATTTTATTATGTGTACATCCGAAACTGTATAGATAGGAATTAGAGTTGATTTAGGGCTCTAACTCTTAGATTAGCTCGCAGTGTAGATAAGAATAGATAGATCCTAATATTTAGGATCTGTAACAAACCTTAGCTTATCTGTAATCTTGTATTTATATCATTGCCGGATGGCTCAATAATACATGGAAGATTAAGTCTTCAAACCTACATGGTATCAGAGCTTCGGTTTAAACAATGGTAGAAACTAGTGAAGCTGATTCCTCACACACTATCAACCCTAACTCCCAAATTAGCTCTATGACAAATTACCAGTCTCCTATTCATTCATCTATGATAATCACTAGTCATAGATTGAATGGATCAAACTATCTGGAGTGGTCTCAATCTGTCAGACTTGCAATTGATGGGAGGGGAAAGCTGGGTTACATCACAGGAGAAATCCAACCAAAACTACCTGCAGAAGAAGGGTACAGTACATGGAGGTCAGAGAATTCACTCATAACAGCTTGGCTTCTCAACTCCATGGAGCCCTTAATTGCCAAACCTCATATGTTTATGAAAACTGCAAAGGAGGTATGGGATTCTATTAAGGAAACTTATTCAGACCTTGAGAACTCTTCTCAAATTTTTGAACTCAAAACCAAACTGTGGCAATCTAAACATGGAAATGGGGATATTATTTCATACTACAATGAAATGGTATCTCTGTGGCAAGAATTAGATCAATGCTATGATGATGAAGAGTGGGAGAGTGCTAAGGATCTGGCCAGACATAAGAAAAAAGAAGAGAATGATAGGGTCTATATGTTTCTAGCAGGGATCAATAGGGACCTAGATGAAGTTAAGGGGAGGATACTTGGAAAAAAACCTCTACCCTCTATCAGGGAGGTATTTTCTGAAATCAGGATGGAGGATAGCAGGAAGAAGGTCATGTACAACACCCCAGCACCTAATGAGGAGCACCTAATGAGGAACCTGTGGAATCTTCAGCTTTGGTGGCCAGAAGTGATTACAACAAGAAAAAACCTTGGTGTGATCACTGCAAGAAACTGTGGCACACAAGGGATACATGCTGGAAACTCCATGGAAAACCACCAGGGGCTGGGAAGAAGAAAGTAGAAAGGGCCCTACAAACTATTGTGACTGAGACTCAACAAGAGGCAGGAGTTGAACCTAAACAGCTACCATTCACTCAGGAACAGATAGAGTACCTACTCAAATTCATACCCACCCAGAAAATCTCCAACCAAGAAAACCTTACCTGTTCTTTTGCCCAAAATGGTAAAATAACATCATATTTTTGTTCTGAAAAACCTAAAAACACCTGGGTCATTGACTCAGGTGCAACAGACCACATGACCTACATTCCAAAGTTTTTTTCCTCTTATCAACCTTGTGCAGGAGATAAGAAAGTTAGAGTTGCAGATGGCTCTTTTTCAGCCATAGCAGGGATGGGAAATATTAAAATTTCCTCATCCATTAACCTTTCCAAAGTCTTACATGTTCCTAAACTGTCCTGCAATCTTATCTCTATCAGCAAAATTACTAAAGATCTTCATTGTTGTGTAAAATTTTTTCCCTCTTATTGCATTTTTCAGGATCTGGCATCAGGGAAGATGATTGGCAGTGCTAGAGAGGAGGATGGCCTCTATACTTTTGATGAAGGAACACAATTGAATAAACAAGGTCAAGAAAAAACTTGTTTGCAAACTGTTTTTCCTTGTAATAATGAAGTGTATTTAATGCACTATAGATTAGGTCACCCAAGTTTTTCCTATCTGAAAATGTTGTTTCCTAAGTTATTTCTTAATAAAAATCCTTCATCATTTCATTGTGATATGTGTGCACTTGCCAAACATCATAGGAGTTCTTACATCCCTCATAGTTACAAACCAACTAGTCCTTTCACTATTGTACACAATGATATCTGGGGTGCATCTAGAGTTTCAACTCTGAAAGGAAAAAGGTGGTTTGTAACTATCATAGATGATCACACAAGGGTCACATGGGTGTTTTTACTTAAAGAAAAATTTGAGATTGAAGAGGTGTTCAAACAATTTTACTCAATGATCCAAACTCAGTTCAACACTAATATCAAAATTGTGAGAAGTGATAATGGACTTGAGTACTTTTCTAAGAAGTTAAATACTTTTTTTGCTGAAAAAGGGATTGTTCATCAAAGTTCCTGTGTAAATACACCTGCTCAGAATGGAATAGCTGAGAGGAAAAATAGGCATTTACTTGAAGTCACTCGTGCAATTATGTTTTCTGCTAAAATTCCAAAATATTTATGGGGAGAAGATGTTTTACATGCTACCTATCTAATTAATAGGATGCCATCAAAAACTCTAGGATTCAAAACTCCTATTGATACTCTTCAAGCTTGTTTTCCTGAAACTAGACTAATTAATTCTCTTCCCATAAAAATTTTTGGGTGCACAGTTTTTATTACCAATCCTGACAGAACTGCAAGTAAATTTGATCCTAGAGGGAAAAAATGTGTTTTCTTAGGACTCTCTTCAACTCAGAAAGGCTATAAATGTTTTGACCCTATAACAAAAAAGATGTTTATAACTATGAACACTGTTTTTGTAGAAGATCAACCTTTTTTTGGTACTCATCTTCAGGGGGAGATTCCTAATGAAGATGGTAATAATGTATCACATATCCATGAAAAACTAGAACCTCTTGACATTAATCTAGATGCACAGTACAATAGACAGTTAGATGCACTAGAAAATAGTCAAGAGTCAAAAGAAAATGAAAAAAATTTTTCTGAAACAAGGAAAGATGATGAACAGCAGACAAGTAAGTTTTTTGGCAAGGTTTATGAAAGGAGAGTTCCAAATCACAGAATAGAGGACATCCCTGATCCTGCCACTGTCCATGAATCTGACTCAATGCCAGAAAATGACAAAGGTAATAATTTCAGTGATCTAAATCTACCCATTGCTCTCAGAAAAGAAAAAAGGTCATGTGTTAAATACCCTATCTCAAACTATCTGTCCTATTCTCAGTTATCTACATCATTTGCAGCCTTTACCTCTAGCCTTTCCACTGTCTCTATTCCCTTAACCATACAGGAAGCCCTATCTATACCTGAGTGGAAGAAGGCTGTTTTAGAAGAAATGAATGCCCTTGAAAAGAATCAGACATGGCAGACTGTAGAGGTACCCAAAAACAAACCAAGGGTTGGATGCAAATGGGTGTTTACCCCTAAATTCAAGGCAGATGGTATACTTGAAAGATATAAGGCCAGATTGGTTGCCAAAGGATACACACAAACCTATGGCATAGATTATACAGAAACTTTTGCACCAGTTGCAAAATTAAATACTATAAGGATCCTACTATCTCTAGCTACTAACCTAGACTGGCCTCTTCAACAGTTAGATGTGAAGAATGCTTTCCTAAATGGGAAGCTTGAAGAGGAAGTATACATGAGCCCTCCTCCTGGGTTTGAGGAACAATATGGCTCAAAGGTGTGCAAGCTAGAGAAAGCCTTATATGGGCTTAAACAGTCCCCAAGGGCTTGGTTTGAAAGGTTTACTCAATTCATAAAGAAGCAGGGATTCAAGCAAGCCCAAGCAGATCATACACTATTCATGAAATTCTCCATTAAGGGAGAAATTGCAGTACTAATTGTTTATGTGGATGATATAATTCTTACAGGAAACTATTGTGAAGAGATTGAAGACCTGAAGAAGAAGCTTGCTCAGGAATTTGAAATCAAAGACCTGGGAGAATTGAAGTATTTTCTTGGCATGGAGATAGCCAGATCAAAGAAGGGAATTGTGGTATCTCAAAGGAAGTATGTACTAGACCTACTTCATGAAACAGGTATGAGTGCCTGCAGACCAATAGATACTCCAATTGACCCTAATCAAAAGTTAGGAAATGTCAAGGAAGGAGTACCAGTTAATATTCACCAATATCAAAGATTGGTGGGAAGGTTGATTTATCTGGCACATACAAGGCCAAATATTGCCTTTGCAGTCAGTATGGTTAGTCAGTTCACGCATAATCCATTCCAAGAACATCTAGATGTTACCTTCAGGATCCTAAGATATTTGAAAAGTTGTCCAGGGAAAAGATTATTTTTTAAAAGAAGTGACAATAGAAGTGTAGAAGCCTTTACAGATGCAGATTATGCTGGGTCAATAACTGATAGAAGGTCTACATTTGGGTATTGTACTTATGTATGGGGAAATCTGGTGACTTGGAGAAGTAAGAAGCAGAATGTTGTTGCCAGAAGTAGTGCAGAATCTGAATTTAGATCTATGGCTAATGGAATCTGTGAACTACTTTGGATCAAGAGAATGATGACAGAGTTGAATATGGAAATGGACCTACCTATGAAGTTATATTGTGACAATAAAGCAGCCATTAATATTGCTCACAATCCTGTGCTACATGATCGTACTAAACACATTGAGGTGGACAGGCATTTTATCAAAGAGAAGATTGAAGCTGGAATTGTGTGCACACCATTCATATCTACTAAAGAGCAGACAACTGATATCTTTACAAAGGGGCTGTTTAAACCAGTGTTTGAATTTCTTATAAGCAAGTTGGGAATGTATGATATATACTTACCAACTTGAGGGGGAGTGTAGAAAAATGTAGCATATACATGTTATTTTATTATGTGTACATCCGAAACTGTATAGATAGGAATTAGAGTTGATTTAGGGCTCTAACTCTTAGATTAGCTCGCAGTGTAGATAAGAATAGATAGATCCTAATATTTAGGATCTGTAACAAACCTTAGCTTATCTGTAATCTTGTATTTATATCATTGCCGGATGGCTCAATAATACATGGAAGATTAAGTCTTCAAACCTACAGATACATAGAAAGATGTTATTTGAACTCGGCTCTGTTAAACTTGTTTGAGTGAGAGGAGTAGACCATGTATAAAGTTTGTCTGATTATCTCATTCTTGAAGCGGTGTTTTCTGGTATGTCCACACATCCAACGCAACATACACATCTCTGTCACACTCATCTTTTGAATATGGCATTGCTTCACCGCCCAAGACTCTACACCATACATTAATGCAAACCTAATTGTTGTTCGATAAATATTACCCTTCAGTCTAGTCGGCATACCTCGATCACATAGAAATCATGTAACACTCTTCCATTCCGTCCACCCGGCTCTGATTTTATGGCATACATCTCCATCTAATTCACCATCCTTCTGAATTTTGGAGCCCAAGTAACGGAACATATCACACACCGGTATCTTCTTATCATCAAGAGTAATCCCACTGTTGTTACTACTTCTACCTCCACCAAACTTGCACTCCATATACTCAGTCTTGCTTCGGCTCAGTCTGAAACCCTTGGTCTCCAATGTTTGTCGCCATACTTCCAACTTTGCTTTAAAACCGGATTGTGTCTCATCAATCAATACAATATCGTCAAAAAACATCATGCACCACGGTATATCTTCTTGAATTGACTTCGTAAGTTCTTTCATGACTATAGCAAATATGAAAGGACTCAGAGCAGATTCTTGGTGCACTCCGATAGTAATAGAGAACTCTGCGGTCCTCCCTACACTAGTGCGGACACTTGTAGTATAAGCATCATACATATCTATGGTGATACTGATATACTTACGTGATATGCTTTTTCTAGTTAAGGCCCACCAAAGGACTTCTCGAGGTACCCTATCATATGCCTTTTCTAAGTCAATGAACACCAAATGGAGATCCTTTTTAATGTTTCTATACTTCTTCACAACTTGTCTAAGAAGGTGAATGACCTCACTTGTTGAGCGTCCAAGCATAAAACCAAATTGATTCTCCGAAATTTTCACACTTCTACGAAGTCTTTGCTCAACCACTCGCTCCCAAAGTTACCTCTAACATTACAAAGATACTTTTATGAGATGGTTATAAGACTGGCTTCATTACACGGATCGCTGAATAAGTATGTTATGTAATGAAAATTATTTTAATTAAGATTATCTGGTGGTGAGGTGTATCATTTTTTTTGTGGTGAGGTGTATCATAAGATGGATGTGTGTTATGAGTTTTCTTGGTCTGTTCTCACTCGGGTTAGGGGCATTATTCTTTATTATCATTAGTGTACCATAATTAGGAATATTACTTTCCTATTACTATAGCTATTTCGTTATTTATTATAGCTATTTCGTTATTTAGTATAGTCAGGTTCTATTTCTGTTTTATGATCAAGGCTTATAATAGCTATATAAGAATCCCTCTATACACTACTGTAGCAGTGGAGTTTAATAAACATATGGTAAATGAAAGAGAATGAAAAAATTAAGATATTGGGTACATCAGAAGATTTTCTAACACTTCATGAATCTGCTGTTATTGATTTGAGGCAAAGGCTTTGTTGTTTTTGCTGTCAGCCTGTTCGGAGATAAGACTGTCTTCTCTCAGACTCACTTCTTGAAATGTTATGTAGGAAGATATTAAGGGAAACTCATCGTCATCATTCACCATCATCATCATGATTACCCCAATGGTGCAAAGGCTCCCACCTATGGTGGGGTAGGGGGGGTCGGAAGTACGCAGCCTTACCCCTTTACTAAAGCACATAGAGATTATTTCCCGATTACCCATAGTCAAAATCGCGTCGAAAATTGCATGGACTGGCACATCAGCTAGAAATTAGTATATTTGCAAAAAACGTGCTGTATCTGCTATAAATAAGTATATTTGCATTTGATTTTTTTGTTTGATCTTAGATGGCACAAAGTGGAAACAATGCAGCAGAGGTGTGGGGGCTGAATGCTAGGTGGCACAAACTCAAAGGAGATCTCACAATGTGTTCTGAGGCACTTCTGAAGCAAGTCAGATCATACCAGGTATATTAACTACTAATGATGACGAAATTGTGTATCCCTTTTAATGTTGTATTCCTCCATGGATTAAAATTTAACACCGTCTTTCTACTTTAATTTTCCCTTTATTATTGATTTTCATAGATTGATTCATGTTAGCCAACCCCAAATTCTTTTGGGATTAAGGCTTGGATGTTGTTGTTGTTGTTGTATTGATTTCCAATAACTGGTATTCTTGTTGGAGTACGATAGAGCAGTCAAGACTCATTTTTCGATAGTGAACATTCAAAAAAAAAGAAAATAAAAGAAAATGCACATTATATCTTTTGCTCTGTTTTTGTGTGTGTAATAATTGTTATAAATTTGTGGTTGTTGATTTCCCTTCTTTGAACATAAGGGGTAACTGATAGTCTAATACGTTGTAAAAGAGGCAGGGCAGTGGTTATTGGTAAACAGTATGAAAACTTAGGGGATGCTTAGGTAAACAGTATGAAAACTTGCTTTGCTATTTAAAAAGCTGTGTTTTCACTGTGTGGTTTTTGGTTTGATAAGATTGTGGTTTTCGAAGCATTTTTTTAATGAGTGTTTGGATTGTTGTTCGAGAAGATATTAATTTAAAATGCTTAAACAGTTAGTTTTTTATATATGTCTATTGTAAAAAGTGATAGAAATAGGGAAATTGAATTCTGTTAGTGCACAGTTCATAGCCTCTTAATTCTAACCTTTTGGGTAATTTTGAGCTTCATCCAAGTGTTCTGAAATGCTCCGCTAAACACAAGCCGCAATAATGTTTTACTTAAAATCCGAAAACACTCCAATATTCTTAGCTGAGCATTCCTAGATAGGCTAAATATGTTTAGAGTGAAAAATGAGTACGGTAACTGAATGACTTTCATGCCATTACCATTACCATGCTCGGGACAATATTGATGTATGATAAATAGTTTTCCTAGAAAAGGCTCATATATGAGTATGAACTTTAACTGTCAGATTGAGATTTGGTTCTTTGCTTATTTTTCATGTCAGGAATCACAATGAACGTTCTCTATATGCCTTTTGTCCAGATATTAATTGTCCCCTAAGGAAAATCTCCTTTAGTGACCACTTCAATCATCTAGTCACTTGGTTACTTGGATATTGGAAAATAAAATAAACCCTAAGGCCTTCACTAAATCTATAATTACACATCCTAATCAATCCACAATAGGGTTCTCACCCTTTTTTTCCTTTTTGAGATGGAAAATTTTGGAGGAGTAGAATCAGTTATTAAATATCAACACACCATTCTTGAAACAAGAAACAACAAAAGTTAAACTTTATTCTTCAGTGGGAAAAGGAAATTCAACCCTGCTCTTAAAGGGGCAGCCCAGTGGACATTGGCATTCCTGCAAGGCAAAGGTCCGGGGAAGGGTGAGCAAGATAAGAGGCCGCTCCCAAGACTTAAACTCGTGATTTCTCAGTCTGTAACCAGTGTGCCAAGGCTCCCCTGCAGAAATTCAACCCTGCTTATGCACAAAGAAAATTAAACTACAAAAACAATTAGTTATCAGAAGAAGCCTAGATACTGGAAATGACGGCTCTACTCTCTTTAGAGAGTAGCCACTCACAGCAAACCCTGGACTGTGTAATCCACCCCCAGTATGCCGTCCACAAACCCGCTTGCTCACCCCCACCGATCAAAGCAATCGAGAATCCCTCGCTCGAGAGAAGTCCCTCCACACTCGTCTGATCAGTCAAAGAAATCTTCTCAGTAGCAAATGGGAATATAATACTCCCTCTTTCCACTTAAGCTGTTCAAGTTTAGCTGCATGGAATAAGAAAATAAAAATTGCATGATTAGTGTTTGTGTTATTAACCACAAATTCGTTACTTTAAAAAGGAAGTGGCAAAGTTCTTAAGTCAACCAACTAAGGAAATTTGGCACCATTAGTTTAATCTGTACTAACATAGACAAGTTTAAGAAATGTTATCATTTTTCTGTACACCTTAAAAGTTATACCATTTCGTGGTGCCCCTTTAGTTTAGTTGATTGACTAACATAGACAAGTTTAAGAAATGTTATCATTTTTCTCTCTAGCATTGTATATTGGAATTGTGTTTGCACATTTTCACTTTAGTTATGTACTGTGTCTCTATCTGTCTTTTCCTATTCAGGGATCAGATTTATGGAACGATAAAGATCGCTTTGGAAAGTTTGCAAATGCTTCATTGGAACTATGCAGGGTGTATATTGAACTTGCTTGCTGCAATGCTAGTCGCAAAGAGTTGTTTGCAGCTGAGATGCACTTGAAGAGCACTATCAAGCAGGCAAGTTCTTTATTTTTAATTATCCATTGATGCATTTCTTGCACATGGTTAAGATTTTTTCCAAATTTTCTAATGTTGTTGAAATGGTTATTTGGAATAAATTATCTAAAAATATGTCTCAAATGAGAAAACTTATTTTAAATAAGAAAATGTATTGATGTTAAAAGAACAGTTTTCTAAAGAGTTACTTTTGGCATGAGGTTTTAGAAGAACATTTTTGCAGCCTAATTTCCTTGCTTTTGACATTAAGGGTATAATGCTCATTATGCAATCTTCATATTCTTGAGTATATTAATGTCAAGATGCCGAATATCTTAATTTCATACATTAGATAGACAAGGGTTAATATTTCTATCCCAAAGTTGAACCGCTCAACCCGCAAGCTTCTTGGTTTAATTTGAGAAAATGGCTTTTGTTATTATCTTTGTTCTTGATCATCATAGTCATTCAAATTAAGATCGCTAAACATACAGCAGTACCAGGCTTGTTCCTCAAATCTCAGCCCAAAAAAAAAAATAACAAGGTTGGATATCGAGGGTAGGGTGGAGTGGGTTAGGTTTTTTTTGCAGGGAAGGGTAATTAATGAGAGGCTAATCGGGTGTGTGGGAATTAAATGGGAGCATCTTGGTCCATTTAAGCACAACTCTTACGTAGTACTGAATTGGGAAGGGAAAAGTATTAAGTAAATTGTGGGACAGAGGGAATATAAAATATGATTGGCAGGATGTCATGTGTCTTCATCTAAGCCATTTTAACCAAAACAGATGTAACTTTTTCGCTACTTATTTGATTATCCGTTTTAAAAATTACATAAAAAAATATTTTGGTATAAAACTCGAAACTAGAAAGTCCAACTCATGAGGCCAAAACTTGCTTTTTTAGTTTGCTCGAAAAATAAGTGAAATAAGAAAGCATAGTAGGAAGGCTAGTCTATCATGATTCATGAGAAGGATGATAATTTGCTAAAGTTGATATAATTTGTAAGGCTTAATTACGTTTTCGGTCCCTGCATATATGACACGCTTTGTTTTGCGTCCCTGTATAATATTTTTTTCGTTTTCAGCCCTATAATATGCACTATTTTGTTTTTAGTCCATCACTAAGACTGAAATCACTCCATTTAGAAAAACAATTTGCTGGTTGCATAAATCCACTAGAAACTTAAATTTATTTATTTATAATTTTTTGAGGCTAATATGAGAGTCAAAATAATGTAAAACTAATTATTCACATTTTAATTTCAGGGATTTCAAAGAAAAATAGTTTTGCAGGGACATAAACAAAATGTACTACATTTGCAGGGATTAAAAATGTATTTAAACCTAATTTGAAAGTTCGTTTTGCGCTCGAATTACAACTAGGCACAAATGTGACTTCAGTTTACAAGGTTGTTGTAATATGTTATCATTCGGAGGTGGCATTTACTCCTTTCCCCCAAAAAAGACATGCTTTTATTGGTGTACCTTTTTGTTGTTGTTTGGGACGGGGTGGTAGTAATGGCCATTGCCTTTTGGTTTCTAAGCTGCTAACGCTAATATCTATGTTTTCTATTTAAATTTAGGCTGCCAAGAATTTTTCAGAAATCAAAGAATATCAAGATTTGTTGGCCTGCCTTGATGAGGTGCAAAAGGCAATCCAAGCTTAGGACTTCTGCACTTGGCAGATCTAACCCACTCTGCATCTATACAGTGAAAATTGTAATCTTGATTTTTTTAAATTTAAAGCTTATATTATCACTTTTTCGAGCTAATTATCATTTTGTAGGACATCCTTCACATTTTTTAACAAATTACGTTTTCGACATTTTTGTGTACTGGTGTATGTAGTCTAGAAACCAATGTTAAACTTACACTTGTAAATTGTAAGTTGTAACATATAATAGAATAATAGGATTTGGCTGGCCAACAGCAGCAATTGTTGTGTAATACACTAATACCATAGCAGCTTATATTACCAATGTTTTATATGTGCATGATTCAACACTTCAACTATCCAAGTAAGCATGTAGAGTAATTTGGGCATAAAACCATGTTTTTTATAATCACCTCCTTCAATCCTTGATTATCGTAATTAGAGGATTAGTGAATGAAATTCCATCTCCTCACTCACAGTCACACTTGAGGACAGGAGTAGGAGTGGACTTGGGCCGGGCCAACCGGCCCAGAAACGGACTGGCCCGGCCCGCTACTGTGTGGGCCCGGCCTGGCCTGGTGAACAGGTTGGTGTCCGGTTCGGGCCACCCGGCCCGGTGAGGTAGGCGGTTCGAGTCCGGGCCTGCTAAATAGTGAACCGGCCTGACCGGTTCGGGCCCGGTCCGGGCCAATTTATTTTTTTTTTCTTTTTTTTTTGATTTTTTTAAAGTTTTTGGGTTGGGTTGAGTATGATGGGCCATTTGAGGTGGTTTGGGGGTAGGGATAGACCCGGTCCGGTTCCTGTTTCGGCCGGTCCGGTTCCAGGTTCGGCCGGTCCGGTTCCGGTTTCGGTCCGGTTCCGATTCTGGGCTGTTCCGGGCCCGGGCCCGGGTGGGATTTTTTTGCAAATCCTTAGGCCCAGAACCGGGCCGAGCCGGGCCCGGTTCAATGATTTTTTTTGCTTGTTATTCTCGACACCCCCACCCCAAACCTCCCCAAAACACCCAGCCCTACCCTAGGAAAAGAAAAAAAAATTGAAAAAACCAAAAAAAAATTTGACCCGGGCCCGGCCTGCACCGCCTGGGCCCGGGCCGGTTCACCCAAAACTGGGCTCGAGCCCTGCCCGCCCGACCCCCCCAAATGGGCTAAGAGCCTGGAACCGGCCAATCAGTCCCGGTCTGGTCTGGGCTCGCATAGTAACGGGCCGAGCTGGCCCGGTTTAGTCCATTCTTATTTGGGGGTGAGGGGGGAGGGTTGGGGGTTAATTAGGAAAAGCCAAAAAAAATTACATGAACCGAGGCCCGGCCCGACCCGGACCTGGGGTTACCCGGGCCGGTTCTGGGCCTCCCCTTTCATGAAACGAGGCCCAGTCGGGCCCAGTCCCGAATCGGGCCTGAACCGGAATCGATCCACCCCTAGACAGAAGCTACCTCGTTCGTCCATCGTGTAATGTGTGATAGGGGTGGACTCGGGTCCGGGCCAGGTCCGGGTCAGGCTTAGGCTCGGGCGGGCCGGCAGTTCAGGGAATGGTGGACCTGGGACCGACCCAGATAGCCATCGGGTCCGATACGGGTCCGGGTCAGGTTTCCGGTTTGGGTATTTTTTTCTCGCTTTCCGGTAGCGGTTACCCAAGACCTAGCCGGTCCTGGCCCGCACAGTTGCGGGCCGGTCCATGCCCGCACAGTAGCGGGCCAGGCCGGTTCACGGCCCGAGCGCACGGGCCCGTTCCATCCTTACTCCTGCAACAAAATCCCTCTATCGTCCAAGATGCTCCAGCCAAGACCACCGCTATATAGTGGCATCCACATTCAGCTTCAACCTCCATAATCTGGATGCCTCCAGACTGAAGAAGTCATCTTCCCCGAGAACCATGTATACTCCCTGGCTCCATGCTAGTTGCACTCGCACCCAACCATTGACCAAAACTTCTGCCCTATCCATAAATTGCTCCACCTTCATCCGAACACCATGCCACACCCTCTGATTTTTCTCACAACAGAGGTGATGGATAGTCTACCCGGGGGTATGTATCCGAAGGGTTATTACGGGGAATAATCTAGAATGAAGACAGAGCAAGTAAATATAGAGAGAGAGAGTGTATTATAAATGTGGAGCGTTTTCAGCGTGTTCCGACTTGGTTACAAATGGGGAAAAGGGGGGCTATTTATAGTAGCAATAAATGCCGGGCAGGGACACGTGTTAAGCGCTCATTGGCCGAGGGGTCGCCTCAACTGGTTGGCGCTGGCAGCCCGCATGTGGCCGCATTTAATGCGGATGTTGGATGGGACGTCTGTGCAGAGTACGGTGATCTGTACGCATGTGAGGCGGATATCTTGTCGAGTGAGATGCCTTCGGCCATAGAGCAGTAGCCGAAGGCTCCCCCAACCGAGGGCACTTTGGTGCCGAGGGCTCACAGTACCGAGGGCTACTGTTTTCGCCATTTTCTCCCAGTTTCTTAGTTTGCTTGAGAAACCCGTTCTGTGAGAGTTTTAGACCCTTCGGCCAGGGGGCCGAAGGCACCCCTGACGCGTAGTGCGGGCTGCTTGGTACTCTGGGCGCTGTGATTTGGGCCTGTTAGGCCTGTTGGGCCTTCGATGGAGTAGTAGGAGTCTTTGGGCCGGGGGTTCCCGGGCCATATACTCCATCAGGAGTCCCTCACTCCTTTTGCCGAAAGGTACTTGAGGGAAAAGGAGTAATTTGTGCTTGCCTTTTGATGTTGTCCTGTTGTGATCTCCGAAGTTGGTGAGGAGTTGTTGCTTTTATGTCCCTGCCGAAGGCAGTCCCTCAGTTACCCACATGTCGGGACTTGAGGGCTTGCTTTGTTGTTTGTTGGAATTTCGCAGATTTTGTAATTTAATGATTTTCCCGAAGGGGTCCTCCAGTCCCCCACTCCTTGAGGCACTTGTAAAGTGGTGAAAAGGAGTAAAGTAGTTATGTTGCTGTTGTTTGCCGAAGGCTGACGTTTTTCGTTTCATTTTGGGGGGATGCCTCGTTAAAAACCTCATTAGGAAAAACCCTTTGGGAAAAAATCCTAATGAGGGAAAAAGAGTGCACCGAATTCCCCCAATGATGAATCGAAAATATCAAACCTTGGTAAAAAATGGAGAATGACGGGAATCCCGAAGGCTCTCTCTTTTGAGGGCTCATGTGTTGATTAGCCGAAGGCTGGATGTTGATGTCCTGGTGGCGCCGAAGGGGAGCCCCTCAATCCAGGGATCGAGGGCCTGCAGATGAGGGCAACAGTGAAGCTGTTACCGGGGGGTCCACTGTTTGTTGATGAAGTGGTGATGAAGGTACCCGAGGGCTCCCCGTTACCTGTGTGCCAGGGGCCATCCGTCAATGAGGAAACTCCCCGGGGGCTACCCAGTTTTGCAGTGCTGAGGGGGAAACCCCGAGGGGTGCCCTGATATGCAGCTCTAGGGATCTGAAGGGGTGATCCCGAAGGCGTGTGTAATGTACTGTGTGGGGCACAACCCGGGGGCACTTCTGGGTGAGTGCACCCGGAGGCTATCCTTGATGAAGTGGAGTGAAGTAGAAAACTCGGGGGCTTCCAAAATATAGCCGTTGGAAATATAGCCGTTGGAATATGTAACGACGGGATATAGCCGTTGGGGGGGGGGGGCACACGTGGCGTGTGATGGCTGGCTGTCCGTGGGCGGCGTCACCGGTTGGGCGAAGACGCGGTGAGTAATGATGGCGTCCATCCGGAGGCCCGGAATCCAGGCCCAAGCCCGGATTCATCGCCTATAAATGCCCCAAGGCCAGGCAGTGCTCCGTGTGCGATAAACTTGTTAGCGAAGCTCTGTCAATTTTCCTAGAGAGAGAAAGTTCAGCCTTCGGTCAAAACTCAGCTTTCGAGGTCAGTGCTCCCTGCCTTTCTCCTTCTAGCATAGCTGTACTGTGCCCTTAGTTTAGGAGATAGAAAATTTAGAAAACAATAGTGTCCGCGAGCCTTCGAACCAGAGTCAGCATGTCGTCCCAGAGTGATTCCCAGGATATTTCGGGGGAGCCTTCGGTAGAGATGGTGACATGCTCAGATGTGGAGTCTTCGAGTGTGGAGTTCTCGGCAGCCGGTGATGCCGCAGTGGCTATGGAAGTGGAGAAGGACCTCCAGGCCGAAGTCGAAGCCGAGGGCTTCGAGCAAGAGAACGAGGATGAGGAGCTTGCCCTTGCCGTGCAAACCGCCGAGCAGGAAGAGGAGAGGGAGCGGCTGAAGGTGACGGTTGCCATTCCTCCCCCCCGGGGTGCCGGGGAAGCCAGCTCCTCCCGGCCATTGGACCCGACACCAATAAGTGTGGCTCCCGGGAAGAAAAACAAGACGAAGGCGGCCCCGAGGAAGAAGCAAGCGGCAGTGGATGCAGGGCGGCCGGTGGGCATACCCGAGGGCCATTCGTTTTTGAACACTGCTGCCCTAGAGCTGAAGACGAAGGCGTCCCCGGCAGAATACCAGTCCACCCAGATGCTGGTTGGGCCTTCAGCGCGCGTGGTGGAGCCCAGGGCCGATGACTTGCTGCGATACGCGCCCGAGGGGTGCTTTGCTGCTCATACCCTCTCGGTGGAAATGGGGCTTCGGTTCCCGCTCCATCCTTTCCTCTTGGAGTACCTGAGATTTGTGGGGTTGGCCCCTTGCCAGCTAACGCCCAACAGCCACTCCTACGTGGCCGGCTTCCTTTCCTTGTGTCAGAGCCGGGGGGTCGAGCCCACACTCGACCAATTCTTCATGTCCTTCAACCTTTGCCGGGGGGGACATTCAAATGCTGAGGGCTTTGCCAACCTTCAGCAGGTACCGGAGTTCCGGCTTTTCGATGATGTGCCCTCGTCTCACAAGGGGTGGAAAGAGAGGTTCTGTTATATCCGCCTCGAGGAGAATCCCTTCCCGGCCCAGCTCCGTAATAGCTTCCGGCGCCACCCGAAGGTGGGGAGCGCAGCTTTGGAGAAGAACGGCAAAGTGCTTGCCAAGAAGCCGGAGGGGTCTGACAAGCATGTCAAGATCAGAGAAGTCACCCTTCCGGAGGATCTGCTTAACCTAGGCTTCCGGCAGTTCAGGCCGAGGGGCTCCTCGGATGAGAGATACCCTCCCCTCGATAGGGTCTTCGAAGGCGCCGGAGGTGATCACCGAAATGTTTACTGATGCGTTGATAGTTCTTTCGCATTCCGTCTGTTTTTTTTATGACGTAGTGACTGGTAGCCTTCGATTTAACCCTTCTGTTTTTTTTTGTTGCTTGCAGGTAGCAATATGGACGTTGGTTCCCTCTTCGCTTTAAAAAACGCGAAAGGAAGGAAGAAGGCCTCGGCGGGCGCTCCTTCTAGGGAGGGGCCCTCTCAAACTGTTGGCGCTGCTGCTGGCGCTGGAGGGTCCAAGGGTTCCGGGCCCTTTAAAAAGAAGGTTGCTGGAAAGGGGGCCGAGCCCCCGGCCAAGAAGCCGAAGACCGCCGCCCCTACCAAACAACCGATCACCGATGTGGTGGTGATTGTTGACGAAGGGCACGCCTCTGCCTCCACCCCCCAGGAACAAATCAATCAGGAGTTCTTCGGGCGGGAGAGGTTGGAGGCGATAGTGCCGAAGGGGGCCTCCGTGCTGGAGGGCAGTTTGAACCCTTCGGCTTTGATGAGCCAGATGCTGCCGTCGGCCGACCGGCTGGCCCTTACCCGGCTAGACGAGGGACCCCTCGAGGCGAAGGTCCTCCTGAATGCCGCCTCCGTAAGTCCCCCTCTCTTCCCTGCTTATTGCTATGTTTTTCTTCCGTACTTTGTTCCTTATGCCTTATTTTTGCCTTCGTGAATTGCAGGCTTTCATGGGCCTCTGCGAGCACCTCCGAAGGGTGGATCAAATGAGGGAGGCCAAGGGTGCCGTCGAGGGGGAGGCTGCCCTCCTCAGGAAGAAACTCGTTGAAGCCGAGGACTCTCTACGGCTGGCCACCGACGGCATGGAGCAGAGGTTGCAGGCAGCAAGGGCCGAAGGGGTCAATGAGGGGCTAGCCAGGGCCGGGGAGGCCGCCGCCGAGGCCGCCCGTATCGCTGCCGATGAAGCCCGCGCGGCTCAAGAAGAGGCCGTCTCCAAGGCTCGAGAGGATGCGGTGGCCAGCTTCGTGGCCGAGGGGTGGAAGGCCGAAGACCGGAGGGAGTGGTTGGCTTCGGTGGTGGGGGCTTCAGTAGATGAGTGGGTCGGGGGCCCCGGGAAGATGTGGCTTGCTGAGAGGGGCGACTCGTACTACCAAGGCGGGGAGTTCTTCACCCAACGCCTCATCTACCGGAAGCTTGCGAAGCACTTCCAGGTGGCACCGGAGGAGTTCCGTCCCGAGGCTTATGGCCTCCCCCCCCCCAGCCAGATGTAAGGATCCCGCTCCCCGAGGGGGAAGAGAGACCGGTTCTTGAAGACTCGGAGACCCTCCGGGAGTGCGGCCTTGGCGGTGAAGAGGATGAAGCCGAGAGCGAGGCGATACCTACTATTCCCCCCTCTTAAATTGTATTCCCCCCTTTCGGTGTTGTAATTTGTTGGCCTCGGCCCCGTATGTAAAGTACAATCAAACTTGTCTCTTTTTTTGAATGAATGAGTACACACGCCCTCGGGCCTTTGATATGCAATCTGCTTCTTTTGGATTTGTCTGTTGTTGAATGCATGCCTTCGTCTTGATTTGGATGTATGTTTTGATCCTTGGAATGTATGTTTTAGGACTTAGAATGTTTTCTGATTGTAGCTCACCATAGGGCCTTCGGGTTTGCAGTAACCCAATTTCTAGGACTTAGAAAAATTTCTAAGTGTGGGTTCCCCCTTGAGAGCCTTCGGGATACGGCTCCTATTCCTGATGTGTGAATGTTGGACCGGTGGCCCAATGCACAGGATTTATAGATTTTTTGCAAGTGTAGTATGCCATGTAGCCTTCGGCTACTGTGGAGCCCCACCTGTAAGTTGAATTGGCCGGAGGCTAATTTTTCTAGGACTTAGAATATTTTCTTGAGTGTTGATTCCTTGTGAACTGTAGCCCTCGATTGATAGGTAGCCTTCGGCTATTAGGTCCCTTGAGATGAGGGTGAAATACGTAGGACTTAGGAAATCTTCTAAGTGTAGAGTTTCCCTCGGGAGCCTTCGGGAGGTGGCATACCTCCATGATGTATGAGTAGTTGACCGGGGGGGAAATACATGTAGGACTTAGAAAATATTCTAAGTGTAAAATCCCCCTTGGGAGCCTTCGGTAGATGGCATCCCTCCTTGATGTAAGAGTAGCTGACCGGGGGGAAAGCATGTAGGACTTAGAAAATATTCTAAGTGTAAAATCCCCCTTGGGAGCCTTCGGTAGATGGCATCCCTCCTTGATTCCACATCACTTTGCGAGATGCCCCGGGGGCTACTCATTTAGGACAGAATACCCTCTTTTTTTAAGTGTTGTTGTATTGCATGGCCTTCGGCCACCATATCCCCTTGGCTTTAATATTGATTGGGCCGGGGGCCCAATCTTTAGGACTTAGAATTTTTTTTGTAGTGCTGCTTCCCTGTGTAGCCTTCGGGTTTTCGTGCATAAATTGATGTTGAATCCTGTTGTTGTGAAGAAAGCCAACGAGGAGTGTGTGCCCTCGGCATACACTTTAAAAGTTGTAGAATTTGACCCTTGTCATGGGGAAAGGGCCCTCGGTATTCGTGCATAACAGATGCCTTCGGTGTTTGTTCGAGGTACTGTTTAGTGGACCTTGGACAGTCCAGTCCCTTTGTGACCGGAGGTGGACAGGTAGTGGACTTTAGCCGTTTCCTGATGATATTTCTTTGAGTAGTATCCTTCGGGAAATAGGAGTCTTCAATTACCGGAGGTGTTCCCGTGGGGAGCCCTCGGCATGCTGTGATATTGTTGGAGTGTACTCTTCGATTTCTTGCTGAGTCTACTCCCCTTCACCCCCCCTTTTTTTTTTTTTTTTTTTTTTGGTTGGTGGTGAAGGGAAGGCATCAAGAAACTTGGTTTCTTGGTAAGGCTGGGCCTATTAGGAGACCATCAGAATACACCAATGGCTCTCCTCCCTCGGGTTAACCTTCCGAGTGCCGAGGGGATCGAGGGACGTTTCCTGGGCACAAGATATGGTGGTCCGTAACCTGCCTCCCCTTGGGGGATGGCGCGGAAAGCGCCTCATTTTTGAAAGTCGTCCCCTCGGCGCTAGACATAGTCTGTGGCCTGCCACACCCTTGGGGTGTTGGCGCGGGGAGCGTTTCAGTTTGGAAGTCGAATCCTGGGCATTTCTCATGCCTGTCATACCCTGGGGGTAATGACGCGGATAGCGTTCCGTTTTTGAAAGTCGAATCCTGGGCATTTCTCATGCCTGTCATACCCTGGGGGTAGTGACGCGGAAAGCGTTTCAAGGAAGGGTTTTCATTTGCACACTAGTTGCAAATGGCCGGGGGCACTACGTGCCGCCGGCACCGATGGTGGCGCCTTCGGTATATGCGTCCTCGTGGGGTACGGCTTTTAGAAACAACACTTGGTGTTAGTTTCGATGTGTAGCCCCCGGTACTTGGTACCGAGGGGTTTTCTGTAGGAACACTTGGTGTTCTCTTGTTGTAGTTGATGTAGGCGTCTACCCTCGGTACTTAGTACCGAAGGGTCTTCAAATGAAACACTTGGTGTTTCCCAATAGATGTTTGGAAGCTGTTAGGAGAGCATATCCCTGGCACTGGGTGCCGAGGGGTCTTCTTTGAAACACTTGGTGTTTTTTTTTCTTCGTTTCGATATTTGATGAGGGAGGTGTACCCTCGGCACTGGGTGCCGAAGGGTCTCTGTAGGAACACTTGGTGTTCTAATCTTTTTTTTTTTTTTTTTTTTTTGATGTTGAAGGTGGGGAAGTACCCTCGGCACTGGGTGCCGAGGGGTCTTGACTGAAAACACGTGGTGTATCCACTGTTTGTTGTAGGTGTTGATGGTGTCCGCCCTCGGCAATGGGTACCGGAGGGGGTTCTCCTTGTGGTGAGGCCTGGGGCCTGTAGTCAGTATGAGGGCTTGATGTCTTGAATGTATCTTCATTCTTCGAAATTGGAGGCCTTGGGCCATTGGATAGTACATTCACTAGTTATGAGGGCTTGGCCGCTCTTACATTATTGATAAAATTTGACTAAATGGTGTACATTCCAGTGCCTAGGGACCTCTTTCCCGTTGGGGCGTTTGAGTTTGTAAATCCCGGGTTTGATGATGGCTGCTATGATGTAGGGGCCTTCGAATTTTGGTGCCATTTTTCCTCCCTCATTTGGGGGACATAGTCCCCCACTTGAAATTCCCGGGTTCGAACTTTGGCGTCGATGTAGCTTTTAACTTGCCTTCAGTAGTTTTCTGCCCGGATGAAGGCCTGCTCCCGGCGTTCTGAAATGAGGTGCAGGTCGAGGGCCATGTTGCTGTCGTTGACCTCGGGGTCATATTGGATCACCCTTCGGGTAGGAAGGGTGACTTCCGTAGGAGCTTTGGCTTCAAAACCGTAGCAGAGGGAGAAGGGTGTTTCACCTGTAGCTCGCCGAGGGGTGGTGCGGTAAGCCCAAAGAATGTTGTGAAGTTCTTCTACCCAGCCACCGCCCTCGGCCTCCAGCTTCTTTTTGAGGCCCTCGAGCAAGGTCCGGTTGGCGTTCTCTACTTGCCCGTTGCCTTGAGGGTAGGCAACGGAGGAGAAGGTGTGTTTGATGCCCCATGCCTCCAGAAGGGCACAGAAGGGGGCTGCCTCAAATTGTGTCCCATTGTCGGAGATGATCTGCTGGGGGACGCCAAACCTTGTGAGGATGTTCTTGAGGACGAAGTGACGGCATTTTGCCTCCGTGATGCTGGCGAGGGGTTCAGCCTCCACCCATTTGGTGAAGTAATCGACGGCCACAATGATGTACCTGTTGTTGGAGGTACCCCTCGGCAGAGGGCCCACAAGGTCTATCCCCCATCGAGAAAAAGGGACAGATGTGCTGATGGGGGCATAGTTGACCGCTGGCCTGCCGGGGGCTTTCTGGAAATGTTGACACGCGGTGCACCTCCGGGCAAGATCAGCACAATCCCTGGCCATGGTTGGCCAGAAGTAACCCTGGAGAATGAGCCTTCGGGACATGGAGAAGGGTCCCTGGTGAGCTGAGCAAGTGCCACTGTGTACTTCCTCCATTGCGACCTCGGCTTCATCTGGATGAAGGCACCGAAGTAGCGTGCCATTGTAAGATCGTTTGTAGAGCCTCCCATCTTCGATGGTGTAGCTGGGAGCCCTCAGCTTTGCCAGTTTAGCGCGGGCCTCATTCTCGGGTAGCTGCCCTGTGGAGATGAAGGCGGTGATATCTGAGATCCAATCCTCCTGACGTTGTTGTATGTTCATCACGGGGCTTGCATGGATGCTTGAGAGGCTGAGTTCCTCGATTTTGGCAATTTTGGATATGTGCTCGGGGGAGTCTGCCGAGAGCTTAGATAATATGTCGGCCTCGGAGTTCTGAGCCCTCGGTATTTGGGTGAGAGAGTGTGCCTCAAATACCTTAAGCAACTCCTTGGCCGCCTCCTTGTACTGTTTCATTCTTCCCTCCTTGGCCTCATATTCTTCGGAGATTTGGCCAACGACCAACTTGGAGTCGCATTTGATGTGGATCTGCCGAGCCCTCATGTTGGCAGCCAGCCGAAGGCCACATAGGAGGGCCTCATATTCGGCCTCGTTGTTGGAGACCTTGAAGGAGAAGCGGATTGCATAGTAGGCCCTGAAGCCCTCGGGCGTAATGAGGACTACCCCTCCTCCGCATGCTTTGGTCGCGGAGGAGCCATCAGTGTAGAGGGTCCACCAGTCGTCCGAGGCAGCCGAGGGCTCCCCGTCCGTGGCCGCCCTTGCGGTGCATTCCGTCACAAAGTCCGCTAGGGCTTGGCCCTTGATGGCAGGCCTTGGACGGATGTCAATGTTGTATTGGCTCAGGAAGATAGCCCATTTAACCATGCGGGAGGAGCTGGTGGGGCTCCTCATGAGGGCGCCGAGGGGTTGATGAGTGAGGACCTGAACTGGGTGAGCCTGAAAGTAGTGGCCCAACTTCTTGACAGTCCAAACGATGGCCAACACCGTTTTTTCCACAGGGGAGTACCTGAGCTCGGCCTCCCTTAGGGTCTTGCTAACGTAGAAGATGGCATGTTGGATGCCGTCTTCCTCCCGGATGAGCACAGAGCTGATGGCCGCCGGGCTAACCCCAAGGTAGAGGTAGAGGGTCTCCCCTACCTTGGGTTTGGAGAGCACAGGAGGTGAAGATAGATATCTTTTGAGCTCGTCGAAAGCCCCCTGGCATTCTGGAGTCCATAGAAAGCCAGCCGTCTTCCTCATGATCTGGAAGAAGGGTAGAGACTTCTCTGCCGATTTAGATAGGAAGCGGTTGAGGGCTGCCAGGCGGCCCGTCAACCGTTGAACTTCCTTCACGTTACGTGGGGGCTCCATGTTGATGATGGCCTGGATCTTCTCGGGATTGGCCTCAATACCCCTTCGGCTCACCATGTAGCCTAAGAATTTGCCCCCTTGGACGCCGAAGGTGCACTTCTTCGGGTTTAGCCGAAGATTGAATTTTTGCATGATGGCGAAGATTTCCCGGAGGTCGTCAGCATGGATGGAAGATTGCTTGCTCTTGAAGATCATGTCGTCGACATAGGCCTCCATGGTGCGCCCTAGGACGGCTTGAAAGACCCGGGCCACCATCCGGGTGTAAGTGGCCCCCGAGTTCTTTAGGCCGAAGGCCATCACTAGGTAGCAGAAGATGCCCTCGGGAGTCATGAAGGCAGTTTTTTCGGCGTCCTCCTCGTGCATGAATATTTGATGGTACCCTCGGAAGGCATCGAGGAAGGACATGATCTCACACCTTGCGGTCTCATCCACCAATTGATCAATGTTTGGTAGAGGGAATGGATCCATAGGGCATGCTTTGTTGAGATCGGTGTAGTCCACGCACATGCGGAAGGTAGGGGGCTTCTGTGCGAGGACTACATTTGCTAGCCATGAGGGGTATTTTACCTCCTTGATGTGCTTAATAGAGAGGAGCATGGCGACCTCCTTCTTCACAAATTCCCTCCTCTCGGCGGAGAAGGGTCTTCTTCGCTGTTGTACTGCTTTTGCCGAAGGGTCCACCGAGAGGCGGTGGGTGATGACCCTTCGGCTGATTCCCGGCATGTCCTCCGGCCCCCACGCAAAGACAGTGGAGTAGGCGCGGAGGGCGTCGGTGATACCGGTCTTTAGATCTTCAGGGAGCTGGGCTCCAATCTTCACGACTCTCTCCGGCTGGGCCGGATCGAGCGCAAAGTCTTCTACGTCCTCGGCCGGTTCAGCCCTCGGCCTTCTGTCCTCCTGGTCGACGGCTCCGGTGATGGTGTCAACACGGAATTCCGTCTTGCTTACCTTTTTAGTGACCTGAAGATAGCAGGCACGGGCGATTTTTTGGTTCCCCCGGCAGTAGCCAATGCCCCCCTCGGCGGGAAACTTGAGGCAGAGATGCCTCATGGAGATGATAGCTTCGAGGTCCTCGAGGGCTGGCCGGCCGAGGATGATGTTGTGGGCGCAGTCAATGTTGACGACGACGAACTCCACCTCGAGCTGGGCTCTATGGAGCCCGTCGCCGAAGATCACCGGGAGGGTTATTACCCCCTCGGAATCAATGGTGTCGCCGGTGAAGCCGGCAAGAGGGGTCTTAATGGGCCGAAGGGACCCCCTCTCCAGATGCAGCTCTCTGAAGGTGCTGAGGTACATTACATTGACGGAGCTGCCCGTGTCAACGTAAGTTCGGTGAATGATGGTGTCGTTGATCTCCGTTCGAATCACCAAGGCATCCCGGTGAGGAGAAGAAGTAGGAGGGAGATCTGCGTTGGTGAAGGTGATGGGTTCCTCCCTCAATCGCTTTACCGGGGGCATATGAGTGACTTCCCCTACGTAAAGCGATTGAGCCCACTTCTTTCGCTGGCTGGTGGGATCGCCCCCTGTGTTGCCACCGGTGATCATGAGGATGTGGCGTTTTTTCTCCTGGTAGTGGGGGTATTCCTCCTCCTCTTCTTCCAAGTTTCCAATCTCCCTCTTCTTGCCGAGGGGGATGGTGTTCGGATTCACCCAGGCATTTACCTTCGTATGATGCCCTCGGGGAGGTCCTTGATGAGAAGGTCCCTCCTGTCGAGGGCTCTGGACAAACTGGGACAGGTGCCCTGCCTGTATTAATCTCTCGATGGCCGTCTTCAGCTGATGGCAGTCATCGGTCCTGTGCCCCTGGTGTCGATGGAAGCGACAGTATGGGAACTGAGGGTTGATAGCGTGCACCTCCGGGGGCGCGCGAGAGTCGCGCTCAACGAGGCCCCTCTCCTCGGCAAAATCGAGGATGATGCTGACGGGGTGCGTCAATGGGGTCCGAGGGCGGTCCAGGAGAATGGGCTGGGCCCAAGTCTTAGGGTTGCTCCTATAGCCTCCCCCGGGCTTTGCTTGGCCTTGCCGAGGGCGGTCATCAGAGGGTCCCGAAGCCTTGGGGCGATTTGGGGGAGCCCCCGGCCCTCGGTTGTGCTTGTTGTCTACCCTCGGGGGCTGCTGGTCCGGATGCTGGTGATACTTCTCCACCTCCTCGGCCTCAGCATATCGGTCCCCCCGCTGCAAGGCCCTTATGTAGTCGCGGGGGGGTTCAATGATGAGACTCCTTGAAAAGTTGCCGGTGCGGAGGACGGTTTGTAGGAGGGCCAGGAGGGTCCCGTCATCAGCACCGTCGACCTTGTCGGCCTCCGTCCTCCAGCGCTCCAGGAAATCCCGAAGGGTCTCATCCTTCTTCTGGCGTATCGTTAGGAGGTGGGAGAAGTGCTTCCTTGTGCGACGCCTCCCGGCAAATTGTGTTAAGAACCGCTGGGCGAGTTCTTGCCATGAATCAATACAGCCCTCGGGCAGCCTGTTGAACCATTCGTATGTTGGTCCCTCTAAGGTGGAGAGGAACCATCGACACAAATATTCGTCTGATGCCCCCACCATCATCATGCTGTTCTGGTATTTGCTGTAGTGCTCCTGGGGGTCCGTTTTCCCGCTGTAGGGCTGTATGTGTTGCCCTCGGTACTTCTCCGGGATCCGGGCCGCCAATACCCTTGGGGTAAATGGCTTCCGAGTCCGGAGCTGGATGACGGGTTCCCCGGAGCCCTCGGCCACCTTCTTCTGTAACTCCTCCATCTTGGCCATCATGGCCTCGTATTTGAGATCTGAGTGAGGGGTGGAGGTGGTGGCGTGAGCTTTGTTGGACTCCATCTCGTCAAGCCGGCGTTGGAGGGCCGCAATAATCTCGTCCCGGGGGTCCTTCGGGAGGGTCTCCGCCCCCTGTGAACGAACCCGGGCCGAGTGGGCCTGATTGATTTGATGCCGGGCATCATCGGTATGAAGGTGTGCCTTGCCTTTGTCCCGAGGGGGACGCTCCTCGTCTGCCCTCGAAACAGATCCCCCGCTTTCCTGGGGCCTTTGGAGTGCTTTCCCCCCGAGGCGGTCTTGGACCCCTCGGCGGTCTGGCCCTCCTCTGAGCCGGTTGAGGGCGGAAGTACGGGGCCTTTCCCTGTTGTCATTATGGTGGTCCCGGGACTGAACTTCCTGGGAGGACGTTTCTTGGGCCACCACCCCTTCGTCGTTTCTCACCCGAGGGGTGGGATTTCCGAAGGGGGGTGGCAGAGAGGGAAGTATGATATTTTCCCCGATCTGAGGGTGAGCTGGAGCCAGGGTGCCGAAGGCACCCGGGTTCTGGGTGAGCGTCTGGATGAAGGCGGAGAGCGCCGATTGTACGTCGATGGTGAGAACCGGAGGGCTGACTTGGTCATCGCTCCGGTTTTTCTTCTTGGCCTCGATGCCGAGGCGGGCATCGGGGGCGTTTTGTTGGATCTGAAGGCGTAGGTCGACAGCCGCCTGTTCCAGCCCAGCGAGGACACCGCCCTCGAGAGCCCTGTGAGAGGCTTCGGGGGCGTTGACGTCGCCGAGGGGCAGGTTCTTGTCTTCTACGTTCTTTGAGTTGGCACGTGTTGTCCTCACCATTTTGATAGAGGGTTAGTGTTTTGTTTGGTCGAGGGGGAGGGTTTCTTACTCGATTGTTCAACCTCTCAACGAGAGCACCAAACGATGGATAGTCTACCCGGGGGTATGTATCCGAAGGGTTATTACGGGGAATAATCTAGAATGAAGACAGAGCAAGTAAATATATAGAGAGAGAGTGTATTATAAATGTGGAGCGTTTTCAGCGTGTTCCGACTTGGTTACAAATGGGGAAAAGGGGGGCTATTTATAGTAGCAATAAATGCCGGGCAGGGACACGTGTTAAGCGCTCATTGGCCGAGGGGTCGCCTCAACTGGTTGGCGCTGGCAGCCCGCATGTGGCCGCATTTAATGTGGATGTTGGATGGGACGTCTGTGCAGAGTACGGTGATCTGTACGCATGTGAGGCGGATATCTTGTCGAGTGAGATGCCTTCGGCCATAGAGCAGTAGCCGAAGGCTCCCCCAACCGAGGGCACTTTGGTGCCGAGGGCTCACAGTACCGAGGGCTACTGTTTTCGCCATTTTCTCCCAGTTTCTTAGTTTGCTTGAGAAACCCGTTCTGTGAGAGTTTTAGACCCTTCGGCCAGGGGGCCGAAGGCACCCCTGGCGCGTAGTGCGGGCTGCTTGGTACTCTGGGCGCTGTGATTTGGGCCTGTTAGGCCTGTTGGGCCTTCGATGGAGTAGTAGGAGTCTGTGGGCCGGGGGTTCCCGGGCCATATACTCCATCAAGAGGCTCTAACGTCCCCAAATTAACTTCCTTGAATCTTCCCTCTTCTTCACTTGAACTTGCGTTTCAGTTCATCCTCAAAATTGCTAACTAACGCCAACCCACAGAAGACCAAGCCTTCTTCGTCACTGGACAATTGATGAAGAAGTGCATCAGCGGTTCATCCTCGTCCCCGCATAAATCACAAGACACAAAGAAATTTACCACCTTGCCTTCACATTCACCATTGTCAGCATGCATCTGTTACATACTTGTCAAAAGAAAACTTTAATTTTCGGAAGTAATTTCCAACTCCACATGGTCGTCCAACCTATCACTCAATATTATCCAACTCCTCGACCAACTTTCGATAACAGCTTTAGACGGATAAGTGACCATCATCTTCCCACCTCCAACACAATCTATCGGGAACCGAAAGGATGCTCAACGGTATACTCCGGATGAGCAACGCATCTCTGTTGACAAAAAGGTCATTAAGGTTTTCCTTGTCCCACGCCCAAGACAGACATAACCCGGCCTAGGATTCTCTAGATTAGGCAACCAAGATTCCTCCCAAACATCGATAGATTTCCCATCCCTAAGTCACCAAGTGTTCCCTTAATTAGATTTTGGGTTTGAAATAAATTTCGCCAAATGATTTCCAAGCTTGGTTGTAAAAAAGGGGGTAATAATGAGATCTAAACACCTTTCCTACAAGCATCTCGGAAGATAAAAAAAATCTCAAAGCCTATTTAGCAATCATAGACATATTAAAATCCCGAAGCCTCCTAAAACCCATGCCACCATCTTACCCCCTTCCCTGACATTCCTTTCCATCACTAAATGTTCATTAACACTTCTATCTCCTCGCACAGTTCATTAGACAATAAAAACACATTCATGACTAATGTTGACATCATCTCAAGAACCTACTCATATGCTCTCAATAAAAATCTATTATTCCAATTTTGAATGCGATATAACCACTCTTTGTCTAGGATATCTCAAAATATCTCTACTACTAATGCCATCAAACCCAAGTATTTTTTCTCACTCCCAGCCATTCCAACTCCTAACATTTCAATCAATTCCTCCCTACAATCCAACGTCACGTTGGTTTAAAAAACATGGACTTATTAAATTTAATTTTCTTGATAGAAGCAACTTCATAATCCAGTAAAGTTTCCTTCACAGTAACAACTTCCTCATGATTAGCTTTAAATAATAGCATATTGCCATCTGCAAAAAATGTGTAATTCTCGGTGCCCCCGAGCAATAGCTTTCCCCATGAAACCGACCCGTAGCCTCATGTATTTGGAGGAGCACACTCAACCCCTCTTCAATTAAGACAAATAAATAGGTTGACAAAGGATGTTCTTGTCTTAACCATCGCTCAGGTGAAATAGGTCCGATCTTTGAATCATCAAATGGAGTAAAATAAAGACCTATGTAACACACTCCATAATCAACAGTACCCATTTCTCTGCGAAGCCCGAGTGTCATTTCAGAGCAACAGATCCCAATTTTACCTTGCCTTTTCTGCTTTAAGCAATAGTGAGATTCAAAAGCTAACATAATATAATCAACAATGTGACTACCGGAATAAAGGCACTTTGTTGCTTAGAGATGCTCAAATGCAACAACTTTTTAATTCTATTAGCCAGTACTTTGGAAAAAATCTTATATATCACATTAAATAGAGGCATGGGTCTCCAATCTCTACGTTCCTCAGGGTTATCTTTTTTTTCTTGGAATAAGCAAAATATCATTATGATTAATATTTTTTGGTAACTTACCTATCTCAAAGAGCGTTCTTAAGAAACTAATAACATTTGGTCTCACCACATCATAGTAATGGTTGGAAGAATCCCGAGCTCGTACCGCCTAGACCAATAGACTAATATGGATACATACCAAATAGTGCAACCTTTACTTCCTCTTTTAATAGGGCGCAATAACTCAATATTATGATGCTCCTCCAACTTTCTTTGGACACACCCAAAAGGCCAAAAACGAAATCACCTCCACCATGACCCGAGGAAAAAATATTACTGAAGTATTCTCCAATCAGAGCCCTAGTGCAACTCGATTCCTCTCCCACCGTCCATCCTCCAATCTATAACCCTCTATTTTATTCTTCCTCCGCCAGTGTTTTTACAAAATATGGACATATCGGGTATTGATCTCCTCCCTGCAACCAAAATCTTTTACCCTTTATCTCCAGTAATAGTTTTCCTGCTCCAACAGTTCAAGATATATATTGCTGTTCAACCCTCTGAAACTCAGCAAACCCCCATGGGTCTGAACACATGCATAAGAACCCCAATCTTTTCCTGTAAAACCCGAACCGTTATCCCATAGCTTTGACTCCACCCCAACGGGCACTGCAGTTCTATTCACGAAGCCAAGCATTCTCAAATTTAAATTACGCTTCGGTGAAAACATTCTACAAATGATCCGCTAGATGACCCTTCTAAAGATTCTACGGTAGCCTCCCCAAACACATCCAACCGACTCTCTGAAACTAATATTCTATCAAGTTTCTTCTCCACTTGATCAGGAGAACCCCTCCAACGCTCCCATGTGTATTGGTACCTTGAAATGCAAAACTGTGTAGACCACTCGCCCAAACTGTCCTGCATAAACCATTCAACAACTATGTCGGATGAGGGATCTGTCCACGTTTTTTAGAAACCCGGTGGCAGACCAAAATCCCGAAGGTATTTGGGGTGAGGGACAGAAAACACCTCACTAGTTTATTAGAAAAAGGAAATTATAAAAAGTAGGGATCTGTCCATGTTTGTAAGAGGCAAACATGAGATGGTAGAAGTCCACCATGACAACTCATGAAAGATTTCCACCCACGCTTAATGATTGTAGGAGATCATATAGAGAGTCATGTGATCACATGACTCTCTATGCATGTTCCTCTTGGGACATACATGATCCTCCACCTCCACCTCATGACTAAAGTGACAAAAAGAACCAAGGATCTACACATGAACCCGCCTACAAAATTAACGCAAGCCCTCCTCAGTGCCAAACACTTTTCACAACAAAACAAGATTCCAAACCAATCTTTCTCAAATTACTCTCCACTTTGAAGGTATTATTAGCAAAGGCGTCCATCACGAAGACTAAAGAAGGCCTCCATCTTATGGTGAACCAAGTCCACCGGTGCTTGAACTGTCGTGTGATTGCCAAGCCCTCGACAGTTCCAACCGAGGCAACTCACGATTCCCGAGGGTTTAGATACCAGAAGCTGTCACCGACCTGTTTTTTGGAAAAGAGTTCACCAAACCTTCCACTAGTAAACTGCTTGACTCAGAATTACTGCCCGCAGCCTTACGTTTCTTACTCAATTCCCCGTCCCACTACATACTTCCACTATTAACTCCATTTACGTATTATGCATGAAGTAGTGGTTCTTCAATTTCGTAGTGAACTTAAAGATTGTATTGTATCTAGACTATTTGGCATGCATGTTACATTGAGCATTTTACTACGTGGTATTTGGATGCATGGCTTTATATATGATTGTATCATAGATTTCATAGACCTAGTATTTCTTTGGAGTTACATATAAAAGTATTGGAATTTTGGTAAAATATTGAATTATGCTTATTTACTTTACGTGTGTATGCTATCCAGATATATTTACTCTTTTTAAATTCACATGCTATGCCTTTATCTTGTTTGAGTGGAGGTGGATTTGTAGATTCTTCTTCATTCTAGATTTTGGTAATGCTCGTTGCACCAATTTTATATATTCAAAATGTGGGGAGAGATTGCAGTTAGCTCTAAATTAAAGCTCATTATCAGCTCTATCAACTATTTTTTCATCAACCACATAACTTTTAATTTTGGGTGTTCAAATATGTAATATGGAGTAATCAAAATAAGGTTGAAAGTTGAAACTATTTTTCTGGTTGAATTGGATGAAGTTACGATAGAGTACCATTTTACCTATTTTCATATGATTTTTTCTTTACGGAGTATTTTATTAACAAGATACTCCATCCGTCCCATAAAATTCTTCTCACATTGACTTGGCACACATATTAAGGAGTTGAGAATAAAGTGGAAATGTATGGTCGTAGTTATGTAAGAAAAAAGTTAAATGAATGTGAGTCACACAAATTATTCAAAGCTGGTAAGTGGGAAGAATTTTTTGGGACGGCCCGAAAAGGAAAGTTTGAAGAATTTTGTGAGACAGACAGAGTATATTTTAAATATAATTTTTTTTCATAAATCAATATGGTCAGCTACTTCAGCTAAAACTTCATAAATTTCAGTAGAATCAATGATCGATCCAATTTCAATATTATCAAACGGGTTATTTTACAAAATTTATTGGATTGTGTGATTTAGGAAAGCTAAGAAAGGAGTGCTTTGCTTCTCCGTAGATTCTTCACAACAAAACAATGCATGCACAAAGGGACAACAGTTTTTCTAATTGAAAGAAGAAAGAGGAATAAAGGGCGGTGGTCAGGTAGTCTTCTTCCCCCCTTTTCCAGAGTTATGTGGGATCATCAAATCACCCAAAAATTATTAAAGATGTCTCCTGGTTTCTTGTTTGGTATTTTGAGTTTCATATTGTAAAAATGTACGGTGTTTTATACTAGTATTTCTTATTTAGTATTTTGAGTTTCATTTTAGAAGACACGTTATATTTTGAGTTTTATTTGATTAATTACTATAATTCATTTGATAACTACAAGTCTAGAACAGTACATTTTGGCCTTTTGGGTCATGTACATTACTATTAAGTACTCCGTATTAACAAATGAATTCATAAAATGTTAACAAGTACTACGTATAAATTTCAACTCATGTACGTTTGTCATTAATTTTTTTTGATAATCCAGGTGTCGGAGCTTACGCTCCCATAATCATGGAGTCTATGAACTATCCTCCAAAGCCCCTATACAGTTAAGTCCGGATCTGATCACAGTCAGCCTCGTCAGTACTGGTTCCAAAGGACGAATCCAGCAGGACTTACATCACCTTTCAGGTTGCTCCTCCCACCACACGAACCCGCTACCTTCATTACCATCCTCTCCCTTCTCAGCCGCTGAGCAACTCCGTGAAGGTAGGAAGAATCATTGGGAGCAAGACTTCCCTCATCTCCCTTGGTGGGAATTGAATCCAAGACCTCCCACAAAGGAGAGACTGGTGGTGGATGGTCATCCATTGGACTACACTCACCTTCTCACGTTTGTCATTAATTTATTTTAAGGTTCGATTCCCAACCAATGGCTGACTTTGTAGAGGCCCAGGGGGCACGTCCCCCCACCCACAAAAAAAATACTTTTTCATTTTATATGTATAAGTGAAATAAAATTGGCCTGGAAAAAATATTTTGAACTCTCCAAAATATAAGTAAATGCCATATTTGCTTTCCTTAAATGATATATTAGCTTATTTTATTCTAAAGTATCATCAAATTCACAAATCTATCTTATTTTTTAACTTTTATCAAAATAAGAATCAAACTTCATCTTTTTCAACAATTATGCTTTTTGTTTAAATTACACATTTTTATCAATATCGATAAGATATAAGCAGTACAAGTTTGTAAACTAAATAAAAGTGAAATTATGGGATAAATTTGTGAATTTGATAATATTTGGGAATACATTTAGCTAATATTTCGTACTATTATTTATTTAACAAATGTGAAAGTATGAGATAATTTTAATTAAATACTTCATACTATCGTATTTACTAAGGATAAAAAATGAAGGAAATCAAAAATTAGAAATTAAAACTTCAAAAGTGCCACAAAATATGAATCTGCTTACTATGAATGGTTGTGTATTAAACAAAAAATCTGAAAATTTGTTGGCAAGTCTAATTCCTAAAAATAGAAATTCATAGTGAAGTGTACTCTAATGTAACCTATACTCTATATGAAAATAAAATGAGGCAATTCCCAAAAGTTTTCAACTCAAAAGTTGTGATTGAGGAATATATCTCTTTGAACGAATGTCGGACATAATTTTAAGGTATTAACCTTACTCTTTTGTAATAATATATTTGTTTCTTCTTATAGATTTTCTTGGCCTATTGTGTATTATTTTAATGGTTCATTTTATATACTACGGAGTAGTATATTAAAAATTATAATAATGAATTTTTACAATTATCAAGTGTGAGAAGCAATGGGGGCAACTGTCCTTCCTCAACCCCAACTATGCCCCTATATGTATAACCTAAACTTTTATAGGAAATCTCTTAATCTATGAGTTAAACGTAGGAAAAAATATAAAACATGTTTAAGTTTGTGATAAGTCATTTATGTCTTCCGTCGCTGAGTTCTGAGTTGTTCTGCCTATCGTTGCTACGACGCCAAAAACCCTAGGGCATAGAGATAGGGGTGAGCGCGATCCGGGATGGTTCGAGATTTGGCTTATCTCGATACTGATCCCGTTTTTTAATAACGGCTCGGTACAGTTCGAGACAAGTCTTTATCCTAATGTTGTCCCATTTAAAACAGGACCGGGACAACCCGAGAGAAACCGGGATGATTCTGGATATCCCATAAAATAAACATTTGTGAAATGTGATATAAAAATAAGCATAAAATCAAAATAAAGGCGTAAGTATTTTTGAAAATTCAGCTTTTCTAAAAAAGTTAAGTAAAACCTCTAATTAACTATTTTTAATTATTGTCTTGTAATTTTTTTTGGTCCTCCCTAATCTTGTGTTTCTTATAGTAGAATAGTAGCGCAAAATATTTTTATACTATGTAGTACACTTGTAATTTTTCAATACCACATTATATAATTTATACGGAGTATTAAATATCATATCTAGAAAGACTATATATTTTCTAGTAGTTATTTTGGAAAATATTAAATCTATAACAACACTATATTTTGGAGTAGTAGTTATTTCATCATAAATAATAGTCCGATCCACACGTAATAATATATTATGGAGTAGTATTGGAATGAGAAATAAACAAATTTTAATCAAAAGAAACAAAAAAGATGAGACTAAAAGAGACATGAAATAAGATAAAATTACACTAGGGAGACTAAGGGCTAGAAAGTTTTAATTTTGTTTGGCTATTACATAGCATTAGAAACTTAAAGTAACATATTAATTTCAAACGGGACATCAGGACGAGACACGATATTGTATAGCTATCTCGGTCCCGTCCCGATTAATATCAGTACGAGATCGATTCAGGATGAAAAAATTGCTTCCTAAATGTATCATGATAGTTTCACAACGGAATTAGGATTTTTCGATTTGAGATGCCGAGATCACGATTTTTGCCCACCCCTACATAGAGGAGGGAATGACAAAAAGACGGGGTTTGGAACAAGGCATGCAAAAACACGGGAATTCCTTTTAGGGTACGAAAACACGGGATTCAGAATACACAATTCCGAATGAATTAGGTTGCCTGCAGCAAATTTTGATCGGAACTTCCAATTCGGAATGAAGAGCTGATTATTTTTTTAAAACGGCACTTCGAATTAGGAAGTTGGAAATCCGAATGGGTAAAAAGCCAACCCCTAATCACTAATTCGAACATCACATTTGCAAATACCAAAAAGCCAACCCCCTAATCACTAATTCGGACATCACTAATTCGGACATCACATTTCCAATTCGGAACTGATTATTTTTTTAAAACGGCACTTCCAATTATTTATTATTATTATTATTATTAAATAATTATAATTATAATAATAATAGCTATTATTATTAATTTATTATAATTATTATTGATATTATTATTATTATTTTATTATTATTATTATTGATATTATTATTATTATAATTATTATTATTAGTAGTATTAATATTATTATATACCGGTTTAGAAAGTTAAGATCAGATCAGAAGGATTCAGATCAGATAAGATCATATCAAATCAGAACCATTCATATCAAATCAGAACCATTCAGATCAGATCAGAAAGATTCAGATCAGATCAGAAAAATTCAGATCAGATCAGAAAAATTCAGATCAGATCAGATCAGATCTTTAAAAATTCAGATCATAAACATTCAGATCAGACGAAGAGAACAGCTTCTAAGATGTCCAATTTATATATATTTTTGAAAGGGGTACAATTTATTTATTAATTAAAAATAATTTTATTTTTGTATGACTTAATAAAAATTAAAAGTGCCACTTGGAACTCCATCATGCGAATGGATAACAAAAAAAATTAAAAACTTGATTTGGAACTCCATCTTCCGAATGGGGACTACAAAAAGAAAAAAAAAGGTTTCTCAACATGTGTTTCCGAATGGAGATACACCCATCTATTCGGAATAAGTTCTTCCGAATTTCGTTTTCTTAGAAACGGTACATTTTTCCCGTTTTTTTGCCATGGATGTTAACTTTTCCCGTGTTTTAAGAAAAGACCCTACATAGAGACCTCCCGTCTGCGTTTAATTTGGATCCACCAACTAGAGTCCCCATTTATGATGTGCATATTTCTTGCCATTCTAGTCTAATCTATTCAAATTTGATATGGTTGGTTAAGGTTTGTAATCTGTGTTTAATTTGTGGTTCATGTTATTTATCACTCCTCTGCACAAACATCAATCACACATTTTTTCATTTTATTATTCTCCCTACCGATCAAATTTGGCAAAGTTTTAAGGAACAAGGGAAGTATATACTTCAATAAAAAAAGGAGCAAAGTTTTAAGGACATTTTCACATGGATAAAAAAATGGAAAATGCTTAGTGTACATGAGTTGTACACAAACTGTACACAAAACCCCCCTAGTTGCATGTGTACACAGCCAATTTATTTAGAAAATGGCAGAATTTGTTACTCAGTTGCCTATGTACACAGGCAATGTACACATTTTATGTACATCTTGTGTACAACAAGCATGACCCTAAAAAAATTATGCTCTGATGTGTTTAAGTTTGATCGGGTTGGTTAAGGTCTGAAGTATATATATTTTATTATTGTCTAAATGTTATATGATCGGATATGGTCTTATATATGGCTTGGTCTAAAAACCCGAAAACCAAAAACTAAACCAAAATAAACTAAAACTTAACCAAACTAAACTGAACTGTAGTTGTTTGGTTAGGTTTTGATTTTGTCCCTTCAAAACCGAATCGAATAAACTCAACTAATAAAAATATGAAACTTCATTTGTTAACCGATAAAGATCAATCCTAATATCATTCATAATCTTTGGTTTTCTTTGTGCTAGAACATTAATGTTTTGTGTTATAAGTATTACGTATTTCTTATTTAATGTTAAGTCACATTACATTTGTGATTTAGTTTAGTTTATAAATGCATTTCCACTTTCATTCCCTGCAATAATATAGCTATTTTGATCTATTTTGAGCTCGTCAGGAGAATCTGTTTTTCGACTTATCAGGCTTATGAGTTAACTTTTTTACCAAACAAGTAACTTTTGATTTCGCACGTTGAATTGTTAAATAACAAGGAAAAATAAGGTTGGAGTTACTTTTCTAGTTGTATTGACTGAAGTTAATGTAGAAGACCATTTTAGCCATTTTTCATTTATTTATTTCTTTATTATATTAATAAAAAATTGACTAATCTTTTCACAAATCAGCAGAATCAGTTAATCCAGTCACTTAAGTCAAAACTTTATAAATTTTAGCAGAATCAGCTGGTTCGACCAATTCCAATGTTACCAAATGAGCTCTTTGTCTTTTATGTATGTATTTTGTAGTTTGTTGCATGATGGTGATATGTTTTTGCTACTTATGACTAATAACTTTTACTTTTATGTAACTTAAAGTTTTTACATTGATAAAACAAAATAACAAATAGATATTCATCTCAACTACACCTCAAAAAACGTATATGAACTTTTTTTAAACTAGTCACAGAAAATGTAAAATAAGAATATATTTACATTTTTGTTCAAAAAAATGGAAAAGTATGTTTTCTCTCACACATACTCATATTATTCAAGACACATTTATTCATTCTCTTTTTTATCATATTTTATTTTTTCTTAGTATGTTTCATTCTTTATTTAATATGTTTGATTCCCTCAACTATTGTACAAGTATCATTTTAAATCAAATGACATATTTAGTAAAAACTCAAAAACTCAAAACCTAACTGAAACAAACCAAATCAATTAATTTATGATTTCAAGTTTTGAAATGCAAAACCTAACCGAAACCAAGCTAAACTTTTTACTTCTTGACATTGCATTCTTTTTTTTATGTATTCGGAAACCTAAAGGCAGACATTAAAAAAAAAGAAAGGCAACATTATTGGTGACATCAATTCTTATTTTACCATTATTAAATGAGTTAGAAACTTTGAGGATATGATTGAGGCAACCCAAAGGATTTCAAGTGGAATGCTGTGGAAGTACTTGGCAATGAGTGAGTATTTGACAGTTGACAATTCTTCAGCCAAAGGACCCAACTGAATGAATTACACTGAAAGCAATAAGGGCGTGTGATGTGTGAAGTCATCATTTAAAAGTAGTGAATTTGATAGTACTCCCTATGATTGTACTCCACCCCTATCTACTGGTTTTCAGCTTTATTTCACTCAACTTTTACCCTTCAAGCATCTTTTGCACCTCCCAGGTTTGGGTTCACCCTTTATCCAGTCCAAAGCCATTGGTTTACCCAAACCACATAAACTCATTCACACAAATTATAAACGCAGCCTAAAATTAGGGATGGATATGGTCAGGTAGGTTTAGGAGTTAGGACCACCCAGTTACTAACAGGACGCCCAACCTATGGCAGTTTTGGTCTAGACCGGTACCGGACATTGAACCAGATCTTGAAGTAAAAAACAGGGCGAGACTTCACGGGATTGAAATTGTCGGTTCCATGCTACTTTCGAGGAACCGGACAAGCATAAGGCAGAGTCGGCTTTCTGTCATTGTACAAGAACCGATTAATGGATTCGACTTTTATGCAAATACTCAGTTGGTCTTGGTCTGGTGCCGAATTCGGGCCGTGCTCGACTAATCCTAAACTGATCAATTTGCAAAAGATAGCGGTTGAGAATTAAAGCAAACACCAAACTACCAACTTAACGGTCTCACGGGTGAGAGTATATAATTATATATATTCCGTAAAAGTTGCAGCCCCTGGCTACTACTCACATGTTCAAGCTTTTACTCGACTAACGGACACATTTCAGAATAAAAAGGACAGATACAAGTAAACACTTTAATAATGTCTCTGACAAAGAAACCCTCCATCCCACCCCTACCCCCACTCTATCAACTACTTATATTTCAGCACCTCTCCCTCCACATTATTAAAACAAAAAAGTACTGTACTTGAGTAGTAGGTGTATGAAGTAGGAACTGGTAAAGTGAAAATGTGCAAATATTTATAAACCCGTACACAACTGCTAGTAGGAGTATTAAATGTAAAAATAAGTATTATTACCATTGCAGAATTATAAAGGAAATGTTAAATGCTGTTACACACTAGCTGAAATACAGCGAAAAAGAAGGGTAAATCCTACTCAGTTTTTTAGTCACATGACTAGTGACTCTACTGTGGGCTTTCCACAAATGGTTAGAGTGTGTAATTTTATCAACCCTGTTACTTTACAGATGATTAAATTACACATTTCTACTCTCTCACTTTACACTAACTTTGGTTGTGACTCAAAGGAGCTTGAGTCACACCATCTTTGGCCGCACACCATCATGCCCTGCTTTGGCCTTTGGTTATTGGCTCACTCTCACCCAGTCATACCGTCCAGGCATTGGCAAATCATTCACAATGTCAAAGTTATATCTGTAGAACATGGTAAATGAAAACAATGTAAAACTTCCAAAAACACGTTTCTTACTAATCCCAAGAATCATTAATTTAGTTCATCTTAGATTAAAAAAAACACCCACAAAAAAAGGAAATTGCCATGAAAGGCTTCTAAGATTTAGGGTATGATTGGAATCCAGAAAGTAATAGCAAAATGTGAAAGAAATTAAATTTTTATTTGGTTTTGCCACAGACACTACAAATGAAAATGGAATGTGATTATTTTAATAAATGTTACCCTTCTTTACTTTTCTGTCATTATAAAATACAGAGTAGAAACATATACTAGTACATAAAAATGACTTAAAGATACTATATATATAAAAAATTAGGGAGAACTATCAAATAAGCCCTCGAACTTACATAAAAAGTGCAAATCACCCCTTTTATAGGAGGCTCTGTCCGACCGTCGCCATTTGGGACTGTTCACAGTGGAATTTTTTGATGATTTTTTTTGAGCATCTTATTCATTAAGTCTAGTTTACTCATACCAAATTTAAGCTAAAAATTCAACCGGGAAGGCAGTCAAATGAATTTTTGAAGATAACTGCGCAGTTAGACAGCGCAGTATATTTCAGAAAATCATTTGACTGCCTTCTCGGTTGAATTTTTAGCTGAAACTTGGTATGGATAAACTAGACTTAATTAAGAAGATGCTCAAAAAAATTCATCAAAAAATTCCACCGAAAACCACCCCAAATGGCGACGGCTGGACAAAGCCTCCTATAAAAGGGCTGGTTTGCACTTTTTATGTAAGTTCGAGGGCTTATTTGGTAGTTCTCCCAAAAAATTAAAAATTCAGCCTATTATTTTTATCCCCCCCACACATTTATTTCCTTTGAAATTTTTTTCTTATTTGATTTATCTAGAATTTTCTGGGTTCCGAACAGACTCTTAGAAAGTGAAAGAAATTGTACTTGTCAGCAAAAAGGCGCTGCTGCTGCTGCTCTGCATAAGCAAAGAACTCATTGACCTCATCGGCTGAAGGCATATTCCTTAGAGCAGGACTTCTCACACTTCGAACGTTTGGGTTAGTTACTCGTGTAGTTGAACTAGGAGTCTTGATGATGCCTTCCTCCCTGATTAAGCTACAAGGTGTACAAGGTGTGCTTTCTCTGGTGCTCCTTTGTTAAAGAAAAAAGATAGACTTAGTGAAGCATTACAATCCTATGTGAAACAAATGAAGTTGTAAAATATGCATTCATAGTTTAACGGTCATGTGATATAACAAAGCTTACTGTTGTCTCATTTGTTTTCTTTTTCAAGAATAAAAACAAAATACAGGAGAGTAGGAAAAGTAAAAACTAGTGCGGAGGAAATAATTGCTTCATCTTAAAAACAGGGTCCCATCTTCAATTCTGTTTTACACAGTTCACATCAATGGATAAAACGAGTAGTAGGAACCATGTTTTTCAAGATTGTAAGAATATACGGAATAGGATAATCACACATTTTGGGTTCAATGGCCCAGGACACGTTACAGAATACACAAGAGAGGCAAAAAGTCAATGTTCCCATTGAAAGGTTATTCATCCATCAACTCATAAAAGAACAACAATGGGTTAGAACTTAGAACTCCTTTAATCTCAAGAACATTTACAATTTTAATCCTTTCTCAAATGAAAATGAGACTTGTAACCACAACAAAAAGCACAAATAGGTGTGTGGACCTATACTATTTGCTATGAATACAACTATACAAGCTTGTTCATTTAATTATGAGTTGTCTGATCAGTGACCACAAGTGTTGGATCTTTATGTGATAAGCAGCACTACGTAATTGCTACGGAGTATGAAAGTAGTTGAAATCTTGAAGGGTCACAATTAAAGAATAAATGATGTCTACTGAATAATTAACTGTAAAGAAAATGAAAACAATGTTTCTTTTTTATTCTGCCTAGGGTAGGGGACCAGGCGAAAAGAGTGATTTTCTCAAAAAGAGAGTGAATAAAATAATACGGAGTAGCTGAAAAAAAGGTGCAAGTATGGAAAGCATTAAAAGTGTAATCCTGAAAAATTCATCTGGGTATGAGTGAAAAAATGGAAGTAAATCTTTAATGCCATGCTTTATAGAAAAATAGGGGCGCCTGAATATGCAAGTTGCTCAGTGTGGGACGTTTAAAAGTTCCTTCAAATGTATCTTTCAAGCAAAAGATACTTTAAGAGGAAACCAAAACCAGAACATTTTAATTTTACTTTTTTTATATACGTAGTATAAAATAAAGAAGAAAAGCAGAAGAGTGTTAAAACTACACACGAAACAACCCGCATTCAAAACCTCCCTATTTTCCTCCAAAATACACTGATACAAGTAGTCATGATTGATTATCACCACGTTACTTTTCCAAATTTTTCCTACAGTCTACAGACCTTGTAAAGATTCACAGTTAAGTTAGAAGCAGGCAAAAAAAAGTAGAAATTAGAACTCAAATGAAGAACAAAGGACCATCTAATGAGACTTTTGGGGTAGTAAAAATACCTCTCTCTTGCATCTGACTCCAAATTGTTCTCCCCAAAGTGGTCATCGAAACCCAAATCACAGCCCCCGGCAGACTCACACCCTTTGCTGAGAATCTGAAAACACCCTTCTCCAGTCCCGGGATTGCCAATCGAGGCAGAGGCTACAGAGCTCGAGTGCACAGAACTCACCCTAAGCCTGGAGCTCGACTCGAGATTCAATTTCCGGCAAGTCAAGGAGTCCGTACCCTTCGGACAGAGCTGCTTCTGGGGGAATCTCACGTTGCTAGTGGACGACTTCTTCCGGTCTTCGTGTAAAGACGCCGGATGCTTCTCCAGCCTGCGGGAGCGGAGCTGGAGATAACAGGACTCGGAGTCGGGCGAGGGAGGGAGGGATTGGAGGCGTTGGAGGGCTAGGGTTTTGGCCCGAGTCCGAACCCCGAGAGGGGACTGCGGAAGCTCCATGACCGCGACGTCGGCCGTGATTTTGCCTTTCTTCATGTACTTGCCCATGAGTTTGGTGGGAGGAAGGGGAGAGAATGAATTTGAAAAGGGCGGAGGCGGTGAAGCAATTTGGGGAAAGACAGAGCAGAGGGGTCAGCGGAGTATAAGGAGGGAAAAGGAGGTGGCCTGGGGGGGCTGGCTGGCTATAATTAGTAGACGCGAGGAAAGAAATAGCTAGCTAGGGTTGGCATCTATGGGACATTTATTGACCATTACCAACCTTTACCCCTTTTCCCCCCTTTTCTGTTCGTTTTTTATTACAGAGAAAATGCTTTTCCAAATTTTTTTACTGCTTTTCGTTTTTTTTTGATAGTATATTGTATACTAACACGTCACAAGTGTTCTAAAAGGCCTGAAGCGTGAGTGCGTGACAAAGCATCGATGTAAAGCCTCAAGCGTTTGAAGTCTAGACAGAAATTGACGAAGTCTAGACGTGAAAATACGTTTTATATTTCTATTGATATATTGTTGTTTTTACTATTCAGTATTAGATTACACATATGACATGTTTATAAAAAAACTTTATTTTTAAATTTAATCAGTTTTTTCTTTGCAAAAAAAAAAATCATCTAAACAACTTTCGTCTTTTCATGCCTCAGCACGCCCAGCCGCCTAGGTTTACTCCTAGACGTGCCTAGATCCCGTCTTTTGCTACCTTTTGGAACATTATATACTCACTATCAAAAAATACGGTATACTCTTGCATATAAATGATATAATTATTTATCCGTATACTCTTTTGTGTAAATGATATAATTATTTATTTAAAGCACTGAAAGATCTTTTGTAATTTCTGTTTTCAATTTATCATTCTTTTTAATGTAAAAGGCTTATACTTCGTATTAAGTTATTAATATATAAATAACTCACAGCTCAACAATCAGACAAGTAACTCCAATTCCCTCACCAACTTAGAATTAGGCATATTATTCACGTTTGAAATAGCACAATAATCCGTTAACAAATGAACGGATAACTTGAAGTCTATAATGCCCAAATGGATTTAACTGCCTCTTGTAACACCCACCACCTGACTATTGAAAATAGTCAAAATAAAACTCACTCTAATGGAAGGGCTAACAAAAACAAAAACTTAATAAATAAAAAAATCAATCACTGACAATGAAAAAAATGCACATACCCACACAACTAGTCTTCTATTTTCTAGCGAATGGGGCAGTTGAAAGAGACGGATGTGGGGTTGGGGCAGCAATTCTCTAGAGAATGGGGGCTAAGGAGGGCGCTTGCTGGTGTGGCAAGGCGGTGCTGGCAATGGTCATCGACGATGACATGCGGTGGTCACTATCGGACCGACATTGGTTGCTAGGTGGCAGTGATCACTGTCGGGACGGGGGTGGTCACTTCCGACATTGGTTATTGTGGGGGGTTGACGGTTGAAAATCAAGTCACTAATTCTCTATAACTATAACTGCACAGTTGGTCAATGCCCTAGTGGTCGTTGTGGCATGTGGTGGACACCAAGACATTGGTCACTGGGGCGATGGTCACTAGGGCATTAGTTACTCTGATTAGGACTATGTGTTTCTGTATTCACTAAATACGACTAGGTTACTCATTTACTTGTTTAACCTTCTTTAATTAATCACTATTGACTTCTATTGTGCACACCTCCATTTTCCCTCCCTATACTCCAAATCGATAATTGTCATTCTTTAAGATTTGAGATCAAATTCGCCTGAATAATTAGTGCTTGATGTTTATGAATAGGAGTGTCGTACAACTCGATTCGACCACCACATGTTAGGTCGCATGTTGTTAAGCCGGCCGCTTCTAGTTGGAACAACATAGTAGGCCCCTCAATTGGATCGTGCCTGATTATTATTGACCCAAATCCGATCATATATGGTTCCTTTTCTTTGTGGAACAAAAACTACTAAAACATTTGATGACAGCATATGAAGACACGATCCATATACCACAATTAATCAACCCGTGAAGCAATGATTAACAAGCTATAATTTTACTATAATGATTAACAAGCTATAATTTTACTATAATGATCGCATATAATTTTTTAACCCGGTAGACTAACGATTGAAATCAGTGGAGAAATTGAGAGTGAGACCAAATCAAAACCAACAATGCTCGATGAACTCACCTTTATACTCACCTTATACCCCATGTTTGGGAAAGTTTGTTTGTCTATAAATCTGGTTCGCACGCTCACTACTCAAGTAACTGGGGGCTTGTGTTGAGGTATATTATCCAGGCCTATTACGATTCAGGAACCCAACACACCATCCCTTTGCGGGCCCCGATCCACGAGGCCCATCTCAGTGCACCTCGGCCCTTGCGGCCTATTTCGGCCCATTAGGGCCCTTGTGGCCCATTAGGTTAGATTTTACTCCCTTTCCCCTTTTTCTATAAATATGAGGTGATGGAGTATATGGCCCAGGAACCCCCGGTCCATAGACTCCTACTATTCTAAGGGAGGCCCAATAGGCCCAGGAAGCACGGCAGGCCCAAATCACAGCGCCCCATGTATTGAGCAACCCACGTGGCACACTGGGGGTGCCTTCGCCCCCTGACCAAAGGCTCCAAATTCTCACAGGATGGCCAACTCAAGCAAACAAAGTTACTGGGAAGAAACATCGAAAATGAGTAGCCCTCGGCACTAAGGAGGTCCCCGGTACTTAGGGCCCTCGGCTAATCATCTGCAGTCGAGGGCACCTTTCTCGACAGAATATCCTCTCCACATGCGCCTGAATCACCGTACCAAGTACGACGTCACATCCAACAGCTGCATTAAATGCGGCCACATGCGACTGCCAATGCCAACTAGTTGATGTGACCCCTCGGCCACCAGAATAATGACACGTGTCCCTATCTAGCATTTATTACTACTATAAATAGCGCCCCTTTTCCCCATTTGTAACCCAGGCGAAATACGCTCATTACTTTCTCAGCAATATACTATCTCTCTCTTACTTATGCTCTGACCTCTCTCTAGTTATTCTCTGCAATAACCCTTTGGATACATACCCCCGGGTAGGCTATCCATCATTTTGGTGCTCTCGTTGAGAGGTCGAATAATCAAGTAAGAAACCCTCCCCCTCGCCAAACACAAAACACCTAGCGAAAATGGTGAGAACAACTCGTGCCAAATCCAAGTACGTTGAGGACAAGAACCTGCCCCTCGGCGAAGTCGACGTCCCTGAAGCCTCTAACAGGGCTCCCAGGGGCGGCGTCATCGCCGGGTTAGACCAGACGGTTGTCGACCTACGCCATCAGATTCAACAGAATGCCCCCGATGCTCGCCTCGGCATCGAGGCCAAGAAGAAGGATCGGAGCGAGAGCCAAGTTAGCCCTCCGGTCATCACTATCGACGTGCAGTCGGCGTTTTCCGCCTTCATCCAGACGCTCACCCAGAATCCGGGTGCCTTCGGCATTTTGGTTCCCCTCCAACCTCAGGTCAGGGAGAATATCATGCCTCCCCCTCATCCACACCCCCTCGGGAACCCTGTCCTCCGGATTGGGAACGTCGAGGGGGTCATGGCCCAAGATACGGCCTCCCAGGAAGTCCAATCCCGGGACCGCCACAACATGAACACGGAACAGCCCCGGACCTCCACCCTCGAAAGACTCGGAGGGGCGCAAGACCGTCGAGGGGTCCAAGACTGCCTCGGGGGGAAGGTGCTCTAGAGGCCTCAGGAAAGTGGCGGATCCGTCTCCAGGGCTAATGAAAGACGTCCCCCTCAGGACAAGGGCAAGGCACCTCTCCATGCCGACGATGCCCGTCACCAAATCAACCAGGCCCACTCGACTCGTGTCCATTCGCAGGGGGCGGAGACCCTCTTGAAGGACCCCTGGGACGAAATCATTGCGGCCCTCCAGCGCCGGCTTGACGAGATGGAGGCCACCAAAGCACACGCCACCACTTCTGCCCCTCATACAGACCTCAAGTATGTGGCCATGTTGGCCAAGATGGAGGAGATGCAGAAGAAGATAATCGAGGGCTCCGGGGAACCCACCATACAACTCCGGACCCGGACGCCATTTACCCCAAGGGTATTGGCGGCCTGGATCCCGGAAAAATACCGAAGGCAACTCATCAAGCCCTACGACGGAAAAACTGACCCCCAGGAGCACTACAGCAGGTACCAAAACAACATGATGATGGTAGGGGCATCAGATGAGTATTTGTGCCGCTGGTTCCTCTCCACCTTAGAGGGGCCGGCTTACGAATGGTTCAATCGATTGCCCGAGGGCTGCATCGACTCATGACAAGAACTCGCCCGGCGATTCTTGACCCAATTTGCAGGAAGGCGCCACACAAGAAAACACTTCTCCCACTTACTGACAGTAAGGCAAAGGAAAGAGGAGACCCTTCGGGACTTCTTGGAGCACTAGAGAACGGAGGCTGATAAAGTTGATGGTGCAGACGACGGGACCCTCCTGGCCCTCCTCCAAACAGTACTCCGCCCCGGAAACTTCTCAAGGAGCCTCATCATCGAACCCCCCCCCCCCCCCCCCCGCGATTATATAAGGGCCCTACAGCGGGGGGACAGGTACGCCAAAGCCGAGGAGGTGGAAAAATGCCATCACAACCCCGATCAGCAACGCCCTCGGCTAGACGACAAAGGCAACCAGGGGCCGGGGGCTCCCCGAAATCAACCCAAGGATTCGGCACCCCCCAGTGACCGCCTCCGGCATGGCCAAGCCAAGCTCGGGGGAGGTTACAAGGGGACCCCGAGGGCTTGGGCACAGCCTGTTCTCCTGGAGCACCCTCGGACACCTTTGACGCACCCCGTCAGCGTCATCCTCGACTTCGCTGAGGAGAGGGGCCTGGTGGAGCGAGATTCTCGCGCACCTCCGGAGGTATACGCCATCAATCCAAACTACCCCTTCTGTCGCTTCCACCGGCATCAGGGACACAAAACCGATGACTGCCATCAGCTGAAGACGGCCATCGAAAGGTTGATACAGGCGGGCCCTTTGTCCCAATTTGTCCAAGGCCCTCAGCAACAGGGTCCCCCTTACCAAGGGCCACCCCGAGGGCACCCTGCGAAAGCAAACGCATGGGTCAACCCCAACACCATCCCCCTCGGCAAGAAGAGGGAGATTGGGAACCTGGAAGAAGAGGAGGAAGAGTACCCTCGGTACCAAGAAAAGAAGCGTCACATCCTCATGATCACTGGGGGCAATACCGGGGGCGACTCTACCAGTCAACGAAAGAAGTGGGCTCAATCACTTTACGTGGGGGAATTTACTCATATGCCCCCGGTAAAACGGCTGAGGGAGGAACTCATCACCTTCACTAACGTTGACCTCCCCCCGGTGTCCTCTCCACACAGGGATGCCCTCGTCATCCGCACGGAGATCAATGACACTATCATTCACCAAACTTACGTTGACACGGGCAGCTCTGTCAACGTAATGTACCTCAGCACATTCAGAGAGCTGCATCTGGAGAGGGGATCCCTTTGGCCCATCAAGACCCCTCTTGTCGGCTTCACCGGCGACACCATTGATTCCGAGGGGGTCATAACCCTCCCGGTACTCTTCGGCGACGGGCTCCATAGAGCCAAGCTCGAAGTGGAGTCCGTCGTCGTCAACATCGACTGCGCACACAACATCATCCTCGGCTGGCCAGCCCTCGAGGATCTCGAAGCCGTCATCTCCATGAGGCACCTCTGCTTCAAGTTCCCAGCCGAGGGAGGCATCGGTTACTCAAGGGGGAATCAAAAACTTGCCTGCGCATGCTACCTTCAAGTAACGAAGAAGGTTAGCAAGACGGAATTCCGCGTTGACACCATCACCGGAACTGTGGAAGAGGAAGAAAAGAGGTCGAGGGCTGAACCGGCCGAGGACGTAGAAGACTTTGCGCTCGATCCGGCCAAACCGAAGAGAGTTGTGAAGATTGGAGCCCAGCTCCCCGAAGACTTGAAGACCGGCATCATCAGCGCCCTCCGCGCCTACCCCATTGTTTTTGCATATGGGCCGGAGGACATGCCGGGGATCAGCCGAAGGGTCATCACCCACCGCCTCTCGGTGGACCCTTCGGCTAAATCGGTACAACAATGGAGGAGACCCCTCTCGGCCGAGAGGAAGGAATTTGTGAAGAAGGAGGTCGCCATGCTCCTCTCTATCAAGCACATCAAGGAGGTAAAATACCCCTCATGGCTGGCGAACGTAGTCCTCGCACAAAAACTGCCCTCATTCCGCATGTGCGTGGACTACACAGATCTCAACAAGGCATGTCCCATGAACCCCTTTCCTTTGCCGAATATTGATCAACTTGTAGATGAGAACGCAGGGTGTGAACTCATGTCATTTCTCGACGCATTCCGCGGGTATCATCAAATCTTTATGCATGAGGAAGACGCTGAAAAAACAGCCTTCATGACTCCCGAAGGCATCTTCTGCTACCTTGGCATGGCCTTCGGCCTAAAGAACTCAGGCGCCACCTACACCCGGATGGTGGCCAGGGTCTTTCAAGCTGTCCTAGGGCGCACCATGGAGGCATATGTTGACGACATGATCGTCAAAAGCAAGCAATCAGCAAGCCATGCTGACGACCTAAGGGAAATCTTCACCATCATGCAGAAGTTCAACCTTCGGCTATACCCGAAGAAGTGCACCTTCGGCGTACAAGGGGGAAAATTCTTAGGCTACATGGTGAGCCGAAGGGGTATCGAGGCCAACCCCGAGAAGATCCAGGCCATCATCAACATGGAGCCCCCACGCAACGAGAAGGAGGTCCAACGATTGACGGGCCGCCTGGCAGCCCTCAATCGCTTCCTATCAAAATCGGCGGAGAAGTCCTTACCCTTCTTCCAGATCATGAGAAAGACCGCCGGTTTCCAGTGGACTTCAGAGTGTCAGGGGGGCTTCGAGGAACTGAAACGGTACTTATCTTCACCCCCTGTGCTCTCTAAACCCAAGGTGGGGGAGACCCTATACCTTTACCTGGGTGTTAGCCCGGCAACCATCAGCTCAGTACTCATTCGGGAAGAGGATGGCATCCAACATGCCATCTTCTATGTTAGCAAGACCCTCAGGGAAGCAGAACTCCGGTATTCCCCTGTGGAAAAAACGGTGTTGGCTATCGTGTCAAGAAGTTGGGCCATTACTTCCAAGCTCACCAGGTCCAGGTCATCACTCACCAACCCCTCGGCGCTTTGATGAGGAGCCCCACCAACTCCTCCCGAATGGTAAAATGGACTGTCTTCCTGAGCCAATACAACATCGACATCCGTCCTAGGCCCGCCATCAAGGGCCAGGCCGTAGCGGACTTCTTGACGGAGTGCACGGCAAGATCAGCCACGGACGAGGAGCCCTCAACCCCCTCGGACGATTGGTGGACCCTCTACACCGACGGCTTCTCCGTTGTCAAAGCATGTGGAGGAGGGGTGGTTCTCATCTCACCCGAAGGCTTCCGGGCCTATTATGCAGTCCGCTTCTCCTTCAAAGTCTCCAACAATGAAGCCGAATACGAGGCCCTCCTCTGTGGCCTTTGGCTGGCAGCTAACATGAAGGCCCGACAGATTCACGTCAAGTGCGACTCCAGGTTAGTCGTCGGCCAAATTTCCGGGGAGTATGAAGCCAAGGAAGGAAGAATGAAACAATACAAGGAGGCGGCTAAAGAATTTTTCAAGGTATTTGAGGCACACTCCTTCACTCAAATACCGATGGCTCAAAACTCCGAGGCCGACATTTTATCGAAGCTCTCGGCCGATTCCCCTGAACATATCTCAAAGATTGCCAAAATCGAGGAGCTGAGCCTCTCCAGCATACAAGCTAGCCCCATCATGCACATACAACAAAGGCAAGAGGACTCGATCTCGGATATTATCGCCTTCATCACCACAGGGCAACTGCCCGAGGATGAGGCCCGTGCTAAGCTAGCAAAGCCGAGGGCTCCCAGCTACACTATCGAAGACAGAAGGCTTTACAAAAGATCATACAACGGGGCACTGCTTCGGTGCCTTCATCAAGATGAAGCTGAAGTTGCGATGGAGGAAGTGCACAGTGGCACTTGTTCAGCTCACCAGGGACCCTTCTCCATGTCCCGAAGGCTCATAATCCAGGGCTACTTTTGGCCTACGATGGCCCGGGATTGTGCGGATCTCGCCCGAAGGTGTACCGCATGCCAACACTTCCAGAAGGCCCCCGGCAGGCCAGCGGTCAACTATGCCCCCATCAGCACATCCATACCCTTCGCTCGATGGGGCATAGACCTTGTGGGCCCTCTGCCGAGGGGTACCTCCAACAACAGGTACATCATCGTCGCCATCGACTACTTCACCAAATGGGTGGAAGCTAAGCCCCTCACCAGCATTACTGAGGCCAGGTGCCGTCATTTTGTTCTCAAGAACATCCTCACAAGGTTTGGCATCCCCCAGCAAATCATCTTCGACAACGGGACTCAGTTTGAGGCAGCCCCCTTCTGTGCCCTCCTAGAGGCATGGGGCATCAAGCACACCTTCTCATCCGTTTCCCACCCTCAAGGCAACGGTCAAGTGGAAAACGCCAACCGGACCTTGCTCGAGGGCCTAAAGAAGAAGCTGGAGGCCGAAAGGGGTGGTTGGGTAGAAGAGCTCCACAACATCTTATGGGCCTACCGCACCACCCCTCGACGAGCAACAGGCGAGACACCCTTTTCCCTTTGCTACGGGTTTGAAGCTAAGGCCCCCACTGAGGTAACTCTTCCGACCCGGAGGGTCACACAATATGACCCCGAGGTCAACGACGCCAATATGGCCCTCGACCTTCACCTTATTTCAGAACGCCGAGAGCAAGCCTTCATACGCGCGGAAAACTACTGAAGGCAAGTGAAGAGTTACATTGACGCCAAAGTCCGCTCCCGGGAATTCCAAGTGGGGGATTATGTCCTCCGAAGAAGGGAAGCTAGCCAACCAACCGAGGGCGGCAAAATGGCACCAAAGTTCGAAGGCCCCTACATTGTGGCGGCCATCATCAAACCAGGAACTTACAAACTTAAACGCCCCAATGGGACCGAGGTCCCTAGACACTGGAATATACATCACTTAGTTAAATTTTATCAATCACATCAGAGCAGCCAAGCCCTCATAACTAGTGAATGTATTATTTTGCGGCCCAAGGCCTCCAATTTTGAAGAATGAAGGCATATTGAAGACACCAAGAACATGGAACAAGACTCTTATGAGCGGCCAAGCCCTCATATCAGCCCCTGGCCTAAGGCCTTATCACAAGTAAGAACCCTCGGCATGAAGTGCCGAGGGTAGACTATACTGTCACCCAGAACATAGAAGAGAACACCAAGTGTTTTTATAGAAGGCCCCTCGGCACCCAGTGCCGGGGGCATACACTATTGTCAACTTTCAACAAACGGAAAGGAACACCAAGTGTCTCCTCTGAAGACCCCTCGGTACCAAGTGTCGGGGGCCGTATACCGGAACAAACACCAAGTGTGGTTTCTAAAGCCGTACCCCTCGAGGACGCATATACCGAAGGCGCCACTTATCGGTGCCGGTAGCACGTAGTGCCCCCGGCCATTTGCAACCAGTGTGCAAATGAAAACCCTTCCCTGAAACGCTTTCCGCGTCACTACCCCAAGGGTATGACAGGCAAGTAATATGCCCAAGATTCGACTTTCAAAAACGGAACGCTTTCAGCGCCATTTCCCCCAAGGATTGGCAGGCATCTAATATGCCCAGGATTCGACTTCCAAATCGAAACGCTCCCCGCGCCACTACCCCAAGGGTGTGGCAGGCCACGGACTATGTCTAGCGTCGAGGGGACGACTTTCAAAACTGAGGCGCTTTCCGTGCCATCTCCCAAGGGGAGGCAGGCTACACACCATGTCTTGTGCCCAGGAAACTACCCTCGATCCCCTCGGAACTCGGAAGGTTAACCCGAGGGGGGAGCTAATGGTGTATTCTATTACCTCCCGATAGGCCAAGCCTTACCAAGAAACCAAGTTTCTTGAAGCCTTCCCTTCACTACCGGAAAAAAAAACGAGGGAGTGAAGGGGAGTAGACTCAGCGAGAAATCGATGAGTACACCACTCCAACAATTCACGGGAACATACCGAGGGCTCCCCACGGGAACACCTTCGGTACCTGGAAGCTCCTAATTACCAAAGATACTATTCAACAAGCTTCATCAACAAATGACACAAGTCCACTTTCTGATTGCCTCCGGCTACATCAAAACCGAAGGCTCAAATCCTACAGAACTTGATAGGTTCACTCAACAACAATTCAAAAACGTCCCCGAAGGCTACTATACAACAAATGCTATCAGATGTTGGCCAAGTCCAAGCGAGAATCACCTCCGGCACCTCACTAGACGCTGGGGGGATACACCCAGGCATTGTCCGAGGGAGTCTGTCTTTTTATGCTGCACTTGAACTACAAAATTTCCTAAGTCAACACTGTGGAGACATGACAACAGCCGAAGGCTTTTGTTGCCACAGGCCAACCTTGCAAGACAAAGGAAATTGTTCTAGGCCCACAGAGTAGGCAGCCGAAGGGTCCCCGCACCGAAGGCCAGCAACAGGAAATACTTAGAAAAAACTTCTAAGTCACAAAGCGCGTGGCCCTCGGCAAACTCACATTGCAACGAGGGTCACCCCACTTCATGCAGCAAGAAATGCCCACATACCGAAGGCCAGATGATATTCAAACACTTAGAAAATTTTCTAAGTCCTGAATGCTTTGCCCCTTATCGAGTCACCGGTCAACCGAAGGCACACCTACGACAAGGCTCTCAGATTCACCTGAAGGCTCCCATCCCATACAACTACACTTAGAAATATTTTCTAAGTCCTAAATGTTTTTGACCCTCGGTCAAATCTCCATGCAGCCAGAGGGGCCACACGGTCGAGGGCTTGGTGAAACTACACTTGGAAAAATTTTCTAAGTCCTGAATATCTCGCCCTCAGTCAAGCACCCACGCAGCCCGAGGGACCACACAACCGAAGGCCTGGTGAGAGGACAACACTAAGAAAATTTTTCTAAGTCCTTAACAACTGACAATCTAAGCATCAAGGTACGAGGGCATTTATTCATGAGGCGTATTAAAAGGCATTCATTCAAAGAAAAATGAGGGCATACATTCAAAGAAAAACGAAGACACATATTCAAAGGAAAAACGAATTATGTACAAAAGCCCGAATGCAGGCATTCATTCATCAAGGGGAACTCCCGGGTACACTTACCCAGAGGTGCTCCCGGCTTGTGCCCCTCATACTACATCACAAATGCCTTCGGGCTCACTCCTTCAGAGGCCCACGGCTTCACAACGTGCACACCCCTCGGGAACACTCAGCCCTCAAACACATGGAGGACCACGTAGCCCCCGGGGGAGCACGCCTTCATCAAAGGCCGCCCCCCACTCGTCAACAAACAACGGACCCCTCGGCAGAACAGGAAATATCACCTACATTCAACGCACCCTCATTCTCATGAATTGGGGGCTCCCCCCCGGCATCCCCCATGATATCAAAAGCGAGCCTTCGGCAAAGCAACACACGTGCCTTCAGACAAGGATAGCCTTCGGCAAGAATACTGCCACTCGGTCCAGACCAGGGTTTTACCTTTTCGACTCATCATTGGGGGAATTCGGTGCACTCTTTTTCCCTCATTGGAATTTTTTCCCAAAGGGTTTTTTCCAACGAGGTTTTTAACGAGACATCCCCCCAAAATGAAGCGAAAAGCGTCACCCCTCGGCTTCATATTGCAGGCAGGCACTACTCTACTCCTTTTTCACCACTTTGCAAGTGCCTCAAGGAGTGGGGGACTGGAGGACCCCTTCGGGAAAAACCTCAAAAAACAAAAAATGTCAAAAACTCCCACAACGACAAGCATGATCCCTCAAGTCCCGAAATGTGGGTAACTGAGGGACTGCCCTCGGTTGAAACATGTACACAGCGAACCACTCACAAACTTTACAAACTACAACGGAACAACACCAAAGGACAAACACAAATTACTCCTTTTTCCTCAAGTACCTTTCGACAAAAGGAGTGAGGGACTCCTGATGGAGTATATGGCCCAGGAACCCCCAGCCCATAGACTCCTACTATTCTAAGGGAGGCCCAATAGGCCCAGGAAGCACGGCAGACCCAAATCACAGCGCCCCATGTATTGAGCAACCCACGTGGCACACTGGGGGTGCCTTCGCCCCCCTGGCCGAAGGCTCCAAATTCTCACAGGATGACCAACTCAAGCAAACAAAGTTACTGGGAAGAAACGGCGAAAATGAGTAGCCCTCGGCACCCAGAGCCCTCAGCACTAAGGAGGTCCCCGGTACTTAGGGCCCTCGGCTAATCATCTGCAGCCGAGGGCACCTTTCTAGATAGAATATCCTCTCCCCATGCGCCTGAATCACCGTACCAAGTACGACGTCACATCCAACAGCCGTATTAAATGCGGCCACATGTGACTGCCAATGCTAACTAGTTGATGTGACCCCTCGGCCACCAGAATAATGACATGTGTCCCTATCTAGCATTTATTACTACTATAAATAGCGCCCCTTTTCCCCATTTGTAACCCAGGCGAAATACGCTCATTACTTTCTCAGACATATACTCTCTCTCTCTCTCTCTCTCTCTTACTTATGCTCTGACCTCTCTCTACTTATTCCCTGCAATAACCCTTCGGATACATACCCCCGGGTAGGCTATCCATCATGAGGTTTTTCCTCCATTTACTCAGTTTTTATGTTATTTAATTTGGTAAATGTTCCCCAACATTTATCAGGTTGTGGTAAGGGTAGGGGTAGGGGGTATAGGGCAGGGTATGGGGTACGCGTACGAGGTGACCCCCACATATTATATTATTCCTTCCGGTTCTGAAAGATCTTTACACTTTCCATTTTTAGCAGTACTGAAAGATCTTTACACTTCCTTATTTGCCTTATTTGGCAAATAAATCTACACAAAACGTTGCCAAACAGTGCCAAACAGTGTTTATTTCCTTAAAAACTGTGAAGTTTAAGTGTCAAGATCTTTTGGAAACGGTGTTTTAAATCTTTTGAAGTAAACTACATGAGCTTACAACATTGCTTGTTGTATGCACCGCTTATTAAGTAATCCGTGAAGTAAACGTGTCCTTAAAGTTAATTAAGAGCTCGTTTGGGAAACCTATTTTTCGGTTTATCGGTCTTACCAATCAACTTTTTCACCAAAGACACAACGTTTGCTTTCGATCATTGAGTTGTGTAATAATCAAAGTAAGTAAGATTCAAGTTACTTTTCTGACTGAATTGACCGAAGTTATTGTAGAGGACTATTTTAGTTTTTTATATAAATTTGATTTATTCTAATTAATACAATATTACCTCTGCTTCACTCAACTCAGCCAACTTCATATTAGGTATGGAACTAGAAAAGTAAAATCTGTGTGATTGATATTTGTATAGAGGGGAGAGAAATGAATAGAGCCATGAATTCATTGCTTTAAAGGAAAGTGACAAAATTTTGGGACAAACAAAAATGGAAAGTTGGCCAAACACGGTGGGATGAAGGGAGTATATTTTAAATATAATTTTTCATAATTCAGCAGAATCAACCAATAGAACCATTTCATTCAGAAATCCATAAATTTCAGCAGCATTAACCGATTAAACCAATTCTAGTGTTACCAAGTAGGCTCTAACTGTTTCAAGTACAAAAAATAAACCCAATAACTATCCATATTTTGATTATTGCGCCATATAAATTAGATGGATTTTTCAAAAATATTAATGAAATGAAACATATTTACAAAAATATGGTTAAGAGTTACTATAATTTTTCTCGTAGTCACTTAAGTATAAAAATTGAATATAAATTACTAGAACTAAGTTACTGCTATAGTCACTACACTTAAAACAGTCACATTTTTGTAATTGACATCTATTTTAGTCATATATATATATATATATATATATATATATATATATATATATATATATATATATATATATATATATATATATATATATATATGTAATTATTTCTATAAATTACGTGGTGAGTTCTAGTCGCATCATGCAATGCATGCGACTTGAAACTGACTTGGTGGTGTAGGGACTCATTTGGTTTTTGGCGGTTTAACCCCATTCATTGGAAATTGCAGCGTTTCACATATAAATTAAGAATTGTGGTAACCCATCTTTTGAGCTTATCGGGCTTTATCAAGCTTATCAATCAACATTTTTGTCAAATATGTAATTTATAGTTTCACGCTCAAAATAAGTAAAGTTGAAATTACTTTCTACTTGAATTGGTTGAAGTTATTATAGAACATCATTTTAGCTAATTTTCTTATTCTTCTTTATTTTATTAATAAAAATATAAATATCATTTCTCCATAATTCAGTAGATTTGGGGGGGGGGGGGGTATTGTATTAGAAATTAGTGGCAAAATTTTAAAAGTTCATGGATTTTAAAAGATCAGGGGTATTCAATGTGGACTTATAAAAGTCTACAAAAGTCTAGGTGTATTCAATGTAGACTTTTAAAAATCTATAAAAGTCTAGGCATATTCAAACATCCGTACATTCTTATTAACTTCTAAAATCATGGATTATCATAGACTTTTAACTCACACTTAGTTCTTTAATTCTCTACAATTGTCTCTTCTCCTCACCAAAGATTTTTGTGGACTTTTCAATTGTTTTCTACTTATCACAAGTACGCATAGATCTGGTTGCAAATTTGGATAAATATTTTACCCAAGATCACAATCCGGCCAAAAAGTCCTGGACTAGTACCAGCCGGGTTGGGAAGTGTATACCGGGGTGGTCTCAATATGCAAGATTTGAACATTAAATTTTGATTTTTTTATCATTTTACGATAAATAAAGTTGAACAAGGAGATTTTACATTAATACTAATACACAAGATACACTTAAAAAAATTAAAAAGGGATATTTTATATGTCGTCTTACGATGAAATATGTAGGGGTGAAATCAATTCAACTCTTGAAAGAAAATTAGGAACCGTTTGAAGAACCATTAATCTCATATCGATTTGGTTCTAGAAGTTTTAGAAGAACCGATATAAGAATTGATAGTATTACATCGGTGCATTTTTGGTACATTCTTAGTTAACCATTAAGAAAAAAATTAACTATTATTTTTTTCATCATTAAACTGCTAACACATAAAAATATAATTTCAAATTAATAAATATTTAACCGTAAATAAGTATACAAAATTTAGCAAACTAAAAATAAAAGGAAAACAATTATTAAGAAGACAAGCTCGATTTCACCTATGCTTTTACCACATGCAATAATGAGTGTAACGCTTGTGTAACTTGTAGCGATCAATGTTCTTACTCATTGAGTTGTGTAATATAACAATTGATCATAAAGATACCGAGATTATTGAACATTCTCAAAATTTGAGTTTTCTTTTTAATAAATATAAATTTGGATTATTATGCTTCATTTATTCTTGTGGAACTCTGTGTTGCTAGATGAATTACATTTATTTCATTTATTTATTTATTTTCTTATCATATTATACAGGGGAAATTACTCACGATAGGACTAAAACATACATAGCATTTTTCTCAAAGTATGATCATACATTCATATGTTTGATTTTCCTTAAATATGACTAAATATTACATTTCTACCACTAATTTAATTAATTAATATAACTAATTTCCACTAGTTCCCTTACATAACCAAAATCATTTTATTGGTGGCGGATCAATCTGACAATGACGGCAGGCAGATCAGTAGCGGAGATCTAGGTGAAAATTACGACGACCCAGCAGTGACTGTTCAGATTTAAAGTCTATGGACTTTTGAAAGTCTATAAAATTATTCATGGATTTAAAAGTCAATAAAATTCATTCATAAAAAAGTCTACATATTTAAAAGTTCATTGACTTTTTTAAAAGTTGGTGGATTAAAAAAAGTCAATCACAATCCATATTCCATACATCCTGATTCAATTCAATTGTTTTAGCTAAAAAAATTCAATTTCAACTGATTTTACAAATTTTAGTGTTATAAAAAAGGTCTAAATGATGATGTAGCTCAAACCCCGCTAGCCAAACATAGCGGTAGTTTTTTTTTTTTTTGGATAAACTGTAAATATATATATATATCCAAAGTGTTTGTGTACGGCTGTACAATCATATACAAAAAGAGGTCATCCCAAGACAGGATACCCCGTCACCTCCAAAAACAACAAAAAACAACCTCCCACATCTAGCTAAGCAAGTGTGCTAGCCATCACAAAAACGGTGACGAATCAGCAAAAACTCAGAATGTTATCCTATCGATTGGATACATGTAGTACAAAATCTTATACACCATATACTTAATATGCTTGATCATATCTACCGGAGTAGTCTTCACCTTCTCAAAGCAAATACTATTCCTCATGCGCCAAATCCAATAAACGGTGTAGCAAAAAGATATCCTCACTGCTTTAGCTTTGACATTCGCTCCATGCTGCTCCTTCTTGATCCACTTAATTGCACTCGAAAGTGTAGTCATCCGTCTAGCTAGTCCAAGCCACTCACGGATCAAGTTCCAAACCTGTCCTGTGAATGTACACTCAAAATATAGGTGTGACACCGTCTCCGGGCCACCCTTACAAAACTGGCATTCATTAATTATATCCAAATACCCCAAGCTATCATACGTGGCTAACCTACCACGAAAGGCAAGCCAAGTGATGAACGAGAATTTGGGGGGTATATAACTCTTCCAAATGAAGGACATCCAAGGGTGGATAGTACCCTTGATTCTAAGTAATTCATAGACTCTAGAAGAGGAAAGTTTCCCATTTTGGACCCAATTCCCCATATGAGTCATGGCCACGCCTAGAGAAGGAAACTTTGATAAGATCAAGTCCCGGACTGTCCCAATAGCCTTAATAAGTCGAGAGTCCTTTGTGTGTGGTGCAAACGTCCACACAATTCTCCCATGGAGATAGACCTCATTCATCCATTTTACCCATAAAGAGTCTTTTTTAGCATGTATATTCCAAAGAGTTCGGGATAACAAGGCATGATTCCAAACCTTAGCATCCCTAATCCCCAACCCCCCCTCATTTTTAGGTAAACAAACATCATTCCATGCCACTTTTGCATGCTTATTACCCCAAAGAAACATTCTACAAAGGGATGTAATCCTATCAATGATAGTCCTCGGAATGGGAAAAATGCCCATCCAAAAAGCTTGGACTCCTTGCATAACGGATATAATCAACTCAACCTTACCCGCATAAGAAAGAGTCTTTGAGTTCCATGCATCCAAGTAATTTGTAACCTTATCAATCAAAGGAGAGAATTGGGCTACAAATATACTTAGAGGGGCAAGTGGAATACCCAAATATCTCACCGGGAAGGATCCTTGTTGAAACCCAACCCTTTCTAGAATATACGGGATCCTACCTTCAATATTACCCCCTAGAAAGATATTAGACTTATCCTGATTAACCATGAGACCCGAAATCAGTCCATAGTCATTCAAAGCCTTCACCAATATCTTAATAGATGCATAGGTACCTTTAGAGAAAAGCATGAGATCATCTGCATAAGCCAAATGCGTTATTTTGAGCTTAGAGCACAAGGGATGATAACGGAAATTAGGATCCAATGTCCTCTTCTCTATCAGCCTTGAAAAGTACTCTAAGCAAATAACAAAAAGTAATGGGGACATAGGATCCCCTTGTCTAAGCCCCCTCTTTCCCTCAAACCATCCATGTAAAGATCCATTGATAGAGATAGAGAAAGAAGAAGTAGAGACACATTCCATAATCCAATTGACAAACAAATTAGGAATACCAATATCCAACAACACTTTCTCTAAAAACTCCCATGAAACCGTGTCATAAGCCTTCCTAAGATCAATCTTAATCATACATCTAGGTGAAGGCCTTTTCCTAGTATATCCCCTCACTAACTCTTGTGCCAGGAAGATGTTGTCAGACATCAACCTTCCATCAACAAAAGCTCCCTGTGCAGGATTGATGATACCAGAAAGTAAAGGACCTAGACGGGAAGAGAGGATCTTAGTGATGATCTTATATGTGACATTGGTACATGATATAGGCCTGAAGTCAGAAACAGATGGTGCATGATTAGTCTTAGGGATCAATGCAACAACAGTGTGATTGACCTGTTTTAGCAAGGACCCCGTTTCAAAGAACTCTTTCACGGCTTCACACACATCCTCTCCAACTTTCTCCCAATTCTTTTTAAAAAAGGATGATGAATATCCATCCGGACCAGGAGCTTTATCATCTCCAATGTCAAACAGGGCTTGTTTAATATCCAAATTAGTGACAGGTCTAATCAGATCCGAAACAAGTGTTTGATCTAAAGTTTTTCCAGACAATATAACCTCCGGGTCATACCCCATCATAGGAACCTTTGTGCTAAACAATTCTTTATAGAATGCTAGAAACTCGTTTACTACCTGATCCATTGATGTTGTAAGACTTCCATCTTGCAATTTCAAGGAAGCAATAGAGTTTTGAGCATTCCTTTTTTTCACCACAGAATGAAAATATTTAGTGCATCTATCTGATTGTAATATATGGACAGCCTTAGCCTTTTGTTTAAGGTAGGCTTCCTCGGCTTCCTTCAAAAACAAAGCTCTTTTTCTAGCAATAACCATTTCATCATTTAAGGCATCATCCGAAGGTGATAAGAGAGCTAATTGATAGATTCTCTTAAACTCCTTTTTAGACTCCTTTGCCCTAGCCGAGATGTGACTAAATTCATCCTTATTTAGTTGTTTAAGGGGCTGTTTTAGTAGTTTCAGCTTTCGGGCAAGCCTAAACTGAGACGTACCAACAACATTCCTTGTCCACACACTATCAAGGATGTCATGAAAACGTTCATGTTTTAGCCACATGTTAAAGAACTTAAAAGGCTTTGACCCTCCATTGTTCACGGCCCCAATAGTAACAAGTGATGCTACATGATCAAATTCACATTCCATTTCACAAAAATGAGCCCTACATGCAACATTATTCTGATTCCAAAACGAATTCATAAGAACCCTATCTAGTTTGTCCCAAACTGCACCCCTATGCCAAGTGTAAAACTCACCAGTAGAGGGAACATCTATAAGATTAGATTGCATTTTCATGTCATTTAGATGACTCATAGCATAGGCCAAGGGAGGGGCAGAGCCCTTTCTCTCATTGGGAGCCCCTACACAGTTAAAGTCACCCAAAACCACCCAAGGGGCGAGGATATTTTGGCCTAACCCGGTAACATGTTCCCAAAGTTCCCTTCTCTGTACAATGGTATAAAGAGCATATATGAATGTCACATAAAAGGATAGTTGAGTGGTTCTACATGTGAACCGAACATGAATATGCTGTTTGTCCACATGTAGTACCACTCCATCCACAAAATGTGGATCCCAAATGATAGCCATCCGGCCTCCACTTATTTTATCAAAATTAGTGATAGACATCCAAGCATTAAACCTATAATTCATGAAGTTATCAAAAGTAGAAGATGACATTTTTGTTTCAAGAAGGCAAAAAATGTGTACCTTGTTTACCCGCGCAAAAGTGGCTATACTATTTTGTTTTGGGGCTTGATTCAGCCCCCTTATATTCCATGAAGCTATAATCATTAAACAAAAAAATCACAAACAAAAGAGACAACCAATAAATACCAACTATTTATTGTTTACCCCCCTCGGCTTATGCCTTCCAAACTTCTCTTCCTTATTATTTCTTTCCCTTTGAATCCATTCTCTATAGCTCTCACACCCTTTGTACCTATCAAGGAAAAGAGGGTAAACGTTTAGCATAAAAGAATGGAAGAAATCATACCCATCCTCCGTTCGAAAATGGGAGGATGGGACATGGGAGCCAAATACCAATCTTATTCTCCGTTGATGACTTGTCCGACGACATACCTGCTTGAAAGATAGACTGTCCATGTCCAAAATGAGTCTTGCACGCGGAGATGGGACATGGGAGCCAAATACCAATTTTATTCTCCGTTGATGACTTGTCCGACGACATACCTGCTTGAAAGATAGACTGCAAGTAGCTACTTAAGAGTGGCACGTATGCAATTCAAATTTAATCTTTACTCCGTATAATTTTTATTTATTTAAAAGTATAAAGGAATCTCAATTCAATGCGGTTTATGGCTTATACTTACGTTTGCAAACATTATTATAAGAATTTCTTTTATATGTAGGGGGGTTAGAGCACAAAAATGGGCTGCTAAACCTGAAAGTGCAATTCAGTCATTCAGTTTCAAATAAAAATCTAATCTCGTCAAACATAATAAAATCAAGGAATTAAGCACATATAAGAACACTAATCTATTGGGGAGAGGGAAGAGGAGAAATCAAACTTTGGTTTTGTTGTAGAAGATGATGAAGGCATAGTCATGAAAGTGTAGTTTCTCTAAGGATACAAGCGGATTTTTGATGGATTGGATGATCTCCCTTTGATCTCTTAATATAGGTGTTCTAGAAACCTTTGGGAAGAAACGTGTTCTTCCGTTTTAGTCGTAAGAATGGAATGAACTGTTGGGTTTCGGGCAGAAAAACGCAGCGGAATAAACAAAAAAATACTGCCCAAAAGTAAACAACCGGATCTGAGGTTCTTACTATAAACGAAATTACAAGATATAAGAGGGACTTACATAGCAATCTTAATCAAAGATGTCAGACAGTCCGAGAAAACGATCCCGAGCTCTACCGGTATCCACACACACGTGATTGGATCGGCCGCAGGGAATGTGCTAGCGTTCTCTTCTTTCTTCCTCTCTACTCTAGGTTTTAGAAGTGAATTTTAACTCTTGAAATTCGTGGGTCTATATAGCCCTATTTATAAGAGGAGGAAAGAAGGAGTTTTATAGCTAATTAAACCCTCCAAGAGGCCCTAGCCCAATACCATTCGAAACCCTATTTCGAATTGGGCTAATCAGGCTATTTTAATGTTATTAACGAACATTAATGATCAAAATCACTTAGGTGTGTGACCCTGTAGGTTTATATATTATTGGCAGTGGGCTAAAAAATTAATTCAAGCCTCACAAATCATAAGCGGCCTCTAGCAAGGCATTATGACTATCCAAAATATATAAATGTCAATTAAATCTGACATAACCTTTTAATGATTAATTTGTGCTAATAATTCTCTTTTGTCAAACGATATCTTAATTGAGACAAGGTTAGGTCATGTCATCCTTGTTATTCTCAATTAATATTTCTTGATTACCAAGTAAGATTAATTTTGAACAAATGACACCTCATTTGAGCATGGCCATGCTAATTAATCTTACTTGTCAAGGGGCCCAATAGATATCTTTCTCTCGCTATACGAGAGTGACAAAAACTATCTTGATAATTCACTTACCACTACATGGTTCATAATATGTACAATCACCACCTTTATAATTACCCATTTAAAAATAATATTTAATGGTGTTAATACATATTAATTCGCATGCAAGTAACCATGATTATCTCAAGTATAAGAATATAGCACCTCATCATTATTGAGGACAACACTGATGACATATAACCTAGCAGTGTCCTCAAATTGGGTTTGTCCAATAAACTTGTTCACTAACAAGCATCTATGTTATTAACTTGATATCTCTATACCCATGACTAGTGGAATATAGTCATCAGTTAATCCACATAATGGTCTATTAATTATTAATGTCCGAGATTAATAATATTAGACCATGGACAATTAGAATATTATGCTTATTTTAAAGTGTAGCATTCCAAAATTAAGTCACGTACTTAATTAGCTACTAAACATAATATTCAGGGACTAAATATTAATAAAGAAAACTCACAATAATAATTAACATAAAATGAGTTTGTGACTTTATTAATTAATGAGCATTAAATATTCATTGATATATCATAAAGTATGATTGTCCTAGGGCATACTTCCAACATGAACGAGTGTTTTATCTTGTATCAAAGAGAAACTCATTTGGTCACTTATGTAATATTTAATGTTAAAAGATATTCATCATATGTTAACTATACATAAATACAGAGACCAAATCTGTCATATGACAAACTTGATTGTAAGACATAAATGTCCCCAATATATATTAAATTATATAAATGGTCTAAGCACATTTAAATGGAATTTTTCCAACATTCTCCCACTTGGCCAAGAAAAAATTCATCTTACTCCATAATAATAACAAAGCAAACAAATATGGACTAACAAGTCAATATTATCTGGGACCTCATTAGTCATACTTTGACACTTCTTAAAGAGTATAAGGATTATTATAAGTCAAAATGACATTTAACTTAGACTATTATGCTTGTCTATTAAATAACTTTATGTGCACAATAGAATAGACAAAACGTACTTAAAGAGGAATTCTAAATCAAGTACTTGAAATTAATAAATAAGATAACTAATCGGGCACTATGTTTTAATTTCCTAAACAAGATCTTTGATCAAGCCCATATTAGTGACATGTCTCTGAAAAATACTGGGCGGAAGTCCTCCACTCTTTCTCGAATGAACAAATATTTTGTATCGAGTAACAATCCTGCTCCACTTGAACTGTTATTGTTTGAGAAGCTCAGTGAGTCACTGCCGCGGAATTGTCACAATAAATCCTTAGTGATCTTGAGATGAAATTCACTACTTTGAATCCTTTGATAAGATTTCTTAACAACATTCCATGACATGTTGTGTTATACACCGCAACATACTCAGCCATCATTGTTGAAGTAGTCGTAAGTCTTTGATTGTGCCTTTTTCAAGATATTGGCCCACCTGACATCAAGAAAATGTATCACAAAGTAGATTTCATGTCGTCTTTGCACTTGGCAAAGTCAGAATCGGAATATCCCACCACTTCTAAATTATTAGACATCTGATAAGTAAGTTTGTACTCCTTATCCCCTGAAGATACCGCAAAACTTTCTTAGCGGCTTTCCAATGATCTAATCCTGGGTTAGATTGATATCTACCCAACATACCGGTTACATATCGATATCTGGACGAGTACAAACTTGAGCATACATCTGGCTACCAACTAAGAAAGCATAAGGAATGAGTTTCATTTGCTCTTTCTCAACCTCGGTTTTTGGGCGTTGGAATCACTCGAAAACGTCTCCCTTAAGTCCTTAACTACTGGAGCAACTGATGGAGAGTCCAACCTTTCTAAAATACGCTTAATGTATGCCTTTTTGAGACAGTCCTAACGCCCATTTGACTTTATCTTGGTGAATCTCAATGCCTATGATATAAGAACATTCACCTAGATCTTTCATGTCAAAATGGCCAAATGATAAGCGTTTTGTTTCATGCAATAAATCCAAGTCACTACTTGCTAATAAGATGTCATCAACATATAACGCTAGCACACGTAAAATGAATATACTTTATTTAATATATGGGTTGCTGTTTTTAAAGGTATCGGTTCATAAGGATTGAAGAAGATTTGCGTTAGCCAACATGTTTCGGACCATATTCATAAGAGTCTTGTTCCATAAAATTAATATCTAAGCATAATTTATAGAGGTTTCCCTCCATGCTACCGAATTCTAATACATTTGAGTTCAAGGCGGCGGTTCAGGAGGAGGGTGGACCGTCGATCTGTCTTCTCCATTAATCTGCTATTCACCTTTCCCCATCTTCTCGTCACCCATTTCGCCTCCACTACCACCACCGCCCTCTACCCATGTTGATTCGCCAGAAACTAACCATTCGACCTCCTCCTAATTGCACGAATGAGACAATACTGCTCCAGATCATCCATAGAAGACATGATTATCATTTCTTGAATCTTGGATTCGTTTCCAAATGTTGCAGTCGCACTCACGCCTCCTTAAAAAGCACTCTAGGAACCTAGAGAAGAAGAATCGCACAAACAATTGACGGAAGGAAACCCTACGTGATGGCAAAGTCATTAGGGTGACAAAACCTTACGCGACGCTAAGCCGCTAGGGAAAAAACTGACGGCACCATCTTATTTAATTGATATATTTTGGCGATTTTTAAAAAATTTAACATCGAGAAAACATGCTTAAACTTAAAATGAAAAAAATGAACAATAACTTTTGGCACGGCAGGCATGCGCCTATATTCAAAATTTTGAATACAAGGCAACAATTTTGGCCACATTTAGTCCTTTACTTTCAGATTGTCCACATTTAGTCCGTGACCATTATCCCCTCACTACCCCTCATCCTTCCGGCCAAAATTCTGGCAAATTTAATGAAGATTTTAGGTATGAAAAACCAAATTTAATGCAAAGACTAATATGAAAAACCCAACCTTATATAAAATTTAATGCAAAGACTGATTCTGAGGCTGATAAGTGGGCTAAATTTGCCGAAATTTTGGCCGGAAGGACGAGGGTGGTGAGGGGATAATGGTCACGGACTAAATGTGGACAATCTGAAAGTAAGGGACTAAATGTGGAAGTGGTATAATAGTCATGAGACCAAAAGTGGAATTTTTTTCCCTTTTCGTGCCAACTTTCAAAATTCATTGCCAAAGTTTGACAGGAAATTTGAAAAACAAAACTACAAAATTAGTGTCCAAACATCATAAAATTTGATGCCAAAACTCAAAAATATATTTAATGAAATCAGAAAATTGCTTTTGAAAAATTATAATACCAATGAGAGAAATTGGGAGGGTAAGGATGTTTTTACTTGGACCGTAATTCCTCCCAGACCAGACTAGATCAAAGCAGACCAGACCAATTCAGACCAGACTTGGATAGTTATAAAAATACAAAGAAATCAGACCAGACCAGACCAGTTCAGATCAGACCAGACCAAACTAGACCAGCAAATTATAGTCCAAGTAAAAACATCCTAACAATAAAAATATTAAAATGGGAACCTCTTTTTACAAGTTGGAAGGTGATATTTATAGTAAGTAGTTAACTTGGTGCATATGCTATCAAGAACCCATGCAAAGATGACACATGCACATCTTTTGACTCTATTGGGGAACACGCTTGTCTGATATAAGTATGACTTTGGTGATGACCAAGACAGATTTCAACTCCCGAGCGAGTAGGCATGGATCCAGGTCGATCCGGTTCCGGACAATTTACAGACCCGGGATATAAGTAAAACGGGACCCCTTATTAATTAAGTTGAAAAAAATACTATCCTCCGTTCTTTAATTCTTGAAACAGTTTGACTTTCACGTTTTTCAACGCACAACTTTGACTGTAATTATATTTAATTATGTATTAGTAAACATTATAAAAAGTTAATATTTTGGAAATTCACATTGATATGAATTCAATAACATTTTATACGTAATAATTTGATTATGTAAGTTAGTAGAAAATCGTGATCGAAGTAAGGTCTGTGATTAGTGCAAAAATCACAATGTTGCAAGAATTAAAGAACGGAGGAAGTATGTAATAACAATTTCATTCTAAAAACACTATAATTATGAATGTGGGTTAATACCCCTATATTGTGTCCTCTCATATGCATTGATATTTGTACACTTATGAAATTAATGTGCATAATTTTTTATTGTCAAAATTAGCCTCCTACTTCCGTTAGCTAAACTAACAGCGCCTCAACTCGTCCACTAACATTTGTAGGAGGAATACACTGATTTATTTGATGTTTTGTCATCTTTGTTTCATTTTTAAGTTATTTTGTTTCGTTTTTAAGTCATTTAAATAATACTCTGTATCATATACAAGTATAAATAATATCACTTTTATGTTGTTGTTGTACAAGTATCTAAATGAATGTTTCACAAAATATCTAACATCTTTAACAAATTTGGTGTAGGAAAATCTTAGTTAAACGGATCGGAAAGAAAAGGGAAAGTTTCTTATATAGGAGTAAAAACATTTTAGAATTTCAAAATAGGATTGTCATATTTTTATTCTCTAAATAAGAGTGATTTCTTCCAAGTTGGAATTATCATGCTTTAAACATGGCAGATTTTCTCAAACTTGACAGAAACTACTCCTATTTAGGGAATAAAAACATAAGAGTCCTATTTCGGAATTTTAAAACGTTTTTACCACTACTAGAATATCAGCTATTTGTTACGGTCTTTTTTACCTATTTGCTGCGGTTATGAACCGCACCAATTGGCAGGAAAACGTATTTGTTGCGGTTCAGAACCGCAACAAATAATCATTAATAAAAAATGGGTTTTAACTTTGAGGCAATTTCTAAAAAGAAATATGAGAAAATCTTAGTGGGATGAAGGGTGTATATCAAATGTAACTATAGCGGTTACAAATGATGTCACTGTCACCGCTAAACATGTCACTGTGACTGGCTTCCGGTGACTTATTTCGATGAATTTAAAAAAATTAGAAAGACCAAACAAATATCACCAAAATTTTTGGATTGCGGTTTCTGGCAGCGGCTTTCGATAGAAGTTCTTGGTGGCGAAGGCTAGGCAAGTGTGGGTTGGGGCAGAAATTGAATATAAATTATAATGAGATTAAAACTGAATTAAACAAACAAAAGGTTAGTCATATAATCACTTGTTATGTTTCAAAAGACTACAAGTAATATTTTTGTCATTTTTCTTATATTTACAAATATTTTGTATTATAAAACAAAAATATAGCCACATCATATAACTAATCACATACTTTTAGATATAGACTAGTTTCCACACTACTTGACAGACATGGAATATAGTTGATCTGGAAATTTATGAAAAAAATATGATACAAAGTATTTTATTAATTACTATTTAAGGAAAGAATAATGACACTAATATTACTACTTAGCTTTCTAATGACATAAATATTACTGCATTCCATTAATTCCAAAAAAGTGACCTAATTCAAAATTAGGACCGTTTTTAATTTATCCCGACTACCCCTCACCAACTCACCGTAACTCTTTTTTTTCTTCTTCTTCTCCGATCGACTGCTCTTGTTCTTACTCTTTCATGTCTTCTGTTTCTTCTACATCAATCTCTCTAACCATTCTCGAATTGTATTCAGGCGCGATCCAAATTTGTTAAGGTAATCCCGACATCAAGTTTCATATTTGTGCTTTAATATCTCCATTCTCGATTACTGATTATTTGTTGATTTTTCGAAGTAGAAACAAATCGTTTCTACTCGTTTTTCCTTTCTCTTCTTCGCATGTTCTTTGTATTTACTAGTAGTTTAAGTTTTAAAATATTCCATGCCTACATTTCATTCAGAGCAGTCCATTATTTAATTTTTCATATCCATCTCTTTTGATTATGTATTCTCGCCAATATCAATGTATATGCTTAATGAATTCGATTAGTACAATACTGATTAGGTTATTCTGGTCTATTTTATGATGAATAAGGTTAGGTTATGTGCATCTTAACTCACTTCCTTTAAAAATATTATGTGATGTTGTATGTTCATTTTGCTTTCTATTTTGGATACATTTTTGCAGACATGACTGACAGTGATTTCACTTCGCCCCCCAATCCAACCCCATCCCGACAATCATCTAGTCGTTTATCATTGTCACACAGGGCAAAACCAGTTAGTTATTTTGTTTCTGTTCCTTGTTGAGTTGCTTCTATTTTTATCCAAATATTATATATAACCAACTATTGCATGAATGTTCTTACTTGTTATTTTTATTCTTTCTTTTTTCCAGACCTATACGAGGTTGGTCAACAAGGATGTTGTCTATGAAGACGTAAAGAATAGGAGGGTTAATAACTTTTCTAGGCTTTATTGGTCAATAAATCTAGTGAGGTCTAAACTACTTCCTGATCAGCTTGAGATGTTTAAGGCTTCAGTATTTGGAAAGTTTTTAGAAGCCAAGGATATGTCTTGTTGTGGACAGCTAGTACATTTCCTTATAGGCAACTTAGTTGAGATTAAAAACAACAACAATGCTCTGTCTTTTGAAATCCAAGATAGACTCCTAACATTCTCTCAATCTGATTTTACTGACATTACAGGTCTCCAGTTCAGTGACAATGTCCCTACTTTAGAATCGAGGGTAGGTGATAGAGGAGTTATATGGAAAAAATATTTTCCTCAGTCTAGAAAAAAGGTCAAGCGTAAGGACATTAAGAGAATATTCCAGTGTATTCAGAGGGGCACAGAACCAACCGATGACATTATTAAGCTCTCCCTTCTTTTTATTCTATCTCATGCCTTTTTAGCCACTGAAGGTCAAGTGTCTCTTAGTAACACTTATGTCAACCTTGTTGATGATCTTCATGCTTTTAATTCTTATCCATGGGGAACCATCATTTGGAATGACATGTTTAGTTACTTTACTACTGCTGCCAAAACTTTGTCATCAAATCCTTCTCATTATAATATCTATGGTTGTGTTGTCGCCTTACAAGTTTGGGCTTTTAGTCATTTACTGTACTCAAAGAACTAGGTGTAGCTCAAATGGTAGACCCTAGTGTTGTCCCTGGGATTTTAAGATGAGCTTCAAATTTTAAGGTTACCAGTGAGACCTTGAAGGAGTGTATATTCAGCAACAAAGATGTGAGTTTTTCGCTTATCTGTCTTTGTAATCTTTTTTCATGTTTGTCCATATTCTCACTTTTCAATATGTTTATTTTCAGTTTCTTTTTAGTCCAATTGCACATTCAAGCAGTGTCGATCCTTTGGATACTACTGCCAAACGTTATTTGAGGAATAAATCTTCAAAACCAACCCAAACAACCATTCCATCTCCCTCTGTTGTTGCTCATACATCTAGAGCAACGACACCAGAAAATCCCCACCCTCATATTGATGATATAAGTGATCATGCAATATTTCAAATTCCAGAAATTTTTCTGATGAAGCAACCCGTCAGAAATTGGAAGCCAGAATTTCTTTCCTTGAAGAACAAGTGCAAAGCTTACGAAGTGAAGTTGCTGGATTTGATGAAAAGTTTAAAGAACAACAACAATTAATTCATGACTTGAGAGTTGTTGGATATTCACGAAAAATTGTGCCATCTGATGGCGTAGGCTGTCCCCAAACTTCAGAGAAGAATCAATGTTATCGTGGTGAGGATGTTATGCACCATGACTCAATCCTTGTGGACAACCTTGTTCATGACTGCAATATTCCAGATTCAAATGTTGAGTGCCTTAAGGTTGCTGCTGCAATCCAGAATGATGATTCTGGAGGAAGTGCTACACTGAATGGTGATGTACTAGAAGTGAGTTGGACACAAATATTCAGTGTTGCCTTTGACCTTTATGATCCCAATGTAAGTTCATGTTTTAAAACTTGTCTACTTCTATCCACATAGTACATTTTGTTCTCATCATTACGTATTTTTCTAATTTTTTAGCCACCCAAGCTGCCTATTATTGCTCCGGTTATATCTCCTCTAAATGATTCTGGTGATTTATTCCCTAAACAAAATGAGGTGTCACTTCCTCCGGTTGATTCCTCTATGCCACCAACTCTTTCATCCATTCCTCAGGTTTGTTCATTTGTTTATATTATTATTATTATTTATTATTATTATTATTATTTATTGTTATTGTTATTGTTATTGTTATTGTTATTGTTATTGTTATTGTTATTGTTATTGTTATTGTTATTGTTATTGTTATTGTTATTATTATTATTATTATTATTATTATACTAATGTTAATAGTACTGTAAGATCTTATTCTCTTTTTTTGGAGTAAAACTAGCTTTTAAAGACACTTATAAGTGTCTCATTTCTAACTTGTATACAATTTTTTATTTTATTTTACAGGTAGCCCTTCCTCACAATGACGGTGTTATTCAAACTGAAGATGTGCAGACACACCTTGCTAGACCAAAACGAAATGCTCGTTCACCTTCCCGATATACTCCAGGAACTGATGCCATAAGAAAAGTGAAAAAGCATCGAACTGTCCAAGTTACTTGTCCCTTCTTTTTTCTGTCCAAATTTTACTGTTCAAAATAAGATCTCTCTTCTTTTTCATTCTCAGGAGGAATGCATCAACAAAACTTCCCTTCCATATAGATCGTCGTGGCATGAACTAATTTTTTCGCTTCGATTCTGTATGTCTTCGCTCCTCTCCTGTCGAGTGGCTTACGCTCCTACTCCTCCTCCTTCTGCTCATGAATCCTCCTTGGTCCTTAGTTCACTTTTTCTAACATTGGATTCTTCTGTGTTAAGCATGACATTACATGTCATGTTTGAAGTCGAAGCAATCTTCTTTTTTCGAAAAAAGCCTGACTTGCTTAGCTTCTAAAAGCTATGATTGAGACTAAGATCCCCACCTGTCCCTTCAGTCAGGATCCATTCGCCTTCTTCAAGACCGAATCTGAACGTGCAAAGTTCGTCGATATAATGATGGAAGGTGTTGTCAGAGGAAACCAATCATACTCTAGGCCGGTCAAGTACACACCTGAACATGATGTTGCTGTTTCACTTGTTCTCGAACCCAATTTGGAAGCTAAAAATAAATCATGGCTTTATCGAATATACCAATCAGGTCAATGGCTTGATGCTACGGTATGTTTCGATATGACTATTAAAAATGAAATACTTTCATAGTTACATTAGTGAGATAGCAGTTTCTGAAATCTTTCTTTTTCACATTTGAGCATCTAGACACTATAACTTTTTACTTGCGGGTCAAAGCGGTTGTGTATAAGTACCCCCCAAAAAAAACAACTACTGAAACATACTTTCTTTCATACTTGAATGAGCGGTATGATTCTTACAAGAATGGTAAACCTCATCTATCTGCAATTGCTAAGGACTTGTATTTGAGAGACACTCTAGCAAGAGATGACTCCCAGTTCCTGCGCCCATGGCTAGAGTCTGACTACATCTATTGCACTATGAGCATACAATCAAAGCATTGGATTCTCATCGTTCTTGATATTCAAGCTCATGCTTTGCGTGTTTACGATACTAACAATAGACGTGCTAATTTTCATCAAAGCATGGTTACAGAAATGTGTGGACCGATTCACTATCTTCCGATTGTTCTTTCCTGCTTCAAAGGTTGTGGCAACAAAGTTAATCTTAAAGTTGTGAAGTCATTTAGCCTTGAGATGGTCCATGGTGTGCCACAACAACAAAATGGGTATCCAACATTTTATTATAAACTTTAAAATCTTACTCTTTATATAATCACCTGCTGCCAGTTAGTGATAAATATAGTATGTCGTTAGATTATTTATACTGAAAGTGACATATACTCTACATGTCACTAATAGCTTCATATCACTAATATAACTCATGTATTTCTTAATTGACTTTTAGTGATTGTGGGTTTTTAGTGATGAAGCTAGCAGAGGTTCTTCAGATGGACATGGATATGAAGCTGGTATGCCCTGATAAGATCCCAGATTATCGAGCAAAGTGGGCATACGACCTCTACATTCACGGCTCAACGCATGGGAAGGCCATAGTTGTCCATTCACCGTCTGCATAGAAATATATGTTTCCATTGAATGTAATTGACATTGAAATGTATTTTGTTATTGCTATCGTCATACTTTTCTTTTTTGAATGTATGTTGAAGAACAAGAACAACATTGTTCTTATCTCTTGTCATGTTATGGAAATACTATGGTCGTTATGTTTTTATCTTTTATGTTATCTTATTTAGTTATAATATTACTCGTAGTTCTGTTCTTGGTCAAAACTAAAGTCATTTTGTTGTCATCTATTGTCATTCAAGGGCATTACAGATTTTGTCACTATACACGTGCGACTGACTAGCCAAACACGTGAACTCAATTGCAACACTAGTTCTTTGTTATTATTACTTGCTCACATACAGGTCTGTTGATACCGCACACACAACCAGCCCCAGATCCTACTGTGTGGTCCACCACATTCATCACAAATTTCAATATACATATGAAACTAAAAAACACCACATTCATGACAAAGTTCAATATTTCAAATTTAAAAGCAATACACTTTGGAAACAAAAAAAATAAATTATTAAATGTACTTTCCTAAACTTATATCAGTTTAGTGCTGCAGCTTTCTCTTATTGTTAAAAAAAGATTTGCACAAAGATGACTATCCTAAGTGTGTGGTATTCGATTATTGCATGTCTTTTGGTTGTGTCCTTGTTGTTTGCATCTCCCACACCTCTATTGCTTCACAAATTCACAGTAGAAGGTATTCTTCTTATCTTTGGTCTTCCAGCTGCACGTTTTTCAGATACCGGTGGGTTGATGACCCAATCTCGAATCTCACTTGGAACATCGGCATCACAGTACGAACCCAATGGTTCTATGACTCCACTATATGTCTCCAACCACGAACTAGTCTTGTAATATGATGAAATGTAGTCATAACAAGTTAACCCCGGTCTTGCTCTCATTGACGCGACAGCATGAACACATACAAAGTCCTCTAGTTGGAACTCTCTACAAGTGCACCATTTTTTTCAAAGATCAACAACATATGTCCTGCATGCTTTGTCAATGACCTCAAATTTGAAAGAAGTGGCAGGCCTTACCTGCAATTTGTTAGTAACATTATATAATGTATTTTATTTGCTTAAAAGTTGTTGCATTTCACTATTTCAAGGCTGTTACTTAAAAAATAGAACTTATTATCATCCCGGTAGAGTCATTTAGCAACTTCACTAGCACATCTTCTGCTTTATTTGATAGAGGTGTTGTGTTGGCGGCGACTTCTTCTCTTCTTGCGTTGAACAATTCTTGCAACTTTGTTCTTAAAAATCCAATCAATATTGAATTGGATATTCCCTGGCAGTTACATTCAATGCATTAAGAGACTCTGCATTATTAGAAGTCATTATCGAGTACCTCTTGGATGTCATCTGACTTCTTGACCATTTCTTGTCACCAATTTTAGCTAGATACTGGCGAATTCTAGGATCCTCATAATCAAGTAACTTCATGTAATACTCACAAATTGGTGTTATTGGTGCCCTTGCTGCAGAATTGAAAATCCTAGTCACATTACGCTTTTTCCCCCAAACTTTGAAGTTATATTGCCAAGTATGTGTTGGACACAATATCCATGCTCAGCACCTGGATAAACCTCTCTTGCAGCACTGATAAGTCCCTCTATCCTGTCTGATACGATGCACATATCATCACGTTGTCCAATGGACTCCTTCAATTTAGTAAAGATCCACCTCCATGACTCTTTATTCTCATGACCACACACTCCAAATGCAATTGGGAGTATTTGGCGGTTCGCATCAAGTGCACAGGCTGTCAGAATTGTTCCTTGAAACTTTGATTTCAAGAATGAACCATCAACACTGATAATTGGCCTGCAAGATGCCCAGCCTTGTCTGCACGCTCCTAATGACATAAATAATGTCTTGAAATTACTTTGAAAGTCGGTTTCTAGTGATAGAATAGATCTAGGGTTTTTTTGGTCTATCATGTTGTAACACCCCGCCCCGTAGGGCTCTAGGTAGTTACTTTTGACCTCTAGTACTGTCCTCACAAACCGCCACAAGCCTTTACCGCGCACTTTGTCCTCACTCATGCAGTCATGCGCGCCCTGAGAAACTTCTCAGGGGGTTACCCATGCCAAGACTAATCCCGTGCAAGCACGCTTAACTTTGGAGTTCTTAGGTGATGAGCTCCCTTAAAAGGAGATGCACCTCTGTTGGTATGAGTAGTACTATGGATCCTTTTAAATTAATCTAATGTATTACAATCACCACCACTTAGGATCACAACGTCCTCGTTGCGACCTTAAACCAGTCTCAATCAAACCCCCGAATCTTGCCCCGCTAAGTGCCCGCCCGATATCCAACGGATCAGCACACTATCACAGGGTTGCTCTGATACCACCTGTAACACCCCGCCTCGTAGGGCCCTAGGTAGTTACTTTTGACCTCTAGTACTGTCCTCAAAAACCGCCACAAACCTTTACCACACACTTTGTCCTCACTCATGCGTGCTCTGAGAAACTTCTCAGGGGGTTACCCATCCCAAGACTACTCCCGTGCAAGCACACTTAACTTTGGAGTTCTTAGGTGATGAGCTCCTTTAAAAGGAGATGCACCTCTGTTGGTATGAGTAGTACTATTGATTCTTTTAAATTAATCTCGTGTATTACACATGTAACACAAACTTGGCAACTTTCTGCAAGAATCCCAATCCGTTCCGCACATCTCAATCAAAGCCTTCTCTTTCCCTCTCCACGATTTTTTGTAATTTACTTTCACACCTAAATGTAAACTCAGATTTGACATTATCGCTTTGGGTGGATATGGTTTTCTTGAGGCATCAAGATATTGGTGTTTAATTAACTTCCCAATAATCATTGCAGTTGCCTGTCTATTTCCACTCAATCTGGCTATCAATTGAGCATGTGTGCACATCATCAAACCTGCAACCACAATGAAATAAAAGCACATAATTTATTTCAGTAACAATAATAAAAATATATAAAGAAGTTGGCAAACAATTACAAAATTGATACTCGCATATTTTTAGTACCCTGAATCTAGCAATACCAATTACAGTAAACTACTTAGTCAAATATAAGGAACTATGTACCATTTTACTTCAAAACAACTAGTTTGCTCTATTCTGACCTCGCGCACTGCCTACTTGCAACCTTCTCCAAAGCACACAACATGAAGAACATCAGGATGCGAGGTCTTGGTCTTGAATTGGAATTTGTTGTGTAGTGCATATAGTTGCAAAGTCTCTTTGAAATGTTGCTTTGTAGGATAAATGCCATTAAGTCTTAATATTGTGCCCATTCCTGTCATTTGTTCACCACTTAGCCATGTTAGTAGCGGTGTATCAACAACTACACATTGGTCAAATGTCCTCACAAATGTTTCACCATTGTTGGTATTGTTGATGACAGAAACTTCTTCGTTTTCAATTTCCATTGCACTGCTCTCAGAAATCACATTTGTCTCGCTTTGTTTGTTTATTTGAACACACAATGGGTACTTGCTCACTTTATTACGTTATGTACTTTTCAGGTGTATATAAAAGCTTAGACTATTGCCACTATCAATCCAAGTTGGATCATACGCTTCATCTATTTGATATGATATGCTATCAATATCCACACCCTGATCAATATCTAAAGTGTTCCGTAGTGCATGAATCGGTTCACTATATGATGCCCTCTCATTCAAGAGAAGTCCATGTGTTGATTTTGAGACAAACTTCCTATCAGATTTCCATCTTTCGTCAAACAGTATTGTCACCATTATTTCTTCCATCTCACTATAAAAACGAGTTAAGACATTCTCCCTGATCTGAATACAAAATAGCAAGTGTAACTGACTTTACTATTATATATTTAATTACTTATATCACTGCAAATTATGTCACTATAAAGCATGTAACTCAATCAAGTAACTACTTAACTTGTAACTGGCAGATCAACTGTAACCAGTGTAACTGTTTATTTTCAAACACAAATCCAGATAACAATTTCAATGCACAAAATGTAACTAATACACTGTAACTACTCAACTTGTAACTGAAAGACCAATTATAACAGTTACACCGGTTATTCTCAAACACACATCCAAATCCAGTTACATGGGTAACAATTTTACTATATAAAATGTTACTAATAGACATGTAACTCAAACAAGTAACTATTGAACTTGTAATTCGCAGACCAATTATAATAGCTACACCGGTTATTCTCAAACACAAATCCAAATTCAGTTACACTGTAACAATTCCACTTTACAAAATGTAACTAACATAACCTATCTCAATCAAGTAAGTACTCAACTTGTAACTGCCAAATCAACTGTAACTGGTGTAACTGGTTATTTTCAATCACAAATCCAGATACAGTTACACATGTCAATAACGACCAACAAATGCAACAATACATACAAAGTTACAAACTACAATGCTTGGAGTTTAAGATAATCACGTCACTTTCATATCAGTGCAACTGGTAGATTGATTACATAATCAAAAAAGAATAACACGAAGTTCATCCAAATAAACATGATTCATTAAAAACAAGTTATTAATTTCATCGATCAGATAAACAACAATCTTGTAATGATGTAAATATATTTTGCGATTCAAACGAATAAACATATCGATTAAAGATTCAGCTAAACTTGATTTCCGATGCTTAACTCTGCTTTCTTCCTTCGTTTCGATTCGAAGTAAACAGTAGATTTGGAAGCGGTTGATTCTCTCGATCTTTTCTAATAGCAGACTGGTAATGTTTAGTATGCCACGTGTATTTCTAAAAGACGGAAGATATTTGCTGCTGTAAGTTTCCGGTTTTGTTACCACTAGGTCAGTTTTTTGTCTATTTGTAATTGGACTCACTTTTTGGAATTGGGCCTCCATTTAGTAATATTGGTGTCCATTTCCCTTTAAGGAACCTCAAAACAATCCCACGTATAATAGTTATTTATGATAAAGAGCATTACCTTATATTGGGCAAACGCTCTCACACCTTGCGTGAGTAAACACTAGTCTCAATAATAAAATTTAGCAACATAACATTAAGTGATTTTGTTCTTACAAACCATCATTATCATAAGTCATATAAAACAATTTATTTAAGCATTCCATGAAGCAAAATTGTAAGACCGCGAAATGAAATCTCACAGTATATTGGGGCCAATGTTGGCAATATTTAATTTCCAACAAAAAAAAATCACCAAACACTTGAAGCTAAAAGATAAAAGACCTTATCTAGCACTCATAAAGAAATATTGCCTAGTTTATGTATTTGTATGACCATTTCCAGATTGACTATGTATGAAAAATACACCAAATTGACTCTTATAAGTTCAGAGAGAAGCTAATTGATTTCGATGTTTCAAACTAATCGAAATCAATTTAATATTGTTTGTTCGTTTTGTGACTAATTCAGTAACTCATTAAAGTTTCTAGAAGAGAAGAATAACTAATAATGAATCAAGTGTATAATGTGAATGTGTCAATACTGGTATACTATGTCCAATAAAGAAATTAAGCAATCGATTCAATTATGAATTATCCACATTTCACAATTGAGTATATGTTTTACATCTGACCTTTGGTTTTGCCAATTGTAATTTGAGTGCTTGAGACGGTGAAACTAGTGAGATAAAACGAGGCTTTAAACAAGGGATGGAGGGAGAAATAATAACATATGAATATGTGTTTATATGAGTTTCCAAGTAATCCACTTCTGTGAGGGGTTTGATCTTTCAAATTCTGTGAAGAATATACAACGCCGTCAACGGTTCGGTTTAATGTGCAACAAGAAGCCACCAAAATAAGTACACTCCATGTGACAGTTTTTGGCACTTTCGGTCCTTGACTATTGTGTCAGTTACATTATTATTTACTTTCTTCTCTCTTATCGATTATATTATGGATCGTTGTTTTTATTAATAAAAGAAAATCTAAAAATTATAGAACAATAGATTCGATGGAGGAAAGATTGCTGGAAGACATTTAAGGGTGACATAAAATTGTAAGTGTATCAAATAATGAATAGAATGAGATCTTTTATTGGGTGTTCTCACAATCCTATCAATATCTTCCAAAACGAGTTCGGAGTCCTTATCATCACCTTTGGAAGACCCCTGGGCAGTAGGCTCAGTCCCTGCAATTCCTTGATCAGTGTGCATTCCCGGGGCACCAACCAAACCAGCGCTGGCAGACCCCTGGGACACTGCCTGCTCTGTAGACCCGACCGGGTCAGGGCAGTACCCGGTCGGGTAAGCAGCAGCAAATTGTGGCGCATCAACTGGAGACTCTTGGGCAACTGTGTGCAATGGCTGGGCAGCAGGTTCTACAATTTCCACAGTTTCCAAAGGAATTTTTTCTTTTCCCCTAATTTTAATTTGTTCATCTTCACCTTTCTCACTTGATTTCACCGTATCATCGCCCTTTTTTGCTAGCTTATTGCAAATAAATGAGTGGTGCCCATATATCTTACAATGGAAGCAAAAATTTGGGAATGTTTCATACACCACAAATTGTTTAACTACCTTCCGGGATGGTAGTCGAATAGGAAATGAAAGTGGCTGTGGTTTTGAAACATCAACTTCAATTAACACTCTAACAAAGTGGTGATTAGACCTATGATGGAGTATATGGGTCTAGACCCCAGGACCCACATACTCAGAAGAATAAAAGGCATAACTGTCACTCAGTGGGACCTCCGTCGGCCAGATGGCCCTCCATCGGCCAGAAAGACATCAACTCACAACATGATCCAGAAGTCAGGAGAACCAGGTGTCTCCGTCGGCCGGTCTCCGTCGGCCGTCGCTCCGTCCGCCAGACCCCGTCGGCCACAGAGAGCTCACAGAACCAGATTTCATACTTAATCATTTCTATGTACTTTGTACTCGACCCTGTAGTGGTCCGATTGTAAATGGGTCTCCCAAGCCCGAGACTTGGGAGCCCAACCCACATTTCCTCTATAAATACTCCCCTTGGGAGTCATTGTAAGGGTGGAGAAATTCATTTATTACAGAACTTATTGCACTTCTCTCTCTAGCTCTCACTTCTCTCTAGAATATATACTTTATCGACCTATCATGTGTAACTTTGTCCGTAGCCAACGGGACACCAACCATGGATGCAATCTCACTCAAAACATCCACATTCCAAAGTTTCATGTGTAAGTGAGGAAATTTTACTCAAATAGGGACTTTGAGAAACTCTTCACCATTAAAGGAAAAATCATCTGATACTGCTTTTAACTTAAGTAGTTTCCCAAAAATGGTGTAAGGTCCCTCTTTCAACACTTTCGTCCTATCATCCTCACTTTGAAATTTAAAGATAACCCTTATCATGGGACTTATAGGATGGTGGCTTTTTTTTTTACAGTAAGTTGGCTAATGAGTAATGACAGTTGAATTAAAAGTTAATGTTCTTAAAATGGAAAACATAGAGCCTAGATCTAGAGTGATTGAAAAAACCGACTTAGAAAGCTTTTTATATCTTCAAACAACTAATTGCTATCACCAAATACAATACAAACAGCTAAAGTAAAATTCTTTCAAAACGGCTAACATAACATCCATAACTTCAATTCTTCAAACAGCTAAAGTAAAATTCTTTCAAAACGGCTAACATAACATCCATAACTTCAAACAGCGAACATAAAACGCTAGCAAGTAATCAAACAGCCAATTGCCTTGCCCATCTACTTCTACAACTTCACCAAACATTTCCCAGATGATAATAATTTGGAGTTTTGAACAGTAATAAGTACTAGTAACGCTTTAAATGCAAAACGCACGAGAGAACACAACATCAACTCTGGAGCAATTAATAAGTACATCACAATGAGTTATGTTAATTCAAGTCTTATACACGAAAGGGCATAAAAACTCAGATATTCAATGACATGGTATCCTTTTGTTACCATATACACTCACTCATCAATTTTATAAACTTGAAGCCTAAAAAAACTAGCAGCAAATATTGTACTCCAGTAAAAAGGGCACCCTAAAGGTTAACATCTGAACATGTGACAAAATGATGGTGGCGGCACTTATTTCCATAGCTTGACCGAGCTATCATGGCTAGCGGAAGCAACCATTCCAGTGAGAGGAGATTGGGCCAGAGCTGCAATTATGTTCTCGTGCGCTGGAACCGTCATGCTTTTGTTCTCAACCATGTTCCACAACTCCAGAGACTGCAAATAACAATATTCATATTAATCAATGTAGCACAAAAACCTTAAGGATGTCTGGAACTGGAAAACACATGTGAAATAAATGTAAGGAAATTTAGATGATGGAAACCATTTTTCGGGAGAAATAAGAACATTGAATGGTTCAAACTCAATAAACTTATTTTCATATCTGTTCACTCATTTTATTTCTCTTTCTTATTTAAAGACTAAGTAATCTTGCAACATGTAGACATTTTAAAAAGGAAAGAATGGCATAAATATTACTCATACACTTCTAAAGGACAAAAATATGACTGATTTGTATTTTCCCAGAAATATGACTTGATTCAAGCGCCCTGTGGTTCGGACTTTGGTTGCGACTGGTGAGCTAATAGACGCCTCCCTCTTCTACTAAGATGGCAGATGTACGAGCGAGATGCCAGTGAAGGACACGACCAGCGCCGACCTCATCTCAACCAACGCACACTGCCGCTGTCTTCGTCGCAGACAGGCTCGCCGCTGCCGGTGTCTTCATCGCAGCCAACACATGCCATCTCCTCCAGATCTGTACTCTTCTTCACCTTACTATGGCCGATATTGGTAGCGACGAACAGATCTCCGCGACAGGGGCTACAATAGTACAATGACATGGGGCTAGGGTTTGGAGACAGTGACAGTGACATTCGTAAGTGACATAAAATCTAATAGTGACAAACTCTCGGTAACATGAAAAAATCGCAGTGACACAAAAATCACAGTGACAACGATTTTCCAGATATATGACCAAATTAATCACATTTTGTCTATATTTAAGAGTTGTCACATTTTTGGAAATTGACTTCAATTGGGTAAGATTTAGGGAAAAAAACCTTTAAAAGCCTTAATCATACCTTCATTTTATTTCGCATTATTTGAGGTTAAACTAAACACAATGTTAACTTGAGGTTCCATCCTAAAAGACTAACTTAGTAAGAGTAGCCCAAAATCTTTATGTTGAATTATCTTTTTTATTTAACTGAAGTAGGACATAAGGGAGAAGAGACAGAGAAGAGAGGGAGGGAAGACCCAAACAGACTTGGATGAGAGGAATCAGAATTGATATGCGTCTTCTTGGGTTGGATGAGAGTATGGCTTTGGAGAGAGTAAAGTGGAGGACGCACATCCGTGTGAACGATCGATGTCTTTTTTACATTTCCTCTCTTTTCTTTTATCATTTATCTTCTTTCTTTATCTTTTTATATTCTTATGTTATTTTTATCTTCTAGCTTTTTTATGCTTTTTAATTTTTATATCTTTTATCTTTCTTATATTCTTATGTTATTGTTATCTTATATTTATTTCTTCATTTAATCCGCTTTATCTTACTTTTTTTCTTTTCCCCTCCTTGTCCGTCTCTCTGTTTGACATCGATATCATAGATCGATTCATGTTAGACGACCCCAAATTCTTTTGGGATTAAGACTTGGATGTTGTTGTTGAAGTAGGATATACTTCAACATAATATACTAACTTTCTTTAGGATGTGTTTGTGGTAGGGAGCAAGGGGAGCAAAGGAATAATAATAATAATAATAATAATAATAATAATAATAATAACAATAACAATAACAATAACAATAACAATAACAATAACAATAACAATAACAATAACAATAACAATAACAATAACAATAACAATAACAATAACAATAACAATAACAATAACAATAACAATAACAATAACAATAACAATAACAATAACAATAACAATAACAATAACAATAACAATAACAATAACAATAACAATAACAATAACAATAACAATAATAGTGTTACCTATTTTAACAGTGTACACTAGAAGTCTAGAAGGAGGAGGGGAACTAGTACATAGCTGCTGACTGTGTAATAAGGGGTTGCGGTAAACATTAGTATAAGTAAGGGCTGTGTATGTGAGTGGAGACAGGAACTATCCAGTTAGTTGGGATTGGGAGTCAGAACTGGGAACGGCATTTTCTCTTTCCGCTAAAGAATAAACTTCCTCTATTGATTTTCTTTGCCATTTTTGCCTTCTGTGAGCTCGGAATTACTGTAGCAATTAGCTCGTACTTATCATTTGGTATCAGAGCAAACGTTCCTGAAGCCTGTCAATGGTTGCCACGCGTGGAACCATGGAAGGAAAGCTGAAGAGTCTGGAGCGTGATCGCGAAGAGATGAGGAACGTGATCCTAGGGTTGCAAGATAATCGCGACCAATTGCGAAGTGATATCGCTGAGTTACGTGAATTGATTCTGCAACAAAATGATCGTCACGAACGAGGAAGATCAACGACGGCCAGACATCACTCGCGACACAATAGTACGGCTGCATCTGAGTTCAGAGGTAATTCTCATTCCATTTCATCTAGACGAGAGGATAATAATAATCAGAGGATTCAGAGATTGTTCATGAAGTCTGGTCGGAAAGTGGATTTACCGCTTTTTAATGGGAATGACGCTTATGGTTGGACAATAAGAGTCAAAAGATTCTTTAAACTCAAGAATATAGCAGAAGAGGATAAGGTGGAGATAGTAACCTTAGCTATGGAGGAGAAAGCCTTAAGTTGGTTCCAATGGTGGGAAGAAAAGGCAATAGTGCGTAACTGGGAACAATTTAAGGCTGCTCTAATCTGAAGGTTCCAACCTGATTTGGTACAAAATCCATATGGCCCCTTGTTTAGTGTGAAACAAATTGGCAGTGGAAAGGTTTGAAATAGTAGTAGGACTAGTAGCACCTTTACGCCATACTGATGAAGGCATACTAAAGGGAATCTTTTTGAATGGTTTGAAGATGAAGTAAAGGCTGATGTGAAATTATATCTGACAAGAACCCTAGCTGACTTGAGGGATAGGGCCTTACTGTTGAAAGACAGAAATTTGATCCTCAAGACAGGAAGAAGTAGAGATGAGGAAAGGAGGATGGATAGAAAAAGGTAGCAGTACATCTACTACCTTTTGATCATGCTATAACCATAAAAGAGGGTACTGTCATCCCAAATATCAGACCATATAGGTACCCTCAATACCAAAAAAATGAGATTGAGAAAGTTGTACAAGAGTTGCTGAAGTCTGGCGTCATCAGGCATAGTACTAGTCCTTATAGCAACCCCATTCTCATGGTTAAAAAGAAAGACGGAGGGTGGAGATTTTGTGGTGATTATCGAGCACTCAACAAAATAACGGTACCAGATAAGCTCCCGATACCTGTCATTGAAGAACTGCTGGATGAACTTAGTAAAGCCCAGATTTTTTCAAAACTTGACCTCAAATCTGGGTATCATCAAATAAGAATGAAGGAGAGATATTCATAAAACTGCCTTTAGAACTCACGAAGGGCATTATGAATATCTGGTTATGCCTTTTGGGCTAACCAATGCCCCTTCAACTTTTCAGGCACTAATGAAACAGATTTTAAGGCCCTACCTCAGAAAGCTTGTGCTAGTTTTCTTTGATGATATCTTAATATACAGCCAGAATGAAGTAGATCATAAAGAACACATTCAGAAAGTATTACAATTACTAAAAGAAAACAGTTTGGTAGCTAATCAGAAAAAGTGTTCTTTTGGGCAGAAACAGTTGACATATTTGGGCCATATCATCTCAGGAGAGGGTGTGGCAGCAGATCCCAGCAAGATAGAAGACATGTTGGACTGGAAGTTGCCTACAGATGTGAAGGGATTAAGGGGGTTCCTATGACTCACAAGGTACTACAGAAGATTTGTCAAGGGGTACAGTAAAATAGCATCCCCACTCAACAATACTTCGTATGTTATAGAAAGATGGATTTCAGAGGAATCAGGAAGCTAGGGATGCTTTTGAAGAATTGAAGCAAGCTATGACACATCTGCCAGTTTTACAAATCCCAGATTTCAATAAAGTGTTTATAATAGAAGCGGATGCTTCAGGAAAGGGTATTGGGGTTGTGCTTATGCAGGAAGGGAGACCCATAGCCTATACGAGTAAAACCCTGTCCATTAGAAACCAAAATAAATCGGTTTATGAGCGAGAGCTAATGGCTATTGTACTAGCCTTACAGAAATGGAGACCTTATTTGCTAGGAAGACATTTTGAAGTGCATACCGATCAAAAGAGCTTGAGATTCTTAGCTGAACAGAGAATTCTAGGGGAAGACCAACAGAAATGGGTAGCTAAATTACTGGGTTTCAACTTCACTATAAAGTATAAACATGGAATATAGAACAAAGCAGCTGATGCTCTATCAAGAAAGGGTGGTTTATACTCTCTGTCAGTGATAACCTGCCAGGAGTGGGAGAACTTAGGGGATGAGCTTTTGGAAGATGAAAAATATCAAGATATTCTGAAACATTTGATGGGACAGCCTGAATCAGTTCCTGATTTTAAACTATGAAAAGGGATTCTCTATTACAAGGGCAGACTGGTGATTCCCAGACCGTCAGCTAGAATTGCTACCATCTTAAAGGAATTCCACGAATCTGCTGTAGGAGGACATGCAGGCAACTTTAAAACCATGAAGAGGATATCAGCCTTGTTCTACTGGGTAGGGATGAGAATTGAGAAGAGATATTAAAAACTATGTGCAGCAGTGTGATGTGTGTCAGAGAAACAAATATCAAACATTAAGTCCTGCCAAACTCATGCAACCTCTACCCATTCCTCAACAGATTTGGACTGATATTTCTATGGATTTTATAGGAGGATTACCTAAAGCTCAAGGAAAGGACACTATTTTGGTAGTTGTTGATAGACTAAGCAAGTTTGCCCATTTCAATGCTTTAACACATCCTTACAATGCCAAAGGAGTAGCAGAAGTTTTTATTCAGGAAATAGTCAGATTACATGGGTTTCCCAAAACGATTGTGTCTGACAGGGATAGTATATTCCTCAGTTCGTTTTGGACAGAAATATTCAGGATGGCTGGAACACACTTGAGATATAGCACAGCCTATCATCCACAAACAGATGGACAAACAGAAGTGGTGAACAGATGCGTGGAAACATACCTTAGATGCATGACAGGTCACAAACCAAAGTGTTGGCCTAAATGGTTAGCATGGGATGAATTCTGGTACAATACTAATTATCATGTCTCTCTCAAGAATACTCCCTATAAAGCCCTCATGTGCTGATAAAAGGAGATGCTGCTATGACAGCTAATGATGAGGTTACTAGGATGACATCTGAAAGAAATGAAATACTGGAAGAATTGAAAAATTCTTCGGCAGTTGCACAGAACCAGATGAAGCAACATGCTGATAAAAAGAGAAGGGATGTTCAATTGAATATAGGGGATTGGGTATATCTGAAAATTCAGCCCAACAAGCTAAGAAGCTTAGCTAAGAGAATTAATCAGAAGCTCAGCCGTAGATATTATGGCCCTTTTGAAATAATTGACAAGGTGAACCCAGTTGCTTACAAACTGAAGTTGCCAGAGGGATGTGCAGTCCACCCTGTTTTTCATTTATCACTATTAAAGAAGACTCTCTCACACAAGACTCCATCTCAACCCTTGTCAAAATGCATCCCTGAAGAATGGGAACTGCAGGTCACTCCAGAGAAGGTGTTAGGCAGTAGATTCAATGCTGATGGAAGAAAGGAGATCCTGGTGCAATGGAGGCAGCTTCCAGACTTTGAAAACTCCTGGGAAGAGCTCCATCAATTTCAGAATTCAGAAACAATTTCCAGACTTCCACCTTGGGGACAAGGTGGAAGTTCCAGAGGGGAGTGATGATAGGGAGCAAGGGGAGTAAAGGAAGAATAATAATAGTGTTACCTATTTTAACAAAGTGTACACTAGAAGGAGGGGAACTAGCACATAGCTGCTGACTGTGCAATAAGGGGTTGGGGTAAACATTAGTATAAATAAGGGCTGTGTATGTGAGTGGAGACAGGTTGAAACTATCCAGTTAGTTGAGATTGGGAGTCGGAACTCGGAACTGTGTAACGACCTGGGAACGGTATTTTCTCTTTCCATTAAACAATAAACTTCCTCTATTGATTTTCTTTGCCATTTTTGCCTTCTGTGAGCTCAGAATTACTGTAGCAATTAGCTCGTACTTATCAGTTGGGATCAAGGGGGTGCTGGGGAATTATAAAAATGCCGATTGAAATTACAAGTGCATAATAAAAATAAAAATAATACTGTAAAAGAGTGCAGTAAGTTACCCCCTTTCCTCCGATGACTAAGAGGGCAGAGTAACTTGGATGGAAAACACAAGAATGAAATTGATTTCCATTGGCGGTGAACTCATGAATAGTGTCACCAGTTCCCAACGACCAAACTTTGACACACTCCTCACTCACTGTTGCCAGCAGTTCTCCATTTAGATCCCAGCAAATGTAGTTAACAACTCCGGAATGTCCCTAGTAACAGATGGAGAAGTATGTAAATGAGGCTAAGAAGCAGTTACTTGATGATTGCTTCTACATCATAGAAGAATTATAAATTATAATTTACATTTAACAAATACCTGGAAAGAATGGAGCTGCCGGTCTGTCTCAACATCAAAGATGGATACCGTCTTATCTGATGCAGCTGCCAGAAGATGTCCAGTTATAGGTTGAAACCTTACTTGAGCACTTCCTCCTTGCTATTGTGCATAATGGAAATTAAGCCAAGTAGAGAAAATTATTGAATCTGGTTAGAAAACTTTATTGAGAATTTGACACAGGAATATACTAAGATGGGCATACCTTAGACACCCTAGTACACGAGAATGGAGAAATACTCCAGTAACGAACTTCATTATTGCTGTCACAGAAACAGAAAACATCGTTCTTCTTTGGATGAAAATCCAGGGATATAACATGTGAAGTATGTGAAGTATAGGCATTCAAACAATAGTCGGCCTACAATAAGGAAATAATGTTTTCGTCATTAAAAAGGGATAGAAAAAGAGTGGTTATAAACTAGGACTGACACATTACAACAATAATATGAAAATTTATATGTAAAGATCAAACATTGAAAAGAACCAAACTCTCAGGCAAAAATTTTTTTATTACATTAGCTGCATCCCAGAGTCTCACAGACTTGTCATATGAAGCTGTTGCGAGCTGGGTTGAATTTGGCCGGAACCGCACATCAGTAATTATGTATTGATCTTCTGGAGTCATCTCTGTTTGCAAAGTGTCCATGTTCCAAATTACAGCCTGAAACAAAGATCAATGTGACACAATGAACATGCATAATATTTGTTTAATGAACCAAAAAGAAATATTCTAACAAACAAAAAAGTTAATACTTCATTTAGTCATCACTCATCAGCTTTCTTTTGGACTCAACTTTAGCTTAAACTGTAAATATAGTTGGTCGATGAAATTGATTAAATTGATTCTTCATTGCATAGTCGACCAAATTGAGTTACAAAAATAGTCAAGGACCAGACACTGGGATGCCGCAGCAAAAAACACAATATGCAGTCAAAAAACCATCTTAGCACCTGAAACGTTTCATAGTCACCCATATCACCAACCTGTTTGCCTAGGCAGAGAGTTGTGCCCTAGGCAACAGAGAAAAAACTCCACAAAAATGTAAGCTAACAGTGCAGGAGGTATGCATACTCATAGGAGTCTAGGAGAGGAAAAGTACTATAAACTAGCAGTGTGGGTGAAATCTAGCTCACTTTTAAAACAGAGAAAATAAATGACAATTTGCTGCTTCATTAGGGTTCCAACACATGATCATCCATACGGAACTCGACACCGTGTCCTGCTGAACTAAGACAAATATGTACCTTCCAATTCTTAAACATTAGCTACTAGTCTATTACACAAGTAACAGAATTAAGATAAGTGGTTGAGTTTAAATTATAAATGCATTTCTTGATTCTAGTATCCACCAATGTTGAATGCACAGATAGAACATCCATTTCATGTAGTAGTTACAAAAAATACTTCTAGCCCCCGTACCAAGCAAATTTTAGAGCACCAAGTAAGGGCAAGGGGCTAAACCTGGTATCTACAAAAATGCAGAAAAACTAAAGAAACTCTTTTTCTAAAAGGGCTAGTATAGCATGCCTCATCAGAAATAATCAAAGAAATTGTCTACTCAATGTTATAAAAGGTAAATATTCTGCCAATAGCAGCAGCCCACCTTCTTGTCATGCCCAGCACTGGCAAGCAACTTCCCATCCGAAGAAAAATGACAGCAAGTTACCTTACTTCTTGTCCGAATACAGCCAACTTCCCCAAAGGAAAATCCTGAGATATGAATTCTAAAAGTGAGGTACTTACTCAAACAATCAAGCAAGCAAGTAGGAATGCTTGATACTTACCTTTAGAAGGCTCTGGCTTGTGCTCTGTGAGAGTAGATTTTAATGAACCATACATATTTCCATCTCCCCCATCATTTGATAAAAAAGACTCTACATTATCTTCCAAGGAACCAATGTCTCCAAAGTTCTCCAAGTCATCCTGTACCCAATGGGAAATAAATTTTATGGGGAACTGAAAGATAATGACAAGTTTGCATTAACACCAAAGCGACAAGACATTGTGAATTTGTGAGCATGATCAGTGAGCGACTTTTCAGGGATGACTGGGTACTAAAAAGTTGTTTCATATATATCATAATGACACTACAAATAATTTTTAATAATCAAAATTAATTTTTCATAACAGTGCAAACGGGTGTAGCACAACGTAATATAACAATTATTCCGCCATGGCGGCCATGCACATAGAAAAAAGCAAAGAAGCTTACCAGCTGATTAGTAGATGATGCAATACCGCCAGTTCCATCGACACCATACATCCTCAAGCTGTTTGAAACACTGTTGACATGTTGCATGCTGCTAGCTGTGGCCATTGCGTCACCAGGCGTATGTGTTGATGGTGGTGAATTTGGAGAAGGACCAACAGTATTCCCAGTGCCTGTACTATTGGCCGGTCCAGATGAGGAATGTTGCTTCCTTTTTCTGTTAGCCTGTACCAGCAAGATAAAAAGGCTCATCCAAATAAGCACAAAATATGCATAACCGACAATGTAGTGTAATCGTAAAGACACGAATCAGAAGTACAGGAATTGCAAAAAATTAGTTAAGGAAAGAGGAATCAACCTGCTGCAAATGTTGTTGCTGCTGCTGCAATTGGTCCTGTTGCTGAGAGGAAGATTGCTGCATTTGGGGCATCTTCATCTGCAAGACATAAACACTCAGTAACAGGCCAATACCAACTAAACCAGCCAAAGAATTGTAATCTAATTTCTATACTGAGTGTTTATGTCTCAAATTGATAGATTAGACAATTTCCCATCATTTTCCAAATAGTTTGGCTCTTTACTCACAAAGCAACCCACCAAATATTGATAGAAAACAAAGGTACATAGAGCTTTCATCAAGGGAAACTATTTGCATGTTTACTGATATTATGATTATAGAGAATGCATTACATTCCCTGAAATGCCATGACTCGTGACACAGCACTTTACCCAATATACCCTAGTAAGCTTGCAGCCGTGCAGGTAATCAACCTCAGAAAGCTAAGTTTGCATAGAGCGTTTGAAGTACAAGGAATAATAAACATATGGATTAAGACTTGGTGAGAAACATGTTCTCTGATTTCTAACAAAACTAAAACCCAAGAACAGAGGAAGAGGGTCAAACGCAGAGACAATATGTGGCTCATCCCTCTGGCAGAGTCACAGCTAGACAGAGAGGTATGAGATGTTCAGGGGAGGGAATCTATATCTGTCTTTAAACTCCAGAGTCCAGAAAACTAAATATGTTTCCAAGAATAACTCAATGTCTAAGAGGCTGTGCTATGAAAAATATAACTTGAAAACCTGGTATCTTAGAAATTAGAATACATCTCAAAATAGAAGTTTTTACTGTGTTGGTATTGAAGAAAAGGAAGATGGTTATCATCAGGAACAGATAAAATAAAATTGGTTCATAGTAAAAACTAAAAAGGAAAAATCAAAATTCAAACAATCAGCAAACTATTTCCTATGAAAAAGCATTGATTGATGGCTGTAAGCGGTCTATATGTTTATAAATTTATTCAGGGAAAAATGCATAACCTTGGGAGAATTTGATCGCACAGGAGAGCATATAGATCCATCATTCCTTGGAGGTTGACCATCTTTTGGATTAAAGTTACCCCTTGGTAACCCACCAAAACCATAATTAGAGTTCCCAAGGCAGTTTTGTGTTTGGGCTTGTGCTAGGGCCTGATGTTGTTGGGGTGACATAAGAAACTGATTCTGGGTCTGTAGGTTAGGCTTTTGCACTTGTATCCCTCCCATACCCTGTCTTATTTGGTCAATTCCCTGCAAAATATAGAATGCTTTTGCACAATCAATAAATTACTTCAAGAATGCATCATAAGATCATGTGGCACACCGCACACATGAATCATTAGTAACTTACAGTGAGGGGCCATCCCTTCAGTGGTAGGCTAGTGACACCTTGATTCAAACCTGCAAAGTAGTAATAAGAGAACAGTTGTGCACAACAGAGAACAGAAAACTAATAACATGCTGCTGCTATTATTCAACCAAACAGTGAATGCTTCCAATAATTTTGAATATGTTTACTTTTATTTATAAAGAATTTGTCTAATTGTTAATCTGGAAAAATCGTGTACCTTGTACAATACTTAAAAACTAAAATACTTGTGCTGACACAACCACAAATAAATGATGCAGGCTGTAGATGTGCAGAGCAATCCACACACAGCTTTACAATTGCAAATAAAAACTACTTCAGTAAGAGATGCATTTATATTTTCTTAAATGATTAAGACATTCTTAACAGTTAACATATTTATTTATATGTTCTGTTGATATTAAAGTTCTAGTACCATAAAACAGAAAGGTTAATCATTAATACATATTTCACACGTGCAATTCTAACAATATATTGAAAATTAATCAGTTTACCTGCACCACCAAGCCCAGACTTGGACTGAAGAATTGCTTGGCCATAAATCGATGAAGGATCCATCTGTAACGATTTTTGATTTGCACCTAAGTTCACTTCTCCTTTGATGTCCTACATGATCGAATATATATTAATTTGCTGGATCTAACACACGAAGTGCCTATTAGTGAAGGGGAAAGAATAAAAGGTCCATGAATTTACAGATCCCAGTTGAGGCCTTCCTTGCATCTGCTGCAAAGCTGCCGACACGCTTCCAGAATTACCTTGAACCAACTGGCTGAATAAGCCACAAGAATGGAAAATGTTGAGAAAGAACTCTGCAGTTTTATTATGCTAGACTGAATGAAGTTTGCAACACCATAAAAATCACATACATGTAAAGGCTGTTCAAATCGTATATTAGACCGGATCGGTCAATCGTGAATTGTAAATCGAGAACTTAAGAAATATCAGCTAAAAATTACTACTACTTTTCAGGAAAAAAACAGAAAGCCATAAAGTAATAGTAAGTCAACAGATAACTTCTGTTCGTTGTTCCTATTTTACCGGATTTCCCCGAAGGGACAAGTCAACAGATAACTTAAAAATCTTACATGTGAAATCTTAAACCATGTTACAAGCTAATCTAAGGCATAGACCATACAAACAACAAGCACACAAAATATTTGGAATACAAAAAATTAATCATCAATTCCATTCATCATCACTAGCACCAACGGCATTGCTTTTATTACTATTAGGGCTATAGATATGAATCCACTTATCCATATCAGTTATATGTGATTCTTTTCAATTCAAATACGATCTGCTCACAGAATCATAGGATAAAAAATGTGACTTGAATTGATTGGTAGACCTTGAAGTCTTGCTAAATGGTTTTATGAGTTGGACAGTGATTTTAACAGCCTTGCTTACACTAGAAGAGCAAAAATTATATTAGGCATGTGCTATATACACTTGAAAGCTTAAAAATCAAAATCTTACCATTAGATGATTATATTTCTACTCTTTAGTGAGTGTACATGAATGGTGATGATCAATATTTTCACGAACAACGTGAGACAACAAACTTCAATCTTTTTTACATATCACTAAATGTAATTGATGGAATTGAATTTAAATACGTAAGTTGAGAGAGGATTTTTGTACTAAAAACATATGATTGGCTCAGGAGTCCAAACCCCCTAACTGAGGGAAGGTGTTTGAAGAAACAAAGCTCAAGCAGACTCTACTTTGAAAAGTACACATGCTCAGCTTTACATAAGCTATGTTCAAAGTTTCACACCTGAATCTGTCCCATTGGGCAAGTAGTTATGCTAGTGGCTCTCCAAATAGGAATAAATTCATTGGATTCCATCATAAGCTCTTGATTTCATCTCAAAATGTTTTTATTGACATTTTTAATTTTTTGTATTAATAGTTAACTACAAACCATGTAAAAGTGGAGATGTAATGTGAATAGAATAAATAGATGCCATAATGCCACACCAAAAACAAGTCTTGAAAAGTAGGAATGAGAGAAACAGCTCCCATAAAAGTGACTCACATATGAGACGGCATAGTTGGGATGATCTCTCATCGAAACCTCCTTGTTATTGTTGAACATACTTTATTTATGTAGTTAAGACGTAATGATCCATTACACCTTAATTCGTCAACCATAGTTCCACATAGGAGGACCGTGCTCAAAATTTTGAGGAGCAGTTAATGTGGTAATTGGTATCAAACTATTAAAATTTAAAACTCCATAATAACTAAGGTACTAGAAAGCTTCAGACATACACACAGGGTAATTTTGTACAACCCATAATCAACACACTCTTTTCAAAACTATCAATGGTCGCAAGGGTTTAATGTGCCAAACTCCATTGTGATATACAAAATCACACATTGACCCCTTCTAATTTAAAATATGTGTCAAATCCTCTTCTGTTATACTTAATCACGCGCATAACACCTTGAAGCAACAAATTTAGCCGTTTGAAAATCATGTGTCTTGATGTTATGATTGAATATGCAAATAAATTTGTCAAGATCTTTAAACTACACAAAAAATACTAATCATGTTCCTTTTATTCGATCTATAAATTTGTTCTTCTGTGGAGTTATGTGCATATATATTCACAACATAAGAGGTTTGACGTAATTTTAAAATCACGAGGAGCTAATGCACATTAAACCAGTGGTGGCAAGTATTTGAGGGTGGAGATTTGACAAGAAAAGCTCGCATAAGAAGACCACCACTTAGACAGTCAGACATGTTGAAGCCATAACAGTGTGGGATTTTGTCATTTTGTCAATTGACTTGTCATGTTACTCTAATTTACGAAAACTCCGAAGAAAAGAAAGTCAATGTGTCGAAGATGAACAGTAAGACATTGCAGAGACCTATGGCCAAAATCATTTTGTTAATTGACAAGTATCACATTGCAGGTCAAAATATTTCCAGGACAATTAATTTGCTACTGATACCATGTTGAGTGAAAACCCAAAGTTTTACCAAGTTTGGTCCAAAGAAGTTTACAACACCATGCGTAATCGCTTAAAGAGATAAGAATACAGATAAGAGACAGTACAACATCCAAGCCTTAGTCCCAAAAGATATTGGGGTCGGCTAACATGAATCGATACATGATATCACAACCAAAAGGAAAAGAAGGAATAAAGATAAAAAGATAAGCTATTATGAAAAGATAATATAAAAAAGATGAATATATATATATATATAAATGATAAAATAAAAAGGTTGCAAATAATGCTTATAAATATATATATATATAAGGATAAAAAAAACTAGGAAAAAAAAGATGAGGGAAAAAGATTATCAAGATCACTCCTTCACGTGAATACACGCCCTCCACTTAGTTCTCTCCAAAGTCATGCCCTCATCCAACCCCAGAAAAAGCATATCACTTCGAACTCCCCTAACCCACGTCTGTTTGGGTCTTCCTCTCCCTCTCTTCCCTGCCTCTTGTCCACACATCTCAACTCGCCTAACAGATGCATCACTCGGTCTTCTACGCACATGACCAAACCACCGTAGGCGCGACTCCCGCATCTTGTCTTCAATAGGTGCTACTCCCACCCTTTGTCTAATTGTCTCATTCCTCACGCGGTCCTTCCTAGTATGCCCACACATCCAACGCAGCATGCGCATCTCTGTCACACTCATCTTATGAATGTGACATTGTTTCACCGCCCAACACTCTATGCCATACAGTAATGCAGGCCTAATTGCTGTCCTATAAAATTTACCCTTCAGTCTAGTCGGCATACCTCGGTCACATAGAAATCCTGACGCACTCTTCCACTTCATCCACCATGTTCTGATTCTATGGGATACATCTCCATCTAACTCACCGTCCTTCTGAATTATGGAGCCCAAGTAACGGAACATATCGCTGACCGGTATCTCCTTACCATCCAAAGTAATTCCGCTATTACCACTACTTCTACCTCCACCAAACTTGCACTCCATGTACTCTGTCTTGCTCCGACTTAGTTTGAAACCTTTATTCTCCAATGTTTGTCGCCATACTTCCAACTTTGCTTTAAGACCTGATTGCGTCTCATCAATCAATACAATATCGTCGTCAAACATCATGCACCACGGTATATCGTCTTGAATTGACTTCGTAAGTTCATCCATGACTATGGCAAATAAGAAAGGACTCAAGGCCGATCCTTGGTGCACTCCGATAGTAATAGGGAACTCTTCAGTCCTCCCTACACTAGTACGAACACTTGTAGTACAATCCTCATACATATCCATGATGATGCTGATATACTTGCGTGATATGCCTTTCCTAGTTAAGGCCCACCAAAGAACTTCTCGAGGTACCCTATCATATGCCTTTTCTAAGTCAATGAACACCAAATGCAGATCCTTATGAGCATCTCTATACTTCTCCATAAGTTGTCGAAGAAGGTGAATGGCCTTGAGCGACCAGGCATAAAACCGAATTGATTTTCTGAAATCTTCACAGTCCTTCGAAGTCTTTGCTCAATCACTCGCTCCCAAAGTTTCATGGTGTGACTCATAAGTTTAATCCCTCGATAGTTGGCACATTCTTGTACATCACCTTTATTCTTAAATAAGGGGATAAGAGTACTCTTCCTCCAACTCGTTGGCATCTTGTTGTTTCTCCAAATAATGTTGAAGAAACTTGTTAATCACTCGACGCCTCTCTCTCCCAAACTTCTCCAAGCCTCGATCGGTATGCCATCTGGCCCCATTGCTCTTTTCCGTCCCATCTTCCTCAGAGCTTCTTTAACTTCCGTTGTTTGGATCCTTCTCACAAAATCACGGTTTACCATACAATCTGGTATGGACAAATCGCCGATATCTTGCGTTTTGTTCCCGTTGAATAGTGTATCAAAGTATGACCTCCACCTTTCTTTTATCTCTCTGTCGTCCATTAATATCCTCTGATCAACATCCTTCACACACTTAACTTTTGCAATATCTTGAGTTCTGCGATCACGAAGACGAGCAAGTCTATAAATATCTAGTTCTCCTTCCTTAGAGTCCAACTTTTCATACAACTCCTTGTTCACTTTCCCTCGTGCTTCCCTTACGGCTTTCTTTGCTTGTCTTTTAGCCTCCCTGTATGCTTCTATGTTCTCATCACTCCAATTTGTCCCCAACTTTTTGTAGCAATCTCTTTTGTTCCTTATGGATTGTTTCACCTCATCATTCCACCAAGATGTGTCCTTTTTAGGTGGCCGACATCCTTTAGATTCTCCAAGTACCTCCTTTGCCACTTTGTTAATGGTCAACTCCATTGATAACCACACATCATCCACATGTGTTTCATTATCAATACGCCATACATCTTCACCGACCATTTTGTGTGTAAAGCTTTGTTGAAGATCTCCCTCGAGCCTCCACCACTTTATCTTTGGCTCCACTTGTTGTTTAACTTGTCTTCTATGGTTCTTACCTCGAAAGTCAAGCACAAGCATCCTATGCTGAGTGACAACACTCTCACCTGGAATAACCTTACAATCAGTGTAGCTAGTTCTCCAAGTGGTCCGTACTAAGAAGTAGTCAATTTGGGTACTATTAGCTCCACTTTTATAGGTTACAAGGTGAGAGTCTCTTTTCTTAAACCAAGTGTTCATTATAGCCAACTCATACGTCAAGGCAAAATCCAAAATGTTCTTTCCCGCCTCATTCCTAGTGCCAAAACCATGTCCGCCATGAATATTCTCAAAGCCATCACGACTCGAGCCCACATGCCCGTTGAGGTCACCTCCTATGATCAACTTCTCTCCCCTTGGCACTCGTCGCACCACGTCCTCAAGATCTTCCCAGAACTGTTGAGTTGTAGATGCATCCAATCCCACTTGTGGTGCATAGGCACTTACCACAGACACAATCTCACCTCTTATCACCAATTTAATGCTCATGATGCGATCGTTCTTCCTGAAGACTTCTACCACATCCTCAACATAGTCACGCGCCACAATAATGCCTACCCCATTTCTAGTCTACAGATAAGAGACGGTAAATATGCTAATTGTGCTTATGTGCTAAAAGCCTAAAAGTTGTTATTTATATTGTCAACTAAATGCAACATACAAGTATACTGCTATGCATATTTGTAATATTCAACATAGTAAAATAGAGTTACCAGTTCAAAACAAGTTAACCGTAATTTAAATAAAAAGATCAAAGGAATCAGATCGAAAAAAGGTCGCATCATTCATACCCTTGATTGGCAGCTGACTTCAGAAGGGCCATCCTATTAGGATCCATTAAAGCTGATGATGACTCTGAGTCCATTGAATGGGGGTTCTTAGCTCTTTCCTCAAATATTTTCATAGCTAAGACACTGGCAGATGGCTGCCCCACCATACTTTCAGAATTGATGGCATTAATAGGATTACCCAGTGGAGGGTGATTAGGATCCCTGCGTAACTGGACATTACGCTGCTGCATGAGTTGCAATTGCTGCATTTGAATATGCTGCTGGTGTTCCCTTGCTTTCATTTGTTGTGTCTATTCCAATGAAAACGAGCAGATTAATGGAATTTTATAGTAAATGCAAATCATGTCTGAAGAGGCATCTAACTATCTTCTTTTTTTCCTTTTCTTTGTTTAACTTAGACCAAAAAGGGAGAATAATTGAAAGTTCAAGAGACCTCGATGTAAGAGGCAGCTGCCTCTGAATGTTTCTCATTTGTCCTTGCTATAAAGATATCCCAGAATACAGACCACCACTCAAAAAGAAACCCACCAGGTGCATCAATAGCTGCAAAAAGCAAAAATTCAACTCCAAATTCCGAAAAGCTTCACATACAAATTGGAAATGGGACTAAAGTAAAATATAAATAAAGCAAATGGCAGTAAAAGAAAGACCTGACAGCTATAGATATCACTCAAAATCAAGCCAAAAAGCACAATAATCAATGTTATTTACCTACAGGATCAGTCGCTACCTTCCCTTCGGTCATGAAAGCTTTTGCAGAATTGTGCAGTTTTCTTTTCAACAAGTAGTCGTGAATGTAAACATCTAGCCTAACATGACATGGGGAGCTCAACAACAATCAGAAATGAGAAAATTCACATGACTATGCTACATTCAATTATATAAGAACTGTACGGTTTTCCCGTTCTCAGTTGTGTACTAGTGAACAGGTTGTCTTTCTTAGTAGCTATTTGTACCAGAACCAAATAATTTTCTCTGGAATCCTTTACGAGACATTCAGATAAGTGGTGTTGTAACTAATCACGTATCCCACGAGAATTTCTTTAGCAAAAATGATAGCCATTGTTCTCTCAATTTCTCAACCAGATATTCATTTTATGTCAAACAGGAATTGAAAAACAGTGTTGTCTCAGTTGCCAGCCCACAAGTAAAAACAAGTGAATAAAATTGGAACTAGTTCTGCAGTAAGGCTGCATACATCTTATCTGCCTCCCAATTACTCTGAGCCATGACTTTACTCCAAGTCCACACTTAAGCAGTAAAAGCAATACTTTACGCACCGCAGCTTCAGTCCTACGATAACGACAGAGAACTAAAAAATTAGAGCTAAACAAGAAGCATTAAAATAATAAAACGATAGAAGGGAAGCACATTTCTACCTTTTCTAATCGCGGAAGACTGGAGTATACGCCAAATTCAGAGATCAAAAGGTGCATTGCCCAAGCGAAGTGAGATCTTCAATTATTAAGCTATTAGTCTTAAAACTTAACCAGAGGTACGGAAATTAACAATATAAGGGAGTGCAAATAAGATCTTAAGCAAGTACTCCTTAATTTCATACTTTTATCAGAATTCGGCAGAGCTATCCATTCCAATTCAGTTTAACTTCGAAAACGACGGATAATTAACAGAATTGGACCTCCACCGGAGAGAGAAAAAAACTCGAATTAAAATCTGATCTCGTATCAGAAAACGTACGGTGAAGGAAACCTCAGATTAAAATTTTAATTATCTTGAATTTTTTTGGAAACAGAAAACGCGTGAACCACTTTCGGACTCAATTCCTTACCGTTTTCGGAGAAATTCTTTCAGAATTTTCCAGCGATAAAGCCGGAAATATTCAGTGAAGCTGAAATTAAGATGACAGAAGCTTCATCTGAGCGAGGAAGAGAGAGAGGCGAATAGACAGACGGACAGAGATACATCGATGAGAGATAAAGAAAGGCGAAAATAGTTACCTGATGGACAGGTTGTCACGAAAGGGGCCGAGCCTGAGGTTCGAAAGTCCAGGCCGGCACTTTGTGGCGCTTGGGTTCGGTTCGTAGCTGGGTTCGGGGGGCTCTGTTTAGGTTCGGAAGCGTGGGTCAGGTTGGGGAACTAGCGTAAAAGCCAAAGCGGCGTCGAAGCGTAACGGCAGAGTGGTAATGCGGGGCGAGTGTTATTACGTGTAAGAAGAGTGAATAGCTACGTGTTGGACCTTTATAGGCTGGGATGGGGACGTTTTTGCATATATTTAGAGGGGAAAAAACACTTCTTCCGTCCCTTAAAATTTTGTCTATCTTTCTTTTTTTGATGTTCCAAAAAACTTTGTCATTTTCCTTTTTAATCAATTATTTTGTGGTTAATGTTATTTCTCTCTCCTCTGCACAAAGCTCAACCACACAGTTTTTACTTTATTATTCTCTGTGCCGATCATCTTTGGCAAAGTTTTAAGGGACGGAAGTAGTACTGAAGTGAGTCCGGTGGGCTTCGAGTAACCAACCGTACTGTCTCGTGCCCTTATGCGCTTGGCATTATGGTCATGGTTCATGAATCATGAGGAATATTTAGACGTGTTAAAAAGAAAGTTATCAAGTAGAATTGAAACAAGAGTTTGATTTGTACACATATGGTGTAAATCCCTGCTAAGTATGATTTCTTAAAAAAAAGGATGACACCCATCCCTGAGGGCCCTCCAATCCCGACCGGACGGTACGTTGGGAGGATGTAAGTTGGACTATAATCATAATCTGACAGATAGAGAGTGGGCTCTGTCTCCGGTACTTGCAGAGGCCCTATGCATTTTCACCATAGTAACCTCTCATCGCAGTTGCCGGAATTCGAACCCGGGACCTAACCATTTTGGCACTCTCTCGCTACCAGTTGAGCTACGTCTCACATATATTATGGTGTAAATATACGGTGTACACATATGTCCACCCCTAGCTAAATTGGTCCTTAGTATGAAGTTCCTTTTAATCCTATATTCGAGTCATAATATATACTCCCTCCACCCTCTAACTTTGTCCTGTTTTACCTTTTTCGTTCGTCCATTTAAGTTTGTCGCATACCATATTTGGTAATATTTGAGTGATTAAAATTCATTCTTACTTTATTCACACCTTATCAATTCAATATCAATTAGATAATTCTACTTTTAAAAAAAACACATCTCAAACTTAGAGGGACGGAGGTAGTATGTTATTATTGCTATATACTTCATTCATCTCATTTTGGTTATCATGCTTTTATTTTTGGATTTCCCAAAATGAATGCCTTGTTTCTTGACCCAAAAAATTGCATTGTTTCCTTTTTTGCTAAAAATATGTGGTTTATATCATTTTACTTTGTTCTACTTATAAATCTCAACTACAACTTTTATTTTTCAATCATTTTATTAATAATTGAGTCAAACTAAATCAAGACAATCAATACGGGACGAATGTGATTTTGCCTTTTCTTTGAATAATTAAAAAAATAAGCCTCTTCTTCAGTGGCAGTGGCGGACCGTAGTAGAGACCCAGGGGGGCTACCGCCCCCCCAACAATTTTTTTTAGTGTATATATATACGAAAAATATTTTTCACTCTCCCAAAAAATATTTTGGACCCTCCAAAAAATATTTTCGCCCCCCCCCCCCCAAGATGACTTTCCTGTTTCCGCCCCTATTCAGTGGGTATGATCTCAAACTTTGTTAGTTAATACGTGTATAATACGCTAGAACGTATAATACACGTATAAAACATCCGATTACGTATTTTGTCCAAAAATTCATTAAAATACGTGTATTTTAAAGGTAAACCGTATAATGCTCGTATCAATCCGTATTTATACGTATTTAAATTAAAAAAAGTCCAACTAAAAAGTAGACTAAAGCGTAAAGCGTACATACCATTGCCAAAAAGCCTGAGGCCCCAAAAATACTTCGTATTAATAATGTGGGCTTATAGACTATAGTATAGCTGTCCAATGACTCCAATCAACTACTTCGGAACCAAAGCAGAGACCTAGCACAGTAGCAGCCTAGCACGCGCAGCAAGCTCCAGCCTCCAAGGCTAGTCTCTTATCAAGCTATAGTGTATTCTTTAATACGATATTACGAGTATGTCCATTGAATCTATTCCTTTATTCATTTTACGTAATACGTATGAGTATTTAAATTTGCCCCTTGTTATTTACTCCATATGAAGTTTTAAATTTTCATTGTTTTATTAATGTTGTTTTTAAAAATCTTACGTATAATTCTTCTCTCCCATACGTCTCATGATTTTATGCAGTTAGGTTTTATCATTTTTTTGGGAAGTAGGTTTTATCATTGAAAATCCTCTTTCATTATAATATTTCTTATTACGGTGTAAATTAAACTTGATTTATGTGATTCAATAGAACATTTATTAAAGTTTTGAAATACCTAATTTGAATTACTGATGATAATTTAAATATTGTGAACATTGTTCTAAAAATCGACCTAATCAGTTTGATTAATTAGCACTAATTGTGGAGGACTAACCGACCTAATCGGCCAAAAAATAACTTAATCGGTTTGATTAATTAGCACTAATTGTGGAGGACTAACCGACCTAATTGGCCAAAAAATCAATCTAGGATGTTTTACTTTTAGGAGTTAATTTAGTATTTGAAAATTTAAACTTTTCCATCATACATTTATCACTTATGGCCGTCAATAATAAATTTATATTGTCTTATGTTCTTTTTTTTATAGAACCATGGGTAGAAAGAGGGGCCTGCTCTGGACTCATGTTGTGGATATGAATGGAAAATTTGAATGCAAGCATTGCCAATGCGTTTTTTCTGGTGGTCTAACTAGACTCCTGACTCAAGTTTCATTTGTCTGGATTAAAAGGCAACGACATTGAGATTTGCACACAAGTTTCTTCAGAGATACAATCTCAAGTGTGTCAAACCATTAGCCAAAATCCTTCCAAGAGGATGAGAGTGGATTCACAAGTCCAGGAACCCGAGTCCGAGTACAGTGAATCAAGGAAGAGACAGCAGCTTAAGTCTATAAGTGATAAACACATAAGAAGTGATGGTACTTTTGGTGTTTCTTCTCCCTGCTTAAATACTAGGGGAGGTATGTCTTCTCAGCCCTCGTTGTATCAAAGTACTATGCCTGAAATGGTAAAGAAACTTGACAAGACTGAGTTAGATGACTTGCTTGCTACATTTTTCATTCAAAATAATATTTCTTTCAATGTTGTGCAACAAAAGTCATTCATCAATCTTGTAAAAGCCATTGGCGAGTATGGTCCTGCATATAAATTGCCCAGCTACTCAACTTTAAGGACTAAACTTATCCCAAGAGCAAAAAAACCTGCTGATTAATATGTAGAAATTGTTAAGAAGACTTGGGAAGACACTGGTTGTTCCATCATTTCTGATACTTGGAGTGATATGAAAGGACGATGTTTCATTAACTTTATTGCATATTGTCCTAGAGGTTCCGTGTTCTTACAATCTGTTGAAATTTCAGAAGATAAGAAGTCAGGTCTTTTTCTAAGTCACTTAACCTCTAAGGTTATTGATATGGTTGGGCCTCAATATGTAGTTTAGTTCATCAGTGATAATGGTTCAAATTTTGTATCTGCTGGAAACATGCTTGTACAAAAGTACACCACCATGTATAACACGAGGTGTGCTGCACATGGAATTCAATTGCTTTTGAAAGACTTCTGTGAAAAAATTCCTTGGATGAAAAGTGTTGTTGATGATTCAAGATCCATTCAAGCATACATGTATCGACACACTATTGTCACTGCTTTGATGAGAAAAGCTACAAAAGGAAGGGAACTGAAAAAGCCTTGTGCTACTAGATTTGCTTCCAATTTTCTTGTTGTGCAATATGTAGTCACACTTGAGAATGAATTGAGATTTCTTGTGGCTTCTTCTGAATGGAGAGATTTGTCATATAGCAAGTCACGAGAAGCTATAGCTATGACAGGATTAATTCAAAACAATGTCTTTTGGTCTCAAGCGAGAGAGTGTTTGCAAGCCTTGGAACCTTTGGTCAGAGTTCTCCGCTTAGTTGATGGTGATGGATCTACGACTGGATATTTATGCCAAGCAATGGAATTGGCTAAGGTTGGGCTCCAGAAAAGGTCTGAAAAAGATAGAGATAAATATGGGCATATGTTGACTTTATTTGAGGTGAGGAGAAAAGATAATATCACCCATCCCATTCATGCATTTGTCGCATCTCTCGATCCATTGTACATGACTAGTCCCGACTTTAAGCAAACAATGGAGATGAAAGAAGGTATGTTTTTTTTATTTGATAAAGTTCTCAAACTGGATGAGAATGATTTATTCACAAAGCAATGTCACGACTATATTTTGAAGCCTTCCTCATTATTCAACACAACAACATATAGCTTGATGAAGACATGTCATCCTCGTAAGTTGTTTTTATTTTGTAAATTGGGTGCTTCTTTAAAAATGGTTTTTAGTTTATTTTTTATTTGATATTATTTTGTTAATTAATTTTTATATTTTAAGGAATATGGTGGGAGTTCCGTGGTGATTCTGTGCCAACATTAAAGAAATATTCCATTCGCATACTGAGTCAACCATGCGAGGATTTGGAGTGCATTTGAAGCTGCCCAGCCAAAGAAACGTAATCGGCTCACTCCAGATATGCTAGGCATGCTTGTATATTATAGGATGAACATAATGATGATGCAAAAAACAGATGAAAAAATGTTTAGAGATGTTGATCCGGTTGATTTAAGCAAGCTCACAGAGTGGCCTGATTATGAAGAAGAACTTCAAACATGCTCCCAATTTGTGGATGAGAATGGATCGGTTGGGACTTCAGGCAGTTCGTTTCATGATACTAGTGTTGATAATGCTAGTCTCATTCATCTCGCCTCATCCCTTTCAGAAGTCTGCGTGACTTATGTTGATGATGCAGATGGGTTTGAAGATTTTACTTTTGATTTTTGAGACTTTATTAGAGATTTTAGTGTTGATTTACTTCAGATTTTAGACTTTGGTGTTTTATGTTTTTCTTTCATGATTACTTCGTTTATTGTCATGATTACTCATGAAAACTTGTAACTATCCTTTATTTTGGATTTAGTTTTCTTGGTGTGATTTCCATAGAAAATTTAAAGTTAGAATCATTTTATTTAAAATTGGCTTTTTTATTATAGTTGTTGTAAGGAATAAATGTAATTAGATTTTGATGATGCTAGGTTGATTAGAATTTTGAAAGTACCCATATAGAAATTTTGTATTAGAATTTGTCTTTGTATGTACTAGAATAGTCGACCTGCCAGAAACTCTCTTGGTCTTCCTTATCAGAACTTCTACCAGAGTTGCTCCCAGAGTTGCTCTCTAGAGAAGCCATCAGAGTTGGATACCAGAGTTGGCATCAGAAGCTGCCATCAGAGTTCTGATCAGAAAACCTCATCAGACAAGCTCTTACCATGCAGAACTCGAAGGCAGTTACCAACGGTCGTTAAACTAACGGGAAATCCCCTAACGGCTAGGAACCTTTCGACGGGAACATGGTACTGTACACGCATTAAATGCTCAATTAATGTTGTACGTACGAAGATATATTTAAAGCTGATGATTGACCATGGGAGTATCTTCGCACCCCAAAATAGCAAGTCGAAGGTCCAACCGGTCAAGTCAACAGTACAAGCATTTAATGAAGTTGTCTTCTACACTCCAACGGGAAGACTGCTCCCAGTATATAAGATACACTCTGAAGAACTACTAGGACAACTTTGCTATAACATTTTGCCAACGAACTTGCTCAGATTATTCTACTCTGAACCAAATACCACCAAGCTTTCTTGAGATCAAAGACTCACTTACCTCAACAAGAAAAGCTCAAGTTGGAAGATATACCTTCTTATCTCTCATCCAACTAGCAAGTTGCAAAGTTCCTCAGTTCTTCAACACTTCGAAAACTTCATCTACACATCCTTTGTAAAGAAGCAACGTTGGAGAAAACTGATTTTGATTCATACACTTCTTGAAAAAGAAGGGGCGTCTCAAACTAACTGGAGTAAGTGAAGTGGTGATACTTCCAAGAGACTCAGTGAAACGAGACCAGCCATCAGGAAGCAGGACTGCATCCCGGGTGGCAACTAGGCTTGAAGAAGACGTGGAGAGCTTCTTAAGTTCTAGGGACTAAGGCGTTGTAAACCGTTGTTTTTGCAAGCTTAGTGGAACAGTGGACTAGAGGAACAAGTTGTTCCTTGAACCACTATAAAAATCCCAGGTGTCACTTACTTTACTTATTTCATTTCTGCACTTAAGAACTTGACTGCATAACTCAAAAGGTTGGACTCTGTGTTCAACAGATCTTCCTCAAGAGTTATCAGAAAGGCATTTGCCTTAGTGTTGTCTAAGGCTACCCGGACAGAATCTAATCCGCTGCCAGGTCCAGTTCTGTCATCAGAACTTGACCTTCTCTGTCACCAGAATTTGACCATCTCTAATAAGTCAGTTGTGACTTAGAGAAAAGTTTAAATTCCTGAACAGTCTATTCACCCCCCCCCTCTAGACTGTTCCCATTGCAAACGGGATCAACAAGTGGTATCAGAGCCTCCTCATTCTTGTAATCTTTTAGGTTACTCGTTGAACAAGAGATCAACTTGTTTTTAGCCTCTTTAATCTCTTATTATGGATAACACTCTTTCAAAGAATCTTATGTTCTCAGTGACTAAGTTTGATGACTGGAGGATTCACATGAAAGCTCACCTCTGCGCACTCCATGATGAAATGTGGGAAGTCCTTGATGTTGGTCCTTTCACAGAGTTTACCAAAATCAATCCTGAATACATTGTTGGTGGTGGTCTACCTCAGATGATCACCAAACTACGGAATGAGTGGTCCAATGAAGAAAGGAAGAAATACAACCTTGATAACATTGTCAAGGACATCCTCTACAAAGCCATAGACGACAAATACACTCACCCTGATAGGAGCTGGTGATTAGCAGGAAAAAGACAACAAACTGACCATTGCCATGAAGAAGTTTGAAGACTTCAAACTTCTACCCAAAGAGTGCATAGCTGAGATGCATGCACGCCTACTCACACTCACTGATGAGATATCAGAACTTGGGAAGGAGCTTACTCCCAAGGAGATCAATCTGAAGGTTCTCAGAGGCTTACCTTCACCCTGGAAGATGAAGGTCACTGCCATGAGAGATAGCAAAGATCTCAGAACCTACAGCACAGAGAAGCTCATCTCTGGTCTCAAATCTTATGAGTTCGAGATGAATGAAGAAGAGAAAGAAGAAGTTGAGGACAGAACAACTGATGCCCTCACAGCCAGCACATCTCACGTAAATAACTTTGACCCCTCTATTCTTTTAACTGATGAATATATGGCTGTCTTTGCCAGAAAGTTCAGGAAATTCTTGAAGCCAAAGGATAGCAGAAGTCCATCCTCAAGCAGAAAGCCGCACCAGAAACCCAAAGCATCAGAAAGTAGTGGAGAGCTTCTCTGCTACAACTGCAGACAACCAGGACACTTCAAAGTCAATTGTCCACACCCTACAGTCTCCAAAAGGCAAGGCCAGGAAGGAGAGAAGAAGTATGAGCACAGAAGAAGGAAGGCACTCATCACTGAACAACCAGAGAAGGACCCCCTCTCTGAGACAGAGTCCAGCTCAGAATCCGATGAGGCATTCTGTTGCCTGGATACAGAGACTGAAGACCTATGCCTTATGGGTCAATCTAATGATGAGGTATCCTCTACTTCTAACTCTAGTTTTTCTTCGGTAGGCAAAGCTTTTGATTCTGATTCAATGTCAGAATTTTGGGAAGAGTTTCAAGCCATCCAAGCCACTTATTCCTCTGTTAAAGAAGAAAACAGTAAGCTTAAGGTTGAAATCCTTGACTTAAGAAAGGAGGTCGAGATCAAAATCAATCTTCTGATTAAGGAGAGAGATCAGCTAGAAGCTGAAATTGTTTCTCTTCTAAAGAGAATAAGAGAGATAGAGCCTTTTGAGATTAAGTATAAAACCTACCAGAAGGCCCAGGCCTCAATGGAAAGGTTTGTACTTGATCAACAAATTGGCGCTGGTTTTGGCCTTGGTTATGGCTCAACGGAATCAGGTGAGCCTTCTGTAATGCCTAGACTTGTGGATCGTTGCGCTTACCGCTACACTAAAAGTAATCGCTGATAGTGTAGCACGCTCCTCCCCCTTTATAGCACAAGCGAAGCGCCACGCGGTTCGATTGCACCGGCAGGTTGGCAGATTGCTGACACCGCATACCCGGCCCAACAATCTCCCCCCCCAGCACCTGCCAGCCTCAACCGTGCAGCATGCTGTTGTCGGGGGTCGAACCCGTGACCTTGGCTCTGATACCACTTGTGGATCGTTGCGCTTACCGCTACACTAAAAGAAATCGCTGATAGTGTAGCACGCTCCTCCCCCTTTATAGCACAAGCGAAGCGCCACGCGGTTCGATTGCACCGGCAGGCTGGCAGATTGCTGGCACCGCATACCCGCAGCCCAACACCTAACACTAGTGTTGCTAAGGCAGACAAGGTCATAGTGCCACTGATTTCTAGCCCCATTTGCCAAGCTAGTGTATGTGGTACCAAGGTTGTTCATGAGAAGGTCAGACCAGAAAAGGAAAAGATAAAGGTTCAACCAAAACAATTTTTGAAAAATAATGAACCTGGCAGAATATCTAACAACAAAAAAGGTGTTCAAAATGACAGAAAACAAGAACAGAACTTGACCAGACACTCTCATGACTACCCCACCAGAAATGATCACCAGAGAGGCAGATATCAAGAGAAGGTTAACTTTAGGCAGAAAAGGTTGACTGGTCAACCTAAGAAGCCCAAAGCTAACCGCTCCTCTGCTCTTGATAGTATATGGGACTTCTACCCAACAAAAAAGGCTATGCAGAAGTATGTAAACCGGAAGCATGATCCTCACAAGCATCTGCCCAAAGTGAATCACACTTCCGTTTACTATGACTACCAGGTGGACAATGAGTACCACCCACCAAGGTTTCACTTGATGAGACCAAAGTGGTACCGGCTGCCAAGACTGCATGACCCCCCAGGACCCAACATTGCTTGGGTACCTAAATCTTCCTTTTAATTGTTGTAGGAACTGTGTGTTGGAGCTATCTCTGAACAAGATTGGTACATTGATAGTGGATGCTCCAGGCACATGACAGGTGACAAGAGTTGCCTTACAGAGTTCCAGAAAATCAAAGGGCCCAAAGTTACCTTTGGTGGTAATGACAAAGATGGCCAAACTAAAGGAAAAGGGAAGCTGATCAGAAACCAGATAATCATTGAAGATGTCTCTTATGTCAAAGGCCTGAAATTCAACCTGCTTAGTGCTAGCCAATTCTGTGATAAAGGCTACACAGTTGAATTCTCCAAAGAAGGTTGTTCTGTCAAGCATGAGACAACTATGGAAGTGGTTCTAACTGCTACCAGAAAAAGAAACATCTATGTTGTTGATTGGTCTACTGCAAAGGGTGGAATCTGCCTTTTAGCTAAAGGAGATTCAAAACTCAGCTGGGAATGACACAAGAAGCTGAGTCACCTGAATTTCAAAACAATCAACAAACTAGCAAGGGATCACATTGTTGATGGCATACCTAACATTGTGTACAAGAAGGAGAGCATGTGCAGTGCATGCCAGAAAGGAAAGCAAGTGAAGAAATCCTTCAAACCCATTGCTGGAGACCTTTCTACTAGTCCTTTAAATATGATCCATATGGATTTATTTGGACCAGTGGAAACTCCAAGTGTTGGTGGAAAAAGATATACTTTAGTCATGGTGGATGACTATTCAAGATACACTTGGACAATCTTTCTGAAAAAGAAAAATGAAACTCTGCAGAAACTACCATCTCTGCTGAAACTTCTACAGAATGAGCATAACCAGAAAGTCAAATCTATCAGATCAGATAGAGGAACAGAGTTCGTCAACAAAGTCATACAAGAGTTCTGTGATCAAAATGGAACAAAGCATCAACTCTCTGCAGCCAGAACTCCTCAACAGAATGGAGTTGCAGAAAGAAGAAATAGAACACTCAAGGAAGCTGCAAGGACCATGATTGCTGAATCTGGTCTGCCTCACAGATACTGGGCTGAAGCTATCAACACTGCATGCTGCACCCAGAACCGGAGCATGATTCACAAAACTCATCAGAAGACCCCCTATGAGCTCTGGAAGGGAAGGAAACCTAAAATCAGCTACTTTCATGCATTTGGAGGCAAATGTTATATACTCAATAATGAAAAGGAACATCTCAAAGTGTTCCAAGAAAAGGCTGATGAAGGAATATTCTTAGGCTACTCAAGCACAAGCAAAGCCTATAGAATACTCAACAAAAGGACCCTACTTGTTGAAGAATCGATTCATGTCAAGGTTGATGATCTCAACTCTGTTGAGAACATAACAGAGAACTTGGAGAAAATGAATCTAGAAGAATCACCAGAAGTGACAACATCAGATGTGGTCATCAACTCTGCCATACCAATCCATCTTCAGAATCCCATCCTACAAGACAAGGATAGTGATGAAGAACCTGAAGAAGAGCAAGAGAGACCAAGACAACACTTATCAGAACCTGACCTAACTTGGTTAAGGGATCATCCCCAAACCAGGTGATTGGACAGATCAGAAGTGAAGTACAAACCAGATCTGCTACAACCAGAAGAGAAGCAATGCTTACCTGCTACATATCTCATATGGAACCTATGACAGTAGAAGAAGCTCTTGCAGACTCAGATTGGATCAATGCAATGCAAGAAGAACTCACTCAGTTTGAAAGGAACAAAGTATGGGAACTTGTTCCTAGACCTCAACATCAGAATGTCATTGGAACCAAGTGGGTATTCAAGAACAAAGCAGATGAAGAAGGCAATATTGTAAGGAATAAGGCTAGACTGGTAGCCAAGGGATACTGCCAAGAAGAAGGAATAGATTTTGATGAGACATTTGCACCAGTAGCCAGACTTGAAACCATCAGAATCTTCCTAGCCTATGCTGCCTTCAACAACATCAAGGTCTACCAGATGGATGTCAAGAGTGCATTTCTGAATGGAGATCTTGAAGAAGAGGTTTATGTGGAACAACCACCAGGTTTTGTCATTCCTACTCACTCCTCCTGTGTCTACAAGCTTAAAAAAGCCCTCTATGGTCTTAAGCAAGCTCCCAGAGCATGGTATGACACATTGTCCCTATTCTTAGTGAACCATGGGTTTACTAAGGGAAAGGTTGACAAAAGTCTTTTTCAAATCTCTGTTGCTAATCATATTCTGTTAGTACAAATATATGTTGGTAGTACTAATTCAGAACTATGCAAGAAATTTTCTCAAGTGATGCAGAGTCAATTTGAAATGAGTATGATGGGAGAACTCAGCTACTTCCTAGGACTACAAGTTAAACAAGTTCCAGAAGGGATCTTTATCAATCAAGGGAAGTATACCAGAGACCTGATCAAGAAGTTTGGAGTGGAAGGCAAATCCTCAGTGAAAATTCCCATGAACACCTCACAAGGAATTGGTCCAGATGATGAAGGCAAAGATGTCGATGCAACTACCTACAGAGGAATCATAGGATCTCTGCTGTATCTGACTGCAAGCAGACCAGACATCTCATTCTCTGTTGGAATCTGTGCCAGATACCAATCAAAGCCCAAGGAGAGCCATCTTAGTGCTGCAAAGAGAATCATCAGATACATCAAAGGAAATCCAAATGCAGGCCTATGGTATCCAAAGGGAGGTAACTTTCAACTAATTGGTTACTCTGACTCAGATTTTACAGGTTGCAGATTAGACAGGAAGAACACCTCTGGTCACTGCCAAATGCTAGGAGGAAGGCTTGTTTCCTGGTTTAGCAAGAAGCAGAATTCAATCTCAACAAGTACAGCAGAAGCTGAGTACATTGCAGCTGGGAGTTGCTGTGCTCAGTTACTCTAGATGAAGCAACAGCTGAAGGAATATGGCATTCAAGCAAAGGAGATCAAGTTGCTATGTGACAACACCAGTGCCATTGCTATCACTCAAAATCCAGTACTTCATTCCAGGACAAAGCACATTGAGATCAGACATCATTTCATCAGAGATCATGTGGAGAAGAAGCATATTTGTATGGAGCATGTACCTACAGAAGATCAGCTAGCGGATATCTTAACCAAGCCTTTACCAGAGGCAAGGTCCAACAAGCTAAGGGAAGAACTGGGAATGATGGATGATCTTCCCAGAGATGCATGAACCAGAATTGCTGTGGACCAGAACTGCCTTCTGGATCAGAAGATCCTACATCAGAATACCCCTTATCTGATCACCAGAGTACCCCTCATCAGAGAACCTCCTTCTCTGATACAGGGATCCTTTTCTGTAATCCATCAGAGATCCATGTGGACTTGATTATTTTTCGAGGAACGGGCAAGACCTTTTTAACTTGAACAAGTCTTTTACCAGAATACCCCTAATTATTATTTCGTTAACGGAAACGTTTTCCGCCCGCATTTCTTTAAATGATACCTCGAAACCGTAAATTATCTCAAATGTCCACTAATCCAAAACCATTTATATCCATCTTCTTCAACCTAAACCGCTACTGCTATTCATCTCTCCAAACGTACTAGCTTCAAAAATTCTCAATCTCCAGAATCTCTCATAAATTTCTCAGAAAATGAACTTCATCAACATCAACGACCTCACCAAGGAAGAAGCTAAGGCCATTGTTGCCAATGTGGTTACCGGCATGAAGGTAGATATGTCTGCACTACCTCTACTCGCAGAAAATCAGAAAAGGATGGCCAAAATCATCCAAGGGATGAATGAGTCCCAACTGAGCAAGATTGTTGCTCATCCCTATGAAGAGTTCAACACCAGGGATGTGGCTGAATTCTACCTAAACGCCACCATCACCAAGAGCGGAGTCCACTCCAAGGTGCAGGGAAAGAGCATCTCACTCAATGCTGATGCTCTAAACAAATTCTTTGGAGTCCAACTGGACTCTCAAGATCCTGAGACTCCCACTCTCATTGACCTAGAGTCAGTGGAGGTCTCAGTTGAAGCCTTTGCCCAGACATACTGCCGCCCTGAGGCCGCCAATATGGACAGACTTTACATGAAGAAGTTTCTGCTGATGAAGGACTTTGAGAAGTTGGTTGCCATTCTGCACAGGAGCTTGTGGTGCAAAACTGGCTCAACTGACGAGATCAACAAGGCCAACTGCAAAGCAATCTTTGTTGTTCATCATGGGATGAACATAAACTGGGGTGAGGTAATCTTCGGTTCTTTAACTGAATTCATCAAGAAGAAGGATCAGAAAACCGGCCTCTTCTCAACAAAGATGGGCCATGGCCTCCTTCTGTCTGCCATCCTCACTGCCCATGGAGTTCAACTCAGGGACCCTTCCCCAGTTGACCACTCCAAGACCTTATTTCTGACTGCGTCCCCCAAGCTGAACATAGCCATCTCTGTTGAACTAAAGAGAGAAGAAAGGCTGGAAAAGAAAAGGGAACAACAGGCTGTCAAGTCTAAACCTGCTCCCAAGAAGATCATCAAGAAGCCCTCTGTGACTTCAGAACAGTCTGAGCAGTCCCAGGTTGCAAGGGATGTAAGGAAGAAGAAGAAGAATGATAGAAGCACTCTATCAGAAGTGGATGCACCAGAGATGGGCGCATCAGAGTTGGCTCCCCCAAAATCTGTCAAAAACTCTCCTGCTAAGAAGTAGAAGTTGAAAAGGAGAAGGAAGCAAGTTGTTCAGAGTGAGGACGCTGACAACTCTGGTCTGAAACCCTTGAAGAAGAAGAAGAAGAAGAAGAAGACAACCACACCTGTACGAAGATCAGAAACTCAGGGGGAACCTGAATGTGTTGCAAAACCCTCCTCTGCACCAGATTTGGTCTTCACTACAGATTTATCAGAACCCCAACCTATCTCTGACGGAGCACCAGAGACTGATTACAACACTGTTCTTCAGAGGCAGTTTGAAAGGGTTCTGACCTGGAAAAGATGGAGAATGGGGCCTCTTCAGAAGATCATACAGTATTTTGACTGTTTTGAGGCAGAAGAAGCTGCTGTTCTACACTGGATGGGCACAGAAGATGTGTCTCATTGCTTCGACCTTGCCTTTCTCATTTCTGTCCTGCAGATGAAGAAAGAGAAACATCAACGTAAAGCACCTATGACTACCTTGTCTCCAGAAAAGCATGTCAAAGCTTTGGAGGAACATGAGATGGAAGTGTTTGATGAGTGGCTGATGGAGAAGAAGAGAAAGGAATCACTCATCAAGTTTCGCCACAGCTAATGATGTTCCTCTGTCCATGGAAAAGCTGGTCAAGGAATGGAGAGAATCCTTGTTCTCTGAAACTGTTCTTGAGGTAATTCCTACACCCCCTCCTTCACCTCCCAAATCACCTTCAAAACCTTCAACCCCACTCAAACAGAAAACCCCATCCCCTTAGAAAACCTCCTCTCCTCCACCATCCCCCATCAGAAATCCAACCCCTCAGGAGACTAAATCAAAGTCTCCATCACCATGCAAACAACCCTCACCTCCCAGAAACCGGTCACCCTCACCACCACCCTCCCCCAAACCTCTGAAATCAATCACTCCTAAGAACCCCTCTCCTCAGAACTCTCTTCATCAGAACTCCCCCCATCAGAACACCCCCTCACACCAGAGTTCACCTCCACAACAGCAACCCCTGTCAAACACCAGAGCTGCTACACCCCCACTCTCTCCTCAGCTCTCTGTAGCCTCAACACCCAAGAGAGAGATTCTCATTCGCATTTTGTCCTCAGATGCTGACAATGATGGGTTCCTCACATCCTCTCTTGCGGCAGACTTCACATCCAAGAGGAGGAAGACACCTCCCAGGGATCAATCTGCTGAACCCACTGGCAATACTGCTCCATTCCCTAAGGGAAGAGGTTTGGAGATGCCTGGGTTTGCTCCAGAAGCCCCTCAGATGGACTTCAATCAGTTTGTCCAATCTGCAGAAGAATTTGGTGGTCAGATGCTAGACAACATGAACAAGCTCATCGTTATCAATGACAAACACTATGAGCATCTGACACACACAAACATCAATCTCAGTCAGGGCCTACAACATCTGTCAGAAAAGCTTGACACTCTGACAGAATCCCTGCATACTTTCATGAGCTCATCCAGCAAGAAGATTGATACAATCTCCAGAGAAGTAGATGGAATTAACTCTATCCTCTACTTTCACTCACAATCTATGAACAATCAGAATGAGAAGCTAAAGGAGATCACTGAAGCCATTGACATTCTACAATGGAATGCTGATCAAGCCTCAGAGCGCTTCATGGAGATAGGAAATCTGTGTACAGAACACAAAGCGCAAGCTTTAGATCTTATTCACAAGGACAAGGAGCGTTACCAGAAGTTGGTACTCCTTGAAGCCAGTACACAGAGCATCCAATCTACTATGTAAAGACAACAGAGCCTGATTGAAGGACTGGCCTCTGTTACACAGACTCTGCCTGAAGCTCTTGATGAGATCAGAGATGCTCAAGCATCAGAGTTCTCGAAGATTGAGCTCCTCCTTGGCGATCTTGTTGATGCCAAAAAGGGGGAAGACATCAGAGAAGAAGAAGGTCCAAGCTCCAGAGCTTTATCTATCAGAGGACCCTCATCATCTGTTGATCCTACTCCTTATTTTGAAGCTGCCAAAAAGAAAAAGCAAGCTACTGCAGGCACCAGACCTCCTCCTCCACCTCCCAGAAGCTCTAAGAAGAAGTCCTCCAACTTTTCTTTTAATGAGTGGATGAAAAGTGGCATGTCTAGGCCTGACAGAGTCCAATTTACTCAGATAAAGAAACTGATGACTCCACTGCAACAAGAGAATCTGATTATGGACAGTGATGGACTCATCCAAATTAATCATGGTGGATCAATTCAAGAAGCTGAAAACTGGTGGCAGATGAGAGTTCTATCTGGCAAGAACATATCAGAAGCAATCAGAAACTACCTAGATTGCAAACTTGCACCTCACTCGGCAGACTATCAGAATCCGAGGGACTTAGCCTCCATCAGAACAAAGGTCAATGCAGAGCTTGAAAGGATTGACAAAGCAGGACCTCAGGTACATGAAGATGAATCTTAATTTTATTCATCTCTGTTTATGTACTTAATCATCTAATAATAAGATACCATCTTTGCCTCTAGTTTGCATGGCATCTTAAATTATCTGTTCTTTCCTCCTTCTGTGACTTCCTGGTGTTTGCTCTATTACTTTATGTTGTCTTTTTGCTATCTGATTGTACTGTACTCTTACTATTTTCCTATGCTAAGTTGCCCACCAAGTTTTTAATGAAAGTTTTTAACTTTATTCTTTTATGGTGAAAGGCACTTCTCTGGAAATAGTTAAAGGGTTTTGGCATCATCAAGAAGGGGGAAATTGTAAGGAATAAATGTAATTAGATTTTGATGATGCTAGGTTGATTAGAATTTTGAAAGTACCCCTATAGAAATTTTGTATTAGAATTTGTCTTTGTATGTACTAGAATAGTCGGCCTGCCAGAAACCCTCTTGGTCTTCCTTATCAGAACTTCTACCAGTGTTGCTCCCAGAGTTGCTCTCCAGAGAAGCCATCAGAGTTGGATACCAGAGTTGGCATCAGAAGCTGCCATCAGAGTTCTGATCAGAAAACCTCATCAGACAAGCTCTTACCTTGCAGAACTCGAAGGCACTTACCAACGGTCGTTAAACTAACAGGAAATCCCCTAACGGTTAGGAACCTTTCGACGGGAACATGGTACTGTACACGCATTAAATGCTCAATTAATGCTGTACATACGAAGATATATTAAAAGCTGATGATTGACCATGGGAGTATCTTCGCGCCCCCAAAATAGCAAGTCGAAGGTCCAACCGGTCAAGTCAACAGTACAAGCATTTAATGAAGCTGTCTTCTACACTCCAACGGGAAGACTGCTCCCAGTATATAAGATACACTCTGAAGAACTACTAGGACAACTTTGCTATAACATTTTGCCAATGAACTTGCTCAGATTATTCTACTCTGAACCAAATACCACCAAGCTTTCTTGAGATCAAAGACTCACCTCAACAAGAAAAGCTCAAGTTGGAAGATATACCTTCTTATCTCTCATCCAACTAGCAAGTTGCAAAGTTCCTCAGTTCTTCAACACTTCGAAAATTTCATCTACACATCCTTTGTAAAGAAGCAACATTGGAGAAAACTGATTTTGATTCATACACTTCTTGAAAAAGAAGGGGCGTCTCAAACTAACCGGAGTAAGTGAAGTGGTGATACTTCCAAGAGACTCAGTGAAACGAGACCAGCCATCAGGAAGCAGGACTGCATCCCGGGTGGCAGCTAGGCTTGAAGAAGACGTGGAGAGCATCTTAAGTTCTAGGGACTAAGGCGTTGTAAAGTGTTGTTTTTGCAAGCTTAGTGGAACAGTGGACTAGAGGAACAAGTTGTTCCTTGAACCACTATAAAAATCCCTGGTGTCACTTACTTTACTTATTTCATTTCTGCACTTAAGAACTTGACTGCATAACTCAAAAAGTTGGACTCTGTGTTCAGCAGATCTTCCTCAAGAGTTATCAGAAAGGCATTTGCCTTAGTGTTGTCTGAGGCTACCCGGACAGAATCTAATCCGCTGCCAGGTCCAGTTCTGCCATCAGAACTTGACCTTCTCTGTCACCAGAATTCGACCATCTCTGATAAGTCAGTTGTGACTTAGAGAAAAGTTTAAATTCCTGAACAGTCTATTCACCCCCCCTCTAGACTGTTCCCATTGCAAACGGGACCAACAGTTGTTACATCATATATCTAAGAATATATATATATATATGTGTATATATATATATATATCTCTTTTGTAAGAAAGATTGCATCTTAAATCATTGAAAAATGTTGAAATCTTAACTAATCATTTCTTTCTATCAATAATTTAGTGAAATTAGTGTAAATATAAACACGTATTATATGCCGTATTTTTAAATTATTAAAACACGTACACATTCGTATTCTTGCTGCGAACGTATATAACATACATTAAGCCGTATTTTATAAAAGTGTACCGTATTATACATGAACGTACATACTATTGTATTATTCAAGTAGCGTATATTACTAACAAAGATCTCAAATACATTGTCATGGTCTCATTGTCATGGTTTCATGGATATAGCTAGTGTGGATAAATTTCCGTACTTTTTCATTGATTTACATTTCTTTGAATGTTATCCAAAATGAATCACTCATTAATATAATGAAATATAATTGAACACCTAATGTAGTTTGTCACACCTAATGTAGTTTGTCACGATTCAATTACCACTAATGTAGTTTTTGTCACACTTGTTTGTTTATGTGGTCACTCATCACAAAATCGACAAAGAACGGTTAAAGACCATCTCAATTATTGGGGTATAAGAGGTTATGTGCATGATAAGTATATAAGAAAATGTTCTAAAATATAAGTACAAATTGTGAAAATTCATACTATGAGGACTATCCCCCCCCAAATAATATTAGTCACAATCATGTTTACAAAATTATGACATCAATATAGTCATATTAATGTTTGACAATGTTGGCATGTCATCCATTAACAGAGAACAAAAACAAGCACGTTGAAATGTACTGTATGAGTATAGGACTAACCAGTGGCGGACCCAGAAAGTCGGAGCCACGAGGTCCCTACCCTTATATATCTCTGATCTTTATTAACTTAAATATTAACCAACTTGAAACAAATCTACGTTTTTTGCCTCCAATTAACTTAAAAGGGAAATCATGGTCCCGAGGTTGAAACGGTCCTTTTTGAATGTAACTACGACATACCTCGTCTTGAACATTAGGGTGCAAATCAACAATTCTTTTTCTGAATCTAGGATCAGCTTCCAAAGATTCAAAATCCTCATGTTGTTCAGGTAGATTATAAGCCAAATTAGCTTCACTTTCAGCAATTATTACTTGATCCAATTCTTCATTTACTAATGGCGGATCATTTGAATTAACACCCGAACTACTCCCGTTACATTGAGTTTCTTTAAATTTGGGTACAACATCAAAATATCTTTTAATCCTAAATCATATTAAATTGAAAATAAAATTTATAAATACATGAATTTATTAATTTAATCTAACATTAAAAAAAAGATATGCAAAGAAAAGCAATTAAAAGAATGACGTAGTTTTGGTATATTTAATTTAAACATAGAAATCGAAAACCCTAAGTTTTGAGCATAAAGAAAATCGCACCAAAAAGCTTGAAAAATGCCATTAATGGAGAAAAGAAGAGAAGAGTATCTTGGTGGCTTGGCCGCTTGGTTGATGTTGAAAAGGGAGAGACAGAGACCGAGAGTTCAGAGAGGGGTGTCTTCGGCAATCGACACTGTTCACCAATTGCCACTTCGATGGTGAGCCGGTCGGCCGGTCGGCGGTCGTGGTGGTAAGAGGTGGAGGGAGCCAGCGAGTTGGTCGTGCAGTCCGCAGTCGTGCTTTGCGCCTTCGCAGTTGGGGGAATCGCAGGTTGCAGCGTGAAAGGAAAAGGGGGCTGGGTCTTTTGTTTTGTTTTGGGCCTAAGTTCCAGAGAGTTGGATCCGCTTTCTTCTACAGGCACGGCCGTGCCTGGGCCTTAGGCACAGTCGTGCCTTCCCTTAAAGACAGAAAAAACGCCGAAAAAAAATCCAACAGGATTCAAACATGGTACCTCCCGCAACATAGATACTTGCCATCCACGAGTGCTCTCGTTCCGCTACTCCGTTCTTGTTGTTTTAAAGTTGTTTTGTGTGTAAATATACATTGAATAATTAATTTTAAATAATATATATAATATATATAGGTTTTTCTCGAGGTGCACGAGGTCCCGGGACCCCTTAGGACCCTTAGTGGGTCCGCCACGGGGACTAACTATATACATCATATATATAGACAGTCTTTATTTACAAGATCCTTAACATATGATGATACACCGTAATAATATACTAGTCGTAACCACAGTTACCCTTATGATCGATCCTTTGGCTCATGTTACCTTATGAAAACTCATTTGTGATGTCATTATCCCTTAGCCTTAAACGACTTACACGACCTTGTCACAACTATCCATACTCATTCTTGTAGGGTCCCTCGCTTGATGTCCAATAGATTAGCCGAGTCTCATAAAAGATATGGTCATTTAGGGAAGTGAGCATCACCGGTGCCAATATGTTGTCCCCATAGGCTCCAAATTGCTTAGATATCACGTTAACTATGCATAATCATGCTACACGCCACATGCATCGGGCATCGCTCAATAGAGTTAACCATATAATGGCATTCACTCCAGTGGAACTTATGTCACAACTTATATACACCTAAACTACTCAACCTTGAGTTACTCTCTCGACTATCGTGACTCATATCTCAAACATTAAATTCTATATGACTTAGAAAAGAAAGACGATTGGGTGTATGTATCCCACTGCAAGATCCATGTTGGTATCATCATCATGATATTGTGGGTCACATATAATGCTACACATAATTTTATATATGTTAGTATTATACACATGTATTTTCTAGTTATTTTTTATTTTTCCTCTTGGGTAGTTCGACTTCTATTTCCAGGTTTCTAGGGTCCAGGTTCTATAGTTAATTCTTTTAGACTATGTTGCCTATGTTTTTTACTACCTTCGTCCCAAATTTTTTGTCATTTTCAAAACTTTGACCAACTATCTATTTTTATTGGAAATTATATATAATATAAAAATTATATGAAAATGTTATTTGTTAAGAGTACTTTCATAAAAGTAAAAAGTTTATGACTTCCATAATATTATACTAACCAAAATCATGGTTCAAATTTTTGAAAATGTCAAAGTTTTTTGGGACGGAAGTTTCTTATTCAGTTAATTTTTTGTATTTTCAGAAATTTTCTAACTTTATATTGATTTGCTAAATTAAATACTAATGTGATGTATAATTAATTTGTCATGTGTGAATGCCAAATGGCTAATTTGTCATTTTTAAAATACTAGTTGATTCTTGCTTGTTTTTTTTATTTAGTGCTATCAATATTGCAATTATGGAATTCTCAATTCACAGGTGATTAAATATAATGCTTTGTATTTTATAGAGAAAATTACTACTTCGTAAGATATATTGTTAATGATTCCACTAAATAATGTATTTATTTATTTTTTAGTACCATGCCTCCAAAATCCTTGTCTCAATTTCAAAAGAGGAAAAGGAATCATGTATTGGATCATTAATTCAAAGTCAGGCCGCAAACATTAATAAATAAATACATAGTACTTGATTTCGAATAAAAGAGCCACTTCGGAGGGTACATCTTCAACCATGTCTAAAAAGGTTGACTAGATTAGTTATGTTATCAATTGAGAAAGAATTCATTGATAACATAGATTATGCAAACTTGATTAATACATTTGCATCTAAAAATGCTCGATGAGTTATACTTAATTAGTTTTGTTTCCATCATTTGCAATGGAGCCAAAGATTCATTATTTTTTGGCTTGAGATTATGATGGAATAAAGCAAAATGGCTCACTAAACTGTCTGCGCTTCTTTGTTATGGAGCAGTAGTCAGTCCATGCAATTTTGGACGTGATTTTCACTATGGGTCATCCGGAAAAAGTCTCTATGTGATTTAGTACAGGGGTAAGACTGCGTACATCCGACCCCTCCCCTTTACCCCACTGTAGGTGGGAGCCTTTGCGGCACTGGGGTAAATGAACATGAAAATGAAATGATATTCAATGTCATTTTGCTATAATGTAAGATTTTAATTTTAGAATTGCGTGATGGTACCATGGAGTCCGGCCATGGCCTAATTACATATTAGCCCATAACAGGATCAAGCCCTCAACAGGATTAGCCCTTAACGGGATCAACTCATAAACGAGATTAGCACAATTAGCCGTTGGGCCTAACTAGGAATCATACCCACGACAGGAACCCATAGTCGGGCCAGGTTGGACAGCAGACCTCGAGCCTGGGCGGAGTTCTAGTGATGTCGGGATATTCTTAGGGCTTACGTGGTAGGCTATCATTCGTGCATAGCTATTTGGCAGCAGGCAGGAATAACGGAAGGAACGTGGACTTAAGGGAACGATCAACACACAACGGGAAAACGTTACAAGAGTCATATTAGAACTAATATGCAATTAATGGCATTTAATGTATCAGTTTCCTCCTAGAATACTATTTCCAATAGTCTATAAATACTTTCTATAATCTTCCCATGAAAGGATGAAACTCCTAATAATAAAACACTGCCTTACGCTGCCATACTTTCATCTGCTTTCGTAGATATAGCCCTCGTAGTTGGATTAAACTTCATCATTTGGTGCTCTCGTTGAGAGAACGATCTACGAAGACGATGGTTGGATCGACTAGTCACAACCGCATGGGTAGCAATCAAGGCGGCGATCATTTCAATCATGTCATGATCGAAGACGAGGGTTCTAGGTCACGGCGGGGTGATTTCAGGAGGCGTAATGACAACACAGCGGTTCAGGGTGATTTGAGAAATCATCTACATGGCGTTGGGAGTTCCGGGCGCACGGCGGTGCGACCACCGCAGTTCCAGACGTTAGGCACCGGGAACCTCATCCCCAACGTCGATCCGGCCCAAGCAAGTTTGGCAACATTATAGAGGGTTGTGGAGACTCTGACCGCCGCCTTTCAAGGTATTGTTCGTGATGCTAACGCAAGGCCTCTTTCCCCTCACCGGGCTCCCTCCATGCCTCAGCGGGAGGAATAGAGGCGTGAACCGTAGTGGAGAAGCTCTCTGCCAGCCTGATCTCAGTGGTCCCATCACTCCAGGCCGACCCCGAGAACCTCGGTAATGGATCGGATTGGCGGGCGAAGGATCTCCGTGCATGACAGAATCTCATCCAGGGCTGAGCAGAGTAAGGAGGCATCATCCGCGGCTGTTTCATCCCACCGCCGTAACACGCGTGGGGGGAGATCTCAGGGACGAGATCAACGCCAACCGGCAAGCCCGCAAAGATCGCCGAACCCCACCTCGAGCTCGAGCAGGTCATGGCAACGACGACCTCAGGAGGAGGTTGGAAGAGCTCAGGAGGGAGGTGGACGGCAGGATTAACCCCAATCATGATGTAAGGATTCCTGAACCGTTCACTCGCCAGATCATGGATGCTCCACTGCCGCAGGGATACCGGTCATGCAATATTGAGGCCTATCGAGGAAAGATCGATCCCCAACACCATGTTTCCATATATGTGGCGTACATGGTAATGATGGGGTACGATGATGCTATCAAGTGTAGAGGGTTCTCAGTGACCCTAGACAGACTGGCTCGGGAGTGGTATGACTCTCTACCTGATGGGAGGATCCGAAACTTTAGGGAGTTGGCCCATGCATTCGTGGCCCGGTTCGCCAGCTCCAAAGACTCCAAGAAGAACTTCTCTTACCTCCTGAGGATCAGCCAGGGACCCTAGGAAAGCTTAGTTGATTTCCTAGCTCGATGGAGGGACGAGTCGGTGAAAGTAGACGACCTGGATAACAAATCCGTTGTCGCCATACTCACCAATGCGTTGAGGTCGGGCAAACTATACAAAGATTTTGTACGCAAATCCCCAACCTCACACGAAGAAGCCTTGTTGCGGGCCAATGCGCAAGCGAATGTGGAAGAAGCCGAGAAAAGGAAGAGAGAAGAGGAGACCGGCAAACACCAACCCGAGGGCAAGAAGAAAAAGTCCTCAGAGAAGGAAACCCATCATGACTCGAACAAGGGGAATGGGTCTAAGAAGAAGAAGGGTTGGGGAAAGAGCAGATCAGGCATTCCCGATGGACCTCTGTCCGGCCAATCTTATTTTTCACCATTGACACATCTGGTAGGTACTGTCCTGGACTACGCGGTGAAGCAGGGCTTGATAACGATCCTGGAAGGGGTGCAACGTTGTCAACAGCCAGGTTGCTAAGGGTAAGTATTGCAAGCTCCACAAGAGCGATACTCACCAAACTGATGACTGTTACCTTCTGAAGAAGTATGTGGAAAGACTCATAGATGAAGGGCAACTGGACGAGTTTGTGAAGAAAAGCCAGCAGGGACAACACCCTCCGAAGAAGAACACTTGGAACAAGGGAAAGACGAGCCGGTCTCAACCTCTAAAAAGAGGGAGGTCGGAGCCCAGTTCGAGGACGATGATGAAGGAGAGGATTCAGGTCAGCAGAAGCGCCCGCATGTCAACCAAATCTATGGCGGACCTGTCGCAGGAGACACTGCAGGGAAAGAAAGAAATGGAATCGCCAACTATTTGTCGGGGAAATCAACCACCTTCTTGCTGATAAAAACCAAAAGCGGGAATCCATCACTTTCATGGATGATGATCTCCCCCCATGTCCCCCACATCATAGAGATGCTTTGATGATAAAGATGGAGGTTATGGATGCAATTGTTCATAGAGTTCTCATGGACAACGGAAGCTCAGTCAACATATCATAAATGGATGCTTTCTTGGAGACCGATAAAAACCCCTCTTTCAGGTTTTACCGGAGACACGATTGATCCGGAATGGGTGATCACCCTCAAGATCCAGCTCGGATCAGAACCATGTGTCCGGGCGATCAAAACGGATTTTGTTGTTGTTCAGCTGCCCATTGTTCACAAGGCCATCCTGGGCCGACCTCTGTTGGAGGACCTGGGAGCCATTATCTCCCAGGCTCACCTATGCATGAAGTTCTATACACCGGCCGGAATAGGCACGGTGAAGGGAGACCAGAGAATGACAAAAAGTTGTTATGTAAGAGCCTGCAAGGCTCACAGAGGAAACGATATAAGGGTCAATGCCATTGAGCAGGACTTATCCAGGTATGAGGAAGGACAGTTCAGAGCTCAGCCCGTATCAGAGCTCGAGGAGGTCGGAGTCGATCCTTCCCGGCCAGAGCGCCGGGTCAAGATTGGTGCAGGATCCCGACCAACCTAAGAGCAAGGATAGTCCAGGTTCTCACAGAGTTCAAGGTGGTTTTTTCTTGCGGCCTGAAGATATGCCCGGGCTCGACCCAAGCATAGCAGTTCACCGGTTGACCGTGGATCCAAAGGCAACGCCCGTCAAGCAAAAGAGAAGATACATGTCTTTGGACAGAAAGGAATTCATCAAAGGAGAAGTGAATATGTTGTTGGGAATCAAACACATCAGGGAGGTACAATATCTGGAATGGCTCGCCAATGTAGTTTTAGCTCCCAAACCCCCTACCTGGAGAATGTGTGTAGACTATATGAACCTGAACAAAGCTTGTCCCACGGATCCTTTCCCTTAGCCCAACATAGATCAGCTGATGTATCAGACTGCCGGATGCGAGCTCCTTTCCTTTATGGATGCATTTAGGGGGTATCACCAGATCTCTATGCACGCAGATGATGCGGAGAAGACCTCATTCATCACACCAAAAGGAGTTTTTTGCTACCTGGTAATGCCTTTCGGCTTGAGAAACTCTGGGGCCACTTATACCCAGATGGTAGCTAAGGTCTTCCGAGCAGTGTTGGGAAGAACCATGGAGGCTTATGTTGATGATATGATCGTGAAAAGTCAAAGAGTCGGTGACCACGCAGATGATCTCAGAGAAGTATTCAGCATCATGAAAGAGGTAAATCTAAGACTCAATCCTAAGAAGTGCACTTTTGCGGTCCAAGGCGGAAAGTTTCTGGGGTTTATGGTGAGGGGTTTATGGTGACACACAGAGGCATTGAGCCCAAACCAGAAAAGGTTAAGGAAATTCCGGGTATGGAACCCCCAAGGAATGTCAAAGAGGTCCAGATCCTCACAGGGAGGCTGACACCCCTGGGGAGGTTCCTATCCAGGTCAACCGATAAATCCTTGTCGTTTTTCCAGGTCCTGAAAAAGAGCAATGGGTTTTAGTGGATCCAATAGTGCCAATCTATGTTCGAAGAACTCAAGAAATATCTACAGTCAAATCTGCTCCTCAGCAAAGCTGGGGCCGGCGAAACACTTGTTGGGATTCGGGCAGAAAAATCACAGCGGAATAAACAAAAAAAATATTGCCCAAAAGTAAACAACCGGATCGGAGGTTCTTACTATAAACGAAATTACAAGACATAAGAGGAACTTACATAGCAATCTTAAGAAAGGATGTCAGACATTCCGAGAAAATGATCCTGAGGTTTACCGGTATCCACATACACGTGACTGGATCGGCCATAGGGAACGTGCTAGCGTTCTCTTCTTTCTCTCTCTCTCTCTAGGTTTTGAGATGTGAATTTTTAACTCTTAAATTCGTGGGTATCCTAGGCCTATTTATAAGAGGAGGAAAGAAGGAGTTTTATAGCTAATAAAACTCTCTTGGAGGCCTTAACCCAATACCATTCGACAACCTATTTCGAATTGGGCTAATCAGGCTATTTTAATGTTATTAACGAACATTAATGGTCCAAATCACTGATGTGTGTGACCTTGTAGGTTTATATAACATTGGCAGTGGGATAGAAAATTAATTCAAGCCTCACAAATCATAAGCGGCCTCTAGCAAGGCATTATGACTATCCAAAATATAAATGTCAATTAAATCTGATATAACCTTTTAATGATCAATTTGTGCTAATAATTCTCTTTTGTCAAATGATATCTTAATTGAGACAAGGTTAGGTCGTGTCATCCTTGTTATTCTCAATTAATATTTCTTGATTACCAAGTATGATTAATCTTTAACAAATGACACCTCATTTGAGCATGGTCATGGTAATTAATCTTACTTGTCAAGGGGCCCAATATATATCTTTCTCTCGATGTACGAGAGTGACAAAAACTATCTTGATAAATCACATACCACTACATGGTTCATAATATGTACAATCACCACCTTTATATTTACACATTTCAAGATAACATGTAATGGTGTTAATACATATTAATTCACACGCAAGTAACCATGATTAGAATATTAGAATGTTATGCTTATTTTAAAGTGTAGCATTCCACAATTAAATCGCGTACTTAATTAACTACTAAACATAATATTCAGGGACTAAATATTAATAAAGAAAACTCACAATAATAATTAACATAAAATAAGTTTGTGACTTTATTAATTAATGAGCATTAAATATTCATTGATAAATCATAAACTATTATTGTCCTAGGGCATACTTCCAACCGTCTCCCACTTGCACTAGGACCAATCGTGAACAAAATGAATGCCTAATGCACTAGTATGACGTTCATGTTTTGCTTGTGGTAGTGGCTTGGTGAGCGGGTCAGCCACATTTGCATATGTCGGTACTTTGTATATCTTGACGTCACCTATATTGACTATCTCTCAAATGAGATGATAACGTCTGAGTACATGCTTTGATTTCTGGTGTGATCTAGGTTCCTTGGATTGTGCAATGGCTCCATTGTTATCACAATATAAGTCCATTGGTCCAACAATACTAGGAACGACACCGAACTCAATGATGAATTTCCTTATCCATATCGCTTCTTTTGGTGCTTCTGAAGCAGCAATGTACTCAGCTTCTGTTGTAGAATCAGTCACCGTGTCTTGTTTAGAACTCTTCCAGCTTACTGCTCCGCCATGAAGGCAAAATACAAATCCCGACTGCGATCTAAAATCATCTTTATCGGATTGGAACCCAACATCTGTGTAACCATTTATAATGAGCTGGTATTCACTGCCATACACCAAGAATACATCCTTAGTTTTTCTCAAGTACTTTAGAATATTCTTGACCGTTATCTAGTGACTATCATCTGGATCTGACTAGTATCTACTAGTCATGCTTAGAGCGCAAACTATATATTTATCCCAAAATATATAAATGTCAATTAAATCTGACATAACCTTTTAATGATTAATTTGTGCTAATAATTCTCTTTTGTCAAACGATATCTTAATTGAGACAAGGTTAGGTCGTGGTCTTCCTTGTTATTCTCAATTAATATTTCTTGATTACCAAGTATGATTAATCTTTAACAAATGACATCTCATTTGAGCATGGTCATGCTAATTAATCTTACTTGTCAAGGGGCCCAATAGATATCTTTCTCTCGCTATACGAGAGTGATAAAAACTATCTTGATAATTCACATACCACTACATGGTTCATAATATGTACAATCACCACCTTTATAATTACACATTTAAAGATAACATTTAATGGTATTAATACATATTAATTAATTCACATGCAAGTAACCATTATTATCTCAAGTATAAGAATATAGCACCTCATCATTATTGAAGACAACACTGATGACATATAACCTAACAATGTCCTCAAGTTGGGTCTGTTCAATTAAATTGTTCACTAACAAGCATCTATGTTATTAACTTGATATCTCTATACCCATGACTAGTGGAATATAGCCATCGGTTAATCCACATACTAGTCTATTAATTATCAATGTCCCAAATTAATAGTATTAGACCAAGGACAATAAGAATATTATGCTTATTTTAAAGTGTAGCATTCCACAATTAAGTCACGTACTTAATTAACTACTAAACATAATATCAGGGACTAAATATTAATAAAGAAAACTCACAATAATAATTAACATAAAATGAGTTTGTGACTTTATTAATTAATGAGCATTAAATATTCATTGATAAATCATAAACTATTATTGTCCTATGGCATACTTCCAACCTGTAAGGAATATTTATAATTAGATTTTGATGATGCTATATTAATTAGGACTTTAGAGTACCCCTCTTTAGATTTAATGTATTAGAATTTTCCTTGTAAAGTTCTTTAGTATGGTCGACTGGCAGAAGGCCTCCAGAGCAGAAGGCATCCAGAACAAAGACCCCCTGACAGAAGACCGTTGATAGGCTTCGTTTCAACAGAAGGCCTTTGGCTCTCTGCTTCAGAACAGAAGACCTCTGGGTCTCTGTTAGCTTTTACACGGACAGAAATCCTCCTGGTTCTCTGTTGGACTTTTCTTCAACAGAAACCCTCAAGAGTCTCTGATAGCTTTCTCCAACAGAAGTGCTCAAGACCTTCTCTGATCGACTCTCTACTGAAGACACCAGAAGGCCTGACACTTAGAGAATTTCACCAAGCCGGTAAACCAACTGGAGATTCCTTCAACGGTTAGGAGTCTTGAACGGAAAAGCTACAGTACGCGCATTAAATGCACATTTAATGTCTCCCGTACTCTGTAGAGTAAATGCAGATGATTGGCCGCAATGTCAGGATTGCTTTATCCTAAAATAGTAACCCGCCAACCTTGCTGGGTCCTACTAGTCAAGTTAACTGCCCGCTCATTTAATGCAGTTGTCCTCCTTCTCCTCCAACGGGAAGACAACCTTAGTATAAAAGATACACTACGAAGAACAACTGGATAACTTTGCTACAACAGTGCGCATACAAAACATTCAAACGCTAAAAACGCAAAAAGCCTCCTTGAGATTAAATCTTCATTATCTTCTACAAGAGAAGGCAGACGTTGGAAAGCTTCCTACTTCCAACTCAAGCAAAGTTCTCGTCGTTCTTCAACTCTTCAAGCACTTCATATACAAACCTTTTGTAACGAAGCAAGTTGGAGGAACCCCTGTTTTTAACAGAAACTCTTCTTTCACAAGAAGGACATCCAAGTACCTGGAGCAGTGAAGTGGTGATACTTCCGGGAAAGCTCAGTGAAAGGACCAGTCTTAAGGAAGCCAGAAGTGCATCCCAGGAGACATATACACTTGAAGAAGACGTGGAGAGCTTCTTAAGTGATAGGACTAAGACGTTGTAAATAGTCGTTTTTACAAGCTTAGTGGAACAGTGGACTAGAGGAACAAGTTGTTCCTTTAACTACTATAAAAAGCCCCGGTGTCATTTACTTACTACATTTATTTATCGTTTTTATTTGAACTGTTTAACTCTATGTTCAGCAGAACTTGTCTTGTGAGTTAACAGAAGGCCTACTGCCTTTGCTTCTCTGAGGCTAAACTAACAGAACCCCTTACCAGAACCCCATCCGCTGCCAGTCTGTTATGCCAACAGAACAGGCTATTATGTTAAATCTGGTACTTAGCTTGAAAAAGTTAAAAACCAATACAGTCTATTCACCCCCCCTCTAGACTGTATCCAGTACAACCGGGACCAACAAGTGGTATCAGAGCCTCCTTGTTCTAATAATCTCTTAGGTTATTTGTTGAACAAAGATCCACTTGTTTTCCTGTTTACCTCATATTTAATCTGATATAATGGATCACTCCCTTTCCAAGAATCTTATGTTCTCAGATCTTAAGTTTGATGACTGGAGGATCCGAATGAAGGCACATCTCTGTGCTCTGCATGATGAGATGTGGGAAGTTCTTGACATTGGGTCTTTCACAAGCTTCCAGAAAGTAAACCTAGAGCATGCTATTGACAACACCAGACCTCAGATGATCAATAAGTCCAAATCTGAGTGGACTACTGAAGAAAGAAGGAAGTACAATCTGGACAACATTGCTAAAGACATTCTTTACAAGTCCATCGATGATAGGTACTTCAACAGGATAAAGAAGTGCAAGACTGCCAAGGAAATCTGGGATACTCTTGAGCTCATTGGAGCTGGTGATGAGCAAGAGAAGGATAACAAGGTGACCATAGCCAACAAAAAGTTTGATGACTTCAAGCTCCTTCCTACTGAAAGCATCTCCAAGATGTATGACAGGCTCCTTACTCTCACTGGAGAAATCTTTGAGCTTGGCAAGGAACTTACCACCAAGGAGATCAACCTCAAGGTGTTGAGAGGATTGCCCTCAGCATGGAAGATGAAGGTGGTTGTTGTCCAAGCCAACAAGGATGTGAAGACTTATCCTAGTGATAAGCTCATTTCATATCTCAAAGCTCATGAGTTTGAAATGATTGAAGAGAAGGAAGATGTACCAGAAGAGAGGACCACCACAGCCCTCACTGCCAGTACATCAAAGGTAAATGATTTTGACCCCTCAGTACTTTTATCTGACGAATATATGGCTGCTTTTGCTAGGAGATTCAAGAAGTTCATGAAGAATCCCAAAGATGGAAGAAGTCCATCATCCAGCAGAAAGCCCTTCCAGAAGGTCAAAGCAACAGAGAGCAGTGGTGAGCTTCTCTGTTACAACTGCAGAAAATCTGGACATTTCAAGGCAGAGTGTCCACATCCAAGAGTGTCCAAGAGACAAGAGCATGATGGAGAAAAGAAGAAATATGAAGACAATACCAGAAGGAGGAAAGCACTCGTGACAGAACAGCTCGAGAAAGATCCTCTGTCTGAGACAGAATCCAGTTCTGACTCTGACTCTGATGAGGCCTTCTGTTGCCTTGATACTGAGACAGAAGACCTATGCCTCATGGCTCAATCTGATGATGAGGTAACCTCTACTTCTGCATCTAGTTTTTCTTCGGTAGGCTTAGCTTTTGATTCTGATTCAATGTCAGAATTTTGGGAAGAGTTTAAGGCCATTCAAGCCACTTATTCCTCTGTCACAGAAGAAAACAGTAAGCTGAAGGCTGAGATTCTTGACTTAAGAAAGGAGGTTGAGATCAAAATCAATCTTCTAATTAAGGAGAGAGATCAGCTGGAAAGTGAAAATGTTTCTCTTCTCAAGAGAATAAGAGAAATTGAGCCTCTTGAGATTAAGTACAAAGCTTACCAGAAGGTCTAGCCTTCCATGGAAAAGATTTTGCTTGATCAACAAATTGACATTAACTTTGGTCTTGGTTATGGCTCAACAGAATCAGGTGAGCCTTCTGTAATGCCTAGCACCAGTGTTGCTAAGGCAGACAAGGTCATAGTGCCACTGATCTCTAGCCCCATCTGCCAAGCTGGTGTATCTGGCACCAAGGTTATTCATGAGGAAGTCAGACCAGAAAAAGGGAAGATAAAGGTTCAACAGAAACCCCTTATGAGAAATAATGAACCTGGCAGAAAACCTAACAACAAAAAGGGTTTTCAGAATAACAAAAATAAAGGACTATTCATTAATAGACAACCTCATGATAACCATGCCAGAAATGACCACCAGAAGGGCAGATATCAAGAGAGAGTTAACTTTAGGTAGAAGAGGTTGGTTGGTCAACTTCAGAAGCCCAAAGCTAACCGTCCCTCTGCTCTTTATAGTATATGGGACTTCTTTCCAACAAAGAAAGCTATGCAAAAGTACGTAAACAGGAAGCATGACCCTCACAAGCATCTGCCCAAAGTGAATCACACTTCAGTTTACTATAACTACCAGGTGGACAATGGGTACCATCCACCAAGGTTTCACCTGATGAGACCTAAATGGTACCAACTACCCAGACTCCATGACCCCAGGACCCAACATTGCTTGGGTACCTAAATCTTTTTTTTGATCTTGCAGGAACTGTGTGCTGGAGCTATCTCAGAGCAAGAATGGTTTATTGATAGTGGATGCTCCAGGCACATGACAGGTGACAGAAGTTGCCTAACAGAGTTCCAGAAATGCAAAGGACCCAGAGTTACCTTTGGAGGTAATGACAAAGAAGGTCAAACAAAAGGAAGAGGGAAGCTGATCACGAACCAGATAGTCATTGATGATGTCTCATATGTCAAAGGCCTGAAGTTCAACTTGCTGAGTGCTAGCCAATTCTGTGACAAAGGCTACACTGTTGAATTCACTAAGGACTTTTGCTATGTGAAACATGAGACAACAAAAGAAGTGGTTCTGACAGCATCAAGGAAGAAGAACATCTATGTGGTTGATTGGAAAACTGCAAAGGATGGAGTTTGCGTGATAGCCAAGGGAGATTCAAAACTAAGCTGGGACTGGCACAAGAAGCTTAGCCATTTGAACTTCAAAACAATCAACAAACTGGCAAGAGATCACATTGTTGATGGTCTCCCAGACATAGTTTACAAGAAAGAGACCCTCTGCAGTGCATGCCAGAAGGGAAAGCAACAGAAGAACTCCTTCAAACCCATTGCTGGAGATCTTTCTACAAGTCCTTTAAATCTGATCCACATGGATTTATTTGGACCTGTTGAGACTCCAAGTGTTGGTGGCAAGAAGTACACCCTAGTCATGGTTGATGACTATTCCAGATATACATGGACTATCTTTCTGTCAAAGAAGAATGAAACTCTTCAGAAGTTGCCATCTCTGTTAAAGCAACTTCAGACTGAGAAAACCGAAAAAAATCGGTTTGGTAATCGGTAAAACCGAATTACCAAACAGGCATTCAATATTTAAATACAAACGTTTAAATATAAATATATAAATATATTATAAATAAATGTATTATATTAAATATTAATAATTAAATATATTATATATAAATATGTAATACATAACGATATATATATAAATATACCAATATTAATATATTTTGGGCCATAATATATAAATATATATATATATATATATATATATATATATATATATATATATAGATAGATAGATAAGAGATCAAATACAAACCATGCTTAAAATACTAACCTACAAACTCCATAATATGCATCACTTTGAACTTCAATATGCAATAAAAATAATGTAAAGATGCAGGGGTGGAATCACATACAAACTAGTTCTCCCATTCAAATCATCTTTGCATTATTTGTATTGCACATTGAAGTTCAAAGTGTTTCATTTTATTCAAGCCATAAAATAGCAATTTCATGTTTACATTATTTGTATTGCATATTGAAATTCAAAGAGTGCATCTTTACATTATTTGTACTGCATATTAAAGTTCAAAGCGTTGCATATTATCCAGTTTGTAGGTTAGTAAGTTAAGCATGGTTTGTATGTGATCTCACCCCTATATATATATATATATATATATATATATATATATATATATATATATATATATATATATATATATACCGAACCGAATACCGATTTTTCAAAACTACACGTACCGATTACCGAACCGAAATTTTAGTTCGGTATTTGGTACATACCAAAATTCCGGTATCGGTTTGGTTCGGTCGATTTACCGAATTGTGGACACCCCTGCTATTTAATCCGCGAATTGCATAATACAAGTGGGCTCTTGAGATTATTATTATTCAACTTTTATATTTTGTTATACCCTCGATTTATTATCCACATCCTGAAATATCCAAAGCGTGCGTTGGGCTTTCGGATCTACGGGACTTAACCTCAACATTGGCGCTGTCTGTGGGAAACTTGAACAAAAAGTTTCAAAACCAACAAATTATCCAAACATCAACCTATTACCAAAATGGTCATAATCACCTCTCATCATACCGGTGAAAGTTCTGGGAGACGCGGGGACAGCAGGACCCCCCAAGGGCAATTTAGCTGGGGGTCGTACCAACATTTTGATGGGGATTTCTTCATCCCCGAAGCACTGAGGAGGAATCCCCACGCCATGCGGGATCTAGCTCAGGTCATGCAGCACTTGGCGGATGAGCAAGACGGGGGGCGATCTAGCTATACTGGGGAAACCAGGTACACGACCCCATCCCCACTCCGATCGATGCAATCATTCGATGAGGAGACCGCCGATACAGAAACCACCACGGCTTCGAACCATTCACGAGCCCATCAGGGAGATCACCGAAGGACCCATACGTCAAGGGGTAGGCAGCACACTCCTAGTGACCACACCCCGATCAGGTCTCGAGCTAGAGGAGATACGCCAGTCGGGCGCCATTTCCATTATGGAGAACGTGACAACGCCAGATGCAGACAGGAACGTCGAAATCAGAGAATGCCCCCACCGGAAGAAACCCGAGAGTTTGTTAATTTGGGAACTCCACCACCGCCTCCCCTATAAGCCCAAGAGGAAGAGATGACCGAAATGAGGAGGCAGATGAATGAAATGAGGGACCAGATGAACAGGGCACCTCTACAACCTACCCCGGTGTGAGTCGGGATCACTTCCCCCTTTACCCGGGAAATAATGGATGCCGAAATCCACAGGGATGCCAAACCGCCGACCGGTCAGATATATGACGGGGCGGGAGAACCCCATGTGCATTTGAGAAGTTACCAAGGGGGCTCATGCTGTTGGGAGCGACAGAGGCGGCCATTTGCCGGCTTTTATTTAGCACGCTCAGGGGACCTGCCCAGGAATGGTTCGGGACCCTGCAACCAGGATCGATCGGCAGCTTTGCCGAATTATCATCCTTATTTCTGGCCCAGTTTGCTTCCAGTGCCACCCAAAAACGACATTTCAGCTACCTGACTAGTGTTAAGCAGGGGCTAAAAGAGACCCTCAATCAGTTTCTGAAGAGATGGAGGGATGAAACCCTAAAAGTTGGAAACATGACGGAGGATACAACAATCACCCTATTCACTAACGGCCTCCGAACGGGTGAACTGTATAAAGATTTGAAAAAAAAAAACCGGGCACGGTGTATGCCAAAGTGCTGGACAGGGCCCGAAAGCATGCAACTCTGGAAGAGGAAATCATGATAAGGGATAAGGTAGCTACACCTCCTGCCCCAACCAGATTGGCCGATTGGTTGGGTCCTATCCCAGCGGCCGCTCCTCCTCTAAAGCCAGGACGATTCACCCCTCCGGTCCTGTCTGTTGCAACCATTTACCAGAATGAGAAGGACAATATTCCCCTTCCGACTGATACCAAAGCCTACATGGGGGAAGATGAGAATGCCTTTTGTAAATACCACAATAGGAAGGGTCACCCCACCCATTTCTGTCAGGCATTACAGATTGCAAATGAAGAATTGATCCAACGGGGCCATCTGGACAAATATGTGAATAAAGACCCGAACGCTGTAGGCATCCTGAAGCCGATTAAGAAACCCAACAGATGGAGACGGGATGATCAACGTGATGCTCAGCCTAGGAATGATGTTTATATTCCCCCCAGGGACAAAGCAGAGGGTTCGGGGAACCCGGGGAAAAAGCCAAGAATGGAGGTGAAGATTATATTTGGGGGCGGGGAAACAGGGGATTCGAATGCCGAACGGAAACGTTTTGAACGGAGCCTCTACGTGGAATCCATTTCCACCCCCCCACCCAAAGAAAGGAAGAATGGATCCAATCACATTCGGACCTGCAAATTGGCCCAATTCACCAAGTCCACACAGGGACGAGTCGGTGATAAGCATGTGCATAGACAATGCTTTGATCCATCGGGTGTTGATTGACACAGGGAGCAGTGTGAACGTATTGTACCAACAATCGTTCGAAAAAATGGGACTGCGGAGAAACCAACTGACCCACCTGAAGACACCGCTTACAAGCTTTACCGGGAATTGCATTGAGGCAAAAGGAACCATCCAACTACTGGTTGAGATTGGAGATGGGACACACAAAGCATCTGTCCGAATGACGTTCGTGGTGGTGGACATCAAATGTGCCCACAATGCCATTTTGGGCCGACCGGGGTTGGAGGATCTAGAGGCAATAGCTTCTGTTCGTCATTCATGCATTAAATTCCCAACGGACACGTGAGTCAGAGTGGCCAAGACTGATCCAGCAACAACCCGAACATGCTATCGGGAGGCCTTGAAAAATATGAATGCCCGAGGGATACGGGTAAACAGTATTGAGGTCGAAACTCGACGAACAGAGTTCGAGGCACATCCTGAGCCTGCTACCCTCTTAGAGCAGATCGACATTGATTCTCCCCCATATCGGAAAGTAAAGATCGGGATGGATCTAGAAGCTGAAATTCAGAAGGGTGTGATCGCAGTTCTGAAAATTTTTTAGATGTTATTCACACGGGGACCAGAAGACATGCCGAGCATTGACCCAGAGCTAATCTGCCACAAGCTAGCCGTTTGACCCGACGCCAAACCCGTCCAACAGAAAAAAAGATATCAGGTGGCCGAGCGGCGGGATTTCACAAAGCAAGAAGTAGCCACCTTGCTAAGGATCAGGCACATCTGACCGGTAATCCATTTCGAATGGTTGTCAAACGTTGTACTTGCACCAAAACAATCCACCTGGAGGATGTGTGTGGATTATTCTGATCTAAATAAAGCCTGTCCAATGGACCCCTATCCAGTGCCTAGGATCGATCTCTTGGTAGATGAGACAGCTGGGCGTGAGCTCTTAAGCTTCATGGATGCATTCCGGGGATATCATCAAATCTTCATGCACTCGGACGATGCAGAAAAGACAACATTGTAACTTCGGATGGCGTATTCTACTACATTGTCATGTCGTTCGGGTTGAAGAATGACATGGCTACCTTCGAGAGGATGATCGGGATACTTTTCAAAGAAGTATTGGGAGTCACAATGGAGGCCTACGTTGATGACATCCTAATCAAGAGTCGAAAGAAGGAGGATCATGTTCTGGACATAGAAAAGGTGTTCGGGATAATGCAAAAGGCGAATATGAGGTTGAACCCCAAGAAGTGTGTCTTTGCAGTTAAGGGAGGCAAGTTCTTGGGGTATATGATGAGCGAGAGAGGAATTGAACCTAACCCAGAGAAGGTAAAAGCGATCATGGACATGGAAGCTCCGAGGAACCTCAAGGAGGTTCAGAGGTTGACCGGTTTATTGGCGACCCTTACCAGATTCTTATCCAAACTTGCCGACCGGGCAATTCCATTTTTCCAGATCATGAAGAAAGCAACCCCCTTTGAATGGACCGCAGAATGCCAAGCGGCCTTTGAGGAGTTCAAGACATATTTGTCCTCTCCCCTGGTCTTAACAAAAGCTGACCCAGGGGAACACTTGTATATGTACCTCGCCGTGGCTGATCTGGCTGTAAGTTCAGTATTGCTGAAAGAGGAAGATGGCATCCAGCGGCCAATTTATTTTGTGAGTAAAGCATTGAACGGGCCGGAGACTAGGTATACCTTGATGGAGAAACAATATTGGCCCTGATAGCAGCCATCAAACGCCTTACACCTTATTTTCAGGCTCATCCAGTGACCATATATACAACTCAACCGCTTGCTACCATTTTGAGAAACCCAATGGCCAGCGGGCGTATTATAAAGTGGAGTCTCCTGATCGGGCAATATGAGGTGGAATTCAGGCCTCGACCTACCATCAAAGGCCAGGCTTTGGCAGATTTCATATCAGAATGTACCGCTCGGCCTTTGGAAGCAGAATCAGAGGACAACGTACTGAATAACTGGTGGGAGATGTACGTAGATGGTGCATCAAGTGCAAAGGGTTGTGGTGGCGGAGCCGTGATCACATCACCCGAAGGATTCAAAGCATACTACTCCATTCATTTTGATTTTAAAGTAACCAACAATGAGGCCGAGTATGAGGTCCTTATTGCAGGTTTAAAGTATGCAAAGGCCCTAGGCACCGATCGGTTAAAAGTCCGCTCAGACAGCCAGTTGGTGGTCAACCAGGTAAATGGTACGGCTGAAACAAAAGAAGAAAGAATGAAAGCATATAAAGAACTGGCCGAGGAACAAATAAATAAGTTTGGACATGTGGTGCTCGACCAGATCTCCAGAATAAAGAATGTCGGGACAGATATCTTATCCAAACTGGAAAATGCGGCCCTCGATGACCGAGCACAGATGATCCCAGCTCACATCCACCGGTTTGCCCATTGGGAAACCCTGACAACCCCAGCAATCATGGTCCTTTAGGTGGAGGCTATCTCTTATGCCGTTCCTAGTTGGGTCACAGACATGACCAACTACCTAAAGGACGGGACCCTCCTAGAAGATAAAAATTATGCATATAATATGACTTGCATTCAGAGGAGGGCTTCTATGTTTGAACTAGTGGATGGGCAGTTGTAAAAAAAGACGTTCGGAGGGCCTTATCTAAAGTGCCTTCCGCCCGCTCTAGCAGCTACAGTAATGGAGGAAATTCATGAAGGCATCTGTTCAAACCATCAGGGGCCCAAGACACTGGCAAGAAAAATCATTTTGCAAGGATATTATTGGCCGACCATCCAACATGACTGTTTTTCGCATACCAGGAAGTGAAAAGTTTGCCAGCTATATGCATCAGTTCCCGGACGGCCAGCCACTTTCTACACTCCAATGACCATTTCTCTTCCATTTGCTAGGTGGGAGATCGACTTGCTAGGACCCCTACCTACTGCCCCCAGAGGATGAAAGTACATCATCATCGGTATAGATTATTTCACCAAATGGGTGGAGGCCGAACCACTGGCTAGCATCACAGATGTCAAGTATCAAAAGTTCGTCTGGCAAAACATTATTCGCCGTTTCGGCCTCCCTGAGCAGATCGTCACAGACAACGGAAGGCAGTTCGTGAGCAGGAATTTCGAAAATTACTTGGTCAAATGGGGGATCAAACATTCCAGAGCATCTGTAGCATACCCCCAAGCAAATGGCCAAGTAGAAAATATGAACCGTACCATTATGGATGGTATGAAGAAAAAACTTGAACATTGTTCCTCATCATGGCCAGATCAATTAAATTACATCCTATGGACGTATAGGACCACACCCCGAACGGCCACAGGAGAAACACCTTTTTCCTTCGCTTACGGTTTCCAAGATAAGGTTCCAACAGAAGTCCTAGTTCCCACGAACCGAAAGGTGCACTACAACCCATAACGCAACGAGGACAATCTACGGACTGAACTGCACTTCATTGAGGAAAGGAGGGATCTTGCCACAAGACGGATGGAGGAATATCACAGGGCGACAAGAAGATACTTCGACAAACAAGTGAAAATTCGAAAAAATCGAAGTAGGGGATTTGGTCCTCAGAAAATGAGAAAAGAGCAAGCCTCTCGAAGGCGGAAAAATGGCCCAAAACTGGGAAGGCCCTTATCGGGTCTGCAAGAAATATGCTTCAGGAACGTTCAGCCTACAATCTACTGAGGGCCGACCGGCAGGAACATGGAATGTTGAACATTTGAGGAAATTCTACCAATAAAAACGGCTGTTGCCACCTCTTGTAAAAAAAAGTAAAGAGAGGGAGACATAACTTCCAGGAAAGTCTCACCTCAGCTTTTAACATGTGAAATCATTCTGGATGACCGAATGAGGAACATGTTAACAGTTTGGAGGGAGCCATTATCTTAGCTAAGTTTTGACCTTGGCCCGACCGAGCAAAGGGTCCAAAACAGTTTGAAGGTAATGTCAAGACATAAGTATGGACGAGCCGAGCGCCATTCGGTAACACGGATGAGCCGTCCGGGGGATCGGAACTATGGTTTTTAAATCTCGCCTCAGTCATTAGCTTCAATGGACCCTGACGACATGTGATCGAAGGAAAAAATTCTTAGGCAATTGATTTGGAAGTGAGTCGCGATTTTAGCTATAAGTAGGAAATGATCCGATCAGGGGATCTTGTTTATAGTTTGAAAATTGTTATCTCAAACCCCTAATATGGATGATCCCGATCGGAGAAAACCGGACGGATAACATCGGAATTATGGGTTTGGAAGATAGAAGGAACAATACAATAGCATGATCAGGGAACGAATTGATCTTTATTCTTCGGCATTACTGGCCGGAAAGTACAAGAAAAATCAAGGATAATACAACAAAAGCAAACTATGCTACTGGATGATCCCCGGTCAGGGAGGATACAAGTTGAGGATCGCCAGAATGCCCTGAAACTTCAGGAACTGCTTTCTGCCTCTTCTCAGTAACCCGATCATAAGTATTGCCGAACAGATCATCAAAACCTAATTCATCAGGATCGAACGGCTTTGGGAAATGTTCCATGATTAGGTCAAGATTCCGATCGAGTAGCAGATCTTGGGCCTGTTTCACTGTCTTCTCAGTCAAAACATCCAAAAAGGCTTTTCCTTCCGACGTGCTATCGAAAAGCTTGACCCTCGCCTTGATTGGGTCCTCACTCTCACGCAGAAATTGACCAAGATGAGGTCCCAGAAACTGCCGAGCGGTGTTCTCCAGGGCAACATTTAGCCCTTTCCCTCGTTGATAATCGATCACCGCTTGACTGGTAATCTTGGAAGTATTGGTAGTATAAGGATCGGGAGGATTTTCTCCCTCAGCCTTGTCAAACCTCATCCCAGCAGATTTGGCCACCTTCACCTTAGCCTTGAGATCCTTAATATCCCGATCATGACGGTGGATCCTCTCCTCCATCTCGGCCCATTCGGCCATCGCTCTCTCACCTTTGGTGGCACGGTCCTGCAAGTCCGTGATCAGCTTACGAGCAGCAGATAGAAGGGTCTGACTATCATCCCGGTCGTTTGCCAGGAGCTTCATTTCCTGTTCGGCCGCCAGGAAAGCCTGGTGGTAATATACGTCGGCCTACAAACGGCAGACAGGGTCAGAGGAGGTATAAGAAGGTCAAAAAATAATAAACAAAGTTTGAAAGGATCCATACCTTGAGGGACTCAAGATGACCTGCCTCAACCAAGTCAGACCAATGGGCCAGGTTGGAGAAACTGGGGGGGACCTTCAAAGAAGTACTACACCACATAGAAGCGGGTGTCTGCCCGAACAGGTATCTTCCCTCTGCCCGAAGCTCGAAGTTGGAAAACTCCACAAACATCCGATCATTGACCGGCACGTTGTTAAGAACTGCATTCTTGGGCTTAAGAGGGAGAACATGTTTTTTAGGCTCAGTCTCTGGACCGGTCAAATCTACTATATGATCGATCGGGACAAGCTGGGTACCGTCATTTCCCCGACGCCTTTTTCCAAGTTTGTTCGGCATCATTCTGATTTTCAGCGATCAATTTCTCCTAGCCTTTCCCAGTAGAGGCAGTCGAGATAGGAACAGGTGTGGAACGCCGAGCGGCAGCAAGAGGAATCACACCTGCAAAGAAAGGAAACAAAGCTAAGAAACTAAACTGAACGAAGATTGATCAGACTGAAAGCAAGCAAACTTACCATATCAAGCAGCCAACATCTTGGAAGAAGTGACAAAAGATCGAAGATTCCGAGAACCTCCCAGATGCAGAGATTCAGACTGAGAAAGAAGAACGACATCCAACTTAGGTTCAGAATCCCGAACTGGGTAAGCATTCCACCGATAGGGATATGGAAATGACTCACCCACACGGACGAAAAGAAATCTTTCCTCCCAGTTAGATGGAGCAGTAGGGTTCTCCGTGAACAACTGACGGTCAGCTCGAGCCACCAACTTCAAATACCCAGTTGTCCAGTAAGGCTGATAGCAGTAATGGTACAAGAACAGATCAACGTTAGGAGTAGTCCTCAGTTCATGGTACCGAATGATGAAACGTTCAGGATGCGATAGGTGTTGGGCACGAACTGAGCCAGAAGAACAGAAACTCGACGCAAAAAATCTATGACGAACGGGTGCATGGGGATACGAAGCCCAGTTACCAACGAGTCAAGATGAACAAGCACGTGCCCCCGGACGGTGCCTCATTGGATGCTTAATGAATCCATCATAGAATTCCCTAGGGGGAGGAAAAAGTTGGCGAATCTGCCATTCGGCGTCCTCAGGAAGGCATTGCCTTTGTTTCCGGATACGGGTGAAGTGCAAAAGGATGTGAGGTGGCCGTTCGGGCATCCCCTTGTTGTAAATGGAGAGATCATCACCCGATAGGCACCCATCATCTGGGAGAGTTTGTTCGGGCCGTTTCAATACAGAAGGTTTTGTGGAGTCAGGTACTTGGGATGATGAGCCCCCGACTTTATTATCAGGGGAAGTTTTCCCTCTAGGACGACGAATGAGCGACATATCTTCTTCTTCTGAAGAGCCGAAGGAGAATAGCATAAAAAATAAGAATGGAGCATGAGCATTCTAGAGAGAGAAAGCTCAAAGAGAAGGAAAAGATTGAAGAAGCAGCAAACAATTGAGAAGGAAGCACCTCTCCTCTTATAGAAGAAAGTGTCGCCCAAAACCTAGACTCCATGAAGGACACATGGCAGAATGTGGTTGCTAGCAATTATGACATATTTATGATAACTCTAGCATGTACCCTGAACGGTGTACGTATCAATGGACATCCCGAACCAAGGTTGACAAAAGCCTGTATGATTACACCAAGCAAAAAGATAAGATGGTCGCCTCGAACGGGGAATTTTGATCGAATGTATGAATCAATGGATGACCGAAAGAGAAACGTGTTAACAATCCGGAGGAAACCATCATATTAGCTAAGTTTGGACCACAAAAGGTTCCAAATGGTTTGAAGGTGAGGACAAATCAATAAACGTGAACGATCCGAGCGGCATTCGGTAACACGGATGAATACAGAATTCAAGCTAATAATTTGGAAGTATCTCTACTTTAGCTATACGCAGGAAATATCCCGAACAGGGAATCCTACCAATAGATTGAAAGTAAGATTCTTCAAACCCTTAGTCTAAATGATCCGGATCAGGAAAGAACATGTGGATTAGCGTCAAAAAATGGTTGCTACAGCCAGGTCCTACAGAAATGGCCGAACCCCAAATGACAAGAAAATACGGATCAAAGAACACGAGAAATGGCCAAGTTCTACAGAAATGGCTGAACCCTGAATGACAAGAAAATACGGATCAAAGAACACGAGAAACGGCTAAGTCCTATAAAACTGGCTGAATCCCGAATGGCAAGGAAAAGGAGGATCAAAGAATACGAGAAACGGCTAAGTCCTATAAAATTGGCCGAATCCCGGAGAAAAAAGTGAAAATAACAGAAACAAAATAAAGAAAGCAGTTGGGAAAACAACTAAGTTATATTCATCGGCTCTACCGACCGGGAGATACAGTGATCTTAAAAATCGAAATAAAAGGGTTCCAGAATAAAAGCTAATCTACGGATCCTAAAGCTGATCTTCATCTTCATCTTCATCCTCTTCTTCATCAGAGGGAGGATCCGACTCTAAACCAGCCTCATGATCGGCCATCCGCTTCATATCCCGTTCGTATTTTTCGAACTGGGCATGGACGATTGGGACTAGGGGAAGATCGGAGGCATCGATCGGTCTCCCCAGGCTTTGTTGTAGCTGATCCAAAAAGGGCCGCAGAATGTGCTGGTAGCCCTTGACATAGAGGTTCGAGGCCAGGGAATCATTCCAACCTTTGCCCCGGGGATCCTTATCCAACAGGTCAACTCTTGCCTTACGCCGTTCACCCCCCCCCCCCCCGTGGGAACTTGTCAATATGAGCCCCAAAAATTGCTGGGAGATGTTGCCGGGCATACTCCTCCTTGATGACAGAAAAATCATCAAAAGATTTGAACGCTTCCCGTACGGCGGACAGGTCCACATTCACTTCAGCAGGACCGTCCGGGATGCAAGGGGCCATCTCTTCAAATTTAATTTGAACAGCCTCAGCAGCCAAGACTTTGGCTTGGGAAGCAGCTAACTGGACCCGAAGCTCGCCCAGCTCCTCCTCTAGCTTCTGTTTTTGCTCTGCAAAACCCTTCCGTTCGGCCTCAGCAGCAGTGTCAGCAGTGGCAGCCTGCTCTGCAGAGGTTTGGGCAATGATCAGATCCCATTCCTTGGCCAAACGGGACTCCCTCAGCTGCAAGCTGTACAAACACATCAGCAAGGCCCCGTTCGGGGATAAAATATGAGATGATGGTTACATGATAAAATGTGAAACAAAGTATAGGGAAAACAATGTACCTTCAAGGCCGTTAAGGCCACACATTCATCTGCCCGATCGACTGGCATCTTGGGGAGCGGGAAGTTATTAAAGTAGGTAGAGGTGGACCAGACTTGGCTCGTAGAGGAACTAGTTTTTTCCAAAATCTCATGAACAAGATCCTCCAGAGTGATCCGTTGGATCTGTCCTACAAGATTGGTAGTATTGACCTGATTGGCCCCCAGGGTTGTATCCTGGGCGGACTGGAATTGCTCTAAGAAGAATTGCATTTGCTCAGACCCAAACGGGTTATCAATCAGCATATCATCAGGCTCCTGATGATGGGGAACCTGTTGAATAGGGTCAGGCTCCTGAACGGGCTGAGGAGGCCCATTGTTTTGTGAAGCGCTGAGTGATGGCTTGGGCTGAGGATTCTTCTTGGATTTCTTCCTCTTTCCTACTCCACCGGCAACAAGCACACGGCTGTCATCCATGGGAGCGTCTGGATTGGGGGCTGAAAAATAACAAAAAGGAAAAGGTTAGTACCGAGCGGTCTTATCACATGGGAAACAAAGAGGAATGGAATGTTTCTCGCACGGGAAGGACCGCCTGGCCCATGACACTTTGTTTTCAGTCAAGTAGACCCAGGAATACGGGCAGTACCTATCCCGGCATTGACAAGCCGATCGGAAGTCAGGTACTTCATAATGTTGCACTTTTTATCCCGCTCCACGGCGAAGACATCTTTGCTAATTTCCTCCGTAAGCAACGGTTCTGGAGTTTTACGGGGAAAAGCGTTCCATTTCTTCGGGATTAGACCGTCCAAGATGAAGACAAAGAAAAACTGATCCTTCCACCCCTTAATAGAGGTCAGGTTATCGGTGAAGAGTATGTGACCCGTACGAGCGCTAGCAGCCAGAAACCCATGTGTTTGCTAAGGGGCCACTTTAAAAAATTGATGAAATAACTCTAAACGGGGCATGGCCTTGGCATCCACACAGCGACAGATGAAGCCGGCCATTACTCAATAGGAATTCGGCATGATTTGGGCCGGTACTACCTCGTAGAAGTTAAAGAAGGATACGAAAAATGGGTGTAATGGAAACCTAAGCCCAGCTTTCACTGAGTCTAAATGGACTACCACCATCCCAGGAAGGTGACACGTTGGATGAAACCCGGCCTGGATACGGAAGTCCACTGGATCCAGGATTAGAGTTGGAATTTGGCCCCTATTATGAGAGGTTAGTTTCGTATCGTCTGATTCATTGCCAGAAGAGGAGGACCCATCGGAAGAATCCTCTGCCGCTCCACTAACACCCACCGCCGCCTCATTGGCTGCATCAGCAAAAGGAACGATTATGGCGTTCACGGTGGCAGCATCATGAACATCCCCTTGGGAGGTCGAGTCCGAATCAGGGGAACACGGTCGAGAAGACATATCGATCGGAACCAGGAATATAAAAAATGAGAAAGGGATGAGAAATACCTGAACACACAGAAACTTGGGAGTCCTAGAGAGAAGGTAGATCTAAAGCACGAAGGAAATGAGAATTCGAAACCCATAGCCAAGGAACTAAGGCCTATTTATAGCCTGACAAGCGTCGTTTCGTCAGCCAACCAGATAAAGACACATCACTAGGAGCGTTTGGGAAACATGTGTCACACAGGAAAATAAAGGACAGTAATCATGACGATTATGGAAAACTGAAACGACAACCACAAGTAGGTCGTTACATCAGGACACCGGGAACCGACGAGAACTATATCTTGATCGACAATCGGTGTAAACTTTCTACTTCCGTATGCACTCATTATCATTCGAGACATCGGAAGTGGGGGACTCGTGTTGGGATATTGGACCGAAGGCCCAATACCCGGATCAAAGGCCCAAAATATCCAGCCCAATAAACAGCCCGTAATCCAGGCGAAGAACAGGCTCAATGAGATATATGCCCCGAACGGGGATCGGGTCAACCAGGGTACTTAGGCCAGATCAATGGTGTTGCAGCATGGTCCATCATCCCGTTCGGGAAACAGATAGCTGGCAAGTGGCAGGGCGCAATAAATGCTGGAGTATGGCATCAACTAGTGGAAGCATGGCCATTCAAGTGGCTGGATTAACGACCAATCAGCATGGAGCACCCCATACCTCCCATTAGTGTAAATAGAGGGATTAGTCTCATTGTAAAGGGTTAACATTTTGATACTCAAGGCCTAGAATAGCTTTATTACTCTTGTTCTTGTATTAATCACTATTCCGACGTACCGTTCGGAAAGTTTTCTGTGTAATCCGCGGATTGCATAATACAAGTGGGCTCTTGAGATTATTATTATTCAGCTTTTATATTTTGTTATACCCTCGATTTATTATCCACATCCTGAAATATCCAAAGCATGTGTTGGGCTTTCGGATCTACGGGACTTAACCTCAACAACATCCATTTGCCAAATCTCATAATCAAAATGAGCGGCAATTGCTAAGAGAATCCGAATTTATTTAAGCATGGCAACTGGCAAGAATGTTTCATCATAGACTATACCATGAATTTGTTTGTAACCTTTCGCCACTAAACGTGCTTTATAGACATTTACATTGTCATCTTTGTCTAATTTCTTTTTGTAGATCCATTTGCACTCAATGGTTCTACAACCATCAGGTAGATCAACTAAGTCCCAGACTTGATTGTCGACCATGGATCTCATTTCGGATTTCATGGCTTCTAGCCAATTATCGGAGTGAGGGCTCGATATTGTTTCTTGATAGGTCAAAGGTTCATCTTCGTCTACTAATAATACGTCGCGATGCTCACTTAAGATAAAAATGTATCTAACTGGATCGTTATGTACCCTAGATGACCTCCTTGGAGCGAGTGCTACCTCAGGTGTATCCAAACAAGTTGTGGCTGAGATTGTGGGACCCTTTGCATAGTCTGACTATCTAGAACTTCTTGAATTTCTTCAAGTTGTATTTTACTCTCACTGGTTCTTTCAGAAAGAAATTCTCTTTCTAAGAAGACACCATTACGAGTAACAAACACTTTGTTCTCTGATGGGTTGTAAAAGTAATATCCTTTTGTTTCCTTAGGATAACCCACAAATTAAACAAGCACTTATCTGATTTGGGTTCAAGCTTATTTGAAAGTAAACGTTTTACATAAACTTGACAACCTCATATTTTCACAAAGGTTAGACTAGGAACCTTTCCTGTCCATATCTCATATGGTGTCCTATCTGTTGCCTTTGTTGGAGCCCTATTGAGTATGAATTCAGCGGTTTCAAGAGCATAACCCCTGAAAGAGATTGGTAGTTCAGCGAGACTGATCATGGAACGAACCGTGTCTAACAGTGTCCGATTTCTCCGTTCGGACACACCATTTTGTTGTGGTGTACCTGGCGGAGTGAGTTGTGAAACGATTCCACAGCTTCTTAGATGGTCACTGAATTCCTGACTCAAATATTCACCACCTCGATCTAATCGAATGGCTTTTATTGTTTTGCCAAGTTGATTCTGAACTTTATTCTGGAATTCTTTGAACTTTTCAAAAGCTTCATGTTTATGCTTCATTAGGTACATATAACCAACCCACTGAAGTCTTCAGTGAATGTTATGAAGTACTCAAAACCTCCTCTGGCCATTGTTGACATTGGCCCACATACATCCGAGTGTATGAGGCCGGTCCATCCAATAAAACGTGAGCTCTTTCACCTTTACCAGTAAATGGTGAGTTGGCCATTTTACCCAATAAACAAGATTCACACTCCTCGATTGATTCAAAATCAAAAGAGTCAAGAAATCCACAAGAATGGAGTCTTTTAATGCGTTTCTCATTTATATGACCTAGCCTACAATGCCAAAGGTATGTTGGGTTTGAGTCGTTAGATTTAAACCTCTTTGTATTTATGTGATAGATGGGTATTTCAAGGTCTAGAACATAAAGTCCATTTATAAGACTAGCACTAGCATAAAAGATCTTATTAAAATAAATAGAACAATGTTGTTCTTTATTATGAAATGAAATCCTTTCTTGTCCAAACAAGAAACATAAATTATATTCCTGCTAATGGCAGGTACATGATAACAATTATCAAGTTCTAAAACTAAGCCCGTGGGCAAACTTAAAGTAAATGTCCTTATTGCTAATGCTGCAACTTTTGCACCGTTGCCTACTCGTAGGTCAACTTCACCTTTAGCCAGCAATCTACTCCTAGTTAGTCCCTGCACATTTGAACAAATGTGAGAACCACAACCGGTATTTAATACCCATGAAGTGGTAGTAGTAGTAACATTTACTTCTATCACATAGATACCTGAATTGGAAACGTCACCATGCCCCTTCTTTTTTAGTTCCTCCAAATATGCCTTGCAATTCCATTTCCAATGGCCGGTTTTGTTGCAGTGGAAACATTTTTGCTCTTCTTTAGAAGTAGAGCTGGCAACAGATTTGCCTTTACCCGAGTTCTTAACCAGATTTTTGGATTTCTTGTTTCCACCAACCTTGCCTTTACCAGGCTTCTTGAATCCCTTTCCCTTTTTGATCATCAAAAACGTCACCCCGATTTTTATTGATGTTTTGCTCAGCGGAGTTGAGCATTCCATGCAATTCGGTTAATGTCTTTTCAAGACCATGCATATTATAGTCCAGGATGAACTAGTCATATGCCGGGGTGAGTGATGCGAGAATCACATCAGTAGTCAACTCTTGAATAATTGGAGATCCAAGTCTTTCCAAGTGGTCCCTATACCCAATCATCTTGAGTACGTGAGGTCTAACTGGGCCCCCATCAATAAGCCTTGTGTGGAACAGAGCTTTGGTTGTCTCGAACCTTTCGATATGTGCTTGTTTCTGAAACAAGTTCTTGAGTTCATTAGAGATGTCATGTGCACGACGATTCAGAAAGTGTTTCTGAAGATTTGCTTCCATGATGATTAACATCACATAAGTGACATCAACTTCATCACGGACATGCCTTTCATACGCATCTCTAGTGGCTCTAGAAGCATTGGCCGCTGATTCAGCAGGAATTGGTTGATCATGGACATATTCTTTACGATCTTGTCTGAGAACAATTCTCAGATTCCTATCTCAGTCCATGTAATTAGTCCCATTAAGTTTTTCCTTCTCAAGGATTGATCGCAGTGAAAAAGTTGTGTTGGTGGTCATATTAACTACACCAAATAATGCAAAGAATTTTAAATAATGCTCAAAATAACTCCCACTAAATTAAATAGAAAGCCCCAAATACAGTTGATGGATAGTCTACCCGGGGGTATCTATCCGAAGGGTTACTACGGGGAGTAACCAGGGAGAAGTCAGAGCAAAAGTAAGAGAGAGAGTATATTGCTGGGAATGTAGTGAGCGATTTTAGCTTGGATTACAAATGGGGAAAAAGGGGCACTATTTATAGTAGTAATAAATGCCAGATAGGGACACGTGTCATCATTCTGGTGGTTGAGGGGTCACCTCAACGGGGTGGCACTGACACTCGCATGTGGCCGCATTAAATGCGGTGGTTGGATGTGACGTCTGTACTTGGTACGTTGATCCAGCACATGTGGGTGGGAGATTCTGTCGAGGAGAAGCCTTCGGCCTTAGATGATTAACCAAAGGCTCTTCCTTCCGGGGGAACCCTAGCTGCCGAGGGCTCTAGGTGCCGAGGGCTGCTGTTTTTACTGTCTTCTCCCAGTGTCCTCGTATGCCTGAAAAAACCGTTCTGTGAGTATCTGGAGCCTTCGGCCAAGGGGCCGAAGGCACCCCCTCTGTGCATTGTTGGTTGCTTGGTACTTGGGGCGCTGTGATTTGGCCCTGTTGTGTTTCCTGGGCCTATTGGGTCTTGATAAGAGTAGTAGGAATCTATGGGTCGGGGGTCCCTGGGCCATATACTCCATCACGAGTCCCTCACTCCTTTTGCCGAAAGGTACTTGAGGGAAAAGGAGTAATTGTGTTTGTCCTCTGCCGTTGTTCTGTCGTAGTTTGTAAAGTTTGTGAGTAGTTCGTTGTGTTCATGTTTCAGCCGAGGGCAGTCCCTCAGTTACCCACATTCCGGGACTTGAGGGATCATGTTTGTTGTTTGTGGGAGTTTTTTTTTTGATATTTTTTTGTATTTTGAGACTTTTCCCGAAGGGGTTCTCCAGTCCCCCACTCCTTGAGGCACTCGCAAAGTGGTGAAAAGGAGTAGAGTAGTGCCTACCTGCAATATGAAGCCGAGAGGTGACGCTTTTCGTTTCATTTTTGGGGGATGCCTCGTTAAAAACCTCATTGGAAAAAACCCTGTGGGAAAAAAATCCAATGAGGGAAAAAGAGTGCACCGATTTTCCCCAATGATGAGTCGAAAAGGTGAAACCATGGTCTGAAATGAGTGGCAGTATTGTTGCCGAAGGCTATCCTTGTCTGAGGGCGCGTGTGTCACTTTGCCGAAGGCTCGCTTTTGATATCCCGGGGGATGCCGAAGGGGAGCCCTCAATTCATGAGAATGAGGGCGCGTTGAATGTAGGTGATATTTCCTGTGTTGTCGAGGGGTCCCTTATTTGTTGACAAGTGGGGGGCTTTGGTACCCCGAGGGGCTTCCTTGTTACGTAGCCGGGGGCAGCCTTTGATGAAGGTGTGCTCCTCGGGGGCTACGTGGTCCTCAATGTGTTTGAGGGCTGAGTGTTCCCGAAGGGTGTGCCCGTTGTGAAGTCGTGGGCTTCTGAAGGAGTGAGCCCGAAGGCACATGTGATGTATTATGAGGGGCATTGGCCGGGAGCACTTCTGGATAAGTGTACCCGGGGGCTCCTCCTGATGAAGTGGAGTGAAGGAGACAGCCCGGGTTCCCAGAATATAGCCGTTGTAATAGAGCCGTTGGAAGATGTAACGTCAGAAATAAAGCCGTTGGAGGGGGGCCTCCACGTGGCGTGCGTTCGTTGGCTGCCTGTGGGCGGGCGTCACCGATTGGGCAACTCGACGGTTTGTAATGATGGTTTTGTAACCAGAGGCCCGGTTTCCGGGCCCAAGCCCGGATCTGGGCACCTATAAATACCCCAAGGACAGGCCATTCTCCCTTTACGCATCCTTTATCGCTAGCGAAGCCCTGCCGGATTTTCTAGAGAGAGAAACTCCTGCCTTCGGTCAAAACCAGTTTTCAGAGGTCAGTTCTCCTTCTGTTCTCCATTGCCCTCAGTGCAGCTTGCTTGTTTGGTGAGTTTAGTTCATACACTTTAGGTTGAGTGTTAAAATCCACTAGGTAGCCTTCGGTTAAGGAATCCACGTACTGTAGTAATTACAAAAATGTCGTCCCAAAGCGATTCACAAAACATCTCGAGGGAGCCCTCGGCTGGGGAGGAGAGCGTTTCAGACGTCGGGTCTACAAGTAGTCAGTCCTTGGAGGACGTTGATGCTGCCCTCGCCATGGAGATCCAGAAGGAACTGGTGACTGAGGCCGAAGCGGAAGATTTTGAGCAAGTAAATGAAGACGAGGAGCTGGCCCTCGCCGTTCAAGTTGCAGAGGAGGAGGAGCAAAAGGAGAGTATGAAGGTCACCATCGCCGTGCCCCCCCCCCCCTCGTGGTGCTGGTGAAGCAGGGAGCTCTCGGCCTATGAACCCGACGCCTCTAAGGGTGGCCCCCGGGAATAAGCAGGAAAAGACGAAGGCTGCTCCCAAGAAGAAGGGTAGGGTTGCTGATCAAGGAAGACCTATTGATATGCCCGAGGGGTACTCTTGGTTGAATACCGCTGCCCTCGAGATAAGGTCAAAAGCTGACCGGGAGGATCTTTTCGTCACTCAGTTGCATGTGGGGCCTTCAGCCGTAGTGGTGGTGCCGGGTCCTGATGATGTGCTCTCCCGGGCTCCCGAGGGTTGCATCACCGTCCATATTCTGTCCGTATACATGGGTCTCCGGTTCCCACTACACCCATTCCTTCGGGAATATCTTAGGTACGTGGGTCTGGTCCCTTGCCAATTGACGCCCAATAGCCACTCATATGTGGCAGGCTTCCTGAACCTTTGCCGGTCCTGAGGGGTGACCCCCAGCCTGGATTTGTTCTTCCAGAGTTTCAACCTCTGTCGGGGAGGTCACGCGAATGCCGAGGGCTTCGCGAACCTGCAGCAGATAGCCAGGTGGAAGCTGTTTACCGAGGCGCCTTCATCAAATAAAGGCTGGAAGGAGCGATGGTGTTACGTCAGAGTGGATGATAGCCCCTTCCCGAGGGAGCTACGGGATCGTTTCCGACGGCATCCGAAGGTCGGAAATGCTGCTCTCGAGAAAGATGGTTTGATTATAGCCAAGATCCCGGAGGGTCGCACAAAGAATGTATCTATCAAAGACTACACCCTCGATAAGGATCTTTATGCCCTCGGCTTCCGGAGATATCGCTTTATCAGGGAGACCGACGAGAAGTACCCTAAGTTGAACAAAGCCTTCGAGGGAGCTGGAGGTTGGTGCCGAGGGCGCTGAGTTTTTGCACTCAGGATTTTTTTTTGATTGTCTGTTCACGCTTTTTACCCCTCGGTCTAACTATTTTTTGTTGTTTGCAGGCGCGAACATGGATGCAGGGAAACTCTTCGCCTTGAAGAAGAAAAAGGGCAAGGCCTAGGCTCAGAAGAAGGACCCTTCGGCCCAGCAGCCCGTTGAGGCCTTTTTCCAGAAGGAGATACCGGAGCCCTCCGCTGTGGCTACCGTTGCTGATGTGGCCGAGGGGGCCACGAACAAGAAGAAAGGCAGTAAGGGGGTAGATCCCCCTGCCAAGCAGCAGAGATGTCCTGGGGATGTTGCTGATCAGGCGGCCCCCTTGGTGATCATAGAGGATCGCTCCTCTCTCGAGCCCTCGGTTGGCACTGCGGCGACAGCTCGGACAGACCTTCCCCCGGGAGGCTTCCCCCGGGAGATTCTGCAACTCTCCCTGGCTCCGGGAGCTTCCGTGATGCATGGCTCGGCCGAACCGAAGGCCTTCCTGAGGGGGATCACTTCAGTGATGGACAAGGCGACCCTCTCGACCTATGACGATGAGGCCCTCGAGAGCAAGATCTTCCGATCTTCTCTAACTGTAAGTTGTTTCCCTTGTCCTTGTTTTAACATTTAATACATTTCCAACATTCGTCTAACTCCTCTGTTCGTTGTTTAACAGGCTTGCATAGCCCTCGGGGAGCATGCACAAAGGCTCGAGCAGTGGCGCCTCCACAAGGCGGAGCAGGATCAAAAGATGAAGGAGCTCGTCCTCAAGAACTCTGATGCTGTGAAGCAGATGGCTCAGCTGGAGTAGAACCTTCGGAAGGCTACCGAGGGGGCTGAGCAGAGGATGAAGGCTGCCGTGGAGGAGGCCAGACTCGAAGCCGAGAGGGTCGCCGCTGAGGCCTCCAAGAAAGCTGCTGAGGAGGCGGAGTCTGCCAATGCCGAAGCCATCGCCAAAGCTCGAGAGGATGCTGTCGCTGCATTCATGGCTGAGGGCTGGAAGACCGAGGAGCGGCAGCAGTGGGTGGCCTCGGTTGTCGAGTCTTCGGTGGATAGCTGGGTGAAGGGCCCCGAGGCCGACTGGATGGCAGAAAAGGGCGACAGCTACTATCAAGGGGGTGAATTCTTCACCCAACATCTAGTGTACCGGAGGCTTGCTAGGCATTTCAACGTCTCCCTCGAGGAATTTGACCCTTCGGCGTATGGCCTTCCTCCTCTGCAACCGGATGTAAGAAACCCCCTCCCCCCGAGCGAAGAAAGGCCGATGATCCATGACTCCATGATGATGGGGGGGGGGGGGTCCGGCAAGGGTGGTGCCGACGATGCTGCCGGGGAAGAGGTCACCTCCAAAGCTGCCGAGGGGGACGCCACTGCCGAAGTTGCTGATAAGATTTGTATTTAGGGATTTTTGTGAATGATCTACTGTAATGAACTCTGCAGCCCTCGGCTTCGGCCCGTTCGTAACAAACGCTTTATTACTCTCCTTCTGTTGTATTTGAATACTTACTCTGAATGAATGGGACGCCTTCGGGCTTTTTCTTTATGTGATTGCTTTTCCTTCGTTTCCTTCATGTTTTGTGTATGAATGTGGGTTTGTATAATGATTTGGCCGAGGACCCGTTTTTGGGACTTGGAAAGTTTTCTAAGTGTAGTCGTGCCCTGAGCTTTCGGTTGGGTATTTCCTTCTGATCTTGTGTGGCCAGCCTCTGTTGACCGAGGGTTGATGATTTAGGACTTCGACCTGTAGGGGGCCAAGCATTTAGGACTTAGACATTTTTCTAAGTGTAATGCATCATGTAGCCTTCGGCTACCATGGTCCCTTATCTGCATGATGATTAGGCCGAGGGCCCAATCTTTAGAACTTGGAAAAAGTTCCTAAGTGTGAATTAGCCGCCTAGCCTTCGGTCAGTGGGCATTTCTTGCTGCATGAAGTGGGGTGACCCTCGTTGCAATGTGAGTTTGCCGAAAGCCACACACTTTATGACTTAGAAGTTTTTTCTAAGTGTTTCCTGTTGCTGGCCTTCGGTGAGGGGACCCTTCGGCATAGTGGCACTCTCTGAGGGCAGCCTACTTTGTGGGCCTAGAATAATTTCCCTTGTCACGCAAGACTGGCCTGCAGCAACAAAAGCCTTCGGCTGTTGTCATGTTTCCACAGTGTTGACTTAGGAAATTTTGTAGTCCAAGTGCAGCATGAAAAAAACAGACTCCCTCGGGCAATGCCTGGGTGTATCCCCTCGGCATCTAGTGAGGTGCCAGAGGTAATTCTTGTTTGGACTTTGCCAACATCTGATAGCATTTGTTGTATAGTAGCCTTCGGGGACGTTTTTGAATTGTTGTTGAGTGAACCTATCAAATTCTGTAGGATTTGAGCCTTCGGTTTTGATGTAGCCGGAGGCAATCAAAAAATGGACTTAGCCATTTGTTGATGATACTTGTTGAATAGTATCTTTGGTAATTAGGAGCTTCCAGGTACCAGAGGTGTTCCCGTGGGGGGCCCTCGGTATGTATCGTCTTGTAATGCCGAAGGGCGTTCTGTCGTGAATTGTTGGAGTGGTGTACTCATTGATTTCTCGCTGAGTCTACTCCCCTTCACCCCCCCCCCCCCCCCCTTTGTGGTGGTGAAGGGAAGGCTTCAAGAAACTTGGTTTCTTGGTAAGGCGGAGCCTATCGGGAGGCAACAGAATACACCATTAGCTCCCCCCTCGGGTTAACCTTCTGAGTTTCGAGGGGACTGAGGGTCGTTTCCTGGGCACAAGACATGGTCTGTAGCCTGCCTCCCCTTGGGAGATGGCACGGAAAGCGCCTCAGTTTTGAAAGTCGTCCCCTCGACGCCAGACATAGTCCGTGGCCTGCCACACCCTTGGGGTAGTGGCGCGGGGAGTGTTTCGGTTTGGAAGTCGAATCCTGGGCACATTAGATGCCTGCCAATCCCTGGGGGAAATGGCACGGAAAGCGTTCCGTTTTTGAAAGTCGAATCCTGGGCATATTACTTGCCTGTCCTACCCTCGGGGTAGTGACGCGGAAAGCGTTTCAGGGAAGGGTTTTCATTTGCACACTGGTTGCAAATGGCCGGGGGCACTACGTGCTACCGGCACCGATAGGTGGCGCCTTCGGTATATGCGTCCTCGAGGGGTACGGTGACGTGCACTTTGTCACGGTGCATCAAAATAAATTCAATACTAAACACTTATACGTAGTATAGCGTAGTAGAGTTCGTATCCATAGGGAAAGGAATAATTCTCTTTTTATGATACTTAGTAAATAAAAAAGGGGGGATTTGGATTGAGTGATTTGATTTAATTAAGAACTAAGATGAACAACCTATATGTGTTTAATTCAAAGATAAAAAGGACTTGACATTGCTACTTTCCACTTGTTGATATATTTTAGTCGATCATTGTTATATCTATAACTTATTCCCTCTCGAATACTCAATCGGGGAGTATATCCACTTCATCGAGGGTAGTTATTAACAACGACCGTTCATTAATAACCCTTACTATTAATCAAATATAGAACAACGCCTTATATCGATTTAATAGTAGCATTTAATCTTTCTAACTCCTTGATGAAATCAATTGAGATTGATAACCTCAACACAACGGTTTCGGTTTAACCAACAAAATTAATCCCTCTTAAGTTTATTAACCACGACCGTGCATTAATAAACCGAAGTTACTTACTTATGAAACCATCAACGATTAACCATCGGTTCGTTGATCGTTTCTAGTAATAATTAATATATGAAACAAAACTAGTCGATCCTTTAAGTAATGTTCAAAATATTAATATGAAATATGAGTAGGAATTAATTAATATTCAAGGAAGAATATTATTAAAGAAGATGAATCCTACTATAATTAATATCAAGATGTTAACTAATTGTCATCTTAGCAACACTCCCCAACATTAATATAGAGGAAGAAAATATCATTCTAACCAATGTCGAGATGTTAACTAATTGTCATCTTATCAACACTCCCCAACATTAATATAGAGATGGTATTAAGGAAAGAACTATTAATTAATATTCAAGGAAAGAAGTTAAGAAAATAACTCACAACTTTAATAATCATCAAGTTTCAAGAGCAACACCAAGAATGGAAGTTTATAACAAATACATAAAGTATCTCCAAAACCAAAAGAGTAAAGATGGGTCTTCAATTTCAATTTCCTCATCCGACGAACTCTCTATAGTAATCACCCTCAGGATCCTGCAAAATCAAAAGAAATAACTTTCTCTCATTCTCTCATTTTGCCTAGGTGCCCTTTCAGGTTTTCAACCCAGCTTCCCACATTTTTTATTTTTTTATTATTATTTTTTTTTAATTTTTTTTATTTTTCACAATTCTCACAAACTCACTCTTATTTTTGCTTTATTTTTGCTTAAGCTGCCCTTTGTGGGTTTTCAACTTAACAAGCTGTTTTTTTGTTTTTTTTTTGTTTTTTGTTAGATAAAAATGAAAAGAGTAGGATTGTGAGCTTACCAGAATAATCTTAACACCCCCACACTTAGTACCTGACACTGTCTCTAGTGCCCGCCCATACCTCCACCGTGGTGTCTGTCTTCATCCATGTGGTCCCCGCCATAACCACCATCATTGCCTCCACCACCGGAACTCGAGTCTCCAAAATACCCCCATGTAGTCGGATCGTACCAAGAGGGTGCGGGAGGGGGATTTGCCATAGATGCAAATCCACACTGATGTGCCAAATAGGAATATAAAGCGCCATAGGTCCTACGCTGATCCTCCTCAGATCTCCGCCTGTCCTCCTCATACCTACGCCAGTCTGCTTGCCGCTGCTCCTCCATCCTCTCAATGCTCTGGTTGAGCGTGACCATGTTATCGAGCATTTGTTGCTCGAAAGGTGTGTAGTGGAATGCTTGAGGTTGTGGTTGTTCGGGTATGATTGGGGGTTCTTCGTCATCTTCATCTTGGATGGGTTCTTCATAATGATCCGGGATTGCCCCCGAAACTTCGTACCGAGGGGTCTTCTTTGAAAACACTGGGTGTTTGTTGAAGGTTGATAGGAGTGCGTACCCTCGGCACTTGGTGCCGAAGGGTCTTTTTTGAGGAGAAAACACTTGGTGTTTTTCCTCCTTCGTTGTAGGTAGTGCTTGACATGTTCCCTTGGCACTTGGTGCCGAAGGGTCTTGTTATGAAAAGGCCTTGGGCTGGGGGCTCATATGAGGGCTTGGCCGCTCATGATAGTCTTGTCTTCTGTTTTTGTGTCTTCAATATGCCTTCATTCTTCAAAATCGGAGGCCTTGGGCCGTAGGGTAATACATTCACTAGTTATGAGGGCTTGGCCTCTCTATTACTGATAAAATTTAACTAAGTGATGTACATTCCAATGTCTAGGGACCTCGGTCCCATTGGGGCGTTTAAGTTTGTAAGTTCCTGGTTTGATGATGGCCGCCACAATGTAGGGGCCTTCGAACTTTGGCGCCATCTTGCCGCCCTCGGTTGGTTGACTAGCTTCCCTTCTTCGGAGGACATAGTCCCCCACTTGGAATTCCCGGGAGCGGACTTTGGCGTCAATGTAACTCTTCACTTGCCTTCGGTAGTTTTCCGCGTGTATGAAGGCTTGCTCTCGGCGTTCTGAAATAAGGTGAAGGTCGAGGGCCATATTGTGTGACCCTTCAGGTCGGAAGAGTTACCTCATTGGGGGCCTTAGATTCAAATCCGTAGCAAAGGGAGAAGGGTGTCTCGCCTGTTGCTCGCCGAGGGGTGGTGCGGTAGGCCCATAAGATGTTTTGGAGCTCTTCTACCCAGCCACCCCCTTCGTCCTCCAGCTTTTTCTTTAGGCCCTCGAGCAAGGTCCGGTTGGCGTTTTCCACTTGACCGTTGCCTTGAGGGTAGGCAACAGATGAGAAGATGTGTTTGATGCCCCATGCCTCTAGGAGGGCACAGAAGGGGGCTGCCTCAATTGAGTCCCATTGTCGGAGATGATTTGCTGGGGGACGCCAAACCTTGTGAGGATGTTCTTGAGAACAAAATGACGGCACCTGGCCTCAGTAATGCTGGCGAGGGGCTCAGCTTCCACCGATTTGGTGAAGTAGTCAATGGCAACGATGATGTACCTGTTGTTGGAGGTACCCTTTGGTAGAGGGCCCACCAGGTCTATGCCCCATCGAGCGAAAGGTATGGAGGTGCTGATGGGGGCATAGTTGACCGCTGACCTGTTGGGGGCCTTCTGGAAGTGTTGGCACGCGGTACACCTTCGGGCGAGAACCGCACAATCCCGGGCCATCGTAGGTTAAAAGTATCCCTGGATTATGAGCCTCCGGGACATGGAGAAGGGTCCCTGGTGAGCTAAACAAGTGCCACTGCGCACTTCCTCCATTGCAACTTCGGCTTCATCTTGATGAAGGCACCGAAGTAATGTCCCGTTGTACGATTTTTTTATAAAGCCTTCCGTCTTCGATAGCGTAGCTGGGAGCCCTCAGCTTTGCTAGCTTGGCACGAGCCTCATCCTCGGGCAGTTGCCCTGTGGTGATGAAGGCGACAATATCTGAGATCCAGACCTCTTGCCTTTGTTGTATGTGCATGATGGGGCTAACATGTATGCTGGAGAGGCTGAGCTCCTCGATTTTGGCAATCTTTGAGATATGCTGAGGGGATTCGGCCGAGAACTTACATAAAATGTCAGCCTCAGAATGTGTCTCAAATACCTTGAGCAATTCTTTAGCCGCCTCCTTTTATTGTTTCATTCTTTCTTCCTTGGCTTCGTACTCCCCGGAAATTTAGCCGACGACTAACTTGGAGTCGCACTTGACGTGGATCTGTCGGGCCTTCATGTTAGCTGCCAGCCGAAGGCCACAGAGGAGGGTCTCATATTCGGCTTCATTGTTGGAGACCTTGAAGGAGAAGCGGACTGCGTAACAGGCCCGGAAGCCTTCGGGTGAGATGAGAACCACCTCTCCTCCACATGCTTTGACAGCGGAGGAGCCGTCGGTGTAGAGGGTCTACCAATCGTCCGAGGGGGGCGAGGGCTCCTCGTCCGTGGCTGATTGCCGTGCACTCTGTCACGAAGTCCGCTAGGGCTTGGCCCTTGATGGCGGGCCTAGGACGGATGTCGATGTTCTATTGGCTCAGGAAGACAGCCCATTTTACCATTCGGGAGGAGCTGGTGGGGCTCCTCATCAAAGCGCCGAGGGGCTGGTGAGTGAGGACCTGGACCGGGTGAGCTTGGAAGTAATGGCCCAACTTCTTGACAGTCCAAACGATAGCCAACATTGTTTTTTCCACAGGGGAATACCGGAGTTAAGCATGGCAATGGGTCGGGGCGGGGCGGGTATTGCAAGACCCGGACCCGCCCCGTGACTTGGCGGGGCAGGTCCGCCCCGCCCCGTGACCTGCACGGGTCCAAATTTGTTGACCCATGACCCGCCCCGCCGTAACCTAATTAGCTAGTATGTATTTTTGTGGAAAGTTGTTACCAATTGAATCTACATAATGTTTATCTCTAAATAATAATTAAAAATCAATATATTAAATCAAATTCATGATACGTTAAAAATTTCAAAAATTACTCAAACTTGAATAGTTAATCTTATTAGTTATATTAATAATGGAATATATGTATTAAAATTCTATATATAAAGAAGACATTGATAATCCGTCGTGCATCTCATTATAATATATACTATGTATTCATATATTATAAGATCAAAGAATTTATGATTTATTGTATATACACATATGTATGTTGAAGTATATTTGTAGTACTATAATTTAAGAAAAAGTATGTATACTTATATATTCAGCGGATCGGGTCGGGGCGGGTCAGGGCGGCATGGGTCAATTCTAATACCCGAACCCGCCCCATTGTATAGGCGGGGCGGGGCGGACCCGCCCCAAATGTCTCGGGCTAGGCGGGTCATTGCGGGTCGGGTTTTTTTGACATCCCTAACCGGAGTTCCGCTTCCCTGAGGGTCTTGCTAACATAGAAGATGGCATGTTGGACGTCATCCTCTTCCTGGATGAGCACTGAGCTGATGGCTGCCGGGCTAACACCAAGGTAAAGGTATAGGGTCTCCCCTACCTTGGGTTTAGAGAGTATTAGGGGTGAAGATAAGTACCGTTTCAGTTCCTCGAAGGCCCCCTGACACTCTGACGACCACTGGAAACCGGCGGTCTTTCTCATGATCTGGAAGAAGGGTAAGGAGTTCTCCGCCGATTTTTGATAGGAAGCGATTGAGGGCTGCCAAGCGGCCCGTCAACCGTTGGACCTCCTTCACGTTGCGTGGGGGTTCCATGTTGATGATGGCCTGAATTTTTTCGGGGTTGACCTCGATACCCCTTCGGCTCACCATGTAGCCTAAGAATTTGCCTCCTTGCACGCCGAAGGTGCACTTCTTCGGGTTTAGCCGAAGGTTGAACTTCTGCATGATGGCGAAGATTTCCCTGAGGTCGTCAGCATGGCTGGAGGATTGTTTGCTTTTGACGATCATGTCGTCAACATACGCCTCCATGGTGCGCCCCAGAATGGCATGAAATACCCTGGCCACCAACCGGGTGTAAGTGGCGCCTGAGTTTTTGAGGCCGAAGGCCATTACAAGGTATCAGAAGATGCCTTCGGGAGTCATTAAGGCTGTTTTTTCGGCGTCTTCCTCATGCATGAAAATTTGGTGATACCCTCGGAAGGCGTCGAGGAAGGACATGATTTCGCATCCCGCGGTCTCATCTACCAATTGATCAATGTTTGGTAGAGGGAAGGGGTCCATGGGGCACGCCTTGTTGAGATCCGTGTAGTCCACGCACATGCGGAAGGTGGGAGGCTTTTGTGCGAGGACTACGTTTGCTAGCCATGAGGGGTATTTTACCTCCTTGATGTGCTTAATAGAGAGGAGCACGTCGACGTCCTTCTTCACAAATTCCCTCCTCTCGGCCGAGAGGGGTCTCCTCCGCTGAGAGGCGGTGGGTGATGACCCTTCGGCTGATCCCCGACATGTCCTCCGGCCCCCATGCAAAAACAATGGAGTAGGCACGGAGGGCGCTGATGATGCCGGTCTTCAAGTCTTCGGGGAGCTGGGCTCCAATCTTCACGACTCTCTCCGGCTTGGCCGGATCGAGCGCAAAGTCTTTTACGTCCTCGGCCGGTTCAGCCCTCGGCCTCTTCTCCTCCTCTTCAATAGCCCCGGTGATGGTGTCAACACGGAACTCAGTTTTGCTAACCTTCTTTGTCACCTGGAGATAGCAAGTGCGGGAAAGTTTCTGATTTCCCCTTGAGTAGCCGATGCCCCCTTCGGCCGGGAACTTGAGGCAGAGATGCCTCATGGAGATGATGGCTTCGAGATCCTCGAGGGCTGGTCGGCCGAGTATGATGTTGTGGGCGAAATCAATGTTGACGACGACGAACTCCACTTCGAGCTTGGCTCTATGGAGCCCATCGCCGAATAGTACCGGGAGGGTTATGACCCCCTCGGAATCGATGGTATCACCGGTGAAACCGGCAAGAGGGGTCGTGATGGGCCGAAGGGACCCCCTTTCCAGGTGCATCTCTCTGAAAATGCTGAGATACATTACATTGACGGAACTGCCCGTGTCAATGTAAGTTCTGTGGATGATAGTGTCATTGATCTCCGTGCGGATGACGAGGGCATCCCTATGTGGAGAGGACACCGGGGGGAGATCGACGTTAGTGAAGGTGATGGGTTCCTCCCTCAGCCGCTTTACCGGGGGCATATGAGTGACTTCCCCCACATATAGCGATTGATCCCACTTCTTCCGTTGGCTGGTGGAGTCTCCCCCTGTGTTGCCACCGGTGATCATGAGGATGTGGCGCTTCTTCTCGAGGCCATGGGGGTACTCTTCTTCTTCCTCCTCCAAATTCCTGGTCTCCCTCTTCCTGCCGAGGGGGTGGTGTTTGGGTTAACCCAAGCGTTTGCTTTCGCCGGGCTCCCTCGGGGTGGCCCTTGGTAGGGAGGACCCCGTTGCTGAGGGCCTTGGACAAATTGGGACATATGGCCCGCCTGTATTAACCTCTCGATGGCTGTCTTCAGCTGATGGCAGTCATCGGTTTTGTGCCCCTGATGCCGGTGGAAGCGACAGTAGGGGTAGTTTGGATTGATGGCATATACCTCCAAGGGTGCACGAGAATCTCGCTCCACCAGGCCCCTCTCCTCAGCGAAGTCGAGGATGACGCTGACGAGGTGCGTCAAAGGTGTCCGAGGGTGCTCCCGGAGAACAGGTTGTGCCCAAGCCCTCGGGTTCCCCTTGTAACCTCCCCCGGGCTTGGCTTGGCCGTGCCGGGGGCGGTCACCGGGGGGTGCCGAATCCTTGGGTTGATTACGGGGAGCCCCCGGTTGCCTTTATCGTCTAGCCGAGGGCATTGCTGATCGGGGTTGTGATGGCATTTTTCCACCTCCTCGGCTTCGGCGTACCTGTCCCCCCGCTGTATGGCCCTTATGTAATCGCGGGGGGGGGGGGGGGGGGGTCGATGATGAGGCTCCTTGAGAAGTTTCCGGGGCGAAGTACTATTTGGAGGAGGGCCAGGAGGGTCCCATCGTCTGCGCCATCAACTTTATCAGCCTCCGTTCTCCAGCGCTCCAAGAAGTCCCGAAGGGTCTCCTCTTTCCTTTGCCTCACCGTCAGTAAGTGGGAGAAGTGCTTTCTTGTCCTGCACCTTCCCGCAAATTGAGTCAAGAATCGCTGGGTGAGTTCTTGCCATGAGTCGATGCAGCCCTCGGGCAATCGATTGAACCATTCGTAAGCCGGCCCCTCTAAGGTGGAGAGGAACCAGCGGCACAAATACCCATTTGATGCCCCCACCATCATCATACTGTTTTGGTACCTGTTGTAGTGCTCCTGGGGGTCAGTTTTTCCGTCGTAGGGCTTGATGAGTTGCCCTTGGTATTTTTCCGGGATCCGGGCCGCCAATACCCTTGGGGTAAATGGCGTCCGGGTCCGGAGTTGTATGGTGGGTTCCCCGGAGCCCTCGGTTATCTTCTTCTGCATCTCCTCCATCTTGGCCAACATGGCCTCATACTTCAGGTCTCTATGAGGGGCAGAAGTGGTGGCGTGTGCTTTGGTGGCCTCCATCTCGTCAAGCCGACGCTGGAGGACTGCAATGATTTCGTCCCGGGGGTCCTTCGGGAGGGCCTCCGCCCCCTGCGAACGGACACGGGCCGAGTGGGCCTGGTTGATGTGGTGACGGGCGTCGTCGGCATGGAGAGGTGCCTTGCCTTTGTCCTGAGGGGGATGTCTTTCATTAGCCCTGGAGACGGATCTGCCACTTTCCTGAGGCCTCGGGAGCACCTTCCCCCCGAGGCGGTCTTGGATCCCTCGGCAGTCTTGCGCCCCTCCGAGTCTCTCGAGGGCGGAGGTCCGGGGCTGTTCCTTGTTCATGTTGTGGCGGTCCCGGGATTGGACTTCCTGGGAGGCCGTATCTTGGGCCACGACCCCCTCAATGTTCCCAATCCGAAGTTGGAGGGGGTGTGGATGAGGGGGAGGCATGATATTCTCCCCGACCTGAGGTTGGAGGGGAACCAAAGTGCCGAAGGCACCCGGGTTCTGGGTGAGCGTCTGGATGAAGGCGGAAAACGCCGACTGTACATCGATAGTGATGACCGGAGGGTTAACTTGGTTCTCGCTCCGGTCCTTCTTTTTGGCCTCGATGCCGAGGCGGGCATCGAGGGCATTTTGTTGAATCTGATGGCGCAGGTCGACAGCCGTCTGATCCAACCCGGCGATGATGCCGCCCCCGGGGGCCCTGTTAGAGGCCTCGGGGACGTCGACTTCGCCGAGGGCCAGGTTCCTGTCCTCAACGTTCTTGGAGTTGGCACGAGTAGTTCTCACCATTTTGGAAGAGGTTTTGTGTTTGGTGAGGGGGATGGTTTCTTACTTGATCGTTCGACCTCTCAACAAGAGCACCAAATGATGGATAGTCTACCCAGGGGTATGTATCCGAAGGGTTACTGCGGGGAGTAACTAGGGAGAAGTCAGAGTAAAAGTAAGAGAGAGAGTATATTGCTGGGAATGTAGTGAGCGATTTTAGCTTGGATTACAAATGGGGAAAAAGGGGCGCTATTTATAGTAGTAATAAATGCCAGATAGGGACACGTGTCATCATTCTGGTGGTCGAGGGGTCACCTCAACAGGGTGGCACTGACACTCGCATGTGGCCGCATTAAATGCGGTGGTTGGATGTGACGTCTGTACTTGGTACGTTGATCCAGCACATGTGGATGGGAGATTCTGTCGAGGAGAAGCCTTCGGCCTTAGATGATTAACTGAAGGCTCTTCCTTCCGGGGGCACCCTAGCTGCCGAGGGCTCTAGGTGCCGAGGGCTACTGTTTTTACTGTCTTCTCCCAGTGTCCTCGTATGCCTGAAAAAACCGTTCTGTGAGTATCTGGAGCCTTCGGCCAAAGGGCCAAAGGCACCCCGTGTGTGCATTGTTGGTTGCTTGGTACTTGGGGCGCTGTGATTTGGCCCTGTTGTGTTTCCTGGGCCTATTGGGCCTTGATAAGAGTAGTAGGAGTCTATGGACCGGGGGTCCCTGGGCCATATACTCCATCAACAGTGGTCCAAGATCCATATTTCACTAAAATTTAAGTAAGCTTTGGCTTATCACTTAAACATTAGTTATTTAGGTAAACAACTCTTGTTAATCATATCCTATATGACTCTTGGTTTGTTTGGTCAGCATCATATGATTATCCAAACATTCCTTGCTTCAAGGCCCAAAACCATTTTGATGGCATTGTAAATCCAAACCAATATTAAGACCCGAGAATGACGATCATTCAAAACATCTTCCTAATATAGTGTGAAATGCTCTGCTTTGGCAGACACATATCACACCTAGCATAATATAAATGGTGGTCATATTAGGAAAGCAATTTAGACTTATAATTAATAGGGACTAATTATTAAACACATGCAGCAATCATAGATTTAAATAAATAACTTAAAACTAGTGTAGTGATATAGCATGACCCCTAATACTTCATATCTTCTTGGCATCTTCAACCTGTGCATGACGACACGTTAGATATCTACTAAATATCTACGGGGTTGAAAACATTAGAGGGGATATTGGGAATAACGACACGCATGCCGCAAAACAACATAATATAAAATATACATTCGGATCGTGCTATACCACCAATTCAAACTGTCCCTGTGACGAAACAAAATAATTGCGCATGCACGATTTGAAAATTAAATTTTAAAATCCACAAGTAATATGTACTCCCTCCGGTCCTAAATAAAGTTCAACGTTTGACTTCACACAAATTAAGGAAATAAATTTGACTTTACTGTAGAGTACACTGTTGTGACACTGTTTGCATTGTTTGGCTCTGTTTGCACTGTTTTGATGTAGATAATTTGCCAAATAAGGAAGGGAGAAGAAGTGTGAACTTTAATTTAGACCGGCCCAAAAAGGAAAGTGTGAACTTTATTTAGGACCGGAGGGAGTAATTAATTTGGATCTCATCCGAAAAATAAACATATTATAATATGGGATCTCAAATAATTCTCAAATTAATGAATTCTCAAATAATTCATATTATATATACACATATACATATCATATCCGTAATATAGATCAGTACACATATATAACTACGAATGAAATATAATGAACTTAAATTCGAATTTGGCAGAACACTTGATCAAACCATTCGAATTATAATATGGGAGAATTTGTCACGGCTTTGCCTTGATTTGTGTAGAGCTCGTCTTCCCGTTTCCGAAAAGTACTTATAGGCCGAAAACGGATTAACGAGTCAAAAGTTACGGTCAAAACAAGATTGTCCGATACACAAAAACAGCTCATCAGCCGGCGGTTGCCAAAATAATTCGGATCTCATCCGAAAAATTAGAAACCAAATCTCCTAAAACTCAAAATAATATTCTTAATATAAACCAGATCTAATTCAAAATTTTGAATTTTCATGTCCATTCAGATCCGTTTTGAATAATTAGGCAATGAGGTTTTATCCAATTCTTAATTTCATTCAGATCTGATCCGAAAAATAATAAATAATATCATAAAATATTCTTAACATAAATTATGAGTATCAATTCAGATCCAATTCAAACTATTGAGTTTTCATGTCCATTCAGATCTCTTCCGAATAATTAGGCAGTAGGATTTTATCCAATTCCTAATTCCATTCAGATCTGATCCGAAAAATAATAAATAATATCATAAAATATTCTTAACATAAATTATGAGTATCAATTCGGATCCAATTCGAACTATTGAATTTTCATGTTCATTCAAATCTCTTCCGAATAATTAGGCAGTAGGATTTTATCCAATTCCTAATTCCATTCAGATCTGATCCGAAAAATAATAAATAATATCACAAAATATTCCAAATATAATTGTGAATATATATTGGATCAAATTTGAAATATTTGAATATCACATCCTTACAAAAAAATTCGGAATATAAAATACACATATAAATTCCGAAATTAATAAAAAATTAATTCCGAAATTAATAAAAATTAATTCTGAAAAATCCCAAAATAATCAAATTACTGATTATATATTAAATCAGGTAACTCGAATATAATAAAGAACCGTATGCTCTGATACCACTGTTGGGATTCAGGCAGAAAAATCGTAGCGGAATAAACAAAAAAAATATTGCCCAAAAGTAAACAACCGGATCTGAGGTTTTTACTATAAACGAAATTACAAGACACAAGAGGGACTTACATAGCAATCTTAAGAAAGGAGGTCAGACATTCTGAGAAAACGATCCTGATCTCTATCGCTATCCAAACACACGTGACTGGATCAGCCACAGGGAACGTGCTAGCGTTCTCTTCTCTCTTTCTCCCTCTCTATGTTTTGAGATGTGAATTTTTAACTCTTAAATTCGTGGGTCTCCTTAGCCTTATTTATAAGAGGAGGAAAGAAGAAGTTTTATAGCTAATAAAACTCTCCTGGAGGCCCTAGCCCAATACCATTCGAAAACTTATTTCGAATTGGGCTAATCAGGCTATTTAATATTATTAACGAACATTAATGATCCAAATCACTTATGTGTGTGACCCTGTAGGTTTATATATCGTTGGCAGTGGGCTAGAAAATTAATTCAAGCCTCACAAATCATAAGCCGCCTCTAGCAAGACATTATGACTATCCAAAAAATATAAATGTCAATTAAATTTGACATAACCTTTTAATGAGGACAACACTGATGAAATATAATCTCGGGCTTTATTGAGGACAACAATGATGACATATAACCTAGCAATGTCCTCAAGTTGGGTCTGTCCAATGAAATTGTTCACTAACAAGCATCTATGTTATTAACTTGATATCTCTATACCATGACTAGTGGAATATAGCAATCGGTTAATTCACATACTAGTCTATTAATTATTAATGTCCCAAATTAATAATATTGTTGGTTTATATATCATTGGCAGTGAGCTAGAAAATTAATTCAAGCCTCACAAATCATAAGCGGCCTCTTTAATGATTAATTTGTGCTAATAAATCTCTTTTGTCAAATGATATCTTAATTGAGACAATGTTAGGTCGTGTCATCCTTGTTATTCTCAATTAATATTTCTTGATTACCAAGTATGATTAATCTTTAACAAATGACACCTCATTTGAGCATGGTCATGCTAATTAATCTTACTTGTCAAAGAGCCCAATAGATATCTTTCTCTCGCTCTACGAGAGTGACAAAAACTATCTTGATAATTCACATACCACTACATGGTTCATAATATGTACAATCACCACCTTTATAATTACCCATTTAAAGATAACATTTAATGGTGTTAATACATATTAATTCACATGCAAGTAACCATGATTATCTCAAGTATAAGAATATAGCACCTCATCATTATTGAGGACAACACTGATGACATATAACCTAGCAGTGTCCTCAAGTTGAGTCTGTCCAATGAACTTGTTCACTAACAAGCATCTATATTATTAACTTAATATCTCTATACTCATGACTGGTGGAATATAGTCATCAATTAATCCACATGCTAGTCTATTAATTATTAATGTCCCAGATTAATAATATTAGACCAGGGACAATTAGAATATTATGCTTATTTTAAAGTGCAACATTCCACAATTAAGTCACGTACTTAATTAGCTACTAAACATAATATTCAGGGACTAAATATTAATAAAGAAAACTCACAATAATAATTAAACATAAAATGAGTTTGTGACTTTATTAATTAATGAGCATTAAATATTCATTGATAAATCATAAACTATGATTGTCTTAGGGCATACTTCCAACAACACTTGTTCTATATTTGGGAGTAAACCAGAGCGCGGTCAGCTCGGTTTTAGTGCAAGAAGAAGGGACGGTCCACAGGCCGGTCTATTATGTCAGCAAGGTTCTCCATGGGGCCGAGCTCAGATATCCAGGCCTGGAGAAGACCGCCCTCGCAGTCTACGTCGCAGCAAAGATACTTGCCCATTACTTCCAGGCTCACCCCATCAAGGTCTTGTCGGATCTGGGGGTAGGATCTCTGTTCAGAACAGCCAAGACTGCACGAGTCATGAAATGGTCCTTGCTGGTCTGTTAGTATCAGGTGAGCTTCCAGCCTAGAACCGCAATTAAAGGGCAAGCCTTGACAGACTTCCTGGTGGAATGTACTGCCATGGACGTGGCCGAAGAGAGACGCCACGAAGAAGAAGATTGGTGGACCCTTATGACTGATGGATCATCATCAAGGTCCAAAGGTTGCGGAGGAGGGGTGGTCCTCATCACCCCCGAAGGTGTCAAGACCTACTATGCTCTCAGGTACTTATTCAACCTATCCAATAATGAAGCTGAATATGAGGCCCTGCTCTCCGGCCTCAGGATAGCAATATACTTTAAAGTTCAAAGACTAAGGATCAAGAGCGACTCTAAACTGGTCATCAAACAGCTTGGAGGGGAGTATGAAGCTAAGGAAGCTCGGATGCAGAAGTACAAGGGATGCAACCGTGGAACTCATCAAACAATTTGAGGAGTCCGACCTAATATGCATTCCACGAGCTCAGAATGTTGAGGCAGACATCCTATCAAAACGAATGACCAACGCGCTTGGACATCTCACTCGCATAGCCCGGGTGCATGAACTAAGCAAGCCAAGCATCGAGGTTTCCAAGGACCAGGAGGTCTTGCCAGTCAGCCAAGCCTCAAAAGAAGAAAAGGCAAGAGTGGTCAGGAGACGTGCTCCCAACTATGTCATCCAGGATGGCAAGCTTTACAAAAGAAGTTACAATGCAGTGCTGCTAAAGTGTCTGAGGCCAGATCAAGCTCAGCAAGTGATCAAAGAGTTACACGAAGGCATATTCTCATCACATCAAGGTGTGTTTACTCTAAGTAGAAAGGCTATCTTGCAAGGGTACTTTTGGCCAACCATGATAAAGGACTGCGCAGACTTCACACGAAAATGTGACGTCCGCCAGAAGTTCCAAACAAACCCAGGTAGCTCTGCTACCATGTATATCCCCAACAGCACGACAATCCCCTTCTCAAAGTGGGGAATAGATCTCGTGGGTCCCCTCCCATAGGGCTCAGGAGGTCGGAGATTTGTAATAGTTGCGGTTGATTACTTCACTAAGTGGGTTGAGGCCGAGCCAATGGCCACAATCACTGCTGAGCAATGCAAAAGGTTCGTCTGGAGAAACATATTCTGCCGCTTTGGTGTTCCCATGCAAATCATTACCGATAACGAGAAGCAGTTTGATTCCGATCCCTTTAAAGAATTTTGTGGGCAATGGGGAGTTGAGGCTAGCAGGGTGTCCGTTGTTTATGCCCAGTGCAACGGACAAGTTGAAATGTGAACAGAACGATTGTGGATGGCCTCAAGAAGAAACTGGAATCTATGGGAATGACCTGGGTAAACGAGCTCAACAATATCCTTTGGGCCTAACGCACGACCCCGAGGAAGGCAACTGGTGAAACCCCCTTTGCTCTAACTTACGGCTTTGAAGTCCGAGATCCCTCGGAAGCCTTATTCCCAAGAAAAAGGGTGGAAGACTATGACCCTAAAGACGAGGAGATGCTAAGGGCGGAACTTCATCTGATTGAGGAAAAAAGAGATATGGCTTTCATCAGGATCGAGAATTATAGGCGACATGTAAAATAATACCATGATGCCAGGGTCAGACCGAGACAATCCGAGATCGGAGATTTGGTCCTAAGGAGGAGGTCTGCTAGCAAACCTATGGAAGGCGGAATGTTTGCCAAGAATTGGGAAGGGCCCTACAAGATCAAGGGGATAGTTGGGCCCGGGACCTATAAACTGTGTACTCCTAAAGGGAAACTGGTAGACAAGGTGTGGAATTCGGCGCACCTATTGAAATTCTACCAGTAAGTATGTAATTTCTTTTCGGCATGAGTTTAATAAAAGTTTCGTTTTCTTTCACAAAATGTCCTTTATACATGACTTGCGAAGGTTTCTTAACCAGCCAAAAAAAGTAAAGGCTATGCCTAATTGGTACTCGCAAAAAGACAAAGTATAAATTCCAAACTCATCTAAATTCCAAAAGCTCAACCTAGTCTTCAATTCTCAAAGACAATAGCGGGAATAGAACAACCTTTCTCAAGGTTAAACAACCTTACAAATGAAATCAAATTTCCTTCAACAGGAAAACACAACCTTTCTCAAGGTTAAGACTGATTTTACAAGGCTAAAGATGAAATTGAAGGAATTAACTTTGCACCGGAGAGGCTCACAAGCCTCGCCAATTAAGAGGCTACTCACTAAGGTCAAAGTAACCTGAAGTGAAGCCCACCCAATCTGGCTCAATTACTAAGAGCCTAAGGGTCTAAAATTGGTAAAGTCATCCCTAACAAAGGAGAGACGACCTTGACCGGAAATTCAAGGCAAAATAACTAAGGACAAGTGATTGAAAACAGGCTACCAGGAAGGCGTGTAGGCCATCCTGGAACTTATAAGATACAAAGGTTCAAACAAAAAAGAGGTCAACTCCCCAGAGGACAAATATATATATGTTTGTATATATACCTAAATTTTATCATTATTTATATTTATAATATAATGAATTTAAGTGAGGATGTTTTTACTTGGACTGTTTTCAGTCCCAAACCAGACCAGACTAGACCAGACTTGAACGGTTATAAAATACACAGGAACCAGACTTTACCAGACTAGACCAAACCAGTTTGGATCAGACCAGACTAACAAATTTCAGTCCAAGTAAAAACATCCTGATTAGTTATCATATACTTCGTACTATGTATGATTAAATGTGATAATTCTATCATTCATGTTTGTTAATGGATATGTATATATGTATTTTATACACACAAAAATACAATATTACTTATCATATATATGTAAACATATAAATAAAAATGCAATTTCTATGTCTCCGACTAGTCCCCGACTAGACGCCCGCCTAACCGCTAGACGCTGGGCTGACATCCGGCTAGCGCCTAGCGCCTTTTAGAACATTGGTCTATACATGTTGAAAGATAGACACATACATGGAACTGATGAAGGAAAGTTTTTTTTATCACTAATCTTTTGGGTAATATTTTAGACATTGCACTTTCTTAATTTATTTCCCTTTTCTAAGTGCAATGCACTTTATGTACATTTGGCTACTCACTTATATGCAATCATGTAAACTATAAAACACATCTTATATGTATAGAACTTATTAACAACTTATAACGTACCATAGGCGTAAGAGTTATAGAGGAAATCAAAAGAAGGGCAATCTTAATATAGGAAGTGATCTTTGAGAAACAAATTGCTGAATTATTTTTTATAAAAATATATATGTGGCGGTGTTGAAAATCTTGGAATTAATAAATGTCATGAATCACTTTTATAGAAATATAAAAAATATAAAAAATATGGTATCATTGAATAGTTACCCCTTCCCTCTCTCCATTCTCAATGGTCATACATTTGTTAGATGTGATAGCCCCTAAACAAACTATGCTTTCTACCCTACTTTGGGATCAGAATGACATGTTGAATACATAATATTGAAGAACCTAAACCTTACATATAGTCTAACATGATCCCAGTTACATATATAATGTTGGGGACCGGTGGAGTGGTTCGACTTTCCGGGTAAGAACTTGCCCGGTTCTAGAAGGGGGCTATCCTATATGCAAGGAGTAGGAAACAATGAACACTTAAAAAATCAAATTGATTGTTGTATAAAAGAAGGTTCACCAAATTGTTTTTTTGATTGTCATTTCTTGGAATGATAACCGTTAAATAATTCTACGTTTTGGTTAGTGCATTCTCGTACAACGCGCGAGTGAAATACTAGTATATTCAATATACTCACTCAAGAGTCAACACAACTTTTTAAATTAAATTTGTGCGATTATTATTATAGTTAATTGTTTTCAAATATAATTATATAATATACGAATTGTTATGATTTAAAAACTTAAGCATTCCAATGTAAAATAAATAATTTTGGAGTTTAATTTTTATCAATCCAGACCTATTTTTGGAAAAGTAACTAAAAATGTAAAAACAATATCTATGAGATCTTAATGCTTGAATCCATTTAAGAAAAATTTCAAACCGAAAAAGTTTTAGACTTTTTTTAAAATTTATATGTACAATCGGAGACGATTTTTATGTTCTGGAGTTTATATTAAGTTTAAAAAAAGAGGCGATTTTTTATTTAGGGCTGACAGCCTGACACAACTTATTTTTCAAAAAAAAGGATGACTCCCCATCCCTGAGGATGGCCCCCAACCCCAATCGGACGATACGTTGGGAGGATTAAATTGAACTATAATCCCAATCTGACAGATAGAGAGTGAGACTCTATCCCCGGTACTTGGAGAGGCCCTATACATTTTGCATAGTAACTCCTCCTACCGGTTCAGCTACACCCGCTGGTAACTTATTTTTCAAAACCCGAGTTTTTGGAATACTCCCTCCGTCCCGAATTGAATTGCAAACTTTGACCGGCACAAGGATTAAGAAATGACAATAAATGATGCTTGCTTTTTACATTTTTGTCCATCTTTCTAAAAGTAGATGCCTTTAAATTAATGGGGAAAAAGTAAAAGTAAGGGTAAATTTGTCACTTTATTCTTATTTACATACCTAAAATAGAAAGTGGAAAACCATTTTGAGACAAACAAAAAAGAAAATTTTGCAAATCAAATTTGGGACGAACCGAACAGAATGTATGGAGTAATAATTGTCAAAACTTGGCTGGGATGACCCAGAATTCACAAGTCCAGTCGAACTTTCTAGACGATCTTACAGAATCCATTCCAGGCTACATATAAAAAGGTCTCAGAAAACATTGCCTCCGGTGAATTTACAGGATCTTTTGATTAAAGTCACAGGCAAATTATATCTTCAGGTAAGCTGAAACATTACAATTCCTGATGCCATTTCCGCAATTACTGATCAGGTTTGATAGCAATGGGAGATTTTATCTGCTAGTTTTAGGCCTTATATACTCTCTTATTGTTGGATGTATCTGGATGCATGTTGTGTTATGTCAGATCGGTTTTCAAACGTGTAGAAGTAAACCGCCCGGATCTTAAATTTGAGTGTTTACATTCTTTCAAAAGCGTCCAATTTGCTCCACTGTATATTTCGAAGTATATCTGTGTGTGTTGTAACCAGTAGGATACATAAATTTTAAATTTGTGGTGTTGATATTGTGTGATGTGTTGATTGGGGAGAATGGTGAGAATTTCGGAATAAATAATGGGTATATTAGTTATATAGTTCAAGACGGGAATCTCTATCAATAGGTTTAGTACTTAGTAGTTATGTTATTTTTAGCCATATGATTCTAGTCTGGGCTCTGGAGCAGAGGTCTTGAGATTGGAGAAACCATCCTGAAGTCATATCATGAAATGGGTTCTATTTGATTATTCACATGCCATTGGCAAAAAATCGAACTTATTTTCATTTCTTTTTATTCTTGTGGATTTGCTGTAGTAGGTAAGGGTTTCAGCATTCTTGAATGGAATGTGCAAGATCCAATATGCACAGTTCTTGACAACTCCACAATATTTGCTTGAGAAAAGACGGGACTTGTTGGCTAAAACACCCTACAAAGAGCCTATCATCAAGTCTTGTTCCTTTTAATAACATCGATTTGAACTACATCTGCCGTTTTTTGTTGTTCTTTGACTTCGTTCAATTGTTTGGCTAGTCGAGTTTAGGTTTTACACATCCTTGGACCAAGTGTGCAAATTTAACTCTCATATGAGATGACAATTCATGTACTTTCTTCTTCGTGCAGTAGGGATTGAAAATTTGAAATTGCACATAAGGTGTTCTTGGTTTAACTTTGTAGTATTTGAGAATTCAACTGTTTTATTCATTATCTACTATGTGAGGATATCATTCAAATTGTCATATTTTCTACCAAACAATGCACTTATTTCAGATATTTGATTAACTACGTTCGTTGAACTGGCTGGTAATAAAAAGAGAATACACCATCTTTTTGAAGTTGAAATCATTGCAATGAAGCAAAATGTCACATACACATTCATTTAATAATTTTAAGACTATTTTGGATGTTTTTATGGTATCTTATTTGAAATTCCATTTTAAGAGGCCGTCTGGAGCACCCAAAATGGGCTGATAAGCCTGAAAGTATAAAAAAATCGCCAAATACCTACTGAGCGGGCTGTTTTGGCTGAATTTTATAATCAGCCGAAAAAACAAAAAGACCCTTTACCCTTCTAGTTATACCTGACATATTCATCTTCTCGGGTGCCTCATAGTTTTGAAGACTTCCAGATCAAAGACTACTTGCTAGGCTGCTCCATATTCATCTAAAGGTAAGCTGCGCTCTATCTTCATCTCTTCTTTAATTCTTTGCAAACTCATGTCTCTCTCCTAGTTCTTTTCAGAATATTTGACAATGATATATGGTGATTATTACTGGTTCATAGATTTCTTTTCTGATATTTTCTAAATATTATCTTTAAAAGAACTGGTATGATGTTATTTATGGTTATAAAATGCCCAAGAGTTGTTAATCCCATGTTGTCAGAGTAAAGAAGAATTACACTTTTTTAATGAAAACATTAGTCTCCTTTAAATCCTTTTACATATTCCCCCACTAATGTAAGAAGTAATTGTGAAACATAATATGCATAGGATTATATGCTTCATAAATCTCACTGCATCTTCATAGAAAATCCAAGCAATGAAAATAAGAGAGGGTACTTCTCAAACCAGATTATCAATAAAGGGTACAAATGAGAAATTATGTAGCTAAAGACTCAATCCAGCTACCATGATTTTGAAGCTAGAAGCCTTAGGGCAGAGAGGTCTAATCCCTTGTAAATATAACTGCGGATTTATTTAGACATTTGGATTACAATATACTACGTAATTTATACAAGACATTTAGCCATTGTTTAGTCAAATTTTACTCCAAATAAGCTCTGCACTGTTACTGACTATAACGTGGGCCTTAGATATATCCATTTTTTTGTGCAACAATACATGAATCCATACATATTCATCTCAATGATGAGTGAATATCTCTTGCTTTGAGCATACAAATTAAAATCAAACGGGCCATTGCATACCGTGTTAATGTACTTTTTGGTTGATAAGTCATCCAGTCCTTGTCTTGTTTCTGTGTGGGTCAAAACTTAATAGTATCTTCTCTAAGATCTTTACCTGTTCAAAATTCAAAGGTGTTTTATTCATGATGTCATTTGGATTGTGCTTCTGACAGCCCATCAGTCAACTTCACTTGCAGTATTTTTCGCACTACTGAAATACGAAGATCTATTGAAGCGATTAAGATGGCAGAGGTACAAAATACGAAGATCTAGTTTGGATGGATTTAATATTTTTGGATCTTTTAAATATGGAAAGAATCTAAATCTTGGATTGCCACAGGAAGGACAAAAGGTCCTATTAAATGTATATGACTTAAGCCAAGGACTAGCTCGCCAGATGTCTGCTGCATTCTTAGGAAAAACAATCGAAGGCATATGGTGAGTTCCCCATTCTAAGTGCATACCTTGAACATCTGACTGTTACCTCCTCTGTCCCTTTCTACTTCCCTGAATTTGTCTAGGCTCAAAGTTTAAGAAAGTAAAAGTAGAGTAGTTGAGATCTATGCGGGTCGTGGGATGTAATGGAAGGATATGACCACCTATTTTTGTTACTTGAAAGATAGAAGGAAAGAAAGATTTTTTTTGACATGGCTCAAAAAGGAAAGTAGGAAGGTAAAGCTGGCTGAGTATTAATTTTTCTACCATTGGAACATAGAAACTAGGGATGAGTTTAGCCAATCAATTAGATATAGCTGATGAATTAGCTCGATATGTAACCATAACTTGTGTAACTGACCAATATGGGAACAATCTCTGCAGGCACACTGGAGTAGTTGTTTATGGTAATGAGTATTATTTTGGAGGTGGGATCCAACAAGCTCCTGTGGGTAGTACACCATATGGAACTCCATTGAAAGTTGTAGACCTTGGAGCGACGCATCTTCCAAAGGACGTTTTTGAAACATATTTGCAGGAGATTAGCCCCCGCTACACTGCAGAAACCTACAGTTTGCTGACCCATAACTGCAATAATTTCAGCAATGAGGTTGTTCAGTTTTTAGTAGGCGCAACCATTCCAGAATATATCTTAAACCTTCCCAATGACGTCATGAGCAGCCCGATGGGTGCTCTCATGTGTAAGTTATTTTTGCTTTCATACGTAGTATCTGTTTATTTGGAACTTCACGTTTTTAAGGAGGATGTTAGTCCAAATGAATTTGGATTGGGTGACATTATTATATGCTATGCTGAGCTCCCTTTTTAATGACAAATTGACAACTTCATAAGTTTAGTGCTCTTTCTGAAGAACAGTTACACTGCATCATGAATACGAATTAAAATAGCATATAGTGGAAAATTGAAAATGAAATAAACAACTCTCCTTTTTCTAAATCACTCTCTTTTTGAATTGTAAGTAAGCTGGGTGATTTAGGGCGAATACCGAAGAAATTAGTTAATGCTTTGTGAAATTCTTAACCTGTCTTAAATTTAGAAACATTTGTTTCACTGTGTTGCTTTTTCTCAAGTGGAGGGTGTAAAAGGGAACTTTTGTTGTTTAACGGCTTACTCTGCTACTTTTTTAATGGCAGTACCAATGATCCAACAGATGGAATCCACATTAAGAGCAGGTGCGGTTCCACAAGCACCCATGTTTAGACCGTCAGCAGTTGCCGCTAGTGTCACCACCCCTTCTCAGCCAGAAAACGCTAGAAGCAAAAAGACTCTACCCGAAGACACAAAAATGCAGGGTGTTGATTCTGGGGTGGAAAATGCTAGGAGAGAAGGTGCAGTGTCTCCTGCAGCATCTGCCAGTGTTGCCGTGGATCCACTTGGAGATGCTAGGAGCAAGATACAAGATGAGATTGCGAATGAATTTGCTGCAATTATGGCAACTGGGACGCTGCGTGCTAGTGAGGCTGCGGCTTTGGCAACTAAAAAAGTGATGCAAAAATATGGACACACTAATGCTGCACCCAGTTAAGATAGAAAATTTATGGAAATTACCCTAAATAGGACATAAAATGTTTGTATATTTCAAAACAGGACTAATGTTTTTTTCAAAACAGGACTAATTACTACCATGTTATGGTAGTACCAAACTTTAAACATGGTGGTATTATCCAAATTTGTCAGTAATTACTCCTATTTTGGGATTACAAACATGAAGTCCTACTTTGGAACTGGCAAACTTTTTTACTCCTATTTCAGGAATTTCCCCAAACCTTATTATTTTTTTAGTGTGTATTTCACAACTATAATTATATCGCTGATGGATATTCAAATTGATGGATTTATCTAAAGCAGGCTGGGGTATGTTATTTGAAAGCAATCACATTGTTGAACACTTGCCCCCTCTTTAAAAAATGTTGAAGTTCTCTTTTGTCGTTTATTTTCTTTTGCAATACCAATTTACTCGTGAAAGAGGACATTGGCTGACCGCTGACCCATTCCTCTTGGGGTATGACTTGAAATAACAGGAGTATGTCACCATAATATGATTATTTCACCCTAATATGATTTGTATGATTCACATCAACTCATGAACTTAGTTATCCGTACGGCCTTGATGTCAGGTGCAATAATGTTAGACAAGAAATGTAAATGTATATTAATAATACTCAAAAATAACATTTATAATAATGTGGATAAAAATAGCCTACCACCTCTCAGAATGCGAGGAAATCTATACTCGACGGAGATGCCAAATAGGCTCAAAATAGCAAAAATTTAAAAGTAATCAGCTCATGAGGATAGATGTTATACAAGATGTTATAGATTACATACTTGATCTTGCAATAATGTCTCCCTCTTTGGATGTCCATCAAATCTTGTTGCATTGTGTCTTCTCCAAATCCAATGTATAGTAAGTACTATAGTGTAGCAAGAGGAGATCGTATTGCCTTTGGATAGTTGGATCTAACTCGGGCTCTTATGTAGTCCTTCCTCATCCATTTCACCGCACTTGTCAAAGTCTTCATCTCTCAATGATGCTCAATCATTCTTTGATTTCACCCCAAACTTCACATGTAAAAGTATAAAGAAAAAATAGGCGTGACATCGTTTCCGAGTCATCCTTACACAATACACACATGCTAATCAATGCTAAATGTTTCGGATTATCAAAAGCTGCCAACCTATTTCCAAATGCGAGTCATGTAATAAAGGAATACTTAGCAGGAATGTAGGTTTTCCAAATAAAAGTCATTCATGTCCCTCTTAGTACTTCGGGTTCAAAGTAAATCATATATATAAGTAGACCATAATTTTCCACCCTTACACATAGTTTGTGAATATGCGATCGCCTCCAGAATACTCGTGAAATGGAGTATGATCGAGTCTCTTATCATGGCAATGTAATTCCTCCCAGATCAGACCAGACCAGACTTGAATAGTTATAGAAATACAAAGAAACCAGACCAAACCAGCAAATTGGTTAAAACATCCTAAGGCATTCTCCGCTATTGAATTGATAGGGCGTGTTATGCAAAGCTCGAGAGATCTCATTCTATCTTCTTCATTTTTGTCTCTCATAGTAAAAAGGATCCTATCAACTAATTCTCAAATAGGATTCAATTGTTAGACCAAATTGTAATCCAACGGGGTCGGCAACTCTAAATATGCACAATGCACATACCCTAAATATGCACATTGTTAATACGAAAATAATGTATTTACCCTAAATAACCTGTTTTTCTCTTTAATCAACCTACAGTCAACATATTTACTTTGTTAATACTTTTAGTGTACAAAATCTTAACCATATATTAATGTGTTCTGACTTTTATTTATTTATTTATTTATAAATAACCACAATAACTTTAGAAAACAATGTCTTATATTTGATATAGTGTGTCGGTTGAAACTTTGAATTAACGAATGTCAAATTCTTTTTTTTTTGACAGAGAATCTCAAATTCTTTTAGAAACAAGAGTTGGCTGTTGTAAATTGTAATCACAAGTTTAAAAAATGCAAATTGCATTTTATAAATTGAATATATATATACACATTTATTTTATTTAGCTATCTAAAATAATTAATATTTTTGTGTTAGTACCCAATTTTGATAGATTTTGATGATGCCACTATACTTAACACGTGTACATTGTGTCTCAGTTTTATTCTTGTATTAACACTCAAAAATGTGACAAAAATAAATGTACAATTTTTGAGACTAATGAAATACTACCGGAAAAATAAAAATGCAATAAGGTAATTTTTATTTACCTTAATAGGATATTTTTGATCCTACCGGTATATATTATTCAGTCCAAAGATTAATTAAATATCACATTTTTATTACATACATTGAATATGTATGATTGAAGACAAATTTGACCGATATTTAATACCAAAAACGTACTGGGTCCGGAGCAGTGTACGCTACATGGGACTAATTCTGAAGTGAACCTTCAGCGGCTGAATTATTCAGTACAAAAAGATCAGCCTCAATAAATGCTCCAGCACAAGAAGACGAACGTACAATTCGTCCTTGCAAGAATTTCAACGTCAGAGATTAATTCATCCTAACCAACGGATGAAATTAATTCACAGGAGAAGCCTATAAATATAGGCTGAAACGAAAGTTTCTAACCAAGCTTTGAGCATCCAAAGTAGAGAAAAATATCCTTCGAGCATTCAAGAGCTATCTAGCAAAAGAGAAAGTGCAAACTTAACTTTACTCTCTGCTTGAACTCATGCTTCACTAAACTTCCAGTTCATAAGCTATTTATTGCTAAATCATAGAAGTTTAGTACCTAGTTGGAGGTTAGAACTTTCTTGTAACATTTCATAAATTATTGTAAACACTTAGGAGAACTGTTGTTCGGATCCTAAGGTGTGGATAGATAGATAGAGACATAGAGTACCCTTTAATCCCCACTGGATTAATTGAGAAAAATCTAAGGACTGAGTAACTTTGAGTGGTGCTATACTCACTCTGAAAGACCTTCAATCTAGGCCCAAGTGTTATAAAGGCTAGATTGACACTAAGTGTATTGGGCTTAATACTTTAGTGAAATCCATCTGAAAGAGGATGGGACTGGACGTAGGAGGATAACACCACCTTTGAACCAGGATACATTGTGTGTTGATTTACATTTATTCAACAAAGCACACACTTAGCACTTCTCACAAAAAGATTGAAGTTTGCCAGCGGAATCCTAAGCAGTTGTCTTAACTGACCCAACTGCTTATCCTACTGCTTAACTACTTACCTTCTTTGAGACTATTTTCACACAAGAGACGTGCATCAATATCACTAAAAGGCCTGTTCTATCAATTTCCAGAAATTCATTTTCTGAGTATAGCAGGTGCCTCAGCAGTTCCCTGGAAACCACCCAACTGCTGAGCTCTCTGCTCATAAACACTTGTTTCTCTTGAACATCTCATTATCACCAGACCTTCATAACATTACCAACAAGGAGGTTGACCAAACTGCTCTCTGAAAATCACCTTCTAAACTAAGCAGGTACCCCAACAGTTCCTTCATCACCACCCAACTACTGAGACCACTGCTCCAGTAAAACTTCTGATTACCTTTACTAAAGTACATTTTCTGAAAGCCCTCATCAATCTCAGCAACATTCCATCATCACTTTCATCAAACACTCAATATTTCTTCAGCAGTTGCCTTAGCAGTTCCCTGCTATCTAACCAACTGCCAAGCCAACTGCCAAGCCAACTGCTAGACATTTGGATTCAATCTTCTACCAAGATAGAAAGTACTCACACACGGATTCCATAGAGGGTAAAGACTTCCGCTGTGCATCTATAAATCTCTCAAAAGATTATAGATTAACTCTTTAGAGGGAAAAACGCTTTAAAGTTGAAAAAGATTTAAAAGTCTATTCACCCCCCTCTAGACTTTTACCCTATCCGGAACCATCATTTTGTCTTAATAATCTCACATGCACTCTTTTTCTTCTTTTTTCAATGTGAAAATGTTTTTTCCTTTTATTGGTTAATTAGAGTAATAAAATTGACATTTTTGGAGTGTTTGTGTATATATTTTTGGAGAAACAAGAATACAAAATAATGGTAATATAGATTATAATTTTTTTTGGTATACATGTGTTTATACCCGATTCGTACATTTTATACGTATCACAGACAATTACCACAAAATTTCAAAAAAACTCTATTTTTAGATGAATTATTTGTGATATTGACAAAATGTACGAAATATCTACAAAAAACGTGCACAACTAATATTATGCTGAAATATTATAGTAGCTTGTTGCTTGTCTGAGTTAAGCCCATTATCTTAATTTGTAAAGTATCCTCACATGTGAGCCCCAAATGGGTGAAGGAGGGAGTGTATATTTCCATTCATTGATTCCTACTAGTATTTTATATAAAGATTGTGAGAAGTTTAAGAGTAAAAAGACAAAATTTAGGTTCTTTCATTTTTCACCCCTATGTTCAAAACAACTTTGGAATAGAATGATTTGGGCTTAGTACTCCAAACGTTGATGATGGATTTAGATTTGAACCCATTGCTTATGTTTAGTTCATGTTAGAATCAAACTAGTTGTCGTGGTGTCGGACCATGGGATGGGTAGGCATGGGCACGGTCCCGATCTGGGTCCGTTCAATTGGTAGTTAGAGGTCGTTTTGCTTCCAAAGTGGTTAGGTGATTTTCAATACCATACAAATCCTTATAATCTTTGTTTTCTTTTTTATGGTAAAAATAGGTGATCCCAAAACGCTCTTCAAACCTTTGAGAGAAGTAAGTATGAGTCGTTTGGACAGTGCATTAAGTTCTCAATGCCCATCTATACAACACCGCACACAAGAAATCATTCTTAACTGATTGACTTTACATATTTCTCGTTCCAACGCAGCTCAAGAGGGAACTTTCACCGATTGGTCAAATAATGTTAGTTTCCTAAAAAGAAGCTAACCCTCACACCGACATTTGAATGATTGCACGACAACTCAGGCTAGCCCTGAGCTAAACGATCATTTGAGAAAATTCTCCCAAATTCACTTCATTGGTGATTTGAACACAAAACATCCCACATGGGAGGATCTCAAGTGTGGAATTTGGTCCACTTGGACCACTCCCACTTCACATGCAAACTCTTATACTCACTTTTTCACGACCGGTGCCTGAGAATCTATTTGATGTCTATATTTTAAAAAGTTTATGAACTCAAGTAGACACCGTTGTGCCACACCACAAGACGGGACAAACTCTAAGTCATACCTTAAGAAGGATTGGAAGTTGGAACTAGGGATGGACTGGGATGGGTCGGCCCGGCCCGGCAGGCGGTACCGGGACCGATACTGGGGGCCCGAACCGGGGGTCAAATGGGATGGGCTTCGGGATCTTACTTTAGTGGACCAGCCCCGGCTGGTCCGGGACCGGTTCAGGTCTTCTTTTTAGTTTTTTGGCATTGGGCCGTTGCTAGGTGGGTTGGGCTGGGTGTTTTGGCAGGGTTTGGGGGGGTGGGGGTAGGAATAAATTAGAAAAGACTAATTAAAAAAATTGACCCGACCCGTGCCGCCTATGGATGGACTCGGGTCCGGGCCGGGTCCGAGTCGGGCCTAGGCCCGGGCAGGCCGGCGGGTTAGAAATGGTGGACCAGGGACCGGCCCGGGTAACCACCGGGTCCGGTCCGGGTCCGGGCCCATTATATTTTTTTTTGTTTTCCTCTTCCTAATTAACCCCCCTCCCACCCCAACCCCCCAAACCACCCCAAATGGCCCAAAATACCCAGCCCAACCCGAAAAGTTAAAAAAATTGAAAAAAAAAATAGTTTTTGGCCCGAACCGGCCCCGGCCGGGTCGGGCCTTGTTTTTGGTGACCCGAGCCCGGACCGGAAAACCCACGGGCCAGGCCTACCCAGACCGGTCACTGACCGGGCCACCGGGTCGGGCCGGTCCGGAACAGTACCGGTCCCGGGCCGGTTCCGGGTCGGGCCACCCGGCCCGAGTCCATTCCTACGTGCCGGTACCGGGCCTTTGGCCCAAATCCCCAGTCCCACCCAATCCCGGCACGGCCTAGGGCCATGCCTAGTTGTAACGAGTCAGACCTGAACCAATTGGACTTGTGTTCACCCTCCTTCCAAGCAAGAATGTAACGATGTCTACCAATCATTGCCTATTGGTATCAATCACGGTTCTAGATTGATATTTTGGTTCCATTGAGTAAAAGGCTAATGAACCTAATCCAGTTCTTGCCTGCAACCATGTCTATACGACTACTATTTAGTTTTGCGTCCGCGAAATAAAATTTCATTTGCTCATAGTGCTTCATAGTTTCTGTACATAACGTATGTGTATATAACACCAACATAAAGAATCAAATGTGTTCCTCAAATCCCTTGTCCACAATGACATTAAAAAATGTTAGGCATTTCACTCAAAAACACAAAACAACAGATCACTATTAACAAATAGCATGCAGTTCTTCATCTACAGGGGCGTGGCATGATCTTGTTGGGCGGGCAGAGAATTTCCACCTTCTAATTCAATATTTGATTCTTCAGATTTTGAACATGCATTTGAAGGTATATTAATGCCGGCAAAACCCATCATTACAGCAGTTGCTCCAATATAATCCGTAAGAGCAGGTGAATTTCCTGTGAGTGAATCCACAATGGCAGCCAATGGGACCTGAATTGTTAGCCCAGCTGTTGCGACTGTAGTTGTAGTCAAAAGGATTGCTTTTGCCCATAGGTAATCACTCAACACGTTATCGAGCAATCCTGAACAAGGTTTGCTTTAACATCAGACCAAGACGATTGGGGAAAGCATAAGGTTTTGCACATTATAGGAAAAATTATAATTGGCACAAAGGATGATAGGAATGATAGTCACATATCTTTTTACATATTCACATTTCACACAATGAAGCATTTCAAACCACATATACATTCTCTCTGTTCACTTTTACTTCTTCCACTTTCTTTTTATGGAAGTTTACTATTAGTTGCTCCATTTTTCATTTTTGGCTACTTTTCCATCCATAAAAGACATAGATATCCTGAATTTTTCACATTTTTTCTAAATTATTTGCTATTCATAAATGTGTAAACTTACTTTCTTTGAAAAACCTACTAGCTAGACATCCAGTAAAAGTGAACAACATAGGAGAAGTATATTTGATGCATCTTCACCTCCTTAATCGGCAATCGCACTTATGTGGGGGTCACTGACATGAAATTTATAGTGCCTATTAACTGTTCCAAAATTATTTAAACATCATTAAAATGCCCCTCGTGACAACCTTCTAAAGAAGGAATGCTATTTGAAATTTCAAAATTGTCATTGTCAATTCATCATAGGTTTCCCTCCTTATGTGATCGGAAGTACTAAAGGCATGTTTTTAGCACCAACCCAGTTGGAGTATATCAGTATACGAGTTCTCATTGGGAAGCAAAAATCAGACATACAAAAACTTAAAATGGGATGGAAGAGTCCTGATCTATCAAGTTATATTATGCTACAAAAGTAATGACACAGTAAATGAGTGCATCAAGGTTGAATATCACAAAAGAAAATTTGAATGCATTCATTTCAATGATAAGGTTATTAATAACACCCGGGGTATGAAATTTAAGGTTATCAACTAGCAATGCTCTCAACTATGACAAGATGACATATGATAATATTTTTTGGGCTCTCGTCTCCAGCATTATCTGGTTTCAAAAAAAGAGGCACTTTGGCATATAAGGACAGTAAGAGATTATTTGCAACTAAACCTAAAGCTTAACAACATTGCAAAAGTGAAACTCCTCTACTCTATGTGATCCCTATAGTTTTTATTTTCTAGATACATCCGTTCAGATGTAGCTGCAATTAATGCTCATTAATGAGGAATTAGTGTTGGTTTAAGCATCTTATGGACCTTATTTGCTCAAAAAAGCAGAAGCTTGGCCATGGACAGAAAGCGTGAATGGATTTTGGGAGAAATCAGCAAATAGGAGGCAAAAGCCTCTTTTTCCTTTCAAAATTGTGGCTTTTCAAAAATGTCTCTTGGACTAAACTTTTCAAAAACAGTGCACCACACCTTTTGTATAAAACTTGGGCTATGTTTGAAAAAAAGACATTTTCCTAAATTCTTGACATTTCCTTGGAAAAAAGGAAGTCATTTTCCTTGACCAGTTTTTATTTTATTCTTAGTTTATTATTTTGTGTGAGTTAAGCATTACTCCCTCCGTCCCAAAGATAATGTCCCGGATTCCTTTTTCAGTTTTTTCCGATTATGCTGTCCCATTCCTAAAATGGAAGTAACTACTACCAAATGTGTTATTTATCCTTTAGATTTTACTAAATTCAACATTAGCCCGACTTCTAAGCACTTATAAGTTCCGCTGTAACAATTAGATGTTGTTTGTGTCTTAGTGAAAATTGTGACAAGTAGTTTTTTTGCTTGGATAAACGGGCAAATTTAGTACGGAGTAGTAAATTTCTTTGAATAGGTATTAGTATCGGTACGGAAAAGTAATACTTGTGGGTCGACCATTCAAAGGTATCTACTAAGCATTTTCTATTAACAACAAACCAGCTTTCTTCCCTAACTTTTAGAAGCGTATAAAAGGAATTCTCAATAAAAGATGTGTTGCATAAAACTCCGTCCGAAAAGGCAATGGGGCAATTATGTTGGGACACAGGGAGCATATTATACATAGAACACTTTCCAAAATATATTCCCCAACAAACATTTCTGAAAGCAACATATTTTCAAGTACTCAAATGGATTTTTAACATTCATGAAATGTACGTAGTACACCATATCGTTAACTAAGAAACAAATCAAACTGCAGCAGACCAGCAAATTGTAAATGTACCTTTACCAGCAATGAGACCAAGCTGCTTCCAGGTAATAGCCGTAAATAGTTCAAGTTTGGCAATGTTAAGTATAAGAAACACTGGTAAGAAAAGCAAAAGGTTGAATAGACCTAAATAACCAAGAAACTGTGCCATACTAACACGACCACACTTCTCATCGTCGTCATCGGGCAGCTTCTTACGAATAAGGGTTATATAAACAGCATATAAGGCTGATGAGAGAAGAGAAAGTACGTCTCCAAGAACTGCATTTGAAGAGGCAACAGATGCTCCGGACTTTGAGTCACCCAAGCTTACAATGATTGTTCCACCCATACAAAGCAGAACACTAAGCAGCTTCACCCATGTGAAATTCTCTCCCAAGAACACAACGGATACCAGAAAGGTAAACAAGCTGGATGCTGTACTTAGGATGGTATTGGACTGCCCAAAAGTAGAAATAGAGTATAACTATGAGCCAGTTTAATAGGTATTATTTAAAACAAAGGGCTAAATTGCTTCATTTCCCCCCTGACTTTAATTATTTTCCACTTTTGGTCATTGATATTGTTACAACTTATGACCCTTTCTGGACACTTATCTGGTGAAAATCAACCAGAAGTTGACGGGATAAGTGGTCAGAAGGACCATAACTCACTAAAAATCTAGTCATAGAAGCAGAAATGGAATAATCAAAATTGAGGCCCAACAGTGAGAGTCGTAATAGTTGTGGGACCAAAAGTGGACAATATTCTGGTTTGGTTAAATATTTAAATCATTCAAGCAAAATGAGAAAATCAAAGATACTCAGGCTCAGTTTGGTAGACACAAGCCACTTGATCAGCAAATTCAGTTGATTCAACAGAAGAACAAGAAGAATAGGCAAAATAAGTGGCTTTTGGCCTTCTTATTTGGCTGAAATGGTTGCTACCTATAAAGGTAGGAGATTAATCCATGTCAGTCAAATAAGTCTCACTCTCACCAAACCGATTCTTATTCTATTTATTCTACTTGTTTTCATTTTTTCTCATTATACTGATAAACATAATGAAGGGAAGGCTTGTCCCCTATACACCCTTATGGTGGGCCTCCCGGATCATCGCCTGTAGGGTTGCCTCTAAATCCACATATACTTCAGAGTAAAGAGGAAATAATCTAGACAACGTAAATGCTTACCGTAACTGTTGTGTACTTGAGTGACAGATTAAAAGTGAGCTGTGCCAAGAACCAGAATGGGCAAATCAAAAGACTAACTTTTGCAACTCTAGTCCTTGTCCAGCGCCCTTTTGCATCCAGGTCAATATCGGTGTGTTTCTCAATCAAATCTTCTCCCTGAACTATTATTCCACAGGCCTCTTTAACATCTGCAACAACACTTGAACTTGGAGCATCAACTTCAAAACCATCCCCTAGAAGAATGACCTCCTCAGATTCTCTCAGTTCTTGAGAACTACAACCCCTTCTTTTTTTCCAGAACAAAACACTTCCATACTTATCCTCCAAATAACGTCCAATTTCAACCAGGGGAATATATACCACAAATAATGAGTTACAAATGTAAGTTACTAAAAATGGGGAAACACCCGCATCTACTACTGACTGAACCACAAAACTAGCAGCAATCCATATGGATGCAACTAATAATATATATACCAAACCTAACACCCATTTCCAAGTTTGTTCTTTCATTCCTTTTATGAGTGTATCCCCTCAATGACTCCTTAAGAAAAGAAAAAAATGCGGATCATCACTGCAAGTCAAAATACCCCTAATGAAGGCAACTTTTTCACCATTGAGCAAGAAAACCCGGTCTTGATGATAAAGCAATGAGTTTTCCCACAAATTACAAGACAACTCCGGTTCATGTATTCCACTAAATTGAATTAGGATGTGAAGGCCATAAATGTTATGGAAATAATAATGCAAATGAATTTCGAGAAAAAACAAACCGGTGATAGATCTTCCGTGAGAATCTTATTCATACGGTCGTCCCGCGGGGAATCTCGAGATTTTGGAAGTCTGAATACGGGTTTCTTGGTACTACAGCTTGCGGAATGAAACCGGGTTTTTTCGGCTTGGTCAAAGGCAACGCGCCATTACAGTAAGTTTCCTCATTTTTATATAGATAAGAGTATATACGGAGTATTGTTTTTTGTTGTTGTTGTTGTTGTTGTTTTGTGTATATACTCCCTCCGCTGACATAAACCCGGATTTATGTGTTTGATATTGAATTGATAAAGTAAGAATGATTTAGAGTCACACAAACTTTACCAAATTTGGTATGATACAATCTTAGTGGGATTTCCCTACATAGTTTTGTTTTACAAAAATGACTCGTTTACATTTTTTCAGAAAATATATATTAACCTTTGTTTATTTGATATAGATTTGTGTTTGAGTATTTGTCTCACACCGAAAAGCTGTATAACAATACTACCTCCGCCTCACTAACATTGAGACAAGAGGGGAGACACAATTATTAAGAAAAGTGAGATTATGTGGTTGATATTGAATTGATAAAGTAAGAATAAAATAAGAATGATTTAGAGTCACACAAAATTTACCAATTTTGGTATGTGATAATCTTAGTGGATTTCCCAAAAAGGTAAAATGGAACAATTTTAGTGGAACGAATGAAGTAAAATACTACTCCGTATATAAGTCTTTGGATAGCTTCTCTTGATATTTTATGATGAAACTCCGAGCTTTAACAATTTGTTTTAATTTATTCTAGATCTAATCCTAGTTATTGAAAAACCAATACAACTAAAGTTACTGTAAAATTGACAGAGTTATATGGTAATCAATTTGGTTATAGAATATAAATTAAAGTTCAAATCCTTTTTACACATCCTTAATTAATGCCTTACTTCTATTACTTTTCTTTGAAATAGCAGAAGGGAGTATGGTCTTCCCACTAGAATATTGGATGCAGTGACAACTGCATTCATTCGTAAGTTGGTTTCTCAAGTAACATGTTCATGTTAGTTCGCTGTTTCTTTTTGTTAAATAAACTAACTATATCTATGACTTTAAAAGTGTATCCTTTTTGTTCTATGGGCATCATTTTGTCTTCTTCCTGTTCCATTCTAATTTTTCCTCCTAATAGTTGACCCTTTCAATTGTGTTGGTTTTACAGGAACGATTTTCCAGTTAACTCGATTGCATGTCATCTGAAAGTTGGCTATCATTGAAAAATTAAATCCTAACTAACCTGTTTTCTTCTATAGGCATGAAATTAGGAACTAAACTACCTTAAATTACGATTTTTTTTAGAAAAAATTCCACTTTTGGTCCCATGATTATTACGCCACTTCCACATTAATCCTCTGAGTTTCAATTTAACCAAATGTAGTCCTTGACCTTTTCCACGTAACCACCCGTGGTCCTTCCGGCCACAATTTCGGCTAAATGTTACCGAAGACCATTTAATGAAAGGTAGTTGGGGGCATTTTAGTAAATTTAGATTACAAAAACGGCTACCTAATAAAACCTCAGTTCAGCCTTATACGAGTATTATTTATTTTCTTCCACTCTTGTTAAAAAGTTGACCCACTTACCTTTATCAGCAGCATTTGTTCGACAACGCCGTTCAGAGCTTGTTCCTTCTCCTTGACGCCGGCGGTCGAGACGGGTCCTCATTGTTCGAACGGTTTTGGAGATTTGTCGAGCTGACGGAAGCTTTCTTCAGAGGGAGAAGAGAGTTCGGTTTTTGAGGTAGAGGGAGACGACGGTATTAGCTCACAATTAAGTTAACTTAATTGAGTAGTTTATTAGGTAGCCGTTTTTGTAATCTAAATTTACTAAAATGCCCCCAACTACCCTTCATTAAATGGTCTCCGGTAACATTTAGCCGGAATTGTGGCCGGAAGGACCACGGGTGGTTACGTGGAAAAGGTCAAGGACTACATTTGGTTAAATTGAAACTCAGGGGATTAATGTGGAAGTGGTGTAATAGTCATGGGACCAAAAGTTGAATTTTTTCATTTTTTTTAATTATATCGCATATAGATATAGATCATTTCTTATCGTAACGAGAAGTGTAGTTGCTCTGTGATTAGCATGGCAATGTTGTTGATTTTCATACCCGTGATGCACAGTAAGGATTTCTTCTTCAAGAACAAATCTGAAATTGGTATATTATCATTATTATCATTATTAACTTGATCATGAGTGCATTTGTATTTCATGAATTGTTATGTGATAGACATACTTTTAATAAGTGTAATCACTTTGGTTTTTGGACCCCTACCAACTAAGTTATTGATGTACTATTTTTCACGATATTATTATTTGGTGAAATACTTGGATGATCTTAAAAACAGAATTTAATTCTATGTTCTTATGCATGATGTCTACTTAAATGCTTATATATTTTCTCAGGAAATAAGGGTATTATATGTTCATAATAGGTACAAGCCCAATGTTTGTCTTAGATTGTAAATTGAAATCAAATAAATTTGGTAAATACATACAGTATCCCGGTGATCAATATTGCACGCCCTCTGCCTTCATTATTGAACCCCATAACATGGATGCGGGGTTAGGGCATGTTGGGATTTCCCCCAAGTGTTTTGTGGCAACAAAATGAAATAAAGCTCCATATATATGTCTGCTTAAATCAACTTTAAAAGGCTTTTCATGCAGTTTGTTTAGTTATTAAAAATGAGACGAGAAATATGACAAATGGTTGTCAAAAAATACAGTCGCTCCATTGGTTATTTTTTGGGTTAATGAAGGATTGGAGGATTAAAAATCACGAGTATAGGTGTATGGTTTGCATCTAGGGGTGGTCATGGATTTTAAGTATGCTTGGTTGCTATTTACAGGTATCTTTACCTCTATTAGAACTCTTAGACAATGAAGTTTTCCTTTTCAAGTACAAATTAGTTTTAAAGTGCTCTCTTTTGGTTACTTTCAGCTACAATTAGTTTTGTTTCCAGTCATGCTATCTGTTATGGTGTCAGTAAAAAAGCATTTTCAATTTTTAAAATCAACTTTCTTAGATAAAGAGTAGATATTTTTTTGAATGTAATGTATACTAATCATTTTCCACACTTTGCATGAGGCTGGTCTTTACATAAGAACAGACTCGAAATGTATCTACTGGAAGGTTTGTTTATAAAAGTGTCCATGAATGTAAATGATACTGTAAACATCACCAATAGTCAATAGTAGAAATGATGGAATATTGTAAGCGGTACTACAAAGAGCAAAGCACATCATGTAACTACACACAACTTTTGAAGTTTAAACACCAATAGGGAAGCAATGTATTAATCCAATGTAACGTCACACATCATTGAAGGTCAAAGCAGCATTTAGTGGAAGCAAATTATCAAAATGTTCACAACTACAACATTTACAAAGTATAAGAAAAGAATGTTCTTCCGCTCACTATTCTTCTTAGAGCTTCATCAACTACACTTTTCTATGAGGTTAAGTGAACTCAGAATTTGTCTTTGGTTTAGATATAGCAGCCTCCGCTGCTATTGTATGTTGGAAAAATGATTTTACAAATTAATATTATGGTCATTAATATTATTTGTTAAAATCATTTTGAAATGAATGAGAAATTGTTTCCCGAAAGATAAGTGTGAAATTATATCTCACACGCAAACACCGTCACCACCGTTCAGTTGGTCGGGTCGAGTTTCGGGTTAGAGTCTTAAACCGTCCGCCCGAGTATATGGCTTAAAGATAACTCTATTAGTCGCTCTCAATTTTGAATAATGTTTGGCAATAGACACATCCTTTGGTTTTAGAAGGAGGGTCAAGACCATTCTTTCTAAATGTGTCTTTTGGGTGTAGAGACTCCTAGCCAGAGCTCTATATATACCCATGACTGCCAACATTTTCCATCAATCCGAAAATCATCACACAATCCTCCATATAATATCTTCCTTCGTTGCATCTTTGAGTTCGCCGGAATCCCGTTGGGAGCGAAGAACCGTTCTATCCTGGGAGACGATTGCTACGTGTGTCGGGCAAAAACGTCTTAAGGAAACAACGCTTAAGTTGGGCTCGGTTACAAGTAATCTTACATTTTTCTAAATTATTTATTCGTTATTTCATTTGCATGCAGAATATTGTACTTCATATAACAATCTTAAGACGTTTTTGTATATCTATTCTGCGTGCATATCACTTTTATTCTTCCAATTTTGTGTGTTCGATTGGATCGCCACTTCGCCTCCTTTCACTGCATCGTGCTTGCAAAATTCTGGTTTTGTGGCGTTTTTTGGTGTTAATGTCATTATCTGTATTTTGCATAATTGCATGTGTATATATATATATATATATATATGTGTGTGTGTGTGTGTGTGTGTGTGTACGTACTTGTGCATAACGTATCCGTATACTTATCAATTTTAGTGCTCTTCAATTTGCAAATTGCATGCTCGTATGCTTATCTGTTATTTACTTTGCAAGAGACCAAATTATTTGACATATACTCCGTATGTGATTTTTGTATAAACTTTAGTGGGTACATATATGTGATTGTTTTGGTATTGTTTTGAATATTTTACAACTACCATCTCAAATTGTTTAGGCAATCCACTTTGTTTACTTTTAATTTGTCAACACCTGCGGTTTAATTTTGATCGGCCTTTTGATTGTTTCATTTGGTAATCGATGTATCTGTTCATGTTAGTTAAATCCGTTCGCATGTATTTTTTTTCTTTCTTTGTGCATATAGTCAGTCTCAATTGTTTTACCCGTTTTGCTTATGTAATAAAAGTACGTACCGTACTGTTTTGATTGTATAAAGTATTCAAGGCTGCATTTGCATATGATAAGTTATTTCATATTATGTACGTTTTTCATTTGCGATTAACTTTGTTTTGATTTCTGGCTAAGCATATAAACTTTAATTAAACTGCCTGTTCCGTCTCAATTGCATAATTAACATAGTTTTTCTTTCTTAATTCACTAGTTATTCCTTCTGTGTGTAATCTTATATACTTTGTGTATATATTAAAAAAAATATCAATCATTGAATGATCCGTCTGTTTTGTGTAAACGAATCAAACAACACTTTTCCAAAATTATCCCCGCTCACTACTATCCCGGTCAATTCTTCTCATGGGGAGAAACCTAGCAAATTCAACGGCCATGATTTCAAACGTTGGAAACAAAAAATGTTGTTTTATTTAACGACGTTGAATTTGGCTAAGTATCTCTCCGAAAGCCAAGCTCTTCTAGAGGAAGGCGAGACTGATAAGGAAAAAGTGGTTGCGGTGGATGCATGGAAGTATTCGGATTTCTTGTGTAGAAATTATCTCTTAAATGGACTAGATGACTCCTTATACTCTGTGTATGCCGATAGAAAGACGACAAAAGAATTGTGGGAATCACTTGAGAAAAAATATAAGACCGAGGATGCCGACAAAAACCAAAAAGAAATTTATTGTCGGACATTTCTTGTACTTTAAAATGGTTGACTACAAATATGTTGTTTCTCAAGTTGAAGAACTCCAACTTATTCTTCATGAAATTCACGCTGAGGGTATGTCTGTTAGCGAGTCCTTCCAAGTGGCTGTGGTAATTGAAAAATTACCTCTCAAATGGAAAGACTTCAAGAATTACTTGAAGCATAAGCGTAAGGAAATGTCCCTAGAGGAGCTCATTGTTCGTTTAAGGATAGAGGAGGATAACCACAAATCCGAGCATAAGGCTGGACAATCAAATTCCATGGAAGCTAAAGCAAACATGGTAGAAACGGGATCCAAGAAGGGGAAGAAGAGAAAGCACAATGACGAAGGAACATGTGGAGGGAAGCCTTCGTCAAAGAAGTTCAAAGGAAAGTGCTATAATTGTGGCAAGCCCGGTCACCGTGCTAAGGACTGTCGTGCTCCTAAGAAAAAGAAGACCGAACAAGTCAATATTGTGGACGACCTCTCCGATGACATGGGTGAAATGAACCTATGTGTCGTGATATCTCAATGCAATTTAGTGGGTAACACTAAAGAATGGTGCATTGATACTGGAGCTACCTGACATATTTGTGCTAACATGTGGATGTTCACCGATTATCAACATGTTGATAACGAGGAACAACTATTTATGGGTAACTCTTATACATCTAAAGCGGAAGGTCGCGGCAAAGTTGTCCTAAAAATGACGAGCAGGAAAACTCTAACTTTGAATGATGTGCTACATGTCCCTGAGATACGCAAGAATCTGGTTTCGGGCTCCCTCCTTAGCAAGAATGGCTTTAAGCCAGTCTTCGTGGCTGATAAATTTATACTTACTAAAAATGATGTGTTTGTAGGGAAGGGCTATCTCAATGATGGTCTCTTCAAAATGGATGTACTTACTGTTGTACCCAAACTTGTTGATAATAATAAAGTGGGTTCTTCTTACTTGGTTGAGTCTTCTTCTGTTTGGCATGCTCGATTAGGACATGTAAATTATGATACTTTATGTAGACTAATGTATTTATAGTTTCTTTCTAAATGTCATATTGATCCTAATCACAAATGTCAAATTTGTGTCGAAGCAAAAATGGCTAGAAAACCTTTTCACTCTATCACAAGAGAAACTGAACCGCTAGACCTCATACATACGGATCTATGTGATCTTAAGTATGAAGAAACTAGAGGTGGGAAAAAGTATTTCATCACCTTCATCGATGATAGCACTAGATATTTCTATCTGTATTTGCTAAGAAGCAAAGATGAAGTGATTAATGCTTTTAAGCATTATAAAGCCGAAGTTGAAAATCAACTTGGTAAGAATATTAAGGCACTAAGGAGTGACAGAGGTGGTGAGTATGAATATCCATTTGAATCAATTTGTTTGGAAAGTGGAATTATTCATCAATTAACCGCTCCTTATATGCCTCAATCAAATGGAGTAGCTGAAAGGAAGAATAGGACTTTAAAGGACATGGTTAATGCCATGTTAGTAAGTTCTCGTGCACCAAATGACTTGTGGGGGGATGCTATTTTAGCTGCCAACTACATTCTAAATAGAATGCCTCACAAGAAAACTCTCAAAATTCCATATGAGTTATGGCAAGGGCGCAAGCCAAGTTTTAATTACTTGAAGGTGTGGGGATGTCTAGCTAAAGTAGCTATTCCCAAACCTAAGAGGACAAAACTTGGACCAAAGACCATTGATTGTGTCTTTGTTGGATATGCACAAAATAGTAGTGCATGGATGTTGTCATTCCAACATGGATGTTGTCATTCCAACCTATGCCGAAGAAACAAACTCACATAAGAGGCCTTTTGATTCTATAAAAGATAACAACGAAATAGCGCAAGAATGTGAAGTGAGACGCAGCAAAAGGGCTCAAAAATCAAAAGATTTTGGACCCAGTTTTGTTGTATACCTTCTAGATGATGAGCCTCAAACTTATAAGGAAGCCATGTCCTCACCAGACGCTGCCCAATGGCAAGAGGCTATCAAGAGTGAAATTGATTCCATCATGTCTAATCACGTTTGGAAAGTTGTAGATTTGCCTCCTGGGTCTAAACCTCTAGGATGCAAATGGATCTTCAAAAAGAAAAGAAGAACTGATGGAACAATTGAGAAGTACAAAGCTCGATTGGTTGCCAAAGGATACAACCAAAAGGGAGAATTTGACTACTTTGATGTCTACTCTCCAGTTACAAGAATAACTTCAATTCGAATGCTATTGGCAATAGCTGCATTGAAGGGTTTGGAAATCCATCAAATGGATGTAAAACCTGCATTCTTAAATAGTGACTTAGAGGAAGAGATTTACATGCAACAACCTGAAGGTTTTACTGTCCCGGGACAAGAAAGAAAGGTTTGTCGCTTAGTAAAATCTCTTTATGGGTTAAAGCAAGCCCCCAAACAATGGCATGATAAATTTGATAGTGTAATGCTGTCAAATGGATTCAAAATCAAAGAGGCCGACAAATGTGTGTATGTGAAAGGCAATCAAAATGACTACGTCATAGTTTGTCTATACGTAGATGATATGCTCATTTTCGGTAGTAAAAAAAATTTGATAAAGGCTACACAAAGAGTATGTTGGCCAAGAAATTTGAAATGAAGGATCTCGGTGTTGCGGATGTAATTCTAGGAATTAAAATCACCAGAACTCCTGAAGGGTTGATATTATCTCAATCACACTACATTGAGAAAATGCTTGAGAGATTCAAGAAGTATGATATCAAACCCATGAGAACTCCTTTTGATTGCAGTGTTCACCAGATGACTATCCTCGGGTCATAGGATGTTTAACATATGTCATGAATGGCACATGACCCGATATAGCTCAGACTGTGAATAAGCTAAGCCGATTTTCAATAAACCCCGGTAGAGAACACTGGAAAGCGCTTATAAGGGTGATTGAGTATTTGATGTATACCAAAGACTATGGTGTACATTTTCAAAAATATCCAGCCGTGCTTGAGGGATATACCGATGCAAATTGGATATCCGATTCCAAGAACACAAAATCAACGAGTGGATATGTGTTTACCCTTGGAAGTGGTGATGTGTCGTGGAAATCTTCCAAACAAACATGTATTGCTAGATCTACCATGGAAGCTGAATTCATGGAGAAGAAGCTGAATGGTTGAGAGAGTTTTCGGAAGATCTTCCTTGTTGGGAAAAGCCTGTCCCTCCAATATCCATTCATTGTGATAGTCAAGCTGCAATTGGAAGGGCAAGGAATGCAGTTTACAATGGTAAGTCTAGACACATCCGTCGTAGACATAATACCATTAAAAAACTAATAAAAAATGGGACCATCTCTCTTGACTATGTTAAGTCGAAAGAAAATATTGCGGATCCGCTAACCAAACCTCTACCAAGAGAGTTGGTCGAGACGTCAAGGAGAGTGATGGGCCTACGGCCAATGATCCAATAAAAGTTCATGGGGAAACACTACCTATTATTGAGAGTGCCTCATAAATAGGTTCAAAGGGAAAACACAACTGTGGACTGGCTCGGGCGGTACTAGCCAAGATATAGTACACTCATGCCAAGAGCATTTAGGGTAAGTTACGCTTTTAATGATCTCTATATCTTGATTCGTTCAAGTAAGGTATGGCATGATACCTTCCATAGAGATCACCTATGCTGGTGGAAGAAGGCCGCTTCTATGAGAGTTTATGGCACGAGATAAATTCTCCGGTGCACGATAAACTCTTGAAAACACTAGCTGAACCAGGAAGTGTTTACGTCCGAAACGAACACAAACGTGAGAACCAAAGATGCACTCAAGGCTCTGTGTGTTATTCATTGTCTAGGTTTACACATTGGCTGATGGTTCAAAGCAAAGTGCTACCGATTGTCCAGTAAATCCGATGGATATACACTAAGGTAGGTTCAAAGTTTCACGACTACCTAACCCTATGCAGAGTTCCCATCTTCCCATGTCAAATTCCAATCCGTTTCTTGTCTTTAAGCCAATTTCCCATTCATGTGGGGGGATTGTTGGAAAAATGATTTTACAAATTAATATTATGGTCATTAATATTATTTGTAAAAATCATTTTGAAATGAATGAGAAATTGTTTCCCGAAAGATAAGTGTGAAATTATATCTCACACGCAAACACCGTCACCGCCGTTCAGTTGGCCGGGTCGAGTTTCGGGTTAGAGTCTTAAACCGTCCGCCCGAGTATATGGCTTAAAGATAACTCTATTAGTCGCTCTCAATTTTGGATAATGTTTGGAAATAGACACATCCTTTGGTTTTAGAAGGAGGGTCACGACCTTTCTTTCTAAAGGTATCTTTTGGGTGCAGAGACTCCTGGCCAGAGCTCTATATATACCCATGACTGCCAACATTTTCCATCAATCCGAAAATCATCACACAATCCTCCATATAATATCTTCCTTCATTGCATCTTTGAGTTCGCCGAAATCCCGTTGGGAGAGAAGAACCGTTCTATCCTGGGAGACGATTGCTACGTGTGTCGGGCAAAAACGTCTTAATGAAACAACGCTTAAGTTGGACTCAGTTACAAGTAATCTTACGTTTTTCTAAATTATTTATTCGTTATTTCATTTGCATGCAGAATATTGTACTTCATATAACATTGTACTGGAAAGCTTATCGTGTATTTATATAGTGTTGGCCCATGATCAACTTAGATTATGTATTAATCCAAATTGAAGAGAAACTAAAAAAAGAATTTACGTTGACTCCAAGTTAATATGTAAGTAGTGAATTTACATTTTTTTCAAGCATTCGATCCTCTATATAGGGATCCAAGTTATGACATTTTGCTAAGCACTTTATGGTAACAAAATAAAGCTCAATATTTAGATCTTTTTAATGTAACTATAGATACTTTTTCACATGGTTAGTTCTTGGCTTTGAAAATTGTGACCATAAATGTGATGTATTACTATAAACTAAAGAGTGAACTTAGGTTTAGAGACTGCAAAACATAAATTTGTTTAATTTATTTATACTGTTTAATTTAATGTTATCTGTTTTATTTAACTATTAAATGCAATAGCATTAAGTTTGTGATATGCGACGATGCATGTAAATAAAAAAACCGCAAAAAGTATTGTCTGTAAGGAAGTTTTCAATAATTTGTAAAGTGTGCTTATTAAACTTCTAATATTTTTTTGTTATTATATTAATGGTTACTCTCTTTTACGTGATAAAATATAATATGATCTATAATTACATTTAAAGGTTTTTATTTATATTGAAGTTTTACATCCCGTGCAACGCACGGGTGAAATACTATTTTCTATCCAACTACCCAATCCACAGCCCTACCCCAATGCTGCCTCCGGTCTCCGGCAACAGTCATCTCCGTACGCTGGAAAATTTCGCAGTTTTTTTTTCATTCTTTTCATTTTCATTGCAACAATCATCAGAACAACTTTGCATTGATTTCTTTTGTGAAAGCGGATGGTCTGATTTTACTTCTCATTGGAAGCCATTTTTTCACGTATTAGGGTTCTTCTAGATCTCGAGAAATCACTGAAAAGGAAGCTGAAATTGCAAAAGGAAGGGGAGCTAGTTCATACTTGTTGCTTATTCCTTTTTCCTTCACTATACTCGCGGAAGAGATGAAATATTGCAAATAACACTTATATTGAAGATGCAGAAGTGTTTACTCGTATAATTTTTAGAGGACACACTTAAACAACATAACACTCGTTAATAATTTAATATATCTCATGATTATTACTTATAATTTTTTTGCACCAACTACACTTGAGAACATAGATGAGCTTTTCTTTTTTGCTTTTCAACTATTGTTGATCTTCTATGCGTTTAATGCGTTCATTTAATTGATCATTTCATGTTTTCATTTTTTTGTAAAATACGGGATGCTAGCTTTAGCCATCATGCAATTAACTTTAGTGCTTAATAATTGTATTGTAAGAATACAAAAACACGAGCTCATAGAGAGGAGCTTTTCTTTTTTGCTTTTACACTATTGTTGATCTCCTATGCATTTAATGCGTTCATTCAATTGAACAATTCATATTTCTATTTTTAGTGAAATTCGGGAAAAATGCGTTTTATACGGGAAGTAAGAGTTTTTCTCCTTTTTAAACGGACCGACATTATTTTTCGTTTTGAACGTGTTTTTTTGTTCAAAAAAACGGTACGTGTTTAAAACGCGTTTAAAACGGGAAAAAGCTAACTAGGGTTAAATTGACCCAATGTTTTTGTTACTAGATAAATCATGTGTATCATAAAATATGATGTTTCCAAGGCTCGACCTTACTATAAAAATGAATGGTGTTTTGTCAAGTTAACCAATATGACTCGATAAAGGAGTTACACATGGTTTCTTAAATTTTTGGGACTTAGATGCTTGTCGTTTCATTCACATTTAATAATGAGTCAGATGTATGCTGATGTTTTGTCAGATACTCCACCAAACCAAGCCCCATTGGAGTGGTCGATCAGAATGAAAATCGCATTACATGCTGCCAAAGGTTTGGAGTATTTACACGAAAAAGCCAACTCGCCTGTCATCTACCGCGACTTGAAGTCTTCAAACATTCTAATAGATGAGGAATACAATGCCAAGCTCTCTGATTTTGGGTTAGCCAAGCTTGGGCCTATGGGGGGCAAAAGTCATGTATCTACGAGAGTAATGGGGACGTATGGTTATTGTGCCCCTGAATACCAAAGAACAGGTCAGTTAACTGTCAAATCTGATGTTTATACTTTTGGAGTTGTGTTGCTTGAGCTCATCACAGGAAAGAGAGCCATCTTTACAACCAAATGTGGCAATGATCAAATGCTGGTCAAATGGGCTGAGCCGATCTCCCAAGATCCAAGTAGGCATTCTGAATTGGCTGATCCGAATCTTAAAGGGAACTTTCCAAAGAAAGGGTTATCCCAAGCAATTGCAGTGGCAGTAATGTGCCTGAATGAAGATCCAGCCTTAAGGCCAATGATGAGTGATGTGGTCACTGCTCTTAGCTATCTTTGGGTTGAACCAGTTGAGTTGGGTTTAGATTCTTCACCAACTCTCTGCATACAGTAATACCCTGGGTTGCCTTATCCTTTAACATAGCTTGGTGCATCACAAGCATTGGCTTGATGTTTTTTCAATCACCTTTTTCCCATAAGATTCTAAATTCATATCCTCGGGGTAAAGTGCAATGTAAAAACCCCGATTCGATAAATTATTGACGACAAAAGCATAGAAGCATACAAAAAGTTTTACAAGATATCCACCATATTGTTTGAGCGACCAACTTGTCAGTATAACCAGGACGAGTCGTATGTTGGAACGAGAATGTTAACTGAACTAGTGAATGAGGTCATCTCATATTGTTCATGATGTTTTCTTCTTGTGATGCTTCTTACCAGCAAGAGATTATATTACATTCAAGTCTAATCCTCACTTAAGATCTGGTATTATGGTTTTATATTTTGTTTGACACTTATGGCCTTCAAGTCTATTTTCTACCCCTAAAGGTGATCCATCATACCTTTAAGTCGTTATGAACAAGAATGTTAACCGAAGTAGTGAAAAAATATAATACTATCGTTTACAATACAAAAGTCACTTTATTTTTACTTTGTCAAGACCAAGGCTTCACTATTCCAGGCTGGTAAGGATATAGCTACGTGGATCACTCAAGGATGGAAATACCCCGCTGGCAAGGGAAAGTAGACTGTTAGTTGTTGTATCCGTTAGTGGATAGGTGTTAGTTAGATAGTTAACCAACTGTTAGCTAACTAACAGAAGGAATAACTCCTATAAGTAGGAGAGATGTACAGTCTACGAGAAGCATAATGAGAATGATCATTCTTCTTCTTCTTTCTCTCTAAGTTTCATACATTCTCTTCCCTTTCATTATATTTCGTTGTGATTGAGTTCTATACTTCATCTTTCACAACAATTGGCATCAGAGCGCTGATCCAACCATGGCAAAACAGAGTAATACTGATCGTATTACTCAATTAGAAGCAAACCTGACGAATCTGAAGAAGGAGTTGAAAAAGATTCACGATTCGCAGAAAGCTGATGTTGCACATATGATGGAGAAACAAGATAAGCAATTCAAATAAATGATGAACGCTGTTAAGAGCATCCACAACAAGACGCCTATCCAAACTGTTTACTCCAACAGAAGCCATGATTCCAGGTTAATTCCTACAAACCCTAATACCTATAAAGGTATTAAGCTTGATTTTCCTCGTTTTGATGGGATTAATGCAAGAGCTTGGATTAGGAGATGCTAGCGTTGTTTTCTATTCAATCACATATCTGACTTTGATAAGATTGTATTAGTGGGGACGTATGTAGAAGGTGCTGTAGAAAACTGGTATATGGATAGGATTGTGGGCAGAGAATCTATGGGATGGGAAGCATTTGTAATCTTGTTTATGGATAAATTTTCGAAGGAGAATGAGGTGATTGGAGAATTCAACAAATTGAGACAAAGGCTAGGTGGAGGAGTATATAGACAAATTTGCAGAGTTAAAATCCTTTATGCTACAAAGGAACAAACACTTGAATGAATACTATTTCCTTAAGAGTTTCTTAAGTGGACTGAAAGAGGAGATTAGACACATGGTTGAAATTGTAGCCCCTGAGACCTTAGATCAAGCCTTTGTGATTGCTAAGAAGCAAGAGTCTTTGTTAGAAGCAATGGGAAGGACACGAAGGGCAAGTCAGAAAGCTGTGTGGGGAAAAGGAGTAAATGAGACTAAAGGAGTAAATGTGATTGATAAATCTCTGCCAGTAAGAAGATTAAGTAAGGAGGAAATGGGTGCAAGAAGAAAAAGGGGGCTATACTTTAATTGTGATGAAACCTATACATTGGGACACAAATGTACAAAGGTTTTTGTTATACAATTAACTGAGGAAGATAAAAACAAACTACTAAATCAGTTCTACAAGAAGATAGTGAAGAAGAAGAAACAGATTGTGGGGTATCTCTACATGCATTAAAAGGACAAGTACCCACTGACACCATTAAATTGAAAGGGAAAGTGAAGAACAATCATTTAACTATATTGGTGGACTCAGGCAGCACCCACAGTTTCATTGATCCGGGAGCAGCAAGGAAACTCAATTGTAATATTGAAGTGACCAATCCTTTGCAAGTGGCTGTGGCAGGAGGAGGTAAAATAGAGTGTAACTCTAAATGTTCTAATTTGGAGTGGGAAATGGCTGGACATACTTTTTCGGCTACTTTGAGAATACTGCCACTTGGAGAATATGATATGGTCATGGGGGTAGACTTGATGAAAGTTTGGGGCCAATCATGCTTGACTATGACAATCATTCCATCACTTTTGACCACCAAGGGAAGAAAGTAGTAGTGTCAGGGATACAACCAGAAATTTCAGTGAAAATGATATCTAGAAAGAAAATGAAAGGGTTATGGAACAAAAAGAATAGTGTGGTCTCTAGATACTTATGTATGGTTATCTCCATACAAGAAGAAGAAAAGGAAAATAAAGATGAGGAACTGGAAGAACTACTTAAGAACTTTCATGCAATCTTCCAGGAACCTAAAGAACTGCCTCCCCTAAGAGACTGTGAACATCATATTGTTATCAAGTCAGGGAAGAAACCTTTCAAGCAAGCTCCCTACAGATATCCGTACCTGCAAAGACAAGAAATAGAGAGTCTGGTAAAAGAGATGCTCAATTCTGGGATTATGCAACATAACCACAGTCCCTATTCTAGTCATGTGTTACTAGTAAAAAAGAAGGATAGATGGAACTTGGCGATTTTGTGTTGATTATAGAAAGCTCAATTCTGTGACCATAAAAAATAACTACCCCATTCCTTTGATAGATGATTTGTTGGATGAGCTACATGGAGCATCAATCTACTCTATGATTGATTTAAGGGCTGAATACCATCAAGTTAGGATGAAGCAAGAAGACATTGAGAAAACTGCTTTCATCACTGCTAGTGATGCCCTTTGGATTAACAAATGCACCAACTACATTTCAAGCCCTCATGAATAATGTATTCAGCCATTGCTTGAAACAATTTGTTTTAGTTTTTTGATGACATATTGATCTACAGTTCTGATAAAGAGACACATAAGCAGCATTTGAGAGAGGTCTTTATGTTGTTGCAACAACATACGCTCTTTGCTAAAAGATCCAAGTGTGCATTTGGAGTGTCACAGGTGGAGTATTTGGGACATGTTATTAGTTCTTCTGGGGTTTCTGTGAATCCTGAAAAGATCAAGAGTATTGTTGATTGGCCAGTACCTTCTAATCTCAGAGCTTTAAGAGGATTTCTTGGCATGACTGGATATTTTAGGAAATTCTACTATCAATATGGAATTAAAGCTAAACCTTTGACTGATTTGACTAAGAAAGGGATGTTCAAATGGAATGAAACTGCTCAGCAAGCATTTGAGGCATTAAAGGCAGCCATGTGTTCTACACCTATCCTACAACTACCAAATTTCAATAAAACCTTTGTAGTGGAAACTGATGCATGCTATGAAGGGTTGGGGACTGTATTACTACAAGAGGGTCATCCTTTAGCTTATATAAGCAAAGCACTGGGTCCTAAGAACTTAGGGCTATCCATTTATGAAAAAGAATTTCTAGCTATACTATTAGCTACTGAAAAATGGAGGGCCTAAATGTTGCATGCTCCTTTCATAATAAGAACAGACTAAATCAGTCTCAAAGACTTGGTTGATCAAAGGATTTCTACTCCTATTCAACACAAGTATTAACCAAGCTGCTGGGATTTGACTACAAGATAGAATACAAAAAAGGACAAGAGAATAAGGTGGCAGATGCCCTATCCAGAAGAGACCAACAAGATTATCAGGTGATGGAAGAATCTTTCTCTATCTGAGTAATTCAACCTGTATGGCAGGAAGAATTGATTGAGAGTTATAAAGAAGATAAAGAAGCTGAGGATGCTATTTTACAGCTTATAAGCACTCCTTATAACATGAGCTACTACGCTTACTGTAATGGAATATTGAGGTACAAAGGGAGGCTGTATGTTGGTTCATATGGGGATCTAAGGAATAAGGTTATAACTATGATACATGCTAGCCCTCAGGAGGTCATTCAGGAATAGAGACTACAAAACATTTTTTGGTGGCCACAACTTAAGAAGTCAGTAGAAGAAGTGGTGGTGTTGCTCTATTTGCCAGATTTGTAAGCATGAGAATGTTAAAAACCCAGGGTTATTACAACCTTTACCAATGCCACAACAAGCTTGGCAACATATAACAATGGACTTTATTGAAAAGTTGCCAAAATCTGGAGGGTATGATGCAATATAAGTTGTGGTTGACAAATTTACAAAATATGCTCATTTTGTTCCATTAAGTCATCCCTTCACTGCTTCAATTATAGCTACAGTATTCCTGAATCAGATTTGCAAATTCCATGGCTTACCTGAGTCTATTATCTCTGATAGAGATAAGTTATTTACCAATATGTTCGGGAAGGAATTGTTTAAATCTCTGGGAGTACATCACCACCTAAGCACTGCTTATCACCTTCAAACTGATGGGCAAACAGAAAAGGTGAATCAATGTTTAGAAAACTATTTGAGATGTATGAGTGGACAGGCTCCTAAGGATTGGAGTAAATGGTTGCCTTTAGCCAAATGGTGGTATAACAGTTGTTATCATACTGCAAATGGGATGAGTCCTTTTGTAGCACTGTTTGGTTATAAATCACCTCTACTAAATCTGGGACCCTATTCAGAAATATCAGTAGTGGGAGTAGAAAATGAACTTGAAAGAAGACAAGAAATTTCTGAAAGGCTCAAATATCAACTCAATTTGTCCAAACAGAGAATGAAACAGTTAGCTGACAAAGGGAGAAGTGAACGTGAGTTGAGTATAAGAGACTTGGTATATCTGAAACTTAAATCATACAGGCAGATGAGCATGAAGAAATAAAAATGTGGAAATTAAGTCCTAAATATTGTGGACCTTTTCCAGTAATAGAAAAAATTGGAGCAGTTGCTTACAAACTGGAGTTACCAGTGGGAAGCAGAATACACCCAGCCTTGTAACCCTCTAGGACAAATATGAAGAGTTGTGACTTTTGGTTTATTCCCATTATAAATACTCCTTGCTCTCCCTTTGTTGAAACACACGTACAACACACAACATCATAAAGTGGAGAGAGCATCACAACTCCTAAAAAGGGAAGAATCGTTGGAATACCCTTATGAAGACTTTTCAGAAGACTCTTCTGAAGAATCGTTGGAATACCCTTATGAAGACTTTTCAGAAGACTCTTCTGAAGACTCTTCAGAAGACTCTTCTGAAGGGATTAAACATTCAAATAAGAGAAACAATGGCATCATCTTCTTCCAAACTCTCTCTAATGAACATCGGATACTCTCCAAGTAAGTCCCTATAAATTTACAATTATGATTAATTGTGTGATGTTATTTGATCTTGGTTGTATATGATGATTAATTTTCCATGTGTCTGTACTCAAGAAACATGTGGGGTTAAAGGAAAAGGTTTCAAGTTCTATACCAGCTATGGATGAAGAGGGGAATGTTGTGCTAGTACCTATTGGTATTCTGGCTAGAAGAATTGTTAAAAGAAATAATGCAGTTGTGGTTCAAGTCCTTATCCAATGGGAGCACTTACAACCAGATGAAGCTACTTGGGAAGATTATAACGTGGTCATAAAATAATTTCCTCAATTGGAAGCTTATGGACAAGCCTCAAAAGGAAGAGAGGGTAATGTCAAGACCACGGCTTCACTACTCCAGGCTGGCAAGGATATAGCTACATGGATCACTCAAGGATGGAAATACCCAGCTGGTAAGGGAAAGTAGACTGTTAGTTGTTGTATCCGTTAGTGGATAGGTGTTAGTTAGATAGTTAACCAACTGTTAGCTAACTAACTGAAGGAATAACTCCTATAAGTAGGAGAGATGTACAGTCTATGAGAAGCATAATGAGAATGATCAATCTTCTTCTTCTTTCTCTCTAAGTTTCATACATTCTCTTCCCTTTCATTATATTTCGTTGTGATTGAGTTCTATACTTCATCTTTCGCAACATACTTCTATTTAAATCAATTTTTAAGGCTAAATACGTGATGTCACTTTTTAAGAATCAAATAACTTCATTAGTGATAGTTGCTCTGCAGTAAATTGACAATGCAATCTGCATTGTTTCTTTACCATCGACAACTTTTGTTGAGCTTCTCGCCACCCGACTAGGATTGTCTTACTCCAAGCTACAACTCCCTTCCAATCGTTAATATTCTGCCATGTCTTTGATGAAGAGTAAACATGTGTCATTCATAGTTAGAATTAATTGTTGGTCACGTTAATAATGGGAACAGTCTAGAGGGGGGGGGGTGAATAGACTGTTCAGGTTTTTTCGAACTTTTCTCTAAGTCAACACTGACTTATCAGAGATGGTCGGATTCTGGTGATAGAGAAGGTCAAGTTCTGATGGCAGAACTGGACCTGGCAGCGGATAAGAGTCTGTCCGGGTAGCCTCAGAAAACACTAAGGCAAATGCCTTTCTGATAACTCTTAGGGAAGATCTGCTGAACACAGAGTCCAACCTTTTGAGTTAAACAGTTAGAATCTTAATGTGCAGAAATAAATGCGTAAAGTAAATGACACGGGGATTTTTATAGTGGTTCAAGGAACAACATGTTCCTCTAGTTCACTGTTCCACTGAGTCTCTTGGAAGTATCCCCACTTCACTTACTCCAGTTAGTTTGAGACGTCCCTTCTTTTTCCAGAAGTATTTGATTGAGAATCAGTTTTCTCCAACGTAACTTCGTCACAAAAGATATGTAGTTGAGACTTTTGAAGTGTTGAAGAACTGGAGGAACTTTGCTCTTTGTTGGAAGAGAGGATATGAAGTTGATATCTTTCCAACAGAGGCTTTTCTTGTTGAAGTAAATGAATTTGAAATCTCAAGAAAGCTTGAATGCTGAATGTGTTGTTCGAGCAATTGTAGAGCAAAAGTTATCCGGTTGTTCTTCGAAGTGTATCTTATATACTGGGAGCAGTCTTCCCGTTGGAGTGTAGAAGACAGCTTCATTAATTGCTTGTACTGCTGATTTGACCGGTGGGTTCTATGACTTGCTATTTTGGAGGCGAAAGGATATCAGGATGGTCAATCATCAGCTTTAAACATATCTTCGTACGTACCGCATTAATTGAGCATTTAATGCGCGTACAGTACCATGTTCCCGTTGAGTGGTTCCTAGCCGTTAGGGTATTTCCCGTTAGTTTCACGGCCGTTGGAAAGTGCCACCGAACTCTGCTAAGTAAAAACAAGTCTTAAGAGGTTCACTGGTTCAAACTCTGATGACCGTCTCTGATGTCAACTCTGGTACATACACTGGTACCCAGCTCTGGTAGCTTCTCTGATGAGCAACTCTGGGAGCAACTCTGGGAGCAACTCTGGTAGCAACTCTGATCAAGAAGTCCAAGAGGATCTCTGGCACGTCGACTAAGCTAATACTTACAGAAAGAAATTCTAATACATAATATCTAAATGGGGTACTTTCAAATTCTAATAATCTTAGCATCATCAAAATCTAAATACATTTATTCCTTACAATTTCCCCCCTTTTGATGATGCCAAAACCCTTTAACTATTTCCAGAGAAGTGCCTTTCACCATAAAGAGGTAAAGTAAAAAAAACTTTCATTTAAATATTGGGTGGCAACTTAGCATAGGAAAATAGTAAGAGTACAGTACATTCAGATAGTAAAGAATAAAGAAAGTATCAGAGCATAAAAGAGTCAAAAACACTGAGTGCAAATAGGAACAGATATTTGAAAGTGCCATTCAAATTAAAGGCAGAGGTAGTATCTTATTATCAGAGAGTTAATAAAGATACATAGATAGAAAGGTTCAAGATTCTTCTTCAACTACCTGTGGTCCTGCTTCATCAATTCTCTTGAGTTCATCATTGACTTTGGCTCTCATGGAGGCTAAGTTCCTGGGATTCTGGTATTCTGACCAGTGAGGTTCAAGCTTGCAGTCCAAGTAGTTTCTTACTGCTTCTGAGATATTCTTGCCCGATATTACTCTCATCTACCACCACATATCAGCTTCTTGGATTGATCCTCCATGATTGATCTGGACAAGTCCATCACTGTCAATGAAAAGATTTTCTTGCTGAAGTGGGGTCATGAGCTTCTTCATCGGCTCAAATTGAGCTCTGTCAGGCCTGGACAGTCCACTCTTCATCCACTCATTAAAAGAGAAGTTGGATGACTTCTTCTTGGAGCTTCTAGAAGGTGAAGGTGGATGTCTGTGAGTTCCCGCAACAAGTTTCCTTTTCTTAGCAGCTTCAAAATAGGGAGCATGATCAATAGTAGAAGATGGCTTTCTGATAGTCAGGGCTCTGATGCTAGGACCTTCTTCTTCTCTGGTCTCTTCCCCCTTTTTGGCATCAACAAGATCGCCAAGGAGGAGTTCAATTTTCGAAAACTCTGAAGCTTGAGCATCTCTGATCTCTTCAAGAGCTTCAGGCAAAGTTTGAGTAACAGAGGTCAGTCTTTCAATCAGACTCTGTTGTCTCTCCAGTGTAGATTGAATGCTCTGAGTGCTGGCTTCAAGGAGTACCAACTTCTGGTATCGCTCCTTATCATTCTTTAGTATGTTAGAGGCTTGCTCTTTGGGATCTTTGCAGAGAATACCTATTTCCATAAATCGCTCTGAAGATTGGTCAGTATTCCATTGTAGAATATCTATGGATTCAGAGATTTCCTTGAGTTTCTTGTTCTGTGAATGAGAATACATAACAGAGTTGACTCCATCCACTTCTCTTGCAACTGCATCAATCTTGACATTGGATGAGTCCATGAAGGCATTTAGGTTCTCTGACAGAGTTGCAACCTTCTCGGATATCTGTTGAAGTCCAAACTCAAGGTTGATGTTGGTGTGGGTGAGATGTTCATAGTGCTTATCGTTGATGCGGACAAGCTGATTCATATTCTCCAGCATTTGATCACCAAATTCTTCTGCAGACTGTACAAACTGGTTAAAGGTGATTTGAGGCTCTGTTGTTGTAAACCCTGGCATCTCCAACCCTTTACCCTTAGGTAGTGGAGGGTTTCTGCCGGTGGGTTGAGGAGATTGGTCTCTTGGAGGTGTTCTCCTTCTTTTAGATGTGAGATCAACAACAAGTGAAGATGGGAGAAATCCATCATTATCAGCATCTGAGGAGAGAATTCTGATGGGAATCTCCTTCTTTAGCGTAGAGGCTACAGAGTGTTCAGTGGACCTCTGTGGAGTAGCAGCTCTGGAGATTGATTTTGTTGTCTGTTGAGGAGGAGTGACATATTTCGTTCTCCGATGTGAGGTTTTCTGATGCGGTGAGCTTTGACGAGTAGGGGTTCTTTGGTGAGTGGACCTCTGATGGGTGGGGGATTTTTGCTGATTGCAATTCTGAGGTTGAGGAGATAGCGGTGGTGAAGGTGAGCGGTTTGTGGTAGGAGTTGGTTGTTTGCAAGGTGAGGATGATTTGGTCTTCTTTGGTGATGAGTGATGAGGGGTTGAGGTTTTCTGCTCTGGGGTTTTCTGTTGGGATGGGGATTTTTGGTGGAGAGATTGTGGTGGAGTGGTATAGGGAGTTGGGATTCTGGGTGTTGGTCGTGGTTTGGGAGGTGAGGGAGATGATGGAGGGGAGTCATTAGGTGTGGATGGGTGTGGTGATTTAGGAGGAAAAGGAATTTGGTGTTCTGTACTGTGAACAGAGGGGGATTTAGAGATTACCTCAAGTACAGTTTCCTCGAACTCTGATTCCCTCCATTCTCTAACTAGCTTCTCCATTACCAATGGCAGATCGTTAGCTGTTGATGGTTCTCCTTCTCCATGGGCGCTTGGACGAAATTTAATCAAGGATTCCTTCCTTTTCTTTTTTATCAGCCATGCGTCGAAATCAGCCATTTCATGCTCTTGGAGGGCCTTCACATGCTTCTCTGGTGAAGAGGAAATCAGAGGTGCTTTACCTTGATACTTTTCCTTCTTCTTCGTAAGACAGATATGAGGAATGCGAGATCAAAGCATTGAGACACATCTTCTGTGCCTACCCAGTGAAGAACTTGGGCTTCCTCTGACTCATAGAAGTCAAAATATTGGACAATTTGATGAAGAGGCCCCATTCTCCATCTTTTCCATGCTAGAACCCTTTCAAACTGTCTATCAAGGGCATCATTGTAGTCAGTCTCCGGAGCTCTGTCAGAGATGACTTGAGGTTCAGGTGTAGAGGTAGTGTTGGGCAAGTCTGGTACAGAAGATGGTAGAGCTTCTGGTTCAGGTTCCCCCTGAGTTTCTGATCTCTTAGGAGGAGTACCGGCTTTCTTCTTCTTCTTCTTCTTCATTGGTTGGGGTGCAGAGTTATCATAGTCTTCACTCTGAACAACCAACTTCCTTCTCTTCTTCAACTTCTGCTTCCTGGCAAAGGATTTTCTGGTTGTATCCCCTTGGATCTTCTCTGGTGCAGCCAACTCTGCAGCAGAGGTCTTCTTGATCTTTACTTTGTCAGCCCTTTCTTTTTCTGGCTGAGCAGTAGTTACATAGGGCTTCTTGGTGATCTTCTTTGGGGCAGCCTGGGGTTTAACAACTTGTTCTCCCCTTTTCTTCTCGAGCCTTTCCTCTCTTTTGAGTTCAGCTGCAATGGTTATGTTGATCTTAGGAGAGGCAGTAAGGAAGACGGTCTTAGAGTGATCCACTGGAGAAGGATTTTTGAGTTCCACTCCAGCTGCTTGAATCAATTCTGAGAGCAGAAGACCATGTCCCATTTTGGTAGAAAACATCCTAGTTTCCTTGTCTTTCTTGTTGATAAATTCAGAGATGGATTTGAACAGTACCTGACCCCAATTGATGTTCATCCCATGATGAACGACAAAAACAGCTTTGGCATCAGAGCTGTTCATGTCATCAGTAGAGCTTGTTTTGCACCAAAAGAATTTTTGCAGTATGCTGACCATCTTCTCATAGTCCTTCTTCAGAAGAAACTTCTTCATATATAACTTTTCAACTCCGATGACTTCTGGCCGACAGTAGGTGTCAACAAAATCTTGGATAGAGATATCAACGTCTTCAAGATCGATGAGGCTAGGGGTCTCTTCGTCTTGAGAGTCCAATTTCACATCAAAGAACTCATTTAGGGCATCGACGTCAAGCTTCAAGCTTTTGCCCTGCACCTGAGAGTGGACAACATCTCCGGTGATATGAGCATTCAGATAGAATTCCACCGCGTCTATCGTGCGGAAGGCCACATAAGGGTGAGCAACGATCTTGTTCAGTTGCGATTCAGTCATTCCTTGGATGAGCTTCCTCATCCGTTTCTGATTTTCTGCCAATAGTGGTAATGCAGACATATCTACTCTCATTCCGGTGACGATATTTACAACCAACTTCTGGGCTTCTGCCTTTGTGAGGTCGTTGATGTTTATGAACTTCATTTTCAGACAGTGAGAGGTTTTGAGAAATTCTGGAGATGGAGAGTTCTGGGAGGGTTTGAAAGCTTGAGAACAAAATCAATTTAGAGAGATAAAGTTGCAGTAGCGGTTTAGGTTGACAAATGTGGGTATAAAAGGCTTTGGGTTAGTGGACGTTTGAGATTATTGGTGGTTTCGAGGTAGCATTTAAAGAAATGCGGGCGGAAAAACGTTTCCGTTAAAGGAGCAATTATCAGGGGTAAAGATGTAAAAGACCTGTAAGAGTACTTAGGTCTGCCCGTACCTCGAAAAATAACTAAGTCCAGAACCACTTCTGATGGGATTCTGATCAAAGTTCCTGTATCAGAGAACGAGGTACTCTGATAGGTGATTCTCTGGTCCAAAGAGGGAGTTCTGGTCCAGGGCAACTCTGGTTCAGGCATCTCTGGGAAGATCATCCATCATTCCCAGTTCTTCCCTTAGCTTGTTAAACCTTGCCTCAGGTAAAGGCTTGGTTAGAATGTCTGCTAGCTGATCTTCTGTCGGTACATGCTCTATACAAATATGCTTCTTTTCTACATGATCTCTGATGAAGTGATGTCTGATCTCAATATGCTTTGTCCTGGAATGAAGCACTGGATTCTGGGTGATTGCAATGGCACTGGTGTTGTCATAGAGCAGTTTTCCATAATCTTTCAGTTGTTGCTTCATCCACATAAGTTGAGCACAATAGCTTCCAGTAGCAATATATTCAGCTTCTGCTGTACTGGTTGAGATTGAGTTCTGCTTCTTTGTTGGTCCCGGTTGTACTGGATACAGTCTAGAGGGGGGGGGGTGAATAGACTGTATTGGCTTTTAGCTTTTTAAACTAAGTACCAGATTTTACAGAATAGCCTGTTCTGTTGACAGAACAGACTGGCAGTGGATAGGGTTCTGTTAGGGGTTCTGTTGATTTAGCCTCAGAGAAGCAAAGGCAGTAGGCCTTCAGTTAACTCGTAGGACAAGTTCTGCTGAACACAGATACCAAGTCTAAGGAGTTAGACAGTTCTATCTAAGTGCAAATATTAAAAACAGTAAGTAAATGACACCAGGGATTTTTATAGTGGTTCAAGGAACAACTCATTCCTCTAATCCACTGTTCACATAAGCTTGTAAAAACGACCATTTACAACGTCTTAGTCCTAGCACTTAAGAAGCTCTCCACGCCTTCTTCAAGCCTAGATGTCTCCTGGGATGCACTGCCTGGCTTCCTTTAAGACTGGTCCTTTCACTGAGCTTCCCGGAAGTATCACCAATTCACTACTCCAGTTACTTGGACGTCCTTCTTGTAACAAGAAGAGTTTCTGTTGAAACAGGGGTTCCTCCAACTTGCTTCGTTACAAAAGATTTGTAGATGAAGTGCTTGAAGTTGTTGAAGAACTGTTGGAACCTTGCTCTTGTTGGATTTGATGATATGAAAGTATATTCTTTCCAACTTGTGTCTCTCTTGTTGAGGATGAAGAGTTTGAATCTCAAGAGGATCTTTCTGCCTTGAATAATTTGAATGTGCTTTTCTCGCAAAGGATGTGGTGAAGTTGGCAAAGTTAGCAAAGTTAAGTTGTTCCTTTGTTCTTCAAAGAGTATCTTTTATACTTAGGGTTGTCTTCCCGTTGGAGGTGAAGGATGACAACTGCATTTAATGCGCGTGTTGTTGACTTGACCGGTTGGACCCACTGAATTCGGCGACTTGCTATTTTGAGAAGATTCTTTCCAAAAGGTGGTCAATTATTTGCTTTAAATATCTTCTCGTACGTATCCACATTAAATGAGCATTTAATGCGCGTACTGTAGCTTTTCCGTTGAAGTCTTCTAGCCGTTGGAGAATCTTCCGTTGATTTCGCCGGCTTGGAAGTAAACTTGAATTTCTCTAAGTGTCAGGCCTTCTGGTCTCTTTATCAGAGTGTACACCAGAGAAGGTCATGAGCACTTCTGTTGTAACGGAAGTCAGCAGAGGGTCTCCAGTCCTTCTGTTCTGTTAGAGGCCAACAGAGGACCTAAGTGCTTCTGCCTTAGTGAAGTCCAACAGAGAGTCAGGAGGACTTCTGTGAAGGCACTATCACCAAAGGGCCAAAAGGGCTTCTGTCTGGAGGTCTTCTGTCAGTCGACTATACTAGAACAATTACAAGGAAAATTCTAATACAAATTTTCTAAGGGGTAATTTCTAAAATCCTATAGCATCATCAAAATCTAATTACATTTATTCCTTACATTCTTGCTAAACCAGGAGACAAGTCTCCCACCTAGCAGTTGACAGTGACCAGAGGTGCTCTTCCTGTCTAACCTGCAACCTGCAAAGTCTGAGTCAGAGTAACCAATTAGTTCAAAGTTACCTCCCTTTGGATACCATAGGCCTGCATTGGGATTTCATTTGATGTATCTGATGATTCTTTTTGCAGCACTTAGATGGATTTCCTTGGGCTTTGATTGATATCTGGCACAGATTCCAACAGAGAATGATATGTCCGGTCTGCTTGCAGTTAGATATAGAAGAGATCCAATGATTCCTCTGTATTTGGTTGCATCCACATCTTTCCCTTCATCATCTGGACCAATTCCTTGAGAAGTGTTCATGGGAATCTTCACTAAGGATTTACCTTCTACTCCAAATTTCTTGATCAGGTCTCTGGTGTACTTCCCTTGGTTGATAAAGATTTCTTCTGGAACTTGTTTCACTTGTAGTCCTAGGAAGTAACTCAGTTCTCCCATCATACTCATCTCAAACTGACTCTGCATAACTTGAGAAAATTTCTTGCATAATTATGCATTAGTACTTCCAAATATGATATCATCAACATATATTTGTACTAACAAAATATGATTAGCAACAGAGACTTGAAATAGAGTTTTGTCAACCTTTCCCTTAGTAAACCCATGGTTCACCAGGAATAGAGACAATGTGTCATACCACGCTCTGGGAGCTTGCTTAAGACCATAGAGGGCCTTTCTAAGCTTGTAGACACAAGAAGATTGAGTAGGAATGACAAAACCTGGTGGTTGTTCCACATAGACTTCTTTTTCAAGATCTCCATTCAGAAATGCACTCTTAACATCCATCTGGTAGACCTTGATGTTGTTGTTAGCAGCATAGGCTAGAAAGATTCTGATGGCTTCAAGTCTGGTAGCTGGTGCAAAGGTCTCATCAAAATCAATTCCTTCTTCTTGGCAGTATCCCTTAGCTACCAGCCTTGCTTTATTCCTTACAATATTGCCTTCTTCATCTGCTTTGTTTTTGAATACCCATTTGGTTCAATGACATTCTGGTGCTTTGGTCTAGGAACAAGTTCCCATACTTTGTTCCTTTCAAATTGGGTAAGCTCTTCTTGCATTGCATTGCTCCAGTCTGAGTCTGCAAGAGCTTCTTCTACAGTCATAGGTTCCATTTGAGATATGTAGCTGGCACACATCGCTTCTCTTCTGGTTGTAGCAGATCTGGTCTGTACTCCACTTCTGATCTATCCAATCACTTGGTTGGGAGGATGATCTGTTAGCCAAGTTAGATCAGGTTCTGATAAGGGTTGTCTAGGTCTTTCTTGTTCATCTTCTGATTCTTCATCACTATCTTTTAGGGCTGGGTTCGGTTCGGGACCCGAACCGATTTAGTATAAACCCGAACCGAACCGAAATTTCGGTTTACTAAATTACAAAAACCGAAACCGAACCGTATTAAGAACGGGTACCGATTTTTGGGGCCCGAATTATTCGGTTCGGTTTACCGGGAACCGAAAAACCGACTCAATTTTAAAAAATAAATTTGAACTAATATTCAGTAGACTAAAGCTCATTGAAACTTTCCAATATTTGAGCCCCATTAGCCCAATTGGAAGCCTAGAACGTATCTTAGCAGCCTACAATAAGGGAACCTGGTTTATATTGAAGTTTTTGGAGTAGTAAGCTGCTCATTTTCCGGTGTGGGACAGAATAGAAGAAGAAAGAAGCCAAATTCTAAAAATACAAAACATTACACAACATACGGGAATCGATCCCTCGACCATTTGCTGGGGATAGGAGCACAATGACCAACTCCGCTACTCGTCATCTTTGTTCAAACCATACTCGGGTTTATATTATTACTATATTTTTCGTCATTAATTATTATTATTATTATAAATAACAATTATTATTATTAATATAAAAATGTCGGTTCGGTTCGGTTCGAACCGATATTTTGTGCACATAAACCGAACCCGAACCGATTTTTTTTCGGGTCCCGATTATTGGGTCCCAATTTCGTTCGGTTCGGTCCGGTTCGGTTTTTTTCTAAAACGGTTCGGTTATTTTCGGTTCGGTTTTCGGTTTTTCGGTTCAAAATGCCAGCCCTACTATCTTTGTCTTGCAGGATGAGATTCTAAATGTGAGTTGGTATAGCAAAGTTGGTGACCAACTCTGGTGTGACCATTTCTGATGTGACCACTTCTGGTGTGATCACTTCTGGTGTTTCTTCAAGATTCAATTCCTTCAGGTTGTCTGTTAGTTCTTTGACATAGTTGTGATCATCAAACTTGACATGAGTAGATTCTTCAACAAGTAGAGTCCTTTTGTCGAGTATTCTATAAGCTTTGCTTATGCTTGAGTAGCCTAAGAACATTCCTTCATCAGCTTTCTCTTGGAATACTTTGAGATGTGTTAGTACCCAATTTTGATAAGATTTTGATGATGCCACTATACTTAGCACATGTACATTGTGTCTCATTTTGTTCAAGTATTAACGTGTAGATTAGAATTATGTGACAAATTAAATGTACAATTTTTGAGTCTAAAGAAATATTACCGGAAAAGTAAAAATGCAATAAGGTAAATTTTATTTACCTTAATAGGATATTTGAATCCTACCGGCAAATACTATTTGACTCAAAGATTATTCGTATGTCACGCTTTAGATAAAAGAAGCTCGAAATATCAAATGGATGATTAGAGACAAAACATTGACCGCCATTTAATGCCAAATATGTACTGGGGTCCGGAGCAGTGTACATACACATGGGACTGTAGTTTGAAGTGAAGTTCTAGCGGCTGAATCATGCGAGATAAAGAGATGAGCCCGAATTAAAGCTCCAGCACAAGAAGACGAATGTACAATTTGTCCTTGCCAGAATTTCAACGTCAGAGATTAATCCATCCTAACCAACAGATGAGATTAATTCAAAGGAGATGCCTATAAATATAGGCTGAAATGAAAGTTTCTAACCAAGCTTTGAGCATCCAAAGAGAGAATTTCTATCACGAGCATTCACGAGATATCTAGCAAAAGAGAAAGTGATATTCTAAACTTTACTCTCTGCTTGGACTCATGCTTCACTAAACTTCCAGTATACAAGCTCTTCATTGCTAAATCATACAAGTTTAGTTCCTAGTTGGAGGTTAGAACTTTCTTGTAACAAATCACATATTGTTGTAAACACTTAGGAGAACAGTTGTTCGGATCCTACAGTGTGAGTAGATAGACAGAGTACCTTTTGATCCCCACTGGTTCATTAGAGAAAAGTCTAAGGATTGAGTAACTTTGAGTGGTGCTATAATCATCGTGAAAAACCTTCAATCTAGGCCTAAGTGTTGTAAAGGCTAGATTGGCACTAAGTGTGTTGGGCTTAATACTTTAGTGAAATCCATCTGAAAGAGGGTGGGACTGGACGTAGGAGGATTACACCACCTCTGAACCAGAATATATCGTGTGTTGATTTCATTTCAGTCAACAAAGCACACACCCAACACTTCTCACATAAAGATTGTAGTTTGCCAGCAGCATCCTAAGCAGTTGTCTTAATTGACCCAACTGCTTATCCTACTGCTTAATTACTCACTCTCTTTGAGACCAAATTCACACCTTTAACGTGCACTAACATCACTTGAAAGGATCACTCTATCAGTTTTCTGAAATTCACTTTCTAAGTACAGCAGGTGCCTCAGCAGTTCCCTGGTGACCATCCAACTACTGAGCCCTCTGCTCTTATACACATATTTCCTTTGATCATCTCAACATCACCAGAATCTTGTAACATCATCAACAAGAAGTTTTGCTCAAACGAATCTCTGAAAATCAGCTTATAACCCAAGCAGGTGGCTCAGCAGTTACCTCAGTACTACCCAACTGCCGATACCACTGCTCCAGTAAAACTTTACCCTGCTCTTACTAAAGCATCTTTTCAGACTGCCTTCATCATCCTAAATAACATCCCATCATCATTTTCATTATAAATTCTGAACTTGTCTAGCAGTTGCCTCAGCAGTTCCCTACTACCTAGCCAACCGCTAAGCCAACTGCCAAGCCAACTGCTAGCTATCTAAATCAAATCTTCCCCAAATTAGAAAGTGGTTAAACACTCATTTCATAAAGGGTAAAGACTTCCGCTGTGCATCTATAATTATCTCAAAAGATTATAGATTAACTCTTTTAGAGGGGAAAACCTTTTTAAAGTTGAAAAAGATTTAAAAGTCTATTTACCCCCCCTCTAGACTTTTACCCTATCAGGGACCATCAAATTGGTATCAGAGCGGAGTGTTCTTAGAGTCAGTTTCTGACTAATTTGAACTAAAGATCCAAACCACTCAACTTCCCAAACACTTTCTAAAAATGGACAGTCAGTTAGCAAAGAATCTTTTGTTCAACTTGAACAAGCTCGATGACTGGAAAATCAGGATGAAGGCACATCTCAGTGCCTTACATGATGAGATGCTGGAAGTGATTACTGCTGGACCTATCAAGATAATGAAGGTCAGCACATCTAAAACTGATGACCAGGAGGATGTGTACATTCTTAAGCCCAAACTAGAATGGACAACTGAGGACATGAAGAGAAATAACCTTGATAACATTGCCAAGGATATTCTCTTCAAATCTGTTGATGAATCCATATTTCCCAGGATTAGGAAACGTGAAACTGCAAAGGACGTCTGGGATGAGCTCACAAAAATTGGAGCTGGTGATGAACAGGAGAAGGACAATAAACTAACCATGGCCCTCAAGAAATTTGAGGACTTCAAAATGCTGCAAAATGAATCCATCCATGAGATAGAATCCAGGTTCCTAAAGATCACAGTAGAGGTCTCAGACCTAGGGAAAGATCTACCTCAAAAAGAGATTTCCCTTAAAGTCTTGAGAGGCCTGCCCTCTAAATGGGACATGAAGGTGACTGCTATGAGAGATAGCAGAGATCTAAGAACCTTATCAACTGATACGCTCTTCAGTGATCTCAAAGCCTATGAATTTGAGATGAAGGAAATAAAAGAAGAAAAGGAAGATGAATCCAAGACACTAGTTCTAGTGTCTGAGCCTGGCCCTTCAAGATCCAATGAAAAATCCCTCAACAACCTCCTTATTGACGAGCAGTTTGCTATGTTTATAAGGAAGTTTAAAAGGTTCATGAAGAAGGAGGGAACTGCTTCAAAAAGACCATACAATCTGCCACCCAGGAGACAAGGGAGACCTCAAACCAGCGAGGAAACTGTCCTGTGCTACAACTGTAGACAACCAGGACATTACAAAAATGAATGCCCTCTGCCCTTAGCCCAGAAATATCAAGGGCAGCAGGAGACTGCTCCCAAAGCTGGTTACAAGAAGGACTTCAAAGGCAAGAGACAAGCCTTTGTAAGTGAAAAGAAAAAGGAGGAACCCCAATCTGAAGATGAAAGCAGCTCAAGTGATGAAAGCTCTTCATCTGAAAGCTCAGAGGAAGCACTTCTATGCCTGAGATCCTGGCAGGTGGCTGAAGAAGGCAGCAGTTGGCTCACTGCAGAGAGCAGCAGGTGGCTCAGTGAACCTTCCACCTGCTCAAGTGAAAATAATGAAAGTTGCTCTCCTAGATGCTTGATGGCCAAAAACCACTACAATGATGTTGAGGTAACATTCTGCTCTTCCTATAGCTCTAGTGATTCTGGACCTAACAATATAACATTGGAATCTTTATTACAAGATTTTCAAAAAGTCCAAAATCACCATGTTCTCTTGAATGCTGAAAATGATAGACTGAAACAAGACATTAAGGCTATTCATTCTAAATTACTAGATGCCTTAAGAAAAAATGATATCTTAGAAAAGGAGAACAAAGAGCTGAGAAACTCCAGCACAAATAATAAAACCTCTCACCTTACTGCTGAAGTTACTCTAAATAGGAAGAGAAGAGGTCTTGGTTACTCATCCCCCACTAGACTCACTCAAAACTGTACATCTACAAGCCACAAATCATACACAAGAAAGATAGCCTACAAAAAAACCCATTCCCCAAATGTTCCCAAAAGAAGGAACCAACCTGCTCCCAAACCAAAATCCAAACACCTGTATAAATCAACACCTCCTCACCATCTAAACCAAAGAACCTGTTGGTAACCAATCAATAAGACCAACCACAACCAAAATACCAAGCAGACTCCTCAAATAAATAATCCACATCCCACCTCAAGGAGGAAAAGGATTAACAAGTATATAAGCATTCCTTTTGATTACAACACCTCAAATAGCTATAGACCAATCTGCTTAGAACTCAATGGTTCTAGATGGGCATGGATGCCTAAACTTGTACAAGGGAAGTCGCCCATTAACTTGTGGGCTACTGCTCAACATTAATCTATACAGGAAAGTGCTGGAGCAGCTGAAATACAAACGTGGTACATAGATTCAGGCTGCTCCAGGCACATGACGGGCAGCAGGCGGCTCCTGTCAAACTATACAACAAGGGAAGGACCCAAAGTAACATTTGGGAATGTGGAAAAATAAGGAGAAACCAAAGGAGCTGGAGACCTATCAATTAATGGACTTACAATCCAAAACATATCCTATGTTAAGAGTTTAAAGTTCAATCTCATAAGCACAAGCCAGCTCTGTGACAATGGCTATAATGTTACATTCTCCAAAGACATCTGCTTGATTAGAGATGTCAAAAATGACAAAATTGTGCTCACTGGTAGAAGGAAGAAGGACATGTACATTGTTGATTGGAGCTCTGCAAAGGAAGGAATCTGCTTAGTGACAAAGGCAGATTCAAACTTAAGTTGGGAATGGCATAACAAATTAAGCCATCTAAACTTCAAAACAATCAACAAACTGTCCAGAAAAGGTTTGGTGAAAGGACTCCCTGAAATCGACTTCAAAAAGGACCACCTCTGTGATGCTTGTCAAAAAGGGAAACAAACCAAGGTATCATTCAAATCAAAAGAAGTGGAATCATCAACTAGGCCCTTAAGCCTACTACACCTTGACTTGTTTGGACCAGTTGAACCAACAAGCTTAAGTGGTAGAAGGTACACCCTGGTTGTAGTTGATGATTATTCTAGATACACTTGGACCATATTCCTAAAGAAGAATGAAACAGAGAAGAAACTGCCTGAATTGATGAGGCTAATTCAAAATGAGAAAAGTCTCTCAATCCAGAAGATCAGGTCGGATAGAGGTACTGAATTTCTCAACTCCATCATAATTCAGTACTGCGAAGAAAATAGAATCCATTATCAAACCTCAGCAGCAAGAACACCTCAACAAAATGGTGTTGCTGAAAGAAGGAACAGGACACTCAAGGAAGCAGGAATGACAATTTTAGAAGCAGCTGGATTACCCAAAAGATTTTGGGCAGAAGCAATCAACACGGTTTGCTACACTCAAAATAGAAGTCTTATTCATAAGATTCACAAGAAGATGCCATATGAGCTATGGAAAGAAAGGAAACCTAATGTCAGTCATTTCCATGTGTTTGGATCCAAATGCTTTATCCTAAACAATGGAAAAGACTATCTCAAGCCATTTGATCCCAAATCTGATGAAGGGATCTTCTTGGGCTACTCAACAACTAGCAAGGCATTCCGAATTCTCAACAAAAGAACTCTGGTGGTAGAAGAATCAATCCATGTGATATTTGAAAACCACCCCACTGCTCAAGTAAAAGATGAAGGTGAGTCATCAAAATCAAGGGACACTGGAAAGGCTCCAAGCTGCCTTCCAAATAATAGTGTTAAAAAGGATGGAAAGGCAGTTGACTCAAACAGCAGCCCACTGCCAGCAATTGACTCAAATGGCAACCGACTGCCAACAGTTGACTCAACTGACAGCCCACTGCCAGCAGGTGACTCACCAAAAGACAACCTTCCAAGCACTCATGACATTCCCAATCTTCCTATTCTACCAGATGATAGTGAAGAAGAAGAAGAGGATGATGAACAACAAATTCAATCCAAAACAACCACATCTGATGTTAGATGGTTGAGCAAACATCCTTCTCACCAAATCATTGGAAATATCAATACATGGGTTCGTACCAGATCAGCAATTCAGAGAGAAGCACTATTCTCATGCTTCATCTCTCAAATTGAACCCAAGAAAGTTGAAGAAGCCCTACTTGACTCAGACTGGATACAAGCCATGCAAGAGGAACTCAATCAGTTTGAGAGAAACAATGTATGGGAGCTTGTGCCCAGACCCTATCATCAACATGTGATAGGAACTAAATGGGTGTTCAGGAACAAAATGGATGAGGAAGGCCCCATAGTCAAGAATAAGGCAAGATTGGTAGCCAAAGGCTACTGCTAGGAAGAAGGTATAGATTTTGATGAAACCTTTGCTCCTGTTGCCAGACTGGAAGTTATAAGAATCTTCTTGGCCTATGCTGCTCATAAGCAATTGACAGTCTATCAAATGGATGTGAAAAGTGCCTTCCTAAATGGTCTACTAGAAGAGGAGGTCTATGTGGAGCAACCTCCTGGTTTTGAAATCAATAGAGAGAAGGATAGAGTCTACAAATTGCATAAGGCTTTTTATGGACTCAAGCAAGCCCCAAGAGCATGGTATGACACTCTCTCTGAATATTTAGTGAATAATGGATTCACTAAAGGCAAAGTAGACAAGACTTTATTCAAAACTGAAGAAGGTCCCCACATATTGCTTGTTCAAATCTATGTTGATGACATGATTTTTGGAAGTTCAAATCAAGCATTATGTGAGAAATTTTCAACTCTCATGCAAAGTAAATTTGAAATGAGCATGATGGGAGAGTTGAATTATTTTCTGGGATTACAAGTGAAGCAGACTCCAAATGGTATCTTTATCAACCAAGCTAAGTATACAAGAGATCTCATGAAAAAGTTCAAAGTTGAGAACAAGTCCACTGTGAAAATTCCCATGAATACATCCCAAGGTTTAAGTCAGGATGAAGATGACAAAGATGTTGATCCTACACTTTATAGAGGCTTAATTGGTTCCTTGTTATATCTCACCACTAGTAGGCCAGATATATCCTACTCAGTTGGTGTATGTGCAAGGTTTCAATCAAAGCCCAAAGAAAGCCATCTCCTAGCTGCAAAGAAGATATTGAGGTATCTAAACGGCAATCCTAACTCTGGATTATGGTACCCAACAAATGGAGGCTTTGACCTCTATGGATATTTAGACTCTGACTTTGCCGGGTGCAAAATTGATAGAAAAAGTACCTCAGGTACCTGTCAATTAATTGGTGGAAGGCTTGTCTCTTGGTTCAGCAAGAAATAAAATTCAATTGCTACTAGTACTGCTGAAGCTGAATACATAGCTGCAGGCAGGTGCTGTGCTCAAATCCTATGGATGAAACAACAATTGAAGGATTATAGAGAAGAAACAAAGGAAATCGACATTTTGTGTGATAATACAAGTGCTATAGCTATCACTCATAATCCAGTATTTCACTCAAGAACCAAGCACATTGAGATCAGGCATCACTTTATTAGAGAGCATGTTGAAAAGAAGACCATCAAGTTAGAGTACATCCCCACTGAGAAGCAGTTGGCTGACATATTCACCAAGCCACTAAATGAAGCTAGGTTCACTGAACTAAGACGAGAGCTTGGAATGCTAGATAACCTAGATCAAGTGAAGGAATAGCCCTGCACCTATTCAGGGGGAACTAAATTCCAAAAATCAAGGGAGAATTCCTAGCCACCTGCTGAGGGGGAACTTTTATCACGTACTCAGAAGTAGCCACCTGCTAAAGGTAAGCTACTCAAAAATCCTAAAGGAATGAAGCATACAGGTCCAAGAAAGTCACTATCAGGCTTTCAAATATAAAAGGTGTTAAAATTCGAGAGATTGGCTCAGCAGTTGACTGCATTCTAAACAGCAGTGGTCTAGGCAGGTGACTGGCTACCAGCCCACTGCTACTTATATAATGAGAAGGAGGGCATTAATACTTTCTTAAAATAAAGGACAAGCCTAGAAGAAGGAAAGAAAAATGGGAGTAAAAATCCTGGTTCACAGGTTTGAGCAGATGCCTGCCAGCAGGTGACTGCCCCAGGAGCAGGTCACTGCTTCAGGCCAGCAGTTGGCTCCATTTCTGATCAACACAAATGGAATCTGACCACGTGGCATATATCATCTTGATCCTCTCATATCAAGGATTCCAAAGAGGTAATTTATGATCTCAGAAAATATCAAACTTGGACCCAAGCATGACCACCCCACTGCCAGTATGAACAAGGAAACTGGCAATTAATACCAGCCTTTACTCTCCAACGGCTATATTCCAACGGCTAGTTTCCGATAGCCTATAAATACTCTCTCCGTACATCTTCCTCACACTTTTCAATTTGCAATCTCTTTCTACCTCATTCTAAAGCTCTCAAATCACTCTAAAAGGCTTTCACCACTTTCATGCAAATACTTTCCTTCCAACTCACCAACCCAGCACAAATGGCCTCCTTCGTGCAAATTGCCAAGTCTATTTTCACCGGTTCAATCCTAAACACCCCAAAAATCATTGAAAAAGCAGAGAACACTGATCTCATGAAGGAGCTCCTAAGGAAGCTAGAGACAACGGGGCTTATGAAAATGGCTACCTACCAATACACCTGCTTCTATCCCGAAATAGTAGTAGAGTTCTACATCAATTCCACACCCAAGACACTAAAATCCATTGTACTTGGATTCAAAGTGGAGATCAAAGAGGAAGACATCAGAGAACTGCTCTCTCTTCCTGGAGATGAAACCCCAGATGTACCGGACCTCATAACCGACGAGGAAGGCTTTAAGGAAATAGTGTTCCTCCCAGAAGCTCAAAACCTCAACACTCTCAAGGTCAAGAAGAAACTGATGGTCACAGAGTATGTACTTCTCATGGGCATCCTTTACAAATGCATTGTGTTGGTCCCGGTTATACTGGATACAGTCTAGAGGGGGGGGGGGGGGTGAATAGACTGTATTGGTTTTTAGCTTTTTAATCTAAGTACCAGATTTACAGAATAGCCTGTTCTGTTGTAAGAACAGACTGGCAGCGGATGGGGTTCTGGTAGGGAGTTCTGTTAGTCTCAGAGAAACAATAGGCAGAAGGCCTTCTGTTAACTCGTAGAACAAGTTCTGCTGAACTCAGATACCAAGTCCAAGGAGTTATACAGTTCTAACTAAGTGCAAGTATTAAAAGCAGTAAGTAAACGACACCAGGGATTTTTATAGTGGTTCAAGGAACAACTCGTTCCTCTAATCCACTGTTCCACTAAGCTGTAAAAACTGCCGTTTTCAAAGCCTTAGTCCTAGTACTTAAGAAGCACTCCACGTCTTCTTCAAGCCTAGATGTGTCCTGGGATGCACTGCCTGGCTTCCTTTAACACTGGTCCTTTCACTGAGTTTCCTTGAAGTATCACCACTTCACTACTCTAGTTATTTGGACGTCCTTCTTGTAGCAAGAAGAGTTTCTGTTGAAACTGGGGTTCCTCCAACTAGCTTCGTTACAAAAGATTTGTATGTGATGAGCTTGAAGAGTTGAAGAACACTTGGAACTTTGCTTGAATTGGAAAGAGTATTTTTCCAACTTCTGCCTTCTCTTGTAGAGGATAATAAGTTTGAATCTCAAGGAGGCTTTTTGCTTTTTAGAGTTTGAATATCTTGCTTGTGGTCAGCAAAGTTGTAGCAAAGTTATAGCAAGGTTTTTTCAAATCTATTTGGTTGTTCTTCGTAGTGTATCTTTTATACTGAGGTTGTCTTCCCGTTGGAGGAGTAGGAGGACAACTGCATTTAATGCGCGATCAGTTGACTTGACTGGTAGAGCCCGATAAAGTTGGCGGGTTACTATTTTGGGATAAAGTATTCCTGACATTGCGGCCAATCATCTGCAATTACTCTACGTAGCATGGGGTGCATTAAATGAGCATTTAATGCATGCACTGTAGCTTTTCCGTTTCATACTCCTAGCCGTTGAAGGAATCTTTTAGTTGACTTCCCGGTTCTTTGAAAATCTTCTAAGTGTCAGTCCTTCTGGTGTCTTTGTCTGAGAGTAGAACAGAGGAGGTTTGGAGCACTTCTGTTGGGAGTATGCAACAGAGACTCAGAAGGGTTTCTGTCAGAGTCAAGACTAACAGAGATCCTGAGGACTTCTGTTCTGGAGCAGAGAACCAAAGGTCCTCTGTTTCAATAATGCCTTAAGAGGCACTTCTGCTCTTGAAGTCCTTCTTCTCTTGAAGGTCTTCTGTCAAGTCGAATACTTCTAAGAATTTTACAAAGAAAAATTCTAATACATAATTTCTAAAGGGGTACTCTAAAGTCCTAATTAATCTAGCATCATCAAAATCTAATTACAATTATTCCTTACAATTTCCCCCTTTTTGATGATGCCAAAACCCTTTAACTATTTCCAGAGAAGTGCCTTCACCATACAAAAATATTAAGTTTAAAAAACTTCCATTAAAATCTTGGTGGGCAACTTGGCATAGGAAAATAGTAAGAGTACGATACATTCAGATAGCAGAATATAACAGAAATAAACAAACACAAACAGAAGGCAAAAAGACAAGAATTTGAGGAAAAGCACTTCAAAGTGAGAAGGCAGAGATGTGATTTTATTAGATAGATATTACAGAGTTTAAGCCTTACACAGTCTCCAGATTAGCTGCCTGTAGAGCTTTTTCCTCTAGTCTTTGAAGCCTGAGCAGTTTTTCGTTTATTTCAGCTCTGATTTTGAACAGATTGCCAGACCTTTGATAAGATGCCCATATTGGAGAAAGCTTACAGTCCAAATAGTTGAGGACACCTTCATGTATGGTCTTTCCTGGGACAATGTTCTTCTTGTACCATTCTTCTGCTTCTTCAAGAGATCCTCCATACCTAACTCTGACAACACCATCTTTGTCCAGATAGAGGTGCTGTTGTTGGGTAGGAGTCATTTTAGCCTTCATCTCTTCAAATTGAGCTCTGTCAATGTTCTGAGAGCCACCCAGTCTCCACTCAATGAAGTTGAAAACTTTCTTCTTCTTGGTGCTCTTCTTTATTGGAGATGGGGGTCTAGGTATGCCTGCTGCTCTTTTCTTTTGTAGGGCAGCTTCAAAATAGGGAGCCGGATCTACTGCAGGCTCACCAGAGGAGGGTGCTCTGGTAGGAGTTCTGTGAGACCTAGGCCTGGTCTGTTGAGGGTCCTCTTCCCCCTTTTTGGCATCATTCAAGTCTTCTATCATAAGACCGATCTTCTGGAATTCTGAGGCTTGGGTTGAGGCTATCTGTTCCAGGGCCTCTGGTAGAGTCTGGGTGACAGAGGTAAGGCCTTCAATGAGACCTTGCTGCTTCTGTATGGCAGAGAAGATGTCCTTATTACTGGCTTCTAAAAGAACCATCTTCTGGTATCTCTTTTTGTCTTGGGCAAATAGAGTCCTGGCTTGATCACGATGGACTTTGCACAGTTCCTCTATGTCCAGTAGCTGTTCCTTTGTCTTTGTATCAGCCCATTGAAGTTCATCAATATTGGAGGAGATTGTTTCAATAGCTTTTCCTTGAGCTATCAGAGTCTGATGAAATGTAAAGAGGGTCTTATGAATGCTTTCCACTTCTGTTGTCAGCGCATCTGTTCTGGCAGAGGATGAGGCTATGAAGTTGTTGAGAGTTCCTGTGAGGTTCTCAAAACGGTCAGAGATGAACTGCATACTTGAGTTTAGATTGTCATTCACATGAGCAAGGTGCCCATAGTGTTTGTCATTGATCTCAATTAGTTTGTTCATGCCTTGGAGGATCTGTCCTCCAAATTCTTCAGCAGATTCAACAAACTTGTTGAAGGGGACGTTGTTCTGTTGTCCATCAGCTTGAGGCATCTCTAGACCTCTTCCCTTAGGCAAAGGATGATGCTCTTGGACAGATGATAGAGATTGGACAGCCTGTTCATGTTCCAGTTGAGTCAGAGGAGGGGTCTTCTGTCTCTTGGATGTGGCCTTGTAGGATTTGCTGATCATGAATCCATCCATGTTAGAGGAAATCTCATACGGAGAGTAGATAGGTTTTCTGTTGCGTATTATCTTCGTTTTCTTTCTGAGGGAAGGATTGGGGGCAACAGAGTCCCTAGAATAACCTTTGGGTGCAGAGATGGGGGAGACAGTTGTGGGGTCTGAGTCTCTGAGAAACCATACATGTTTAAGGTTCTCTGCAGGTTGTTGTGGAGGAGAAGATTCTGGAGGAGGAGATTGATGTTTAGATTCAGAGGATGAGGAGGAGATCTGTTGGGGTGAGGGGATCTGGTGCTGGGGTGAAGAGTGAACAGGTGAGGCATTCTGTTGAGGGGGGGATGGTGGAGGTGAGGGTGAACGGTTTCTGAAGGGAACAATTGCTCTGCAGGGAGATGCAATTTTCTGTTTGGGTGAAAGAGGAGGGGTGGGGGTTTTCTGTTTAAGAGATAAAGGTTCAGGGTGTTCTGGTGGAGGGGTTCTGGTGCTGGAAGGAGGTGAGGGAATGAGGGGTTCTGTTGGGATATTAACAGAGGGGGTTGGAGATATTACCTCAATGATGTTCTCCTTGAGCAGAGAAGTCCTCCACTCCTTGATATGCTCCATCATTGCTTGCCCTTCTGTCTTGGGTACAGAGGGCTCTCCTGGGTTGAGATGGGGTTGTACAGAGTCTGTTGCCATCTTTGTGAACAACCATTCCTCAAATGCTTCAATTTCTTCCTCTTCTAGAGGTTTGACAGCCTCTTCTGAAGGTGAGGAGATGAGAATGGCCTTCCCTTTGTAGCTTGCCTTCTTCTTCTCAAGAACAGAGTGAAGGAAGTTGAGGGCAAAGCACTTTGAGACATCATCAGTCCCAACCCAGTTCAGAATGGCTTCCTCTTCTGGCTCATAATGGTCAAAATATTGGATGATTTTGGAGAGGGGTCCCATTCTCCACCTTCTCCATTCGAGAACCCGGGTAAACTATCTGTCTAACAAGGACAGATACCCATCTTTGACAGGACTAGGGTGTTCTGCTGAAGTAGGCACCCTGTTCTGGTCAGGAGATGCAGCAGAGGTGGGGATCTCTGGTTCCCCCTGAGTGTCAGCCACTCCTTCAGATTCATAAACCACAGGTTTAGAGACCTTCTTCTTTGGTTTGGTGGTCCTCTTCCTCTTCTGTCCGGCCTGAGGGGGGGGGGGGGGGGCAACAGGTGCTTCCCCTTCAGTCTTCTTCTTCTTCTTTTTCTTCTTCTCAGCAGAAGGGGCTACAGAGAGAGGTTTCTGCACCTTCTCTCCCTGTTGTCTCTAAGCCTCAAGTTGAAGCTGTCTCTTCATTTCAGCCTTTATGGCTTTCTCCCTATTTGGAGAAGCAGTTAAGAAGATTACCTTGGTGTGATCCAATGTTGAAGCCTTCCTCAAGTGGATTCCTTGTTTGAGAAGCACTTCTGAAACCAGTAGCCCATGTCCTAGCTTCCCAGAGTAGAGGCTAGTTTTTGGGTTCTTCTTCTTGATGACTTCAATCAGGGACTTCACCATGACTTGTCCCCAATTGATGTTCACTCCATGATGCACTGCATACAGGGCCTTGGCATTGGCAGTCGTGACATCATCTGTGGAGGAGTACTTGCACCATAAACATTTGTGGAAAATGTTTATGAGCAGCTCAAATTCCCTTTTGAGCAAGTTCTTCTTGATGTTGATCTTCTCTACTTCCTCCCCTTTTCTGCAGAACTTCTTCTTGAATTCTGTCAGAGGGATGTCAGTATCCTCCAAGTCGAGTAGAGAGTCCCTTCCTTCCTTTTGCTGAATGTTGAAAATGTTGTTGATGACGTCAGCATCAATCATCACCTTTTCTCCTTGGACGACGGAGGAGATGACTTCATCCTTGAAGAATGCGTTGAGATAGAACTCAACAGTGTCCACGTTGCTGTAGGCTTCATAACCATGGGATATGATCTTGCTCAGTTGGCATTTAGATAGACCATCAACAATGGCGGTCATCCGCTCCTTTTTCTCTGCAAACCTGGGTAGTACCTCCAGTTCGCATCTCATTCCAGTCAAAACATTCTTTAAGAGGGTTGCCTTTTGTTCCTTTGAGAGATCGGAGAAGCTCAAGAAGGCCATGGAGTTTACTGCGGTTAGAAAATTTCTGAGAGATAAGAGTTCAAGAGCTTGAGAGTTATGAGAGCAGTAACGGTTTAGGTTTGCGAAAGGGGGGTTTTATGGATATGGATTAGTGGACGTTTGAGATAATTTACGGTTCCAAGATACCAATAAATGTAAAAAGGGGCGCAGTAAATAAACGGGGGCACAGTAAATTTTATACGGCTTGATACCGTTTTAAGGGTAAAAGGGTAAAAGACCTTTAATAATTTACTAGGTCACCCGGTTTACAAGATTTTCTAAGTCCACCACCTTCTGTTTGACACGAAAGGGTCTTTTAGTAAGAAGGGGGGGTTTCTGTTGCTGAGGTGTTCTGCCAGGGTAGGGATCAGAAGAGGTTGACAGAGGGGGGTTAACAGAAGGGGTTCTGCTACAAGAATTCTGTCAACAGCAAAAGAGCAACAGAGGGCCTTCCTTTTCATCTTTCCCTTGGAATCTCATCCATCATTCCCAATTCCTCTCTCAGTTTGTTGAACCTAGCCTCAGGGAGAGGCTTTGTCAGGATATCTGCAAGCTGGTCTTCTGTTGGCACATGTTCCATGCAGATGTGCTTCTTCTCAACATGATCTCTGATGAAGTGGTGTCTGATCTCAATATGCTTTGTCCTGGAATGAAGAACTGGATTCTGAGTGATAGCAATAGCACTGGTGTTGTCACACAACAGCTTGATCTCCTTTGCTTGAATTCCATAGTCCTTCAGTTGTTGCTTCATCCAGAGTAGCTGAGCACAGCAACTCCCAGCTGCAATGTACTCTGCCTCAGCTGTACTTGTTGAGATGGAGTTCTGCTTCGTGCTAAACCAGGAAACAAGCCTTCCTCCTAGCAATTGGCAGTGACCAGAGGTGCTTTTTCTGTCTAGTCTGCAACCTGCAAAATCTGAGTCAGAATAACCAATTAGTTCAAAGTTACCTCTCTTTGGATACCATAGGCCTGCATTTGGATTTCCTTTGATGTATCTGATGATTCTCTTTGCAGCACTTAGATGGCTTTCCTTGGGCTTTGATTGGTATTTGGCACATATTCCAACAGAGAATGAGATGTCTGGTCTGCTTGCAGTTAGATACAACAGGGATCCTATGATTCCTCTATATGTTGTTGCATCTACATCCTTTCCTTCATCATCTGGACCAATTCCTTGTGAAGTGTTCATGGGAATCTTCACTGATGATTTGCCTTCCACTCCAAACTTCTTGATTAGATCTCTGGTGTACTTTTCTTGATTGATAAAGATCCCTTCTGGAACTTGTTTGACTTGAAGTCCTAGGAAGTAACTGAGTTCTCCCATCATACTCATTTCAAATTGACTCTGCATCACTTGAGAAAATTTCTTGCACAGTTCTGGATTAGTACTTCCAAATATAATGTCATCAACATATATTTGTACTAACAGAATATGATTAGCAACAGAGATTTGAAATAGAGTTTTGTCAACCTTTCCTTTAGTAAACCCATGGTTCACTAGGAAAAGGGACAATGTGTCGTACCAGGCTCTGGGAGCTTGCTTAAGACCATAGAGGGCCTTTTTAAGCTTGTAGACACAAGAAGATTGAGTAGGAATGACAAAACCTGGTGGTTGTTCCACATAAACTTCTTTTCAAGATCTCCATTCAGAAATGCACTCTTGACATCCATCTGGTAGACCTTGATGTTGTTGTAGGCAGCATAGGCTAGAAAGATTCTGATGGCTTCAAGTCTGGCAACTGGTGCAAAAGTCTCATCAAAATATATTCCTTCTTCTTGACAATATCCTTTAGCTACTAGCCTTTCTTTGTTCCTTACAATGTTGCCATCTTCATCTGCTTTGTTCTTGAATACCCATTTGGTTCCAATGACATTCTGATGCTTTGGCCTAGGAACAAGTTCCCATACTTTGTTCCTTTCAAACTGGGTGAGCTCTTCTTGTATAGCATTGATCCAATCTGAGTCTGCAAGAGCTTCCTCAACTGTCATAGGTTCCATCTGAGATATATAGCAGGCAAGCATTGCTTCTCTCCTTGATGTGGATCTGGTTTGAACTCCACTTTTGATTTGACCAATCACTTGGTTAGGAGGATGGTCTCTTAACCATGTTAGGTCTGGTTCTGTCAGCTGCTGTCTTGGTCTCTCTGGTTCCTCATCTTCAGAGTCTTCATCTTCATTCAACAGAAGGGGGTTTGGTGCAGGTGTTGGAAATGCAGGGTTGTCTGCCACCTCTTCTGTTGGTTCTGGTGTTCTGTCTTCTATGCTGACTTCCTTGAGAATCTCTGTTACCTCTTTAAAAGAGATACTTTCATCAAACTTCACATGTATGGATTCTTCAACATGTAGGGTCCTTCTGTTGAGTACTCTATAGGCTTTACTGGTGTTTGAATAGCCTATAAAGACTCCTTCATCAGCTTTTTCTTGAAATACTTTCAGATGCTCCTTTCCATTGTTGAGAATGTAGCACTTGCATCCAAATACATGAAAGTAGCTGATGTTAGGTTTTCTTACCTTCCAGAGTTCATAAGGGGTCTTCTGGTGATTCTTGTTGATCATGCTTCTGTTCTGGGTATAACATGCAGTGTTGATTGCTTCAGCCCAATATCTCATAGGCAATCCAGATTCTGCAATCATTGTTCTTGCAGCTTCTTTTAAAGTTCTGTTCCTTCTTTCTGCTACGCCATTCTGTTGAGGGGTTCTGGCGGCAGAAAGTTGATGAAAAGTTCCATTCTGATCACAGAAGTCCTTTATGACTTGGTTGACAAATTCAGTTCCTCTGTCTGATCTGATTGTCTTCACTTTCAAGTTCTTCTCAGTCTGAAGTTGCTTTAACAGAGATGGCAACTTCTGAAGAGTTTCATTTTTCTTTGTCAGAAAAACAGTCCATGTGTATCTGGAGTAGTCATCAACCATGACTAGGGTGTATTTCTTGCCACCAACGCTTGGAGTCTCAACAGGTCCAAATAAATCCATGTGAATCAGATTTAGAGGACTTGTAGAAAGATTTCTAGCAATGGGTTTGAAGGAATTCTTCACTTGTTTGCCTTTCTGACATGCACTGCAGAGGGTCTCCTTCTTGTACACAATGTCTGGTAGCCCTTCTACAATGTGTTCTCTGGCCAGTTTGTTGATTGTTTTGAAATTCAAATGGTTGAGCTTTTTGTGCCAGTCCCAGCTCAGTTTTGAATCTCCCTTGGCTATCAGGCAAACTCCATCTTTTGCAGTGTTCCAATCAACTACATAGATGTTCTTCTTCCTTGATGCTGTAAGAACCACTTCCTTTGTTGTCTCATGCTTCACATAGCAGAAGTTCTTTGTGAATTCAACAATGTAGCCTTTGTCACAGAATTGGCTAGCACTCAGCAAGTTGAACTTCAGTCCTTTGACATATGAGACGTCATCAATGATTATCTGGTTCTTGATCAGCTTTCCTCTTCCTTTTGTTTGACCTTCTTTGTCATTACCTCCAAAGGTAACTCTAGGTCCTTTGCATTTCTGGAACTCTGTTAGGCAACTTCTGTCACCTGTCATGTGCCTGGAGCATCCACTATCAATAAACCATTCTTGTTCAGAGATGGCTCCAGCACACAGTTCCTGCAAGATCAAAAGAAAGATTTAGGTACCCAAGCAATGCTGGGTCCTGGGGGGTCATGGAATCTGGGTAGTTGGTACCATTTTGGTCTCATCAAGTGAAACCTTGGTGGGTGGTACCCATTGTCCACCTGGTAGTTATAGTAAACTGAAGTGTGATTCACTTTGGGCAGATGCTTGTGAGGGTCATGCTTCCTGTTTACATACTTTTGCATAGCTTTCTTTGTTGGAAAGAAGTCCCATATACTATCAAGAGCAGAGGGACGGTTAACCTTGGGCTTCTGAAGTTGACCAGCCAACCTCTTCTGCCTGAAGTTAACTCTCTCTTGATATTTGCCCTTCTGGTGATCATTTCTGGAACGATTGACATGAGGTTGTCTGTCAATGAATGGTCTTTTATTTTTGTTATTTTGAAAACCTCTTCTGTTGTTAGGTTTTCTGCCAGGTTCATTATTTTTCAAAAAGGGTTTCTGTTGAACCTTTATCTTACCCTTTTCTGGTCTTACTTCCTCATGAACAACCTTGGTGCCAGATACACCAGCTTGACAGATGGGGCTAGAAATCAGTGGCTCTATGACCTTATCTGCCTTAGCAACTCTGGTGCTAGGCATTACAGAAGGCTCACCTGATTCTGTTGAGCCATAACCAAGACCAAAACCAGTGCCAATCTGTTGATCAAGCACAATCTTTTCCATGGAAGACTGGGCCTTCTGGTAAGCTTTGTACTTAATCTCGAGAGGCTCTATTTCTCTTATTCTATTAAGAAGAGAAAAATTTTCAGTCTCTAGTTGATCTCTTTCCTCAATTAGAAGATTGATTTTGATCTTAACCTCCTTCTTTAAGTCAAGAATTTCAGCTTTTAACTTACTGTTTTCTTCTGTTACAGAGGAATAAGTGGATTGTATGGCCTTAAACTCTTCCCAAAATTCTGACATTGAATCAGAATCAAAAGCTAAGCCTACCGAAGAAAAACTAGATTCAGAAGTAGAGGTTACCTCATCATCAGAATGAGCCATCAGGCAAAGGTCTTCTGTCTCAGTATCCAGGCAACAGAAGGCCTCATCAGAATCTGAGTCAGAACTGGATTCTGTTTCTGATAGAGGGTCTTTCTCCAGCTGTTCTGTCACAAATGCCTTTCTTCTTCTGGAGTTGTCCTCGTACTTCTTCTTTTCTCCATCCTGTCCTTGCTTCTTGGACACTCTAGGATGGGGACAATCAGCCTTGAAGTGATCAGGTTGTCTGCAGTTGTAACAGAGAAGCTCTCCACTGCTTTCTGTTGATTTGACCTTCTGGTATGGCTTTCTGTTGAAAGATGGACTCCTTCCATCTTTGGGATTCTTCATAAACTTTTTGAATCTCCTGGCAAAGGCAGCCATATATTCATCAGATAAAAGTACTGAAGGTTCAAAATCATTTACCTTAGATGTGCTGTCAGTGAGGGCTGTAATGGTCCTCTCTTCTGGTACATCTTCCTTCTCTTCAATCATTTCAAACTCATGAGCTTTGAGATCTGAAATGAGCTTATCAGTGGGATAAGTCTTTACATCCTTGCTGGCTTGGACAGCAACTACCTTCATCTTCCATGCTGAGGGCAGTCCCCTCAACACCTTCAGGTTGATCTCCTTGGTTGTGAGATCCTTGCCAAGCTCAGAGATCTCTCCAGTGAGAGTGAGGAGCCTGTCATACATCTTGGAGATGCTTTCACCAGGGAGAAGTTTGAAGTCATCAAACTTCTTGTTGGCTATGGTTAGTTTGTTGTCCTTCTCTTGCTCATCACCAGCTCCAATGAGCTCAAGAGTATCCCAGATTTCCTTAGCAGTCTTGCACTTCTTGATTCTGTTGAAGTACCTATCATCAATGGACTTGTAGAGGATGTCCTTGGCAATATTGTCTAGGTTGAACTTTCTCTTCTCTTCAGTGGTCCATTCTGACTTGGCTTTGCTGATCATCTGGGGTCTGGTGTTGTCTATGGCATGTTCAGGATTGACCTTCTGGAAGCTTGTGAAGGGGCCAATATCTAGAACTTCCCACATCTCATCATGCAGGGCACAGAGATGTGCTTTCATCCGGATCCTCCAGTCATCAAACTTAAGATCTGAAAACATAAGATTCTTGGACAAGGAGTGATCCATTATATCAGATAGAAATGAGGTAAAACAGAAAAACAAGTGGATCTTTGTTCAACAAATAACCTAAGAGATTATTAGAACAAGGAGGCTCTGATACCACTTGTTGGTCCCGGTTATACTGGATACAGTCTAGAGGGGGGGGGGGGGGTGAATAGACTGTATTGGTTTTTAGCTTTTTAATCTAAGTACTAGATTTACAGAATAGCCTGTTCTGTTGTAAGAACAGACTGGCAGCGGGTGGGGTTCTGGTAGGGAGTTCTGTTAGTCTCAAAGAAACAATAGGCAGAAGGCCTTCTGTTAACTCGTAGAACAAGTTCTGCTGAACACAGATACCAAGTCCAAGGAGTTATACAGTTCTGCTGAACACAGATACCAAGTAAGTAAACGACACCAGGGATTTTTATAGTGTTTCAAGGAACAACTCGTTCCTCTAATCCACTATTCCACTAAGCTGTAAAAACTGCCGTTTACAAAGCCTTAGTCCTAGTACTTAAGAAGCACTCCACGTCTTCTTCAAGCCTAGATGTGTCCTGGGATGCACTGCCTGGCTTCCTTTAACACTGGTCCTTTCACTGAGTTTCCTTGAAGTATCACCACTTCACTACTCTAGTTATTTGGACGTTCTTCTTGTAGCAAGAAGAGTTTCTGTTGAAACTGGGGTTCCTCCAACTAGCTTCGTTACAAAAGATTTGTATGTGATGAGCTTGAAGAGTTGAAGAACACTTGGAACTTTGCTTGAATTGGAAAGAGTATTTTTCCAACTTCCGCCTTCTCTTGTAGAGTATAATAAGTTTGAATCTCAAGGAGGCTTTTTGCTTTTTAGAGTTTGAATATCTTGCTTGTGGTCAGCAAAGTTGTAAGCAAAGTTATAGCAAGATTTTTTCAAATCTATTTGGTTGTTCTTCGTAGTGTATCTTTTATACTGAGGTTGTCTTCCCGTTGGAGGAGTAGGAGGACAACTGCATTTAATGCGCGATCAGTTGACTTGACTGGTAGAGCCCGATAAAGTTGGCGGGTTACTATTTTGGGATAAAGTATTCCTGACATTGCGGCCAATCATCTGCAATTACTCTACGTAGCATGGGGTGCATTAAATGAGCATTTAATGCATGCACTGTAGCTTTTCCGTTTCATACTCCTAGCCGTTGAAGGAATCTTTTAGTTGACTTCCCGGTTCTTTGAAAATCTTCTAAGTGTCAGTCCTTCTGGTGTCTTTGTCTGAGAGTAGAACAGAGGAGGTCTGGAGCACTTCTGTTGGGAGTATGCAACAGAGACTCAGAAGGGTTTCTATCAGAGTCAAGACTAACAGAGATCCTGAGGACTTCTGTTCTGGAGCAGAGAACCAAAGGTCCTCTGTTTCAATAATGCCTTAAGAGGCACTTCTGCTCTTGAAGTCCTTCTGCTCTTGAAGGTCTTCTGTCAAGTCGAATACTTCTAAGAATTTTACAAAGGAAAATTCTAATACATAATTTCTAAAGGGGTACTCTAAAGTCCTAATTAATATAGCATCATCAAAATCTAATTATAATTATTCCTTACACATTGACAACCGAACCACTTCACTGGATGAAATGAATGCACAAAGGGCACCTGCAATGGCCGCGATCATCTCCGAGACTCCACACAACTGGTCTAGGTACGTTTTTAAAGAACTTGTGTGATATGTCAACAAATCTCACAAGGATAGAAAGGAAGATGGTACCCTACCATTGCTAGGGTATGGGTTCCTGATTGGGGAAATTCTCAAAAGGAAGGGCATCATAGGGGAGGTCAAAGAAGAAACCATCTGGAGGAAATTCCTCCATCAAACCTCAAAGGCAGGAGCCCCCAAGATTCAAAAGGAAGACCCCACTCTTCACTCTCATCAACCCCTTCAAATAGAATTCACGAGGATCAAAACAAAGCTAGCTAAAAGACCGCGATCTGGGTGTCAAGAAGCCAAATCAAAGAGGCCAAGAACAGCAACAAGGAATCTCCAAGCAGAACTAGAAGAGGCAACCTCATCGTTTCATCCGAGTCCAGAAGAAGAAGCAGTGGCCTCCCTTCTAGCCATCATTCATGAAGAAGCAGCAGAGGCCTCTGCCAGTTCCTCAAATGGAAGCAACAACTCTGATTTCCCCTTCTCCATACTTATTCCCAGAATAACTCAACAGGGAGAGCAGGTGGCTCACCTACAAACTGAGAAGGCCACTCAAATAAGCGAGCAGGTGGCTCCCCAAGAAATAGAGCAGGCGGGTCCTCCATCCCCAGCAGTGGACTCACCCAAGCTGGCTCCCCCAGAGCCAGAGCAGACTCCTCCTTCACCAGCAGTGGAGTCCCCCAAAATGACTCCCTTAGAGCAATTGGATGCAGACTTTGAAAGGATCAAATCATGGAGATCTTGGAAGCTATCAAGGATCCTTCATCAAGCAGACACATTCTCCCATTTCATAGAGGAAGAAGACTTCGTGGTGGAGTGGCTTGGAACTGATGACATGGCCGAGGCTACAAGACTTCACACAATCAACCAAGTGTACGCGTTGAAGAAAAAGAACCTCATTGCCAAAGATGCAATCGAAGACTCAGACGATGATGATCTGGATGATGATGATAATGCTGACAATGCACCCAAGGGACCACCAAGATACAGAGGTAAGAAAATCGTTTACTCCTCCTCCTCTAGTGATAAAGAACTCAGACAAACCCTTGAGAAATCTAGGATAGAAACTAAAGGAGGTGGGGAATCCTCTAAGGCACCCCAGAAGTTGTTGGTTGCTACTATCCAGCAGGGGACTGCTCTGATAGATCTTAACTTGGAACCCCATCAAGATACATGACCTGAGCAGCCTGCCACATCAAATGAAATTAGAGATCAAATTCAGCATGAGGATGAAGAAGACACTCCTACACTGGCAGAGGTCTTCATCAACGAAAGAAGAGAAACCATAAAATTCATAAGCAATGCTGAGGTTCGCCTACACAAGAGACTGATCAAAATGAAGAGGCATTTTGATGAGTTGTTAGAAATGAGGTTCGCTGAAGTACACTGCCATCTAAAGAGCAACTTGATGTACAACAAGTATTCAACTCAGAGAAAAAAGCACAGCTCAACATCCAACTCTCAAACCAACCAGCTCAAATGGAGGCGATTCACAAAGAGCTTGAAGCCTTGAAAGCCAGGGATGAAGAGCTGGAAAATCAAATTGTAGAATCACTGAAGATACTAAGGGAAAAGGAGCTAGCAGTGGCCTCCCAAGCAGCAGAGCCCTCTGCCCATGTACTTCTTACCCTTTCTTTACCTCCTAATCTTGAGCAGGCCCTTAAAACAATCCAAGAGCATGAGGAGTTCATCCAGAACATAAGGACCAAGGAGCTTCCAGCCATGCTTCATCTTTCACAAACACTAACAAAAAACCAAGTGGAGCACTCAGAATCCATTGCCAAAACAAGAGCAGATGTTGCTAAGCACCTCACCAACTTACACAAGGCCACTCAGGATGCCTTCCACGGGCAGGGAGATGAACTTCGAAAACTTGGCCAACGCCAGCATGAAACGGCTGAGAAGCTGGTCAAATTGGACAAGGAGGTCAAAGAAGAAGTCAAGGTTAACTTAGTGGAGCTCTGCAACACTGTAGTAGGACTATCCATTGAAGTCAACGACCTATACCCAAGGCGAAAACATCAACAGGAAGTTGCTTTGGATCCTGAACTAGAAGACCTCCTTCAAAACATCAAGACCCCTGCTGATGCCAAAAAGGGGGAAAGTCAACACAAGAAGGTCCCTCCTCCAAAAGATCACTAGCAGCACATAAAGAAGCAGAAACAAAAAGAAAAAACCAAATATACAGAGAAGAAGCTGAAATCCATAGAAGAAAAGCTGAAGAAGCAAAGGCGAAGGAAGAGGCTAAGAAGAAATCAGAGGAAGACAAGAAAGAGTAGGCTAGATTAACAAGTCCGAAACTGACTATAAACTATTGTACTCTAGAAATTAGAACAATGTACAAAACTTCAAAGAAAATCAATAAAAATGTTTGTTTCTTGTGTTGTATAGTTTTGGCATCATCAAAAAGGGGGAAATTGTTAGTACCCAATTTTGATAAGATTTTGATGATGCCACTATACTTAGCACGTGTACACTGTGTCTCATTTTGTTCAAGTATTAACGTGTAGATTAGAATTATGTGACAAATTAAATGTACAATTTTTGAGTCTAAAGAAATATTACCGGAAAAGTAAAAATGGAATAAGGTAAATTTTATTTACCTTAATAGGATATTTGAATCCTACCGGCAAATACTATTTGACTCAAAAATTATTCGTATGTCACACTTTAGATAATAGAAGCTCGAAATATCAAATGGATGATTAGAGACAAAACATTGACCGACATTTAATGCCAAATACGTACTGGGGTCCGGAGCAGTGTACATACACATGGGACTGCAGTTTGAAGTGAAGTTCTAGCGGCTGAATCATGCAAGACAAAGAGATGAGCCCGAATTAAAGCTCCAGCACAAGAAGACAAATGTACAATTTGTCCTTGCCAGAATTTCAGCGTCAGAGATTAATCCATCCTAACCAACGGATGAGATTAATTCAAAGGAGATGTCTATAAATATAGGCTGAAACGAAAGTTTCTAACCAAGCTTTGAGCATCCAAAGAGAGAATTTCTATCACGATCATTCACGAGATATCTAGCAAAAGAGAAAGTGCTATTCTAAAATTTACTCTCTGTTTGGACTCATGCTTCACTAAACTTCCAGTATACAAGCTCTTCATTGCTAAATCATAGAAGTTTAGTTCCTAGTTGGAGGTTAGAACTTTCTTGTAACAAATCACATATTGTTGTAAACACTTAGGAGAACAGTTGTTCGGATCCTACAGTGTGAGTAGATAGATAGAGTACCTTTTGATCCCCACTGGTTCATTAGAGAAAAGTCTAAGGACTGAGTAACTTTGAGTGGTGCTATACTTATCATGAAAAAAGTGCAATCTAGGCCTAAGTGTTGTAAAGGCTAGATTGGCACTAAGTGTATTGGGCTTAATACTTTAGTGAAATCCATCTGAAAGAGGGTGGGACTGGACGTAGAAGGATTACACCACCTCTGAACAAGGATATATCGTGTGTTGATTTCATTTCAGTCAACAAAGCACACACCCAACACTTCTCACATAAAGATTGTAGTTTGCGAGCAGCATCCTAAGCAGTTGTCTTAATTGACCCAACTGCTTATCCTACTGCTTAATTACTCACTCTCTTTGAGACCAAATTCACACCTTTAACGTGCACCAACATCACTTGAAAGGATCACTCTATCAGTTTTCTGAAATTCACTTTCTAAGTACAGCAGGTGCCTCAGCAGTTCCCTGGTGACCATCCGACTGCTGAGCCCTCTGCTCTTATACACATATTTCCTTTGATCATCTCAACATCACCAGAATCTTGTAACATCATCAACAAGAAGTTTTGCTCAAACGAATCTCTGAAAATCAGCTTATAACCCAAGCAGGTGGCTCAGCAGTTCCCTCAGTACTACCCAACTGCCGAGACCACAGCTCCAGTAAAACTTCACCCTGCTCTTACTAAAGCATCTTTTCAGGCTGCCTTCATCATCCTAAAAAACATCCCATCATCATTTTCATTATAAAGTTTGAACTTGTCTAGCAGTTGCCTCAGCAGTTCCCTGCTACCTAGCCAACCGCTAAGCCAACTGCCAAGCCAACTGCTAGCTATCTAAATCAAATCTTCCCCAAATTAGAAAGTGGTTAAACACTCATTTCATAAAGGGTAAAGACTTCCGCTGTGCATCTATAATTCTCTCAAAAGATTATAGATTAACTCTTTTAGAGGGGAAAATCTTTTTAAAGTTGAAAAAGATTTAAAAGTCTATTCACCTCCCTAGACTTTTACCCTATCAGGGGCCATCAAGATGTTCCTTGCCATTTTTGAGTACATAGCATTTACATCCAAATGCATGAAAATAGTTGATGTTGGGTTTTCTTCCTTTCCAGAGTTCATAGGGGGTCTTCTGGTGAACTTTGTGGATCATACTCCGGTTTTGGGTGTAGCAAACAATGTTGATTGCTTCAGCCCAATATCTGAGAGGTAGACCAGATTCAGCAATCATGGTCCTTGCAGCTTCCTTCAATGTTGTATTCCTTCTTTCTGCAACTCCATTCCGTTGAGGAGTTCTGGCTGCAGAGAGTTGGTCCATGGTTCCATTCTGGTCACAGAAATCCTGTATGACTCTGTTGACGAACTTTGTTCCTTTGTCTGATCTGATGATCTTCAATTTATGGTTCTGTTCATTTTGAAGTAGTTTCAACAGAGATGGTAGTCTCTGTAGAGTTTCATTCTTTTTCTTCAAAAAGATTGTCCAAGTGTATCTTAAGTAGTCATCCACCATGACTAGAGTATACCTTTTGCCACCAACACTTGGAGTTTCTACCGGTCCAAATAAATCTATGTGGATCAGATTTAAGGGACTTGTAGAAAGATCTCCAACAATGAGTTTGAAGGAGTTCTTCACTTGTTTTCCTTTCTGGCATGCACTGCACAGATTCTCCTTCTTGTACACAATGTTGGGCAGTCCATCAACAATGTGATCCCTTGCTAGCTTGTTGATTGTTTTGAAATTCAAGTGACTCAGCTTCTTGTGCCATTCCCAACTAAGCTTTGAATCTCCTTTGACTATCAGGCAAATGCCTTCTTTTGCAGTAGACCAATCAACTACATATATGTTCCTTTTTTCTGGTAGCTGTCAGAACCACTTCCTTAGTTGTCTCATGCTTGACAGAACAACCTTCTTTTGAGAATTCAACTGTGTAGCCTTTGTCACAAAATTGTCTAGCACTTATCAAGTTGAATTTCAGGCCTTTAACATAAGAGACATCATCAATGATTATCTGGTTCTTGATCAGCTTCCCTCTTCCTTTTGTTTGGCCTTCTTTATTATTGCCACCAAAAGTGACTTTTGGCCCTTTGCATCTCTGGAACTCTGTTAGGCAACCCTTGTCACCTGTCATGTGCCTGGAGCATCCATTATCAATATACCAATCTTGCTCAGAGATTTCTCCAGCACACAGTTCCTGCAAAATTAAAAGGAAGATTTAGGTACCCAAGCTATGTTGGGTCCTAGGGGGTCATGCAGTCTTGGCAGCCGGTACCACTTTGGTCTCATCAAGTGAAACCTTGGTGGGTGGTACCCATTGTCCACCTGGTAGTCATAGTAAACAGAAGTGTGATTCACTTTGGGTAGATGCTTGTGAGGATCATGCTTCCTGTTTACGTACTTTTGCATAGCCTTTTTGGTTGGGTAGAAGTCCCATATACTATCAAGAGCAGAGGGGCGGTTAGCTTTGGGCTTCTGAGGTTGACCAGCCAACCTCTTCTGCCTGTAGCTAACTTTCTCTTGATATTTTCCTTTATGGTGATCATCTCTGGTGGGGTAGTAATGAGGATGTCTGGTTGTGTTCTGTCTTTGATTTCTGTTATTTTGAAAACCTTTTCTATTATTAGGTTTTCTGCCAGGTTCATTATTTTTCAAAACTTGTTTTGGCTGAACCTTTATCTTTTCCTTTTCTGGTCTGACTTTCTCATGTACCACCTTGGTACCAGATACACCAACTTGGCAAATGGGACTAGAGATCAGTGACACTATGACCTTATCTGCCTTAGCAACTCTGATGCTAGGCATTACAGAAGGCTCACCTGATTCTGTTGAACCATAACCAAGACCAAAACCAATGCCAATCTGTTGGTCAAGTAGTAATCTTTCCATTGAAGACTGGGCCTTCTGGTAGGTGTTATACTTGATCTTCTGGTAGGTGTTATACTTGATCTCAACTGACTCTATTTCTCTTACTCTCTTTAGAAGAGAAACATTTTCAGCTTCCAGCTGATCTCTTTCCTTAATGAGAAGATTGATTTTGGTCTCAACCTCCTTCCTTAAGTCAAGAATCTCAACTTTCAGCTTACTGTTTTCTTCTTTGACAGAGGAGTAAGTGGCTTGGATGGCTTGAAACTCTTCCCAAAATTCAGACATTGAATCTCATACAATAGCTTTGCCTACCGAAGAAAAACTAGATGTAGAAGTAGAGGTTACCTCATCATCGGATTGACCCATAAGGCATAGGTCTTCAGTTTCTATATCTAGGCAACATAATGCTTCATCTGATTCTGATTCTGAGCTAGACTCTGTCTCAGAGAGGGGGTCCTTCTCTGGTTGCTCAGTGATGAGTGCCTTCATTCTTCTGTGCTCGTACTTCTTCTCTCCTTCTTGGCCTTGTCTCTTGGACACAAGAGGGTGTGGACAATTTGCTTTGAATTGCCCAGGTTGTTTGCAGTTGTAGCAGAAGAGCTCTCCATTGCTTTCTGAAGGCTTGGTCTTCTGATGTGGCTTTCTGCTGGAGGATGGACTTCTCCCATCCTTGGGCTTCATGAATTTCCTGAACTTCCTGGCAAAGGCAGCCATATATTCGTCAGTTAAAAGTATGGAAGGGTCAAAGTTATTTACCTGTGAGGTGCTGGCTGTGAGGGCAGTAGTTGTTCTGTCTTCAACTTCTTCTTTCTTCTCTTCATTCATCTCGAACTCATAAGATTTGAGATTAGAGATGAGTTTCTCAGTGTTGTAGGTTCTGAGGTCCTTGCTGTCTCTCATGGCAGTGACCTTCATCTTCCAGGGTGAATGTAGACCTCTGAGAACCTTCAGATTGATTTCCTTGGGAGTCAGATCCTTCCCAAGTTCTGAAATCTCAGCGGTGAGGGTGAGCAGGCGTGCATACATTTCAGCTATGCATTCTTTGGGTAGAAGCTTGAAGTCTTCAAACTTCTTCATAGCAACGGTCAGCTTGTTATCTTTCTTCTGCTCATCACCAGCTCCTATCAGAGTAAGAGTATCCCAGATAGCCTTGGCAAAGGTGCACTTCTTGATCCTTGTGAAGTACTTGTGTTGGGAATATTTTATGGTGTTCAATCTAGTTAGTTATCTTTGTATTTGTGTAGTTATCAATTAAACGTGTAATACGGGCCACAAATGTATATCAGCACGTGGGCTTCCTTGTAACCCGTAAGTTAGCCAACTTCTCCTATAAAAGGAGGCTAACTTACGGGAACCCTAACTGATCGAAAGAGGCTAAGAGACGCAGAGGCGTAAAGATAGAGAGAGTAGGGTTGCCGCTGCTCTCCTTCTCCAGGGAGAGCATCGGCCGGTTTTCATACGGTATACCAGATTCGCGTTTAATCTTCGACATATTTTTCTATCTGCTTCTTTATCACTGCTATGATTGTATGATTGTTAGTATTCTGGGATTAACATTTGGTATCAGAGCCGAGGCGTGAAATAGGTTGGATCTATCTGCGATTTCTTGGATCTAACGAAAAACTGCTCTGTTTTTTTCTTCTGTTTTTCAATATGTAGAGATTTGCTCCTGTAATCTTGTTTGTGAATGAAATTTTGTAAAAATCATACTTTTGGACTCGCCTTTCAAAACCGATCCAGCAGCATACCTCTTTTTTTCGTTTCCTGCAATTTTATATTTCGAAGATCTCTACTTTGAGATCTCGAAATCCTTATTTTTCACTGCTGCAGAATCGTTTTTGGCTTGAAACTGATACAGGAGAATCTCGACTTTCAGGGCTATTCAGAACAGGTTTCAGATTTTCAAAAATCAATGTTTTCGTTTTGCAGGATCTCGACATTTAGGGACTTGATTTCTTCTTCTCGACTTTTGAGATCTCGAGATTTGCATCTCGACATCTTGATCTCGAGATTTGCATCTCGACATCTTGATCTCGAGATTTGCATCTCGACATCTTGATCTCGAGATTTGCATCTCGACATCTTGATCTCGAGATTTGCATCTTGATCTCGAGATTTGCATCTCGACATCTTGATCTCGAGATTTGCATCTCGACATCTTGATCTCGAGATTTGAATCTCGAAATCAAGATCTCGAGATTTGAATCTCGAAATCATGATCTCGAGATTTGAATCTCGAAATCAAGATCTCGAGATTTGAATCTCGAAATCAAGATCTCGAGTTTTGACATCTCGAGTTTTGGAATTTCGAGTTTAGAAATTTCGAGTTTTGGGATTTCGACATTTGGGATCTCGATGTTTTGGATCTCGACATTCTAAAGATTTCGAGATTTTCAAAATTTCTCGATGTTTTGAATCTTTCAAAGTTTGCAGTTTCTTGGAACTCATAATTCGAATCTTGACATCCTTTGCAGTTCATCGAAGCTTTACATTATAAGGATCTCTGAATGATTCCCTGCTTATAAATGTTTCAGGAGATTTCGATGTTCTGATGTTTTTCAAACAACAAGTTTTCGAGATTATGAGGTTTTCGAAACTCCAAAGTTTTTCGATGTTCAAACATTTTGAAATTCTGCAGATTTCGATATTCTGAGGTTTGTTTTGCAGGTGGATTTCGCAATTATTCTTCGAGGCAACCTCGAGATTGTAATCTCGAGATTTAAACCTCGAGATTAGGATTTCGAAGTATTGCCTTAGAATTTTGTTTAAAATCCACCTGCTCTCGATATTCATCATCGAGAACCTCAACTTCGAAAAAATTCCTCAAAAACTCAAAATTAGAGATTTTCTGCGACACCGCACTGTTTTGGCTATAACTTTTGACTCGGTGATCCGATTTGAGAAAACTTTTTTTTGTTGGAAAGATAACGAAAAGATCTACATTAATTCTTGGGCTATGCCTCAGAACCCTTTCTCACGCGCCCTCACTCGCAGTCTTTGAGGGTCAAAACGTTAGTTTTCCGACAAACATTGTAAATCACCGATGTCCAGGTCAAAACTTAGGCAAATCTGTTCAAATTCTTTCATTGTCAACCCTGAGGTCAAAGCTTTTCTAAACTTCAATGTAAAGGTCTGAAAATCGTAGATAATTCAATCAACCTCGCGTCAACGGTCATCTTACAACAATCAACAATCAAACTGCTGAAGCCTCCCCTGACTCATCAACATTGTGTGATCATCAATATGCTGAAATTCTACATGGTGAGCTCAGGGAAACCGTCATGTGTGGTACATGTTCAGATTGCTCCACACACATGGCGGGTATGACAAGCTGTGAGTAATCAATCCTTGCACATTCTGAGGGGGAGTTTCAGTTAATTCCTCCTGGCGCCTTACACCGACAAAGCAAGGAATCTCTCAAAGGGTGCAACATTTTAGGGGGAGTGTGCAATGTTATCCTTCCCGGTGCCTAACAATGACAAAGCATACCGAGTACTCCAGTTGAGGGAGAGTACAGAGAGAAAATGAAGAAAGTAATGAAAGAACATGTCCCTATGGCTTAGTAAACCCAACTAAAACTACCCAAGGGACAAAGCCAAGCGTAAGTGCGTAAGTGAGCGTGTGAGTGAGTGAACATTATGAGCATTAGGAAGCAGAAGGCTCGAGTGAGAAGGAAACAATTATCAATGATGAGTCTGCTACCTCAATTGCCTGCTATGAATTGACCATTTGCTCCTAGCCACTAAAATACTCTGGACTATTCCCATAGGTTCAGGACTGAATTTATTCAGATCCGAGGTAGAAGTCGCTTCATTTTTTCCAAACGGCACATGCACAACCCTACCCTAGACCACTCACTTGTCTCCCAACAGACAGGTGTTTAATCATAGTTCACGGGGAACCGTATCTCTCATTACTGTCTCCTTCCGAGGCAAGTAATACTGACTACAGTGGCCTCAGCCCCAGGCCACTGAACTTTCATTGATCACGTCGTGTCTAGTTACTCACTCCTAAATGTTTTGAAATTTTCTAGGACACATACGCACTTTTAGAGTCAGTTGCAGGTCTTCATGACCCGTGAGAACTTCCATAGGGCTCATCTATTACAGATGTAGACCAATAATTGGAAGGAAGTCCTGCTGTTGCAACATAAGAATCACCAACATTTTCAGGCCATTGCTAAAGAGTTTATCTCTATAGTGATGATAATGGGCGTCTTCACGACCCCGGGGGGCTACGTTATCTTCTTTACATTCTGCTTGTTTTTCCTGTTTTTATTTCCGCAGAATAAAAGAATAAAGGCATGAAGCCCCGAATCATCGGATCGTCATGAGGGGGAGAGTGGTCCACATGCTGTTAACTGTCAAAAAATCATTCTGGGACACTTCTCTCCTCCTACACTCTCTCTACTATCACTGCTACGTAGAATCATCCTACCCCGAATCATCCTGTTTTTATCTCTGCTACGTTCACAATTCAACTCAAATGGTCAGCTACGTTCACAATTCAACCATCATTATGTTCCGCTGTGCCACCGACAAGTTCTCCTCAAAAGCATTCATTCTAAATAATCAAAAAGACTACATTGTGGAGGAGACAGAGGTCAAATACTCGTGTCCTGAAGATGAATTCCATGGACGTCTCCTATTCACCAAAGAATATTCATTCTAGAGGCGTCACCGGACTTCATCCAAGCTGATCAAGAGCAACTTCTGGAAGGCATGGACTACATGCAAGATATTGAAGATTCCTCAACCCTCGGCATCAAAGTTCAAATTGTCAAGAAGACATCAAAGGGGAGATTGCGAGGATTTCTTCAGATAGCCTTCCTCAGAAGTCAAGTTCAAAGACAAAGGAAGCTCAATAACAACAAAGACAAAGATATATGCGCTGCAATGCTGATTCAACACGATTGATCACCAAGGGAGAGATTGTTGGGAATATTTTATGGTGTTCAATCTAGTTAGTTATCTTTGTATTTGTGTAGTTATCAATTAAACGTGTAATACGGGCCACAAATGTATATCATCTTGTGGGCTTCCTTGTAACCCGTAAGTTAGCCAACTTCTCCTATAAAAGGAGGCTAACTTACGGGAACCCTAACTGATCGAAAGAGGCTGAGAGACGCAGAGGCGTAAAGATAGAGAGAGTAGGGTTGCCGCTGCTCTCCTTCTCCAGGGAGAGCAGCGGCCGGTTTTCATACGGTATACCAGATTCGCGTTTAATCTTCGACATATCTTTCTATCTGCTTCTTTATCACTGCTATGATTGTATGATTGTTAGTATTCTGGGATTAACATCTTGTCATCAATGGCCTTGTACAAAATGTCCTTGGCTATGTTGTCAAGGTTGTACTTCCTTCTTTCCTCATTTGACCACTCATGGCGAAGTTTAGTGATAATTTGGGGTTGACCACTGCTAGCAATGTATTCAGGATTCACCTTGGTGAATTCAGTGAAAGGACCTGCATCTAGGACTTCCCACATTTCATCGTGTAGTGCGCAGAGATGGGCCTTCATGTGTATCTTCCAGTCATCAAACTTGGTAACTGAAAACATCAGATTCTTTGAAAGAGTGTTATCCATAATAAGAGATTAAAGGAGGCTAAAACAAGTGGATATCTGTTCAGCGAGTAACCTAAAAGGTTACAAGAACGAGGAGGCTCTGATACCACTTGTTGGTCCCGTTTATAATGGGAATAGACTAGAGGGGGGGGGGGGGGGGTGAACAGATTGTTCAGGATTTTTCAAACTTTTCTCTAAGTGAACACTGAATTATCAAAGATGGTCAGATTCTGGTGACAGAGAAGGTCAAGTTCCGATGGCAGAACTGGACCTGGCAGCGGATAAGAGTCTGTCCGGGTAGCCTCAGAAAACACTAAGGCAAATGCCTTTCTGATAACTCTTAGGGAAGATCTGCTGAACACATAGTCTAACCTTTTGAGGTAAACAGTTAGAATCTTAATGTGCAGAAATAAATGCGTAAAGTAAATGACACTGGGAATTTTTATAGTGGTTCAAGGAAAAACGTGTTCCTCTAGTCCACTGTTCCACTAAGCTTGCAAAAACAACAGTTTACAACGTCTTAGTCCCTAGAGCTTAAGAAGCACCCCTCGTCTTCTTCAAGCCTAGTTGCAACCCGGGATGCAGTCTTGCTTCCTGATGGCTGGTCTCGTTTCACTGAGTCTCTTGGAAGTTTCCCCACTTCACTTACTCCAGTTAGTTTGAGACGTCCCTTCTTTTTCAAGAAGTGTTTGATTGAGAATCAGTTTTCTCCAACGTAACTTCGTCACAAAGGATATGTAGTTGAGACTTTTGAAGTGTTGAAGAACTGGAGGAACTTTGCTCTTTGTTAGGAGAGAGGATATGAAGTTGATATCTTTCCAACAAAGGCTTTTCTTGTTGAAGTAAATGAATTTGAAATCTCAAGAAATCTTGAATGCTGAATGTGTTGTTCGAGCAATTGTAGAGAAAAAGTTATCCGGTTGTTCTTCGAAGTGTATCTTATATAATGGGAGCAGTCTTCCCGTTGGAGTGTAGAAGACAACTTCATTAATTGCTTGTACTGTTGATTTGACCGGTGGGTTCTATGACTTGCTATTTTGGGGGTGAAAGGATATCAACATGGTCAATCATCAGCTTTAAATATATCTTCGTACGTACTGCATTAATTGAGCATTTAATGCGCATACAGTACCATGTTCCCGTTGAGTGGCTCCTAGCCGTTAGGGTATTTCTCGTTAGTTTCACGGCCGTTGGAAAGTGCCACCAAACTCTGCTAAGTAAAGGCAAGGCTGAAGAGGTTCATTGGTTCAAACTCTGATGACCGTCTCTGATGCCAACTCTGGTACATACACTGGTACCTAGCTGTGGTAGCTTCTCTGATGAGCAACTCTGGGAGCAACTCTGGGAGCAACTCTGGCAGCAACTCTGATCAAGAAGTCCAAGAGGATCTCTGGCACGTCGACTAAGCTAATACTTACAGAAAGAAATTCTAATACATAATTTCTAAAGGGGGTACTTTCAAATTCTAATAATCTTAGCATCATCAAAATCTAAATACATTTATTCCTTACATTAATTAATTATTTGTGGTGAAGTTTAAGAGTCAATTAAGTACTCCCTCCATCCCAAATTGAATTACAAACTTTCACTGGCATAAGGATTAAGGAGTGACAATAAATGATGCTTTCTTTTTATACTTTTGCCCATCTTCCTAAAAGTAGATGCCTTTAAGTTAATGGAAAAAAGTAAAAGTAAGGGTAAATTTGTCACTTTATTCTTATTTACATACCTAAAATTGAAAGTGGAAAATGTCATGCTCCGGACCTACCTGAAGACGTCAACAACCCGTCGTAAAGTATGAATAGTCAACCGCAGTCCAACACATTCATACTAGGGAAAAGTACGGAAAAGGTATTTGTGGTTGAGCCCGTTTTCAAATAGAGTCATGTGTTTCATTCTTTATCAAAGTGGTTTATGTGTTTGAATTCTGTTATCACAAGAGGGTCACACCGTTAAAAATGTCTGAAAAGACTGTTAAAAGTAACTCCGATTTTCAAAAGTGCTCGAAAAATGAAAAGAAAAATACAGGAATGTGTGCCTTAATAAGATGACTGCTAGACCATCTTTCTTTTTTGTTTTCAGCCACCCTTGTCACCGGAAAGTCCATCGAAAAAGTGATATTAACGAAATCATTTTAAAAAAATAATTCAAACACATCTGAAAAATCCAAAGGCGAAAGTGGTTTGGAGGTCATCTTGACGAGGTGCACCTTTCGGTATTTTTCTTTTAATTTTTTGGGCACTTTTGAAAATCAGAGTTACTTTTAACGGTCTTTTTCAGACGTTTTTAACGGCGTGACCCTCTTGTGATAACAGAATTCAAGGACATAAATCATTTTGATAAAGAATCAAACACATGACCCAATCTGAAAACGGGCCCAACCACAAGTACCTTTTCCATACTTTTCCCTTCATACTATACAAGACGTCTGAAATATCATTCACACGTAGTACATCCATAAACAAACATGATGTAAAATATTCATTAAAGCAGCAGAAACAATGTTACAAGTGTTCAAGTCACACTTGGCAAAATTAGGCATACAAGCTCCCGAATAATGATTCATAAAAATAATATCCATGAGGATTTATATAGTTATTTTTAAAACAGAAACGGAGGAAGCACGTACCAAGTCTTTCCTCCTCGATCTTCCCGAAGCAACGGGCAGCGGTAGCAACCTTCAAGTTCTACCTGAAACTGTGAGGTGGCCTCCCTCGTGAAGGGGAGGTCAGTACTTTGAAGCATTTGAAAAGTACAATGACAATTACATTGAATATAATCAATGTTTCAATTTATAAGACCCTCAATCTAGGGTGATATTACATTATAGACTATAACCCCTGGTTGCCTCGTTTTAAAAATATACTTACTTTATATAAAGTCAAGTATTCGGCCCGTAGGCCCATATTCATTTAGAATTCACCATATCTATTTCCCGTGACCCCAAGTCACAACAACTCATATAGTTCATCATGCCATGATTTCATAGCAAGGGATCGGCCCAATTACATTTCTATGATATCCGCTAGCCAAAATTGAACACATCACTATTGCATAGCAAGGGCTCATCCCAATTACATTTCTATGCAATCTTACAATTTTATGGCAAGGGCTCGGCCCAACTACGTTTCCATGTTACCCGTTAATGCATGGCAAGGGCTCGGCCCAACTACGTTTCCATGTACTTCACAATTACATGGCAAGGGCTCGGCCCAACTATGTTTCTATGTAATTCTAGAGTCCGTCTCTAACTCATCATTTTAGTTCGATTCTCAAATAAATCCTATGCTTAGAATCCATTTACTTAGAGTAACCTTTAAGGCTTACCCCTAACATACCTTAGAGCTCATACAATTCATCCTTAAAGTATCTCTTAAGACTACTTAAGGCATCACTAATCACAATCGAATCTCTTATGATTAATCCCATTATTATTCGTATTAAATTCCCGATTAGTATTTCAATACTAGTCGGATAATCTTAGAACAACCAAGTTCTTAATCCATAGCCAAACATTTCATTTCAATTGAGTCTCAAATCAAAAGTACAGTTTAACCTTAATATAAAAATATCACTTTTATCCATTCATGAATTCCATACATGAAGTAAAAGTATATTTTATCACAATATTTCACAATTAGTTTCATACTCATGCCATCATATTCATAACACATAATCATACACAATTTCTCTAAATTTGTATATCATGCTTCATTTACTCAGATGCAATAGTATTTTCATTTAGGCATTATTAATCACTAATAATCCATGAAAATCACATTTAATACTTTAGGTAATCTTATGAAATTAACCCAATAATTATAGTCAGTCATCCTCACCTCGAATGAGCTTTAAAAAGTTCTACCCTTCTCGGTTGAACTCCGGCGAATCTTCGGCGAACTCCGGCGAAACTCCGGCGAAACTCCGTCGACAACCAGGAACACTTTAGTCAAGCTCCTATCAAGTTTGTATCATCACAAAACCCATATCAACACAATTACCACTAAAAGGTTATTTTCTGGTGAACCGGTCACTTTGGCTTCTAAGTGCGTTCTTGGACTTAGAACTACCTTCCAACCCCTCATTCTACACTTCTAAAAATGTAGAACAGACCTAGGGGTCCTCCATATGATATAAAAGTCATATGATAGATAAGAAAAAGAGAAAAAATTATTATAAGGTCATAACCTTAATCCTTCGCACTTTTCCTATCTTTTTCCTTCTTTAATCCTCTTCCTTCAAGCACTTTGACTTGAACTCGAATTTCAGCAATGGAGATGATATTTTGCAGAGCTTCTCTCTCAAAAATAAAGGCTAAGGTCAATCTCAATGGTTGGAGGGTGATTGAGAATGCCTTCTTGGCTCAAAATGTGGCTCTCCCTGTTGTTTGCAAGACCAAAAACGTGGGATGACCCCCAATCATGTGGGAGGTCACCCCTTTGAGTCCAGAAGTGTACAATCGGTCTCGAAAGCTGTATTTTCCGGACCGTTTTAATTATATTTTATTTTATCGGGCTAAATAAAATATATCACACGTTCCTAATCATTATAGGCCTTTAGAATAGATGTAAATTCCCCAAATTTAATTTAAAAGTCTTCGAAATTCATTTCGGGCTGTTATCCGATAAATTAGCAATACCAGTAATTGGGCCTCGTTTGACCAACGAGTTAACTCTATACCTTTTCTATGGCCCAACTAAAATGTCCACTACCATATAAATATTATCTAGACGAAGATGAACATCATATGTGAATCTAGAATTATCGGGCGGTCCTCGTTCCCAGTGTGGGCCCCACGTGCGATTCACTATTCACGCAAAAGAAATAACAACAATTTCATAATTCATTCTTCAAGGTTTATTACATGATTTACTAAAAAGTAAAATATGTTTGGGGACGGTGTTACAAGTTCACCCCCCCTTAACGGGAATTTTCGTCTCCAAAATTCACAATGCTAATTCAAACAGAAATGCATATTGTTCCTTCTTCAAGGCTTCCGTTTCCCAAGTTTCTTCTTCAACTCGGTCACTTTTCCAAAGGATCTTCACCATTGGAACTTTCGTGCTCCTTAACTTCTTTACTTGTTTATCAAGTATCTTCACCGGTTGTACGGCGTAGTTCAAGTCTTCACGTATTTCTAGGTGGGTTTCTCCAATACATGAGATGGATCCGACATATATACTTCTTAAGCATAGACATGTGAAACACGTTATGTATCTTCTCCAACTCTGGAGTCAACTGTAATCGGTATGCTATGACCCCAATTCTCTCAAGAATTACAAATGGCCGTATGTATCGTGGGTTAAGTTTCCTTCGGCTCTGAAATCAGATGATTCCCTTCCAAGGATAAACTTTCAAGAATACCTCATCTCCCACCTTAAATTTCAAGGCTCTCTGGCGCTTATCGGTATAGCTCATCTGTCTATCCTGGGCCGTCTTAAGCCTTTTCCGAATCATCTTCACCTTTGACTTGGTGATCTCCACCAATTATGTGCTCTCAAGTTTGGCCATGTCAACCTCAAGTTTGGCCATGCCAACCTCATGCCAATCTCCACCAATTATGTGATCTCCTCCCATACAATGCCTCGAACGGAGACATACCAATACTCGCCTGATAATTGTTGTTATAGGCAAACTCCACAAGTGCTAAATGCTTGTCCCAACTTCCTTGGAACTCCAATGCACAAGCTCTCAACATATCCTCTACTATCTGTATGACCCGCTCAGATTGTCCATCCGTCTGTGGATGAAAAGCGGTGCTAAAATTCAACTTTGTTCCCATAGACTCTTGGAACATCGGCCAAAATTGTGATGTGAATCGTGGATCTATGTCGGATACAATGGTTGTTGGAACCCCATGTAGTCTCACGATCTCATGCACATACAACTTAGCTAACCTCTCTAGTGCATAGGTGGTGTTGATAGGTAGAAAATGTGCACTCTTCGTGAGCCTACCAACCACAACCAATACGGCATCATAGTTTCTTGACTCCGTGGTAGCCCTACCACGAAGTCCATAGTCACGTGCTCCCATTTCCATTCAGGAATGGAAAGTGGCTGTAATAACCCAGCTGTATGCTGATGTTCTGCCTTAACTTGCTGACAAGTAAGACATCTACTGATGTACTCGGCTATTTCCCTCTTCATACCAGACCACCACTGACTTTCTTTCAAATCGCGGTACATTTTCGTACCTCCCGGGTGCATGGCATACGCCGATGAATGAGCCTCCTCCAAGATGGACTTTCGGATCTCATCATCCGACAGTACACACACTCGGTCATGAAATAATAAGAGACCATCGTCCCTTTCCCTGAAATCCTCAACCGGTCCCGCTAGCATGCGTTCACGGACCTTCGTAAGCTCTTCGTCAGTTTCTTGACCCTTCTTGATATCATCAAGCAACGTAGGTCTCACCTCGAATCTAGCTAACAAGACACCATCGCTAGACACCTCTAATTGGGCTCTCAATGCCCTCAAACTTGCCAACAATGCCCCAGACGAACTCTTTCGGCTCAAGGCATCCGTTACCACGTTGGCTTTACTGGGGTGGTATTCAATAGTTAGATGGTAGTCGTTAATCAACTCCATGCATCATCTCTATCTCATGTTTAACTCTTTCTGAGTGAACACATACTTCAAGCTCTTATGGTCAGTGTATATGTGACATGTCTCCCCGTAGAGATAATGTCTCCAAATATTTAGTGCAAATACCACTGCCCCCAGCTCTAGGTCATGAGTAGGATAATTTACCTCATGCTTCTTTAACTGTCGTGAAGCATAGGCAATCACCCTCCCATTTTGCATCAACACACATCCAAGCCCTTGGATGCTCGCATCACTGTATACATCGTACCCCATACCCTGTTTGGGCAATGCAAGTACCGCTGCCTCGGTCAATCTCCTCTTTAGTTCTAGGAATCCATTCTCACATCGGTCATCCCATACAAACTTAGCCCTTTTTCGAGTGAGCTTTGTCAACGGCGATGCTAAAACTGAGAACTTCTCCATGAACTTCCTATAGTACCCTGCCAATCCGAGGAAACTACGAATTTCCTTGACATTCTTTGGCCTCTCCCATTCGGTAATGGCATCTATCTTCTTATTATCCATGGAAATTCCCGATCCCGAAACCACATGCCCGAGAAAGTCAATCTCCCTTATCTAAAATTCACACTTAGAAAATTTAGAACAGAGTTGCCTCTCCCGTAGTGTCTCAAGGACAAGTACCAAGTGCTTCTCATGCTCCTCTTCACTCTTTGAGTAAATCAAGATGTCATCTATGAACACAATCACAAACTGGTCCACATACTTATGAAATACTCGATTCATCAAGTCCATGAATGTCGTCGGGGCGTTTGTTAGCCTAAACGACATGACTAGGAACTCAAAGTGACCATACCTTGTGTGGAAAGCACTCTTCGGTATGTCATCCTCCTTTATCTTCAATTGATGGTACCCCGACCTCAAGTCAATCTTCAAGAACATTTTTGCTCCTCGGAGCTGATAAAACAAGTCATCAATCCTAGGTAAAGGATACCTATTCGTTATTGTGACCTTGTTCAATTGACGATAGTCAATACACATTCGAAGCGTCCCATCTTTCTTTTTCACAAATAGTACCGGTGCTCCCCACGGAGAGTAGCTCGATCTAATGAAACCATTATCCTAGAGCTCTTGCAATTGGGTTTTCAACACGTTTAGTTCTGCGGGTGCCATTCGGTATGGCGGTATAGAGATTGGTTTAGTGCCGGGTTCAACCTCGATCACGAACTCGATCTCTCTATCGGGTGGAAGTCCCAGTAAGTCTTTTGGGAAGACATCCGGATACTTACACACTACTCTCACATCATTGATGTCTATCTCCCCTTTGTTTTTGTCTACCACGTAAGCTAGATGTGTGGCATCCCTTTCTCATCATATTTCTTGCTCTCACAGCGGATATGATACAACTGTTTGATTTGCCTCAATCTCCCTCAAAACGTAAGGTAAATCCTTCACCGTTTTTGAGTTCAAGAACCTTCGTGTAACAATCAACCCTAGCATGATGCTTCTGTAGCCAATCCATTCCGAGGATTGCGTCGAACTCAATCATGCTCAGCGGTACAAAATCACACGTCAAGGTTTGCCCCTCCACTTCCACCTCACATGATGGATAGTGGCTATCTCTTTCAATATTATCCCCTAGAGGTGTGGATGCCAATAGGGTTTGAGTCATCGTTACAAGTCTTCCGTTGAATCCCCCGGCGAATGCCTCACTTACAAAAGATCATTGCGCCCCGGTATCAATAAGGATAATTGTGTCTCTCCCGTTAATCTTTAGTGTTCCTACATTCATAAGCAATGTAAGACACACTCCCTATTTAATAGATCGCTTCTTAGGTCGTAGAGTACACCGACTATGGTTTAGATGAATGTCATTCGGTTTTTTACCAAACACTCCGGTTTCTAGCTCTTAGAATCGTCCTAAGACAAAACCGGGTGAAAGCCGACCGAGCTTTGCAAAAGGCGGACGATGTTTGCTTTGTTTCAAAAGTCGCCCAGGCCCTCGCCCCGTAAGCCAGCCGGTTTCTACAAAAGCCGGCCAGGTTTCACCGCCGTACTTTAATTCATAATTTAAATTCCAAAAGCCGGACGGGCTTTACAAAAGCCGACCGGGTTTCGCCCGCGAAGGATCTTTCAATCCAGATGAACGCCGACCGGTTTCCAAGAATGTCGGCCGGTATCTGGCACCGTAGTTTTATTCGAATATTAAATACAAAAGCCGGGCGGCTTTCATGAAGCCTGGGCGGCTTTCGTGAGCTATGTATGTTTACGAGAAGTCTTTTCTGCATGCCATCCGGGTTTTACAACCATCGGCCAACGTCCAGCGCCATAGTAATTTCTCAATTAAATCCAGACGAAAGTTGGGCGGCTTTCGTCGATGTCGGGCGCCATTCGCCCAGAGCGAGGATTTCTTCGTCCTTTCCCATCCAACACCGGCTTAATTTGCCGGGTTATAAATTTACAAGTTCAAACCCTCCTATTGCTTAAAATAGAATACAAATCATGAGTTTAAGGAATTACCCGCGACGGATTCCGGGTTGGCACGTGCGTCCACTTCCATCATCACATAGACCCTAGCTTGGGTCTTGCCTTGATTCACGGATGGTGCATTGCTTGTACTTGTCCCGTCGTGACCAGTGCTCACGTGAGGTGCTCCTGTCCGGTTCCTACTTGCCGTAGTCCCGTTACTAGGTATTGCACCCATGGCTCACCCAAGTTGTGGGCAATTTGCCCTTAAATGTCCCGCCTCTCCGCATTGGTAACACCGTGGGGGATCATGGCACTTTCCCGAGTGGTTTCTTTTGCAGTTGTTACACCACATTATGACCGAGCCTTGCGACTTTGAGCCTTGCCCTCCTAGGCCTTGATTTCCTCTGGATGGTGGTGCAGGGGTTTTAAAAGACCCACCTCCCCCGTGGTTCCCCTTTTTGCTAGAACCGTGGGGGCCTGGGTTCTCCCATTTTCTCTTCTTCGCCTCTTCGGCGTTTTTAGCTTCCTTTCCTCCCACTCTTTTTCTCCCTTCAAGCCTTGCTCCACTACTTGACTAAACATCATGTTAGGCAACTGTGTTGTCCTCTCACGCACGTCTAAGTCTAGAGCATCCCAGAAGTGGTTATCCATCCGGTTCTCATCGCAAGCATACTCTGGTATGAACTCGGCAAGCTCCCTGAATTTGTGCTCAAGTTGCCTCACAGTATACTTGCCTCCTTGGGTCAAGTTAGTATCCTCTCTCCTTTTTAGATTGACATCGTAATCAGAATAGTATTGGCTAAAGAATTCCTGTCGGAAATTCTCCCAAGTAACAGTTTCACCATACTTTCCTTTAACTCTGTCCCACCACGTGGACGCCATGCCTTCTAGCAACCTTGTTGCTACCCTCATTTTCATGTTTGGCGGCAGCTGTATGTCAAGGGCCGCCTCGTTGAATCTTTTGATCCACTCAGCCACAACGGAGATGTCCCCCGTTCCATCGAACAATTTGCACCCCAAATCTCTTGCCTCTTTCAGGTATTTCGAGATCCTTATTATTGGGACCTTGATACCTCTCTCTCCTCGGGGCTCCACATGTTCCCTAGGACTGACACGACTTCCTCTTCTCGAAGCCCCTCCCAAAGCACGCCTTGCCCGGCGCCTTTGGCGGTCTTGTTGATATTGACGGAGTAATTCCTCCATCCTTTATAGAGCGCCATCACCATCGCTCTCCTCACTAGCATCATCATATTCCCCATCATATGGGGTCTCAACCAGCTCGGTTCCCGGTTGGTAAGTTGAATCCTCCTCGGACTTGTACTGTTCATCAATTGTTCTCCACATGACCGTCACTCACGGTCAGTGAGTGGCCCGCACGACCCTGTCCCCGAGACACCCTCGATGCCCCTCGACTGCCATGTTGGGACCTTCCCGGTGCCTTGCCAGTCGGGTTCCGTCGAGTAACTTTACCGGTATGTTCCATTTCTTAAAGAAATTGAGAATGAGTCATTAGACTCGTATCAAATGTAAATTGACGAATAGGAACTTAGAGACATCCTTTGGCTCAAGTCACGGCCATACCATTTGTTAAGGGTACCATCTTAACAATTAGAGACATTGCAACTCAAGTACCAAAAGTTCTATAAGTACAAAACTTCGTATGCTCATGGTTTTCAAATTCATTTTAAAAAGAATTTTGAAGCTTCATTATGATGTTCACGGACTAAGTCTCTGATATCAATTAAATTGTCACGCCCCTGACCTACCCGGACACGTCAACAACCCACCGTACAGTACGAATAGTCAACCGCAGTCCAACACATCCATACTATACAAGGCGTCTAGAATATCATTCACACGTAGTACATCCATAAACAAACATAATGTAAAATATTCATTAAAGCAGCGGAAAAAATGTTACGAGTGTTCAAGCCACACTTGACAAACTTAGGCATACAAGCCCCCAAATAATTATTCAGAAAAATTATATCCATGAGGATTAATATAATTATTTTTAAAACAGAAACAGAGGAAGCACGAACCAAGTCTTCCCTCCTCGATCTTCCCAAAGCAACGGGCTGCGATAACAACCTTCAAGTTCTACCTAAAATTGTGAAGTGGCCTACCCCGTGAAGGGGAGGTCAGTACTTTGAAGCATTTGAAAAGTACAATGACAACTACACTGAATATAATCAATGTTTAAATTTCTAAGACCCTCAATCAAGGGTGATATTACATTATAGACCATAACCCCTGGTTACCCCGTTTTAAAAATATACTTACTTTATATAAAGTCAAGTATTCGGCCCGTAGGCCCATATTCATTTAGAATTCACCGTATCTATTTCACGTGACCTCAAGTCACGGCAACTCATATAGTTCATCATGCCACGATTTCATAGCAAAGGATCGGCCCAACTACATTTCTATGATATCCGCTAGCCAAAATTCAACACATCACTATTGCATAGCAAGGGCTCGGCCGAACTACATTTCTATGCAATCTTACAATTTCATGGCAAGGGCTCGGCCCAACTACGTTTCCATGATACCTGCTAATGCATGACAAGGGCTCAACCCAACTACGTTTCATGAACTTCACAATTACATGGAAAGGGCTCGGCCCAACTATGTTTCCATGTAATTCTAGAGTTCGGCTCTAACTCATCATTTTAGTCCGATTCTCAAACAAATCCTATTCTTAGAATCCATTCACTTAGAGTAACCTTTAAGGCTTACCCCTAACACACCTTAAAGTATCTCTTAAGACTACTTAAGGCATCACTAATCACAATCCCATCTCTTAAGATTAATCCGATTATTATTCGTATTAAATTCCCGACTAGTATTTCAATACCAGTAGGATAATCTTAGAACAACCAAGCTCTTAATCCATAGCCAAACATTTTATTTCAATTGATTCACAAATCAAAAGTATGGGTTTTTTATACGAAAAACCCTAGGTGATGACGGAGCTTTCATCCACAGCGGTGGATCCTCCACCGCCACCAAACCCTTGGGTAAAGAAATCTTTTGCGGAGGTTGTAGCAAATCGTGAACAACCCCTGGCTCCTAAGCAAGCTACTCGTTATAGGGGTGTACCGGCGATCAACTTTCCAGAAGGGGAAATTCAAACACTGGCTGCGAGGCATAAATTAGCATTGATTGGATATTTTTTTAAGACTCGTCCCAGTATGGAGAATCTGCGCAAATCGTTTGAATATATTGGATTTAAAGGTAAATTCTATTTGGGTTTGTTAACTCAAAAACATATTCTCATTCGTTTTGAATTGGAGGAGGATTATCTTCGTTGTTGGAATAGGCAATCGTGGAATATCCATGGTTGTGTGATGAGGGTTACGAAATGGACACCAGAATTTAGGCCAAATGTGGAATCTCCGGTAGTTCCAGTTTGGTTGGGCTTCGAGGATTTACCAATCCATTTGCAAGACAAACGTGCCCTATTTGACATTGCAGGACTGATTGGGAAGCCAATGAAAATTGATGCAGCCACAGCCTCACTAGCTAGGCCAGCTTTGGCTAGGGTTTTGGTGGAGTTGGATCTTACAAAGGAGATGCCAGCAAAAATTTGGATTCAGCGTGGATCCTTAGGTTTTATGCAGACAGTGGTCTATGAAAATAGGCCAGATTATTGTTCTAAGTGTCTGCATTTAGGTCATAGTGCCTTAAAATGTCCTAAGAGAAATGCATATAATGTATTGGCAGTCACCATCCCCAAGGAAAAGTGGCAGCCTAAAAATACAAGCCAGAATAAGAAAGAGGTCAAATTCACAAGAGCAGAGAAAGGAAAAGAGAAAGTCCAGGAGATTGTCCCAATTATTACACAAGAGGCTTCAACCTCTAATATTAATATAATCAAAACAGCAGATCAAGTGCCTATCTTGAATGAGATTAATGCAGAGGTGTTTCAGCCTGAACCAGAGAAACAGAATAGGAGGGAGCCAGCAGTTGAGATTCAGCCTGTGAATTTCATAGAGGAAGAACTCAGTGGATTGAAACTAATACCTGTAAAAGGGAAATCAGATGCAAAAGATGATACATGTATTAAGGACCTTCATGATACCTTAGACTTTGATCCTGAGGTCAGAGACAAAGAGTGTCTCTCTGACAGTGAGAGTCCTAGCATAGTTGATTGTGAAGCATGGCATAAAGGTTGGCCTGAAATATGGGATAAAGTGGAAATAATCAAACAAAAGATGAAAGAAACAGAAAGAGAGAAAGAACAGGGGGAGGGGGCAGAAATTAGTGAACAGTGCACAACACATGTTGAACAAGATGAATTCACCCTGGTCACCAAAAGGAAAACAAGGAGGAAACTTGAGGTGGGGGGTTCATCTATGACCACCAGAAATGCAGCTAGAAAGAAAGATAACCAAGGGTTCTTACAGACTTCTCCTAAGGAGTCTCAATGAATTGTTTAGTTTGGAATGTTAGGGGTCTAGAATCCTCCTTTTCTAGACTTAATTCCCTAATTAAACAATGGAGAATTAATTTTGTAATTGTTATTGAGCCTACGGTGGACATGTCTAAGGCAGATTCCTATTCAGTCCAGATGGGTCTTAATGCAGTTAGTACTTCTGAAGTTAATAAAATCTGGATCTTTTGGGATCCTAACAAAGTTGATCTATCTGAGTTCTTGTGGGAAGAGCAGTTTGTCCATTTCAAGGTGCAAAAAGATGAGTTCACAGGAAAATTTACTGCTATATATGGGAGACATACTTACATTGAAAGAAGAACCTTATGGACTGCTTTGATTGATCTTTCCAAAAACATTAAGGAACCCTGGATAATAGGAGGAGATTTTAACACAATTGCGACATTCAATGAACATCAAGGGAGGGGAATACCTGTGCTTACCAGTCTAAGGGAGTTCTCTGATTGTATTGCCAGCTGCAACTTGGTTGATCTACCTTACTCTGGATGCAAATAGACGTGGACAGGGGTAAGAGCTAATGGTAGAGTTTGGAGGAGGCTGGATAGATGTCTAGTTACTCACAGCTTCATAGATTTTTATGAGAATATTCAAATTTCACATTTGAATAGTTCTTCTTCTGATCACATGCCATTACTGGTTCAATGTTTTAATAAGGAGACTATATACCCTAAGGCCTTCAGGTTTCAAAATATTTGGTTGTCCCATAACACCTTTTTAGAAGTTGTCACCAAGAGCTGGAATTCTATTCACACCGGGGGAGGCATGAGAGGAATGGTTCTTAAATTGCAACAACTTAAGAAAGATCTTAAAACATGGAATCATTCCACTTTTGGCAATATTTTTGAAGACATCAAAGTATGTGAAAATGAAGTTCTTTTGGCAGAAAAGAAATTTGAAGATTTTCCTTCCACTGAGAATAGAGAATTATGGTCTCATTCTAGAGCTCTGCTTCTTTCTAAGTACAAGCTAGAAAGAAAATTTTGGAAACAAAAGGATAAGATCAAATGGCTCAAGGAGGGAGATGCAAACACCCACTTTTATCATAATTTTGTCAAAATCAGGAATAAAATGCAGAAAATTACCTCTATTCAGAATGCAGATGGTGCTTTGATCTATTCTGAACCTGAAATTGTCAGTGAGGCAGTCAACTTTTTCCAAAAATTTTATTCTGATGATGATAGCACTGGTTATGAGAACAGGCAATGATTTATTAAACACAGAGATATAAATGACCAGGTTGAGTAATATTTTGCCTAAAATTTTATCTCAAGAACAGGCAGGATTTATTAAACACAGAGATATAAATGACCAGGTCTTAATTGCTCAAGAAATGATACACTCCCTAGACAGAAAGGTCAGGGGATCCAATGTGGTGATCAAGCTGGACATGGCAAAGGCATTTGATAAAGTTTCTTGGAAGTTTCTCTCAGAAGTGTTAAGGAAGTTTGGCTTCTCAAATCATTTTATTAATATTGTGATCAAAAATCTTGAAGCTACTTTCTTATCCATTTTAATTAATGGGAATCCTAAAGGCTTTTTTAAACCTCTCAGAGGGGTTAAGCAGGGAGATCCCCTCTCTCCTTATCTATTTATCATTGCATCTGAAGGATTCTCTAGAGGTTTAAATTGGCACTTTGAAAATGGTTTAATTAAGCCATATTATCTTGGAACACAAGGCTGGCCGGTTACTCACTTGGGTTTTGCTGATTATCTACTTATTTTTTTGAATGGTGACATAAGATCCCTTGCTAAATTTAAAGGTTTCATTGAAACTTACCAGTCTGCATCTGGTCAGACAGTCAATTTAGAAAAGAGCTCAGTCATCTGTGGGAAAGATGCTGAAAATAGGAAGAACTCTATCAAAATTCTGCTTGGTATGAAGCTGGCTTCCTTACCTATGAAGTACCTGGGAGTGAGTTTACATAAAGGTATCAATAGATATAAATTCTGTGATCATATTATCAAACAATTTGAAAGCAAATTAACTCCTTGGAGACAGAAAAACTTATCTCAGAGTGGTAGGCTGATTTTGATCAAACATGTCTTGAACTCTATACCTCTACATACTTTAGCTGCTGATAACCTGCCCAGAAAAGTAAAGAGAATCCTTGAGAGTAAAATGTCAAATTTCTTCTGGGGATCATCAAATCAAAAGCCTAAATATCATTGGAAGAGATGGAAACATCTATGTGTTCCTATTACGGAAGGGGGATTAGGAATCAGATCTTTGACTGACCTAGAGAAAGCTTTTACTCTTAAGTTGTGGTGGAAATGGAAAGCAGGTAGCTCCTACTGGACAAACTTTATCAAATCAAGATATCAAAGGGATGCAAGTTTACCACCTAAAATTACAGATTCAGCTATTTGGAGGAGGATATGTTCAGCTAATTCCTTGGGACTCACTGTTTCCTACACTAATTTAGAAGGGGATGATATCTGGGAGCTTGAGGACAATGGTAAATTTAGCTTTCAGTCTACATATAACTACATTAGAGAGGAGAAAGGAAGCTTATTTACTTTTAAATCCATCTGGCATCCAAAACAGCAGCTTAAAGTGAAGATTTTTTTGTGGAAACTGTTTCATGATATGCTACCCATAACAAATAATTTGAGCAGATTTCATACTGTTCTCAATCCTTCTATATGCCCTATGTGTAGGAGTCAGGAGGACTCTGTTAATCATCTTTTCTTTCAGTGTCAATTCTCTTATTATATTTGGCATTACTTTATGGGCATTTTTAGGATTAAAATACCTACTGGTAATGCTTCTATTAGACATATTCTTATGTGCTGGTGGATCAAAGCTGGTAGAAAGAAGTTGGAAGATGTGTTTAAAAATATTCTTCCAGGAATTATTTGTTGGCACATTTGGAAGGTCTATTCGAGCATAATTTGGGGTGATGAAAAAAAAACCCCTTCCCCTGAACAGTTGATTCAACAGATAAAACTCAACACTCAGCAATGGTCGTACACTATGTCGAATCTAAAGGCTACTTCGATTGGTTCTGTTCTTTTTGAAGAAAAAATCATTCCAAATAATTTCAAGCTTCATTGCAATTGGTTCGTGCTTGTCAAATGGATTAAGCCAACGATGGGTTTGAAATTGAATACAGATGCATCTTTCTTACCTAATCGGGCTGCAGGTGGTGCTGTTATGAGGAATACTCAGGGGAAGATGTTGTTCGCCCTCCGATTTCCTCTTCTCGCTTCATCTCCTCTTGAGGCGGAAGTTAAATCCATACTGTTCGCGGCTGGCTGGGCAATTAAAGAAGGTTACAATAATTTTCAGGTAGAAACTGATGCGAAGTTAGCGATTACATACCTGTTGGATCCAGATGGGAGAAAATGGCGGAAGGAGATTCAGGCAAGCATGTTGTTTACCGACAAGGCTTCGGTTTCCTTTGTTCACACATGGCGTGAAGGTAATTCGGTCGCTCATATGTTGGCTACGGATGGAGCGGCCCAGTTGGAAATTTTTAGGAACATGGGTAGTCTCCCTATCAATGTTAAACGGGCTCTAAATATGGACTTCTTTGGGCTTCCATCTATTAGATTTTTGATTTAATTCCTTTTGTACTCTTTTGAGGTTTGGTCTTGTCCCCCTCATTGTGTAATCTCTAATTGATTTAATAAATTTGGCAAATGTTCCCCCGGCATTTGCCCCACTGATTTTGGTGGTTTACCTTCCGGGGTAAAAAAAAAAGTATGGTTTAACCTTAATATCAAAAATATCACTTTTATCCATTCATGAATTCCATACATGAAGTAAAAGTATATTTTATCACAATATTTCACAATTAATTTCATTATCATGCCATCATTTTCATAACACACAATCATACACAATTTCTCTAAATTTGTATATCATGCTTCATTTACTCATATGCAATAGTATTTTCATTTAGGCATTATTAATCACTAATAATCCATGAAAATCACATTTAATACTTTAGGTAATCTTATGAAATTAATCCAACAATTATAAACAATATAGTCAGCCATCCTCACCTCGAATGAGCTTTAAGAAGTTCTACCCTTCTCGGTTGAACTCCGGCGAAACTCCAGCAAACTCCGGTGAACTTCGGTGAAACTCCGGTGAAACTCCGGCGACAACCAGGAACACTTTATTCAAGCTCCTATCAAGGTTTTATCATCACAAAACCCATATCAACACAAATAACCTCTAAAAGGTTATGTTGAGTTTAATTCGCCGTAGCCCGGAAGTTCAACACCCCTTCCAGGAGGGTTTCATGGCTATAGGGTGATAATAAAATATAAACAGTGATTTTTACGTGGAAACCCGGAAAGGGAGAAAAACCACGGGATTGTTTAGGCTAATGTCCAAGCCCTCTCTTTCTCATTAAGACTCTCCTCACCATTACATTGTACAAGCTCCCATTAATGGAGTATTGAAGCTAGCTCTAAGGGGGTGGGGGTGGGGGGAAGAAGAAGCTAAAAGGGGGATCCTTTATTAGGAGGGAGGTCCTCCTATTTATAGATGGAAGGGGGAAGGGGATCTCTCCACCCTAACGGGCCAAGTGGGCCTAAACGGCCTCTTGGGCCTAGGAGGGTCGAATGGGCAGAAATGTGCCCAAAGGCCGAAACAGGCCTGACAGTCTAAAATGGGCGTTACTGATAGGGTTCCGTACTACGTAAAGTCTTGGGCCCCTGAACAGTAATAGCCCGGGATGATATATCCTAACACAAGTCCTCCAGTTTCTTGAGTAGTGAACGTGTGAATCTACTCGAGAAAATATACTCTTGCATGTGCTCTTCTGTCTTGCTGGAACTGTGTCTTCGGGTAATCATAATATATGAGTGGGTGTCTGCCCCTCTGAATATAACCTGCCGGTAAGGTGCTTTCCTCCCGACGGGGTCGGGTAAGGGATGCTTGTTGGTCCCGGTTGTACTGGATACAGTCTAGAGGGGGGGGGGGGGTGAATAGACTGTATTGGTTTTTAACTTTTTCAAGCTAAGTACCAAATTTAACAGAATAGCCTGTTCTGTTGGCAGAACAGACTGGCAGCGGATGAGGTTCTGGTAGGGAGTTCTGTTAGTCCCCTAGATTTTGATGTACCTTTCTTTTGATGATGCCAAAAGCTCCTCTAATGTTGTCCCCCTTCTTTTGTAGCATTAGGAAATTAAAATGATGTATTTTTCTTCAACCTAGTGCCAGTAAAATGTTATCCAAAAAGTGTCTCATCCGAACTGTCACTTAAATATAAACTGGAAAAACATAAAATGCAATAAGGTAATAACTCTTTACCTTAATAGGATTCACTATCCTACCAGTTTAATATTTGGTTTATGTGCAAAATGCTAGCTGGGCCAAATCACAACCAAGTGTGACCAAAAGTCAGATAAAATGTTCGTATCAAATTAATTATGCCGGAAAAGTTAAAATGCAATAAGGTAAAACTTTACCTTGAAAAGGGATATTCAAATCATACCGATATATATTTATTTGATACAATCACTTTTATTAAAAGACATATTGATGTGAAAAATGTGACAAAAATTAATGTACAATTTTTGAGACTAAAGAAAGATTACCGGAAAAGTAAAAATGCAATAAGGTAATTTTTATTTACCTTAATAGGATATTTAGATCCTACCGGTATACATTACTTTGACTCAAAAATTTGTTGTGTGTCACAATTCCTTTTTGAACCGGAGCCTTGAAGAGACACAAAGAAGAAATACTTCAGCAATCAAAATTATTTGAAGACAATATTAGACCTGCCTTAAATGATTGAGCAAGTACATGGGTCTACAGCATGGGACGCACATTTGGAAAAGATGCTCTCCGCGGCTAAGTAATTCAAGACAAACCCATCAGCCGCATTAAAAGGCTGCAGCACAAAAAGACGGAAGTACAATTTGTCCTTGCCAGAAATTCAACGGAAGAGATCAAACTATCCTAACCAACGGATAAGATTGATCAGCCAAAAATCCTATAAATAGAGGCTGAAACGAAAGTTTCTAACCAAGCCTGAGCATCCTAAGTAGAGAGATATTTCACTGAGCAAGAACTGCTATTCTATCACCGACTCTCTGCTTAGACTCTTGCTTCACTAAACTTCTAAGCATCAAGTCTACATTGCCAAATCATAGAAGTTTAGTTCCTAGTTGGAGGTTAGAACTTTCTTGTAATCACTACCACAAATTGTTGTAAACACTTCAGGAGGACAGTTGGTCCCGGCCTGAGTGTGGTTAGATAGGTTAGGAGTACCTTTTGAGCCCCACTGGATTAATTGAGAAAAACCTAAAGGATTGAGTAGCTTGGAGTGGTGTTGTATTCCTCGTGAAACACCTTCAATCTAGGCCAGAATTGTCAAGGCTAGATTGGCACTAAGTGTATTGGGCTTAATACATTAGTTAAATCCATTTGAAATAGGATGAGACTGAATGTAGGAGGATTACACCACCTCTGAACCAGAATATATCGTGTGTTGATTTCCTTAGTCAACAAAGCACACACCCAACACTTCTCGTATAAGAAATTGGAGTTTTCCAGCAGCATTTTAAGCAGTTGTCTTAACTGACCCAACTGCTTATCCTACTGCTTAATCACTCACCTTTTCTTGAGATAATCTTTTCACAAGAGCTTCGCAAACTCACTGTCTAAAGGTACACTTTGCCAGAAATCACTTCTCTTACTGAACCAGCTGGCTTAGCAGTTCCCTGGTTTCACTCAACTGCTGAGACCTCTGCTCAGGCAAAGCACCTTTAAAACTCTAAAGCTCAGTATCCAATCAGGAAGCCCTCATCACACTATACGAGGTCATATAATCACCAAAAGAGTCGCTCTATTAGATTCCAGGAATTCACTCTTCAAGTATAGTAGAGACCTCGGCAGTGCTCTGGTGACCACCCAACTACTGAGCCCTCTGCTCATACAAACTTACTTCCTGTGAACATCTCAAGTATCATCACAGACTCACAACATCTCTAGTAAGAAGACAGTCTGAACCAGGCTACAAATTTCAGTTTATAATATAAGCAGGTGACTCAGCAGTTCACTGAGTACCACCCAACTGCTGAGACCACTGCTGAAATACTGCTGTAGCTTCCTCTCAACAAAAGGATAGTATCCCACTGCCTTCATCATCCTAAACAACATTCCATCATCATTTTTGTCATACAGTCTGTATTTGACTAGTAGTTGCCTCAGCAGTTCCCTTCTACCTAGCCAACTGCTAAGCCAACTGCCTAGCCAACTGCTGGCTATCTAAGTCCAAACTTCCCCAGATCAGAAAGAGGTTAAAACATCCAATATATAAAGGGTAAAGACTTCCGCTGTGCATCTATCAATCTCTCAAAAGATTATAGATCAACTCCTCTAGAGGGAAATCTTTGTAAAGGTCGAAAAGATTTAAAAGTCTATTCACCCCCCCCCCCCCCCCCTCAAGACTTTTACCCTATCCGGGACCATCAAGTTCTGTTAGTAGCCTCAGAGAAGCAAAGGCAGTAGGCCTTCTGTTAACTCACAAGACAAGTTCTGCTGAACACAGATACCAAGTCTTTGGAATTAAGCAGTTCAAATAAAAGAATGAAAGTAATGCAGTAAGTAAATGACACTAGGGCTTTTTATAGTGGTTCAAGGAACAACTTGTTCCTCTAGTCCACTGTTCCACTAAGCTTTGTAAAAACGTCCATTTACAATGCCTTAGACCTATCACTTAAGAAGCTCTCCACGTCTTCTTCAAGTGTAGATGTCTTCTTGGATGCACTTCTGGCTTCCCTAAGACTGGTCCTTTCACTGAGCTTTCCCAGAAGTATCACCACTTCACTGCTCCAGGTACTTGGACGTCCTTCTTGTGAAAGAACAGGTTCTATTTAGAACAGAGATTCCTCCAACTTGCTTCGTTACAAAGGATTTGTTTGTGATGAGCTTGAAGAGTTGAAGAACACTTAGAACTTTGCTTGAGTTGGAAATAAGGATTTTCCAACTTCTGCCTTCTCTTGTAGAAGATGATGAAGTTTTAATCTCAAGGAGGCTTTTTGCGTTTTTAGCGTTTGAATATCTTGTAAGTGCAGAGTTGTAGCAAAAGTTGTTGCAAAGTTATCCGGTTGTTCTTCGTAGTGTATCTTTTATACTGAGGTTGTCTTCCCGTTGGAGGAGAAGGAGGACAACTGCATTAAATGAGCGAGCAGTTGACTTGACCAGTAGGACCCGGTAAAGTTGGCGGGTTACTATTTTGGGATAAAGTTATCCTGACATTGCGGCCAATCATCTGCATTTACTCTACAGAGTATGGAAGGCATTAAGTGTGCATCTAATGCGCGCACTGTAGCTTTTCCGTTCAAGACTCCTAGCCGTTGAAGGAATCTTTCAGTTGGTTTCCCGGCTTGGTGGAATTTTTCTAAGTGTCAGGCCTTCTGGTGTCTTTAGCAGAGGGTTGATCAGAGAAGGTCTTGAGCACTTCTGTTGAAGAGAAAATATCCAACAGAGAACCAGGAGGGTTTCTGTTAGAGTAAAGGCTAACAGAGACCCTGAGGTGTTCTGTTCTAAAGCAGAGAACCAAAGGTCCTCTGTTCAAACAAAGCCTTATCAAGGGTCCTCTGTCAGGGGGTCTTCTGTTCTGGAGGCTTTCTGCTTTGGAGTCCTTCTACCAGTCGATTAAACTAAAGAACTTTACAAAGGAAAATTCTAATACATTAAGTCTAAAGAGGGGTACTCTAAAGTCCTAATTAATATAGCATCATCAAAATCTAATTACAAATATTCCTTACAATTTCCCCCTTTTTGATGATGCCAAAACCCTTTAACTATTTCCAGAGAAGTGCCTTCACCATAAATAATTAAAGTTTAAAACTTTCATTAAAATCTTGGTGGGTAACTTGGCATAGGAAAATAGTAAGAGTGCAGTACATACAGATGGCAGATAAAAAATAAAAAACAAACAAGCAGAAACAAAAGAAAAGACAGAGATTGAGGAATTGCCTTACAAAGTGTGAGGCAGAGATGTTCTTTTATTAAGGTGGGTTACAAGAATATCTGATTACATAATAGCCTTTGCAGCTTCAGCTCTTGCTTGTTCATCCAGTCCTTGTAGCCTCTTTAGCTCTGCATTCACCTCTTCTCTGATTCCAACTAGATGATCAGATCTCTGGTAAGAAGCCCAAACGGGTGAGAGCTTGCAGTCTAGGTAGTTCAGAACACCTTCATGAATATCTTTTCCTGGTACAATGCTGTTGTGAAACCAGAACTCTGTCTCCTCCAGAGATCCACCATGTCTAACTTTTATATGACCATCATGGTCCAGATAAAGGTTCTGTTAATGTGTGGAGGTCATCTTCTACTTTATTTCCTCAAATTGGGTTTTAGTCATCACCTGAGATCCTCCCAGTCTCCATTCTTTAAAGCTTAGAGCTTTCTTCTTCTTAGTTCCTTTCTTCTGTGGAGATGGAGGTCTAGGGATACCAGCTAGCCGTTTCTTCTGGAGGGCAGCTTCAAAATAAGGAGTGGGATCCACAACTGGTTCAGCAGATGATGAGGCTCCGCTGGTCCTGGGTTTGGGCAGATGAGGATCTTCTTCCCCCTTTTTGGCATCATCGAGATCACCAAGCAAAAGGGAAAGTTTCTGGAACTCTGTGGCCTGAGTAGAGGCAATCTGTTCCAGGGTTTCTGGTAAGGTTTGAGTGACAGATGTGAGGCCTTCAATCAGCCCCTGTTGTTTCTGGATGGCAGACAGGACATCTTTGTTGCTGGCTTCTAAGAGAACCATCTTCTGATATCGCTCCTTGTCTGCAACTAGGAGGAGCTTGTCTTGAGTAGAATGATCATTGTAGAGGGTGTTTAGTTCTTGTAACCTTGCATGAAGTATAGAATCTGATTTCTGAAGAGATGCCAGTGCTTGGGAAAGGGTTGAAAGTGTGGTATGTTGGGAATTCAGAGTCTGATTCACGGCAGTCAGAACAGTCTTAATAGAGTCCACTTCAGTAGAGACAACATCAATCTTGACATTTGATGAAGTCATGAAATCCTTAAGAACATTTGTCAGAGTAGCAGACATGTGTTTGAAGCCGGACTTCACATTGTCATCCACATGTTGCAGACCCTCATAGTGTTTATCATTAATCATTATGAGTTTGTTCATGCCTTCTAACATCTGACCTCCAAAGTCCTCTGCTGCTGCTACAAAGTCATTGAAGGGTATCTGATTCTCTTGTCCAGCAGAGTAAGGCAGCTCTAAACCTCTTCCCTTAGGCAAGGGGTGATGCTCTTGGACAGAGGAGAGGGATTGGACAAGGAGTTCATGCTCGAGTTGAGTCAGAGGGGGGGTATTCTGTCTCTTTGAGGTAGCTTTGTAGGACTTGCTGACAATGAAGCCATCCATGTCAGAGGAGTCTTCGTAAGAGGAGTAGATTGGGATTCTGTTCCTGATTACCTTCTTCTTCTTCCGGAAGGAGGGATTGGGGGCAATAGAATGCCTAGAGTATCCTTGCGGTGCAGAGATGGGGGAGATGGTTGTAGGATCAAAATCTCTTAGGAACCAGACAGGTTTTAGCTGAGCTGGGGGTTGGTGTGGTGGAAGAGACGCTTGTGGAGTTACTTGATGTTCAGACTTGGGAGGTGAAGGGGATTTCTATTGAGATGGTTGTGATGAGGAGATAGTTTGTTGGGGTTGGGTTGGAATAACTTGTCTTTGAGGAGATGGGGGAGGGGAAGGGGATCTGTTCTTAGGGGGAGAGAACGGTTTGCAGGGTGAAGGAGGAGTAGATTTGGGGGTTGAGGGTTTTTGGGGTGTGGGGGTTTTCTGTTCAGAGGATTTGGGTTGAAGATTTTCTGTAGGAGGGGTTTCTGTTGGGACGGTTTCTGTTGGAATAAGAGGGGAAGGGATTTGGGGTTCTGTTAAGATAGGAACAGAAGGGGTTGGAGAGATTACCTCAAATACATTTTCTTCGATCAAGGAGGTCCTCCATTCCTTGATGAGCTCCATCATAGCCTGCCCTTCTGTCTTAGGTACAGAGGGTTCTCCAGGAGTAGAAAAGGGCACAACAGATTCCATTGCCTTCTTGGCAAACAGCCAGGCTTCGAACGCATCAACCTCTTCATCTGCAAGGGGTTTCACTGGCTCATCAGAAGGAGTAGAGACCAGGACTGCCTTGCCTTTGTAGTTGGCATTCTTCTTCTCAAGTAAAGAGATGAGAAAGTTCATGGCAAAGCACTTAGAAACGTCATCAGTTCCTACCCAGTTAAGTACTTCTGCCTCCTCAGATTCATAATGATCGAAATATTGGATAATCTTCTGTAGAGACCCCATCCTCCAGCTTCTCCAGGCTAACACACGCTCAAACTGCTTGTCAAGAGCTGTTCTGTAGTCTGTCTGAGGTTCTGAGATGATGGGTGTTAGGTGTTTTGGAGAGTGAGCAGCCCCATGGTCTTCTGTCATGCTTGCAGACTTGACAGAAGTCTCAGATTCCCCCTGAGATGTGGCAACCTTCTCCACTGACTCACTCTTGGAGTCACTAGACTCGAAGGTGATTTTCTTCCCTTGCCATAGAGAGCTTTTGGCTTGGAGGGGTTGAGCAGGTTCTGTTGGTTGTTCCCCCTGAGTTTCTGAGGCAACCTTGGGGATAGGAGTTCTGACCTTCTGTTTCTTAGACACTGGGGGTGCAGAAGGGGTAGAAGATCTGGATTCTGAAGAGGATATCTTCCTCTTGGGATTGGGTTTCCGAGTCAATACCTTCTTGACCCTCTCTGGTGCAGCTTTCTTGGTAACTGCTTTCTTCACAGCTTTTCTCACCAGAGGTGCTTCCTCAGAGCTGCTGGAGGTATTCTGTTGGGAGGGTCTCTGTTGAAGCCTCTGTCTGTTAAGGTCTAGCTTGGCTAACCTCTTGACCTCAGCTCTTATAGCTGCTTCTCTGTTGCTGGTAGATGACAGAAATATCACCTTGGAGTGATCTACCAGAATTGGTTTCCTGAGCCCAGTTCTCCCTACTAGAAGCTCAGAGATGAGGAGAGCATGACCTACCTTCCCAGAGTAGATCCTTGTCTCCTTGCTCTTTCTCTTTGCCACCTTGACAAACTCTATCATGGACCTGACAATCACTTGGCCCCAGTTGATGTTTGCCTTGTGCAACACAGCATAGACTGCCTTGGCCTGTGAGATGGTGAACTCATCAGTGGATGTGTATCTGCACCATACACATCTGTGAAGGATATTCACTAGAAGCTCAATGTCTCTTTTCAGAGAATGTTTCTTCCCTGTCAGCTTTGGAAGGTTGGCCCCAGGTCTGCCATATTTCATGGCGAATTCCTCAGCAGTGAGGTCAGCATCTTCCAGGTCAAAGAAACCGCTGGATTCAGCCACAATCTGGAAGAGGCTATTGATGGCCCCAGCATCAATGGTGACTTGCTCTCCATTTACAGTAGAGGTGATGACCTCGTCCACAAAATCAGCGTTGAGATAGAACTCAACCACTTCAATACAACTGTACTGAGTGTAGTTGTAGGTGATGACCTTTGCCAGTTGGGAGTCGTTGATGCATTCCACTATACGCTCCATCAGTGACTCATCTTCAGCCAGTCTAGAGAGTGCGAATAGGTCGCATTTCATCCCTGTGAGGACATTTTTGGTTAGGGTTTCCTGTTGATTCTTTGGGAGTGAGTTGAAGCTGATGGGAGCCATTAGAGCAGAAGAAACGAGTTTTGGAAGCTTGAGAGCTATGGAGGTTTGAGAGTTTGAGGATATTGAGAGCAGTAACGGTTAAGGTTTGAGAGACGGGAATATATGGGTTCGGGTTAGTGGACGCTTGAGATTATTTATGGTTTCGAGGTACCAATAAATGACAATGGGGGCGCAGTAAATATTGTGCGGCTGAAATACCGTTTTAAGGGTAAAAGGGTAAAAAACCGTTAATAAGTTACTAGGTCACCCGGTTTTTCAAAATATTCTAAGTCCACAACCTTCGGTTACAAATAAGGTTTTCAGAGGATAAGAAAGGGGGGGGGGGGGTTATCTGTTGCTGAGGTGTTCTGTCAGGAACGGAGGTTCTCTGTTCAGGATACAGAACAGAAGGGGTTATCAGAAGGGGTTCTACAACAGGTATTCTGTTAGCAGAGATTTTGCAACAGAAGGCCTTCCTTTTCATCTTTCTCTTGGAATTTCATCCATCATTCCCAATTCCTCTCTTAGTTTTTTGAATCTAGCCTCAGGCAGAGGCTTTGTCAGAATGTCTGCAAGCTGGTCTTCTGTTGGCACATGCTCCATGCATATGTGCTTCTTTTCAACATGATCTCTGATGAAGTGATGTCTGATCTCAATGTGCTTTGTCCTGGAGTGAAGAACTGGATTCTGAGTGATGGTAATGGCACTGGTGTTGTCACAAAGCAATTTGATCTCCTTTGCTTGAATGCCATAGTCCTTCAGCTGTTGCTTCATCCAGAGTAGCTGAGCACAGCAACTCCCAGCTGCAATGTATTCAGCTTCTGCTGTACTTGTTGAAATTGAATTCTGCTTCTTGCTAAACCAGGAAACAAGCCTTCCTCCTAGCATTTGACAATGACCAGAGGTGCTCTTCCTGTCTGATCTGCAGCCTGCAAAATCTGAATCAGAGTAACCAATTAGTTCAAAGTTACCTCCCATTGGATACCATAGGCTTGCATTTGGATTTCCTTTGATATATCTGATGATTCTCTTTGCAGCACTAAGATGGCTCTCCTTGGGCTTTGATTGGTATCTGGCACAGATTTTCCAACACAGAATGAAATGTCTGGTCTGCTTGCAGTCAGATACAGCAGAGATCCTATGATTTCTCTGTAGGTAGTTGCATCGACATCTTTGCCTTCATCATCCGGACCAATTCCTTGTGAGGTGTTCATGGGAATCTTCACTGAGGATTTGCCTTCCACTCCAAAATTCTTGATCAGGTCTCTAGTATACTTCCCTTGATTGATAAAGATTCCTTCTGGAACTTGTTTGACTTGTAGTCCTAGGAAGTAGTTGAGTTCTCCCATCATACTCATTTCAAATTGACTCTACATCACTTGAGAAAATTTCTTGCACAGTTCTGAATTAGTGCTACCAAATATAATATCATCAACATATATTTGTACTAACAGAATATGATTAGCAACAGAGATTTGAAATAGAGTTTTGTCAATCTTTCCCTTAGTAAACCCATGGTTCACTAGGAATAGGGACAATGTGTCATACCAAGCTCTGGGAGCTTGCTTAAGACCATAGAGGGCCTTTTTAAGCTTGTAGACACAGGAGGAGTGAGTAGGAATGACAAAACCTGGTGGTTGTTCCACATAAACTTCTTCTTCAAGACCTCCATTCAGAAATGCACTTTTGACATCCATCTGATAGACCTTGATGTTGTTGTAGGCAGCATAAGCTAGAAATATTCTGATGGCTTCCAGTCTGGCAACTAGTACAAAAGTCTAATCAAAATCTATTCCTTCTTCTTGGCAATAACCCTTAGCTACCAGCCTTTCTTTATTCCTTACAATGTTGCCATCTTCATCAGCTTTGTTATTGAATACTCATTTGGTTCCAATGAAATTCTGGTGCTTTGGCCTAGGAACAAGTTCCCATACTTTGTTCCTTTCAAATTGAGTAAGCTCTTCTTGCATTGCATTGATCCAGTCTGAGTCTGCAAGAGCTTCTTCTACAGTCATGGGTTCCATCTGAGATATATAGCAGGCAAGCATTGCTTTTCTCCTAGTTGATGCTGATCTGGTCTGCACACCACTTCTGATATGACCAATTACTTGATTAGGGGGATGGTCTCTTAACCATGTCAGATCAGGTTCTGTCAGTTGCTGTCTGGGTCTTTCTTGTTCTTCATCTTCTGAGTCTTCATCTTTATTCAACAGAAGGGGGTTTGGTGCAGGTGTTGGAAATGCAGGATTATCTGCTACCTCTTCTGTTGATTCTGGTGTTCTGTCTTCTATGCTGACTTTCTTGAGGATCTCCGTTACTTCTTTAACAGAGGTGCTATCATCAAACTTCACATGTATAGACTCTTCAACATGTAGAGTCCTTCTATTGAGTACTATATAGGCTTTACTGGTGTTTGAATAGCCCATAAAGATACCTTCATCAGCTTTCTCTTGAAAGACTTTCAGATGCTCCTTTCCATTGTTGAGGATGTAGCACTTGCATCCAAACACATGAAAGTAGTTGATGTTGGGTTTTCTTCCTTTCCAGAGTTCATAGGGGGTCTTCTGATGATGCTTGTTGATCATGCTTCTGTTCTGAGTATAACATGCAGTGTTGATTGCTTCAGCCCAATATCTCATAGGTAGTCCAGATTCTGCAATCATTGTCCTTACAGCTTCTTTTAAAGTTTTGTTCCTCCTTTCTGCTACGCCATTCTGCTGAGGGGTTCTGGCGGCAGAGAGTTGATGAAAGGTTCAATTTTGATCACAGAAGTCTTTTATGACTTGGTTGACAAATTCAGTTCCTCTGTCAGATCTGATTGTCTTAACCTTCAAGTTCTTCTCAGTCTGAAGTTGCTTTAACAGAGATGGAAACTTCTGAAGAGTTTCATTCTTCTTTGACAGAAAGATAGTCCATGTATATCTGGAATAGTCATCAACCATGACTAGGGTGTATTTCTTGCCACCAACACTTGGAGTTTCAACAGGTCCAAATAAATCCATGTGGATCAGATTTAAAGGACTTGTAGAAAGATCTCCAGCAATGGGTTTGAAAGAGTTCTTCTGTTGCTTTCCCTTCTGGCATGCACTGCAAAGGGTCTTTTTCTTGTAGACTATGTCTGGCAGTCCATCAACAATGTGTTCTCTTGCCAGTTTGTTGATTGTTTTGAAGTTCAAATGGCTAAGCTTCTTCTGTCAGTCCCAGCTTAGTTTTGAATCTCCCTTGGCTATCAGGCAAACTCCATCCTTTGCAGTGTTCCAATCAACCACATAGATGTTCTTCTTCCTTGATGCTGTAAGAACCACTTCTTTTGTTGTCTCATGCTTCACATAGCAGAAGTCCTTAGTGAATTCAACAGTGTAGCCCTTGTCACAGAATTGGCTAGCACTTAGCAAGTTGAACTTCAGTCCTTTGACATATGAGACATCATCAATGACTATCTGGCTCTTGATCAGCTTTCCTCTTCCTTTTGTTTGACCTTCTTTGTCATTACCTCCAAAGATAACTCTAGGTCCTTTGCATTTCTGGAACTCAGTCAGGTAACTTCTGTCACCTGTCATGTGCCTGGAGCATCCACTATCAATAAACCATTCTTGCTCTGAGATAGCTCCAGCACACAGTTCCTGCAAGATCAAAAGAAGGATTTAGGTACCCAAGCAATGTTGGGTCCTGGAGGGTCATGGAGTCTGGGTAGTTGGAACCATTTTGGTCTCATCAGGTGAAACCTTGGTGGATGGTACTCATTGTCCACCTGGTAGTTATAGTAAACTGAAGTGTGATTCACTTTGGGCAGATGTTTGTAAGGGTCATGCTTCCTGTTTACATACTTTTGCATAGCTTTCTTTGTTGGAAAGAAGTCCCATATACTATCAAGAGCAGAGGGACAGTTAGCTTTGGGCTTCTGAAGTTGACCAGCCAACCTCTTCTGCCTAAAGTTAACTCTCTCTTGATATTTGCCCTTCTGGTGGTCATTTCTAGCACGATTGTCAAGAGGTTGTCTGTCAATGAATGGTCTTTTATTTTTGTTATTCAGAAAACCCTTTCTGTTGTTCGGTTTTCTGCCAGGTTCATTATTTTTCAAAAAGGGTTTCTGTTGAACCTTTATCTTTCCCTTTTCTGGTCTAACTTCCTCATGAACAACCTTGGTGCCAGATACACCAGCTTGACAGATGGGGCTAGAGATCAGTGGCACTATGACCTTATCTGCCTTAGCAACACTGGTGCTAGGCATTACAGAAGGCTCACCTGATTCTGTTAAGCCATAACCAAGACCAAAGCCAGTGCCAATCTGTTGATCAAGTAAAATCTTTTCCATGGAAGACTGGGCCTTCTGGTAAGCTTTGTACTTAATCTCAAGAGGCTCAATTTCTCTTATTCTCTTGAGAAGAGAAACATTTTCAGTTTCCAGCTGATCTCTCTCCTTAATTAGAAGATTGATCTTGATCTCAACCTCCTTTTTCAAGTCAAGAATTTCAACCTTCAACTTACTGTTTTCTTCTGTTACAGAGGAATAAGTGGCTTGGATGGCCTTAAACTCTTCCCAAAATTTTGACATTGAATCAGAATCAAAAGCTAAGCCTACCGAAGAAAAACTAGATGCAGAAGTAGAGGTTACCTCATCATCAGAATGAGCCATGAGGCATAGGTCTTCTGTCTCAGTATCAAGGCAGTAGAAGGCCTCATCACGAGTGCTTTCCTTCTTCTGGAATTGTCTTCATACTTCTTCTTTTCTCCATCATGCCATTGTTTCTTGGACACTCTTGGATGTGGACATTCTGCCTTGAAATGTCCAGGTTGTGTGCAGTTGTAACAGAGAAGCTCACCACTGCTTTCTGTTGTTTTGACCTTCTGTAATGGCTTTCTGCTGAATGATGTACTTCTTCCATCTTTGGGATTCTTCATAAACTTCTTGAATCTCCTAGCAAAAGCAGCCATATAGCCGTCAGATAAAAGTACTGAGGAGTCAAAATCATTTACCTTTGAGGTGCTGGTAGTGAGGGCTGTAGTGGTCCTCTCTTCTGGTACATCTTCTTTTTCTTCAATCATTTCAAACTCATGAGCTTTGAGATCTGAAATGAGCTTATCAGTGGGATAAGTCTTCACATCCTTGCTGGCTTGGACAGCAACCACCTTCATCTTCCATGCTGAGGGCAGTCCCCTCAACACCTTGAGGTTGATCTCCTTGGTGGTGAGTTCCTTGCCAAGCTCAGAGATCTCTCCAGTGAGAGTGAGGAGCCTGTCATACATCTTGGAGATGCTTTCACCAGGAAGAAGCTTGAAGTCATCAAACTTCTTGTTGGCTATTGTCAGCTTGTTGTCCTTCTCTTGCTCATCACCAGCTCCAATGAGCTCAAGAGTATCCCAGATTTCCTTTGCAGTCTTGCACTTCTTTATTCTGTTGAAGTACCTATCATCAATGGACTTGTAAAGAATGTCTTTAGCAATGTTGTCCAGATTGTACTTCCTTCTTTCTTCAGTAGTCCACTCAGATTTGGCCTTATTGATCATCTGAGGTCTAGTGTTGTCAATAGCATGTTCAGGGTTGACCTTCTGGAAGCTTGTGAAGGGCCCAATGTCAAGTACTTCCCACATCTCATCATGCAGAGCACAGAGATGTGCCTTCATCCGGATCCTCCAGTCATCAAACTTGAGATCTGAGAACATAAGATTCTTGGAAAGGGAGTGATCCATTATATCAGATTAAAAGTGAGGTAAAACAGAAAAACAAGTGGATCTTTGTTCAGCAAATAACCTAAGAGATTATTAGAACAAGAAGGCTCTGATACCACTTGTTGGTCCCGGTTGTACTGGATACAGTCTAGAGGGGGGGTGAATAGACTGTATTGGTTTTTAACTTTTTCAAGCTAAGTACCAAATTTAACAGAATAGCCTATTCTGTTGGCAGAACAGACTGGCAGCGGATGGGGTTCTGGTAGGGAGTTCTGTTAGTAGCCTCAGAGAAGCAAAGACAGTAGGCCTTCTGTTAACTCACAAGACAAGTTCTGCTGAACACAGATACCAAGTCTTTGGAGTTAAGCAGTTCAAATAAAAGAATGAAAGTAATGCAGTAAGTAAATGACACCAGGGCTTTTTATAGTGGTTCAAGGAACAACTTGTTCCTCTAGTCCACTGTTCCACTAAGCTTTGTAAAAATGTCCGTTTACAATGCCTTAGCCCTATCACTTAAGAAGCTCTCCACGTCTTCTTCAAGTGTAGATGTCTTCTTGGATGCACTTCCGGCTTCCATAAGACTGGTCCTTTCACTGAGCTTTCCCAGAAGTATCACCACTTCACTGCTCCAGGTACTTGGACGTCCTTCTTGTGAAAGAAGAGGTTCTATTTAGAACAGAGATTCATCCAACTTGCTTCGTTACAAAGGATTTGTATGTGATGAGATTGAAGAGTTGAAGAACACTTAGAACTTTGCTTGAGTTGGAAATAAGGATTTTTCCAACATCTGCCTTCTCTTGTAGAAGATGATGAAGTTTTAATCTCAAGGAGGCTTTTTTCGTTTTTAGCGTTTGAATATCTTGTAAGTGCAGAGTTGTAACAAAAGTTGTTGCAAAGTTATCCGGTTGTTCTTCGTAGTGTCTTTTATACTGAGGTTGTCTTCCCGTTGGAGGAGAAGGAGGACAACTGCATTAAATGAGCGAGCAGTTGACTTGACCAGTAGGACCCGGTAAAGTTGGCGGGTTACTAGTTTGGGATAAAGTTATCCTGACATTGCGGCCAATCATCTGCATTTACTCTACAGAGTATGGAAGGCATTAAGTGTGCATTTAATGCGCGCACTGTAGCTTTTCCGTTCAAGACTCCTAGCCGTTGAAGGAATCTTTCAGTTAGTTTCCCGGCTTGGTGGAATTCTTCTAAGTGTCAGGCCTTCTGGTGTCTTTAGCAGAGGGTTGATCAGAGAAGGTCTTGAGCACTTCTGTTGAAGAGAAAATATCCAATAGAGAACCAGGAGGGTTTCTGTCAGAGTAAAGGCTAACAGAGACCCTGAGGTCTTCTGTTCTAAAGCAGAGAACCAAATGTCATCTGTTCAACCAAAGCCTTATCAAGGGTCCTCTGTCAGGGGGTCTTCTGTTCTGGAGGCTTTCTGCTTTGGAGGCCTTCTGCCAGTCGATTAAACTAAAGAACTTTACAAAGGAAAATTCTAATACATTAAGTCTAAAGAGGGGTACTCTAAAGTCCTAATTCATATAGCATCATCAAAATCTAATTACAAATATTCCTTACAATGCTCTTCCCCGGACACTCTCCCCCTGAATGTATCAGGGGGGAGTAGAGGACTCTGACTTGAGCTTTCCAATGGAGAAGCGTAGAGGTCCTTGCACAATATAAGGCGACGACGCGGAACTGGCTCGATATGATGTACATGTATTTATGGATGTATGATGGATGATGCATGAATGTATGAATGCATGTGATGTATGAGTGCAATGTATGAGAGAGGGCATGTAAGATGTGATACAAAGCGGTGAATGTCATCGGTAAACCGGGCACGACGGCGCTGAGGGGCCGAGCGTGCTGCATAAGACGTTCGTTGCCACGATATGGTCTTACTTTGCCATGGTGTGGTCTTACGTCGAACAAGAACTGGACACGAATGGCGTTGAGGGGCCGTTCGTGCTGCATAAGACGTTTGTCGCCATCCTGGAAGAGATGGGAGAGCCGAACCGTGAGCTAGACACGTCGGCGCTGAGGGGCTGATCGTGATGCATAAGACGGTCGTCGCCATCCTGGAAGGGATGGGCGAGCCGAATCGTGAGCTTGACACGTCGGCGCTGAGGGGCCGATCGTGCTGCATAAGACGGTCGTCGCCATTCTAGAAGAGATGGTGAGCCGAACCGTGAGCTTGACATGTCGGCGCTGAGGGGCCGATCGTGCTGCATAAGACGGTTTTCGCCATCCTAGAAGGGAAGGCGAGCCGAACCGTGAGCTAGACACGTCGGCGCTGAAGGGCCGATCATGCTGCAAAAGACGGTGGTCGCCATCCTGGAAGGAATGTACGAGCCGACCGTGAACTAGACACGATGGCGCTAAGGGGCCGATCGTGCTACATAAGAGGAGTGGTCACCATCCTGGAAGGAATGTACGAGCCGACCATGAACTAGACACGTCGACGCTGAGGGGCTGATCGTGCTGCATAAGACGGTCGTCGCCATCCTGGAGGGGATGGCCGAGCCGAAACGTGAGCTAGACACGTCAACGCTGAGGGGCCGATCGTGCTGCAAAAGATGGTCATCCTCATCTGCTCGTTGTACCTAGCTCATTCTCTCTCTCTCTCTTTGGGTCTTCAAGGGTGGATATGCTCGTCTCCAGGCCCTCGGCCTCTGGAGTGGAAATGCTTGTCTCCAGGCCCTCGGGTCCTCTGGAATGGAAATGCTCATCTCCAGGCCCTTGGGTCCTTTTGAATGGAAATGCTCGTCTCCAGGCCATCGGCCTCTGGAGTGGAAATGCTCGTCTACAGGCCCTCGACCTCTGGAGTGGAAATGCTCATCCCCAGGCCCTCAGCCTCTCGACTGGAAATGCTCGACTCCAGGCCCTCGGCCTCCAGAGTGGAAATGCTCGTCTCCAGGCCCTCGGGTCCTCTGGAATGGAAATGCTCGTCTCCAGGCTCTTGGGTCCTCTGGAATGGAAATGCTCGTCTCCAGGCCCTCGGGTCCTCTGGAATGGAAATGCTCGTCTCCAGGCCCTCGGGTCCTCTGGAATGGAAATGCTCGTCTCCAGTCCCTCGGGTCCTCTGGAATTGAAATGCTCGTCTCCAGGCCCTCGGGTCCTCTGGAATGGAAATGCTCGTCTCCAGGCCCTCGGGTCCTCTGGATAAACCTTAGGGGCAAGATGTTCCCCAACCCATATATAACATTTTTTTAATTTTTTTTTAATTTTTTTGGGCTTAGCTTTGTTCCGTCATCCGCTCGTCTTACCTGCCCATTTGGCCCGGTCCTTAGGATCCTGAGCTGGGCTCGGCCGCGATTGTGATGCACAACGGGTTTATCCCTATTGGGGATTCCCCGTTTCTTCGTTCCGTCATCCGCTCGTCTTACATGTCCATTTGGCCCGGTCCTTAGGATCCTGAGCTGGGCTCGGCCGCGATTCTGATGCAGAACGGGTTTATCCCCTTTGGAGATTCCCCGTTGCTCCTCTATTTTTTTTTTTGAGGAGTCTTAACTTTGTTCCGTCATCCGCTCGTCTTACCTGTCCATTTGGCCCCGTCCTTTGGATCCTAGGCTGGGCTCGGCCGAGATTGTGATGCGGAACGGGTTTATCTCCGTTGGAGATTCCCCATTTCTTCGTCTCTTCATCCGTTCGCTTACCTGCCCATTTGGCCTGGTCCTTTGGATCTTGAGCTGGGCTGTGCCGAGATTGTGATGAGGAACGGGTTTATCCCCTTAGGGGATTCCCAAGTGCCCCTCTGATTTTTTTTGGGCTTAACTTTGTTCCGTCATCCGCTCGTCTTACCTGCCCATTTGGCCCGGTCCTTAGGATCCTAAGCTGGGCTCGGCCGCGATTGTGATGCAGAACGGGTTTATCCCCTTTGGGGATTCCCTGTTTTTCGTTCCGTCATCCGCTCGTCTTACCTGCCCATTTGGCCCGGTCCTTAGGATCCTGAGCTGGGCTCGGTCGCGATTGTGATGCAGAACGGGTTTATCCCCTTTGGGGATTCCCGGTTTCTTCGTTCCGTCATTCGCTCATCTTACCTGCCCATTTGGCCCGGTCCTTTGGATCCTGAGCTAGGCTCGGCCGCGATTGTGATGGGAAACGGGTGTATCTCCTTTGGAGATTCCCCGGTGCCCCTTTAATTAATTTCTTTTTTTTAGGGGTCTGTGAATATGATGATGTATGCTGAGCCGAGATGCCGTTCGTGATATACGTGTGTCGGTCATGAGGGGCCGATCAAGTGTTTCCATGCAACAGCTCTCATCCGCGCGGCGCAGGGATGATACCGGTCTTCAAGGTGTAAACACGCTGTTCCGTGAGGTCGGTCGTGATGTAAGGATGGTCTCACGGCCCTCGGCCGCGATGGTCTCCTCTGGGCCATCGGCTCCTGGTGTGGAGATGTTCGTCTCACAGTTATTGCCTGCGACGGTCTCCTCCTGGCCCTCGGCCTCTTGGCGAAGTACGAACGTCTCGCGGCCCCTTTCGTTAGCCGGTTTGGAACGTCTTCTGAACTCATGCCGAACGTCTTTTAATTTTCTGCTCGGGCGCATTGAGCAACCTTGGCTGCATAACTAACATGGTAATGGGTCGTTCGGCCCGACAATATATATACACATATGGCCATCTACGTGGCTTTATTCTTTTTCCAACGCTCGCGATTGTCGGCCTATGGGTTATTGTGACCCTCGACCCGACTCATCGTGCGGGGTTACGGCCGTCCGGGGCGGGGCCACTTAGTGGCTTTCCGAACGTCGCATAGAAAAATTACTGCTCCGTGAGTTTTGAAAACTCAGACCCACGTTGCCGCTCTGCCCTCGAAAAAATGAGGTTGAGCATCCTTGGTGCCCTCGGGCCCTATAGACCGTGTTTGGCAGCAAACACTTTGCGCTTAGTGGCACAGTTGGTATTGGTGCACAATCGTCGATCAGGCACTTGGAACCGTGCAGACTAATGCGTAACCCCTAAATTAAAATGCGTCGTCGGGGCAATGCCCTCTGGAGACGCTCGGATCGCTAAATCAAGCCGATCGAGGGTGGGCCAACGGGCCCACCATAAGTTAAATATTTAATAAAACATTGGCTTGACTGACCATCACTAGAGCTTCGCTCCACATTATTTAATTCGGGACATTTTCTATCCCTAATAAATAAGAATGATTTAACAGGTACTAGCGGTGATATTATCCTACCACAAGTTATCCAGATACGCTCCGATCGCTAATTAAAGCCGATCAGGAGTGGGCCGATGGGCCTACAACACCAGTCATCTAATTTAGATGACGGTGCAGTAATTATCAATAGAGCTTTGCTCGGTCGTTATTTAGTTCGGGATATTTTAATCCCTATTAAAATAATGGCGATAACAAATAATAGCAATGATATTATCATAAATTATTTAAAATGTAGGAACGGTGTTACTTAGATTTGGACTAGCTGTTCGGCCAGAATCAATGATTTCAATTATTCATCCACTCCCAAGTTGAAGTACGGTTCCAAGCCCGAAAGAGCCTCGGCCTAGGCTTGCATTGGAATTCCCCAATTTTGACTTGGACAAAATTATCCAAGGAAGTTGGCCTTTCCTTATTTGACCTCCCCTATGGATGTGGTCTGCTCTTGACCATAGCAACCATGTACAGACGTGGCCTCACTATTGTAGACGCTTGGGGATTTGGTTTCGGACGAGCAGCGAGTGCGTGACTGAGCAACTCATTTCCCTTCCTCTTGCAACTCATCAGCCTTCGCCTTTGCAGGCTTCCACCTACGCCCAACAGGGTAGCAGACCGCTGTTATAGGTTCCAGGGAGCCTCATCTGGTCTCTAAAGGGAGCAACACGTCGGACCTGTAATACTGATGGCTACGATGAGGATTCCTTTGGCAGCATCTACGACGGAGCTAAAAGATCGGCAATGAGGTCGCCAGGACTCCGGCAGCACCGGAGAAGCTTCCTCAGGCTCAGGAGTGCACTGGTTCACGATTTGCCATCCCTGGAGCTTTTGGCGGCCATTAATGGCGGACCTTCTCCTGGGTGCAGTGAGGAGAAGAGAGGATGGCAAGGGCGCTACGGCGAGGAGGCCGGTTCTAACCGCCGGATATACTCCGACGGAGTTGAGATACGTGACGCAGGTGGGCGGAGGCGGACCTCGTCCGCTGGTGCAGCGAGATCTGGAAATGGGAAAAAGTGGGTTTCAACGGGCAGTGGTCTCCAGCTGATGTTGCACGTTGCAGCTCAGATGGTTCCATGGATTCCTGGCGGCTCCGGCAGCTTCACTCTAGATCTGGGAACTCCCATATCCCACCTTTCCCAGATTCTTCCTCCTCTCTGCCTTGCTCCGAAACCCAAATCTTCCAGAATCCATTTTTTTTTCGTTTTCACTGAAAATTAGTCCATTTTATATGAATTTTTTGTAGAACATCAAGAACACGTGAATCTTTTTGAACTGATTCCCACAGACGGCACCAGTGGTTAGTTTAATTCGCCACAGCCCGGAAGTTGAACATCCCTTCCAGGAGGGTTTCATGGCTATACGGTGATAATAAAATATAAACAATGATTTTTACGTGGAAATCCGGAAATGGAGAAAACCACGGGACTGTTTAGGCTAATGTCCAAGCCCTCTCTTTCTCATTAAGACTCTCCTCACCATTACATTGTACAAGCTCCCATTAATGGAGTATTGAAGCTAGCTCTAAGGGGGGGGGGGGGGGGAGAAGAAGCTAAAAGGGGGATCCTTTATTAGGAGGGAGGTCCTCCTATTTATAGATGGAAGGGGGAAGGGGAGCTCTCCACCCTAATGGGCCGAGTGGGCCTAAACGGCCTCTTGGGCCTAGGCGGGCCGAATGGGCAGAAATGGGCCCAGAGGCCGAAACAGGCCTGACAGTCTAAAATGGGCCTTACTGATAGGGTTCCGTACTACGTAAAGTCTTGAGCCTCTGAACAGTAATAGGCCGAGATGATATATCCCAACAATTTGTTTTTGTTGCCCATTGTTTCTGTGTTTCTTTTTGTTGCAACATGTTGTTTTTTGTTGCACCGTGTTGCTTATTGTTGTATAATGTTACTAATCATTTTTTTATTGATTTAGATTTTCTTTTAATTAGGTTTCTATTAGCTTTGTGACTTCCTTAAAATCAACCTGTTTATGTAGATTTATAAACAAACACCTAAAATGATAAATTTATATTTATGAAAGTAAACAACAAATTGAAACATAAGGAAACAGTAAAAAACAAAAATTTCATAATTTTAAACAAAACGAAACACATAGAAACAATGGGCAACAAAAAAAATAAAATAATAACAATTAAATAGTTTAAGTGCTTTAAGAAATATTACATTATAAAATTCTTATTTTTTATTTTTTATTTTTTTTATTTATTTTCCATGATCATTATTTTAATTATTCATATTTTTATTCACTGTGTTTTTTTATTCACCGAGTTGATTTTAATTCTAATGTCTTTTAGGATACATTAATTTTATGATTTTTTAAAAAATTTATATAATATACATTCATTTTTTCCATTGTAATATAAGATTTAATTTAACTTTTTGAATGAATTCAAATTTTTTACATTTATTTGAATTTTTATCTTCTTTAATATGTATATTTTCCAATTTTTTAAAATAATTATTTTCTCAGAAAAGTTTCTTATTATTTTTCATATTACTTAATATGTTCAAAATATTTTTATCTTATTTTAAGTATTTTTAATAAATTAAGGTTATTGATTTTTAGCAGTTTTATAATTTTTATAAACAAATTGATTTTTTATATTTTATAAAATAAATTTTATTATCTTTTTAAAAACACTACATTAAAAAATATTTCTCAAGTTTTGCATGGTTTTGATTTCTTTAACTTTTTTGTAAAATTTAAATTCATTTTCTTTAATTTTTGAATTTAATTCACCATTTTCTAATTTTGCATTTTTTTGAATCTTTATGTTCATCTTTTTTTTTTTATGTTTTTTAAAATCAATTTCTTTTTATTTTATTTTATTGTTTTCTAAGCATTATCAACTATATGAGTTAATGAATTTTTACATTATCAATTTTAAAAATAAAAAAGTTGAGTGAGAGCCCATTGTACTATCATACTCCGTATTAGTTTATGAAAACGATATCGGAGCAGTGACGTGCATGGGTGCATGTAGGGGTGGACCCATTCGGTGGTTCCGGACCGGACCGGAACCAAACCCGCTACTATGCGGGACCAAACTGGTTTTCCGGTCTCAGTCTTGGACCGGGTACCCGACGGGGTATTTCCGGACTCGGTCTCGGGTAAGCAAAATGGGGACCTGACCGGCGGTCCCGGTCCCGGTTCCGGTCCCAAAGACTATTTTTTTTTAAAATTTATTAAGGTGGGAACCGTGACCGGACCGGAACCGGGTCCGTTGAAACCCGGTTCAGGTCCGGTCTTCACATTTAATACCCAAGACCGGACAGAGTATCCCTAGGTGCACGTGTGAGGAAAAGAAATTTGAGTCAGGGGCTTCATACATGCGATTGGGCGGAGGAAGTGTGCACTAGGTGTACGTCCCATGAGCTACGCTTCTTTGCGATCATTTGCTCGAGCCTTTGAAGTCAAGAAACAAGAAGATTGTAAAAGTCAGATTGAAGAATGGAGAGGGGAAATATAGTTTTTTCTTATTCTCACACTTTAGAAACGATGCATTGATACATACATGTGGAGGTATTGGCCCATAAAGCCTTGGCTGCCCTCTCCTCTTGTGTTGGGCCTGTTCTCTTGACCCTTAGCTCTGGCCCATGTTGTTTCTCGCTAGCCCTGTTCTGGAACCCTCTATTAGGGTTCCCCTTGTGGCCCTCGGTACTTAAGCCCCTTTAGTCCTCTTTGAGACTTTGAGGTCTTCGGTTAGAGAGAGAGAGTGAGGTTGAGAGAGATAGTGAGAGAGACTTTGAGTCTCTTCTCGTTCGGTCCCTTAGTGTTAATCTCTGTGCTTCCCCTTTCTGACCATGGTGTCTGTTGAGATGGCTGGGCTGGGCTGAGTGTTACTGTCCCTTCCGGTGATGTTTGGTTGTGTGCTGTTTGAGCGTGGTCTGAGCTGGAGAGGTGAAAACCTGACAGTGGTATCAGAGCTGGACCTCCTATCTTCCTCGTCTGCAGCTTGAGAGCTCCTCCGCCGCCATCCGTTGTTGATCTCCATCTATTGGTAAGTCGAGAAGCCCATCCTCGGGTTCTCGCTCAGGTAAATTGGCGATAAACACCCTAGGTAGCCGGGTGCCTCCTGTATTGTGTGATTCGGTGGTTTTTTACTTGTTTCATCCCCTCTCCCACTTTGCTTTTGCTGCCGAGCTGTTTTGTATGGCTGTCAGTTGTAATTGACTACTCCTAGGTGCGTACTCTTTACCTCAGTGTGTGAAACTTGATCTGTATGTGTGTGTTTTGTCTCTGTATGTATAGATATGTGGTTCGTACTGGTTTTATGCATATGTGTGCCTGAGGTTTGAACTTGTAATCTGTGGGCATGTCTCCTTTGCATGTTTATCTCGCTTTTACTGATCTTTTCTTCTGTTTGGTATCCTTGTGACCTGGGAATCTGACCAGTGTGACTCGGCACCTGAGGTTAGGACTGACAGGTTCCCTGCCAGCCACTCAAGTGGCCTTCGAATCTGCGTGGCCTGTCAGCCCGCAGCCGGGTACACTGGTGAACTCTAGCTCCTTGGTTCTCTGTCTCTCTGTGTGTTGCTTTTTCATTGTCCTTTTTCTTTCGCTACTGATCATTTGCATTATCCTTGTTGTGTTCAATATGGTGTGTGTTGCTATGTCTGCCAACATGTATGGTATGCTACCTTTTAATGGGAAAATCGATTTTGACATTTGGAAACAAAAGATCAAATGTGTTTTAATCCAACAAAAGGTTTTCAGAGCTGCAAGTGAACTTTATTTGGATTCTGATGATAGTGCTAAGAAAGTCGGAATGAATGAAACTGCCTACTCCACGATTTACCTTAATCTATCTGACTTTGTGCTTAGAAAGGTTGGTATCTTAGACTCTGCTAAGATTTTGTGGGATAAGTTAGATGAGCTTTACACTGACACCTCTTTGCCTAGTAAACTGTTTATGCTTGAAAAGATATTTCGTTTTAGGCTAGACCTAACCAAAGACATTGATGAAAACTTGGATGTTTTTAATTGGGTCAGGTTTGGTCCCCCCAATTTGCATTTACTTTTTCATCCTTTGTATTTCGAAAGGGAATGCCCTTTCTGAAGAGGTTTTGGTCTAGTGCCCCTCTTCTTTTGTACTCTTTTTATTTTTAAAAAAATCTGGCAAATGTTCCCCGACATTTGCCCCACTGATTTTGGTGATTTGCCTTCCGGATTAAAAAAAAAATAAAAAACTTGGATGTTTTTAATAAACTGATTCAGAATATTAAACAATCTGGTGATAAGCACATTGATGATTATACTTATGTTGTGTTGCTTAATGTTATTCCTGATTCTTATGATGATGTTAAATTTGCTATTAAATATGGTAGAGATGATGTCACCCTAGATATTGTTGTGAATGGCCTTAAGAGTAAAGAGCTTGAGCTTAAACATAATAGGAGTAATACTAGTCAATCCAAGGATTCTAGTGAGGCTATGTTTGTGAGGGGTAGGTCTAAGAGTAGATCTAAAAACCAGAAAAAGGACGCACAAGCTAAAAACAGTAACCAAAATGGCAAAAAGAGAAATAAGTCTAGAAAACGTGTGTGCTACAACTGTGGAAATTCTAGACACTTTATTAAAGACTGTCCCCATCCCAAGAGATCTGAGCATGCTAGTGTAGCTATAGAGAGAGATGACCTTGGTGAGGTTCTCATGGTTTGTGATCATGTTAATTCTGTTAGGAATACCTTGACTGAGCATGAATGGTTGATTGATTCTAGCTGTACCTATCATATGACTCCTTTTAGGGGCCTGTTTTCTAAGTATGAGCAATGTGATATGGGTTATGTTTTCTTGGATGATAATAAGAGATGCAATGTTCTGGATGTAGGTGATATATGTCTTAAGATTTCTTGTGGCTCTGTGTTTAATATCAAGAATGTGAGGCATGTCCCTGATTTGTGTCATAACTTGTTATCTGTTGCTGCCTTGGAGGGTAGTGGATTAGAGGGAAAGTGGGGGAATGGTAGCATGAAATTTTTGAAAACTTCTCTTGTGTTGTTTAAAACTGAAAAGGTGAACAACCATTATGTGTGTCATGCTAAACCTTATATTGACTCTGTGAATGTTGTGCATGCTGATAAAACTTTGTTGTGGCATAATAGACTAGGTCATATGAGTAATAAAGGTTTAGGGATCACGCATAAACATGGTTATTTTGGTAAAAACTGAACTCTTTGACTTTCTGTGAATCATGTGTACTTGCTAAACAACATAGAGTCCAATTTCCTCTATCCTCTTATCCTAATGTGACTAAGTGCTCCTCTGTGCTTGAATATGTGCATGCTGATGTTTGGGGTCCTGATGGTGTTCCCACACATGGGGGAAAAGGTATTTGTTATCCTTAATAGATGATTTTTCTAGGAAAGTGTGGGTCTACCTTCTAGAACATAAGTCTGATGTTTGTGAGAAGTTTAAGGCCTAGAAGTTACTTATAGAAAATCAAACTGGAAAGAATGTTAAGACCCTGTTGGTCCCGTTTGTAATGGGAACAGTCTAGAGGGAAGGGGGTGAATAGACTGTTCAGAAATTTAAACTTTTCTCTAAGTCAAAGCTGACTTATCAGAGATGGTTGAGATCTGGTGACAGAGAAGGTCAAGTTCTGATGGCAGAACTGGACCTGGCAGCGGATTAGGTTCTGTCCGGGTAGCCTCAGACAACACTAAGGCAAATGCCTTTCTGATAACTCTTGAGGGAGATCTGTTGAACACAGAGTCCAACCTTTTGAGTTATGCAGTCAAGTTCTTAAGTGCAGAAATGAAATAAGTAAAGTAAGTGACACCGGGGATTTTTATAGTGGTTCAAGGAACAACTTGTTCCTCTAGTCCACTGTTCCACTAAGCTTGTAAAAACAACAGTTTACAACGCCTTAATCCCTAGAACTTAAGAAGCTCTCCACGTCTCCTTCAAGCCTAGTTGCCACCCGGGATGCAGTCCTGCTTCCTGATGGCTGATCTCGTTTCACTGAGTCTCTAGGAAGTATCACCACTCCACTTTACTCCAGTTAGTTTGAGACGACCCTTCTTTTTCAAGAAGTGTTTGAATCAAGATCAGTTTTCTCCAACGTTGCTTCTTCACAAAGGATGTGTAGATGAAGTTTTCGAAGTGTTGAAGAACTGAGGAACTTTGCAACTTGCTAGTTGGATGAGGGATAAGAGAGTATATCTTCCAACTTGAGCTTTTCTTGTTGAGGTGAGTAAGTCTTTTATCTCAAGAAAGCTTGGAGGTAATTGATTTAGAGTAGAATGATCTGAGCAAGTTTTTTAGGCAATTGTTGTAGCAAAGTTATTCTCGTAGTTCTTCAGAGTGTATCTTATATACTGGGAGCAGTCTTCCCGTTGGAGTGTAGAAGACAGCTTCATTAAATGCTTGTACTGTTGACTTGACCGGTTGGACCTTCGACTTGCTTGTACTGCAGCATTAATTGAGCATTTAATGCGTGTACAGTTCCATGTTTCTGTTGAAAGGTTCGTAGTCGTTAGGGGATTTCCCGTTAGTTTAACGACCGTTGGTAAGAGTCTTCGAGTTCTGCAGGGTGCGAGCTTGTCTGATGAGGTTTTCTGATCAGAACTCTGATGGCTGTTTCTGAGGCCAACTCTGGTTTCCAACTCTGATGACTTCTCTAGTGAGCAACTCTGAGAGCATCTCTGGTAGAAGTTCTGATAAGGAAGACCAAGAGGGTTTCTGGCAGTCGACTATTCTAGTACTTACAAAGACAGATTCTAATACAAAATTTCTATTGGGGTACTTTCAAATACTAATCAACCTAGCATCATCAAAATCTAATTACATATATTCCTTACAATTTCCCCCTTTTTGATGATGCCAAAACCCTTTAACTATTTCCAGAGAAGTGCCTTTCACCATACAAGAATAAAGTTAAACAACTTCTATTAAAATCTTGGTGGGCAACTTAGCATAGGAAAATAGTAAGAGTACAGTACAATCAGATAGCAATAAAAGGACAAAAAGAACTAGAGCAAGCACAAGGAATTCACAGAAAGTAAGTAAGAACAGATAATTTAAGATGCCATGCAAACTAGAGGTAGAGATGGAATCTTATTATCAGATGGTTAATTACATAATCAGAGATAGATAAAATTTAGGATTCATCTTCATCTACCTGAGGTCCTGCTTTGTCAATCCTTTCAAGCTCTGCATTGACCTTTGCTCTGATGGAGGCTAAGTCCCTCGGATTCTGATAGTCTGCCCAATGAGGTGCAAGCTTGCAATCTAACTAATTTCTGATTGCTTCTGAAATGTTCGTGCCAGATAGAACTCTCATCTGCCACCAGTTCTTAGCTTCTTGAATTGATCCACCATGATTGATTTGGACGAGTCCATCACTGTCCATAAACAAATTCTCTTGTTGCAGTGGAGTCATCAGCTTCTTCATCTGTGTAAATTGGGCTCTGTCAGGCTTAGACATCCCACTCTTCATCCATTCATTGAAGGTAAAGTTGGAGGACTTCTTCTTGGAACTTCTGGGAGGTGGAGGAGGAGGTCTGGTGCCTGCATTAGCTTGCTTTTTCTTCTTTGGAGCTTCGAAATAAGGAGCAGGATCAACCGAAGATGAGGGTCCTCTGATGGATAAGGTTCTGGAGCTTGGCCTTCTTCTTCTCTGGTGTCTTCCCCCTTTTTGGCATCAACAAGATCGCCAAGGAGGAGCTCAATCTTTGAGAATTCTGATGCTTGGGCATCTCTGATCTCATCCAGAGCTTCTGGCAGAGTCTGGGTAACAGAAGCCAGACCTTCAATCAGGTTCTGTTGCCTTTCCATGGTAGATTGGATACTCTGTGTACTTGCTTCAAGGAGTACCAACTTCTGGTAACGCTCCTTGTCTTTGTGAAGAATATCTAAGGCCTGCGCTTTGTGTTCTGTACACAAATTTCCTATCTCCATGAAGCGCTCTGAGGCTTGGTCAGCATTCCATTGCAGAATGTCAATGGCTTCAGCTAGCTCCTGTAGTTTCTGATTCTGACCATTCATAGATTGAGAGTGAAAGTAGAGGACAAAATTAATTCCATCTACTTCTCTGGAGATGGTGTCAATCTTCTGGTTGGATGAGCTCATGAAGGTATGCAGGGACTCTGTCAGAGTGTCAAGCTTTTCTGACAGTTGCTGAAGGCCCTGATTAAGATGGATGTTGGTGTGTGTAAGATGCTCATAGTGTTTGTCATTGATGTTTATGAGCTTGTTCATATTGTCTAGCATCTGACCACCAAATTCTTCTGCAGACTGCACAAATTGATTGAAGTCCATCTGTGGGGCTTCTGGAGCAAATCCAGGCATCTCCAAACCTCTTCCCTTGGGGAATGGGGCAGTATTGCCAATGGGTTCAGCAGGTTGGTCCTTGGGAGGGGTCTTCCTCTTCTTAGATGTGAAATCTGCCGCAAGAGAGGATGTGAGGAACCCATCATTGTCAGCATCTGAGGACAGAATGCGAATGGGAACCTCTCTCTTGGGTGTTGAGGCTACAGAGAGCTGAGGAGACAGTGGGGGTGTAGTAGCTCTGGTGATTGAGAGGTGTTGCTGCTGTGGAGGTGAACTCTGATGAGAGGGGGTTTTCTGATGGGGGGGAGTTCTGATGGTGAGAGTTCGGAGGAGAGGGGTTCTGAGGAGTGACAAATTTAGAGGTTTGGGAGAGGGTGGTGGTGAGGGTGACCGGTTTCTAGGAGGGGAGGGTTGCTTGCAGGGTGATGAAGACTTTGATTTGGTCTTCTGAGGTGAAGGAATTCTGATGGGGGATGGTGGGGGAGAGGAGGTTTTCTGAGGAGATGGGGTTTTCTGTTTGAGTGGGGTTGAAGGTTTTGAAGGTGATTTAGGAGGTGATGATTGAGTAAAAAGAGATTTGGGAGGGGAAGGAGGGGTGTAGGAATTACCTCAAGAACAGTCTTTGAGAACAAGGATTCTCTCCATTCCTTGACCAGCTTTTCCATGGTCACAGGAACATCATTGGCTGTGGAGGGTTTTCCTTCCTCAAGGGCACTGTGGCGAAACTTGATGAGAGATTCCTTTCTCTTCTTCTCCATTAGCTAAGCATCAAACTCTTCCATCTCATGCTCCTCCAGAGCTTTGACATGCCTTTCAGGAGATAGGGCAGTCATAGGGGCTTTACCTTGGTGTTTTTCTTTCTTCTTTTGTAGGACAGAGATGAGAAAGGCAAGGTTGAAGCACTGAGACACATCTTCTGTGCCTACCCAGTGTAAGACAACAGCTTCTTCTGCTTCATAACAGTCAAAATACTGTATGATCTTCTGAAGAGGTCCCATTCTCCATCTTCTCCAAGTCAGAACCCTTTCAAGCTGCTTTTGCAGAATGGTGTTGTAATCAGTCTCTGGTACTCCGTCAGAGATGTGTTGGGGTTCTGATAAATCTGCAGTGAGTTTCAGGTTCGGTGCAGAGGAGGGTTGGGCAACAGGTTCAGGTTCCCCCTGAGTTTCTGATTCCCTTGCAGGTAAGGTTGTTTTCTTCTTCTTTTTCTTCAAAGGTTTCAGACCAGAGTTGTCAGAGTCCTCACTCTGAACAACTTGCTTTCTTCTCCTTTTCAACTTCTGCTTCTTTGCAGGAGAGTTTCTGACAAATTTTGAGGGAGCCAACTCTGATGCTCCCATTTCTGGTGCATCCACTTCTGATAGAGTGCATCTATCATTTTTCTTTTTCTTTCTTACATCCCTTGCAATCTGAGATTGCTCAGGTTGTTCAGAAGTCACAGAGGGCTTCTTAATGTTCTTCTTGGCAGCAGGTTTCAGTTTGATAGCCTGTTGTTCCCTTTTCTTCTCCAGCCTTTCTTCTCTCTTCAGTTCAGCAGAGATGGCTATGTTCAGTTTGGGAGATGCAGTTAGGAACAGGGTTTTGGAGTGATCAACTGGGGAAGGATCCCTGAGTTGAACTCCATGGGCAGTGAGGATGTCAGACAGAAGGAGGCCATGGCCCATCTTTGTTGAGAAGAGGCTAGTTTTCTGATCCTTCTTCTTGATAAATTCAGTCAGAGAGCCGAAGATTACCTCACTCCAGTTGATGTTCATCCCATGATGAACAGCAAAGATAGCTTTGTAGTTGGCCTTGTTGATTTCATCAGTTGAGCCAGTTTTGCACCACAAGCTCCTGTGCAGAATAACAACCAGCTTTTCGAAGTCCTTCTTCAGTAGAAACTTCTTCATGTAAAGTCTGTCCAGATTGGCGGCCTCAGGGCGGCAGTAGGTCTGGGCAAATGCTTCAACTGAGACCTCCACTGACTCTAGGTCAATGAGAGTGGGAGTCTCAGGGTCTTGAGAGTCCAGTTGGACTCCAAAGAATTCATTCAGAGCATCGGCATTGAGGGAGATGCTCTTTCCCTGCACCTTGGAGTGAACTCCGTTTTTGGTGATGGTGGCGTTCAGATAGAATTCAGCCACATCCCTGGTGCTGAACTCTTCATAAGGATGAGCAATAATCTTGCTCAGCTGGGATTCATTCATCCCTTGGATGATTTTCGCCATCCTCTTCTGATTCTCTGCTAGAAGAGGTAGTGCAGATAAATCAACCTTCATCCCGGTAACTACATTGGCTACAATGGTATTGGCTTCTTCTTTGGTGAGGTCGTTGATGTTGATGAAGTTCATTTTCAGAAGAATTTTTGAGAGATTCAGGATATTGGGGGATTTTTGAAGCTAGTACGTTTAGAGAGAGAAATGACAGTAGCGGTTTAGGTTGAAGGAGATGGATATAAATGGTTATGGATTAGTGGAAGTTTGGGATAATTTATGGTTTCGAGGTATCATTTAAAGAAATGCGGGCGGAAAACGTTTCCGTTAATGACATAATTAATTAGGGGTATTCTGGTAAAAGACCTGTTCAAGTTAAAGGTCTTGCCCGTTCCTCAAAAAAAAATTAGTCCACAAGGATCTCCGAAGGACTACAGAAAAGGATCCCTGTATCAGAGAAGGAGGTTCTCTGATGAAGGGTGCTCTAGTGATCAGATAAGGGGTATTCTGGTGTAGGGTTTTCCGATCCAGACAACAGTTTTGGTCCTCAGCAATACTGGTTCATGCATCTCTAGGGAGATCATCCATCATTCCCAGTTCTTCTCTTAGTTTGTTGAACCTTGCCTCTGGTAAAGGCTTGGTTAAGATATCCGCTAGCTGATCTTCTGTAGGTACATGCTCCATACAAATATGCTTCTTTTCTAAATGATCTCTGATGAAATGATGTCTGATCTCAATGTGCTTTGTCCTGGAATGAAGTACTGGATTCTGAGTGATTGCAATGGCACTAGTGTTGTCACAGAGCAGTTTGATCTCCTTTGCTTGAATGCCATAATCCTTCAGCTGTTGCTTCATCCAGAGTAACTGAGCACAGCAACTCCCAGCTGCAATGTACTCAGCTTCTGCTGTACTTGTTGAGATTGAATTCTGCTTTTTGCTAAACCAGGAAACAAGCCTTCCTCCTAGCATTTGACAATGACCAGAGGTGCTTTTCCTGTCTAATCTGCATCCTGCAAAATCTGAGTCAGAGTAACCAATTAGTTCAAAGTTACCTCCCTTTGGATACCATAGGCCTGCATTTGGATTTCCTTTGATATATCTGATGATTCTCTTTGCAGCACTAAGATGGCTTTCCTTGGGATTTGATTGGTATTTGGCACAGATTCCAACAGAGAAAGAGATATCTGGTCTGCTTGCAGTTAGATAGAGAAGAGATCCTATGATTCCTCTGTAGGTTGTTGCATCGACATCTTTTCCTTCATCATCTGGACCAATTCCTTGTGAGGTGTTCATGGGAATCTTCACTGAGGATTTGCCTTCCACTCCAAACTTCTTGATCAGATCTCTATTATACTTCCCTTGATTGATAAAGATTCCTTCTGGAACTTGTTTGACTTGTAGTCCTAGGAAGTAGCTGAGTTCTCCCATCATACTCATTTCAAATTGACTCTGCATCACTTGAGAAAATTTCTTGCACAGTTCTGGATTAGTACTACCAAATATAATATCATCAACATATATTTGTACTAACAGAATATGATTAGCAACAGAGATTTGAAATAGAGTTTTGTCAACCTTTCCTTTAGTAAACCCATGGTTCACTAGGAAAAGTGACAATGTGTCATACCATGCTCTGGGAGCTTGCTTAAGACCATAGAGGGCCTTTTTAAGCTTTTAGACACAGGAGGAGTGAGTAGGAATGACAAAACCTGGTGGTTGTTCCACATAAACTTCTTCTTCAAGATCTCCATTCAGAAATGCACTTTTGACATCCATCTGGTAGACCTTGATGTTATTGTAGGCAGCATAGGCTAGAAAGATTCTGATGGCTTCAAGTCTGGCAACTGGTGCAAAAGTCTCATCAAAATCTATTCCTTCTTCTTGGCAATAACCTTTAGCTACCAGCCTTGCTTTATTCCTTACAATGTTGCCATCTTCATCTGCTTTGTTCTTGAATACCCACTTGGTTCCAATGACATTCTGGTGCTTTGGCCTAGGAACAAGTTCCCATACTTTGTTCCTTTTAAACTGAGTAAGCTCTTCTTGCATAGCATTGATCCAATCTGAGTCTGCAAGAGCTTCTTCCACACTCATGGGTTCCATTTGAGATATGTAGCAGGCAAGCATTGCTTCTCTCCTTGTTGTAGCAGATCTGGTTTGTACTCCACTTCTGATCTGTCCTATCACCTGGTTTGGGGGATGATCCCTTAACCAAGTTAGGTCAGGTTCTGATAAGTGTTGTCTTGGTCTCTCTTGCTCTTCTTCAGGTTCTTCATCACTATCCTTGTCTTGTAGGATGGGATTCTGGAGGTGGATTTGTATGGCAGAATTGTTGACCACTTCTGATGTTGTTACTTCTGGCGTTTCTTCTAGATTCAATTTCTCCAAGTTCTCTGTTATGTCCTCAACAACGTTGAGATCATCAAACTTGACATGAATCGATTCTTCAACAAGTAGGGTTCTTTTGTTGAGTATTCTGTAGGCTTTGCTGGTGCTGGAGTAGCCTAAGAATGTTCCTTCATCAGCCTTTTCTTGGAACACTTTGAGATGTTCCTTTCCATTATTGAGTATATAGCATTTGCCTCCAAATGCATGAAAGTAGCTGATGTTAGGTTTCCTTCCCTTCCAGAGCTCATAGAGGGTCTTCTGATGAGTTTTGTGAATCATGCTCCGGTTCTGGGTGTAGCATGCAGTGTTGATAGCTTCAGCCCAGTATCTGTAAGGCAGACCTGATTCAGCAATCATGGTCCTTGCAGCTTCCTTGAGTGTTCTATTTCTTCTTTCTGCAACTCCATTCTGATGAGGAGTTCTAGCTGCAGAGAGTTGATGCATTGTTCCATTTTGATCACAGAACTCTTGTATTACTTTGTTGACGAACTCTGTTCCTCTATCTGATTTGATAGATTTGACTTTCTGGTTCTGCTCATTCTGAAGTAGTTTCAACAGAGATGGTAGTTTCTGCAGAGTTTCATTTTTCTTCTTCAGAAAGATTGTCCAGGTGTATCTTGAGTAGTCATCCACCATGACTAAGGTATATCTTTTTCAACCAACACTTGGAGTTTCTACTGGTCCAAATAAATCCATGTGAATCAGATTCAAAGGACTAGTAGAGAGGTTTCCAGCAATGGGTTTGAAGGAGTTCTTCACTTGCTTTCCTTTCTGGCATGCACTGCACAGACTCTCCTTCTTGTACACAATGTTGGGGATGCCATCAACAATGTGATCCCTTGCTAGTTTGTTGATTGTTTTGAAATTCAGGTGACTCAGCTTCTTGTGCCATTCCCAGCTGAGTTTTGAATCTCCTTTAGCTAAAAGACACATTCCACCCTTTGTAGTAGACGAATCAACAACATAGATGTTTCTTTTCCTGGTAGCAGTCAGTACCACTTCCATAGTTGTCTCATGCTTGACAGAACAGCCTTCTTTGGAGAATTCAATTGTGTAGCCTTTATCACAGAATTGGCTAGCACTAAGCAGGTTGAATTTCAGGCCTTTGACATAAGAGACATCTTCAATGATTATCTGGTTTCTGATCAGCTTCCCTTTTCCTTTAGTTTGGCCATCTTTGTCATTACCACCAAAGGTAACTCTGGGCCCTTTGATTTTCTGGAACTCTGTAAGGCAACTTTTGTCACCTGTCATGTGCCTGGAGCATCCACTATCAATGTACCAATCTTGTTCATAGATAGCTCCAGCACACAGTTCCTACAACAATTAAAAGGAAGATTTAGGTACCCAAGCAATGTTGGGTCCTAGGGGGTCATGCAGTCTTGGCAGCCGGTACCACTTTGGTCTCATCAGGTGAAACCTTGGTGGGTGGTACCCATTGTCCACCTGGTAGTCATAGTAAACGGAAGTGTGATTCACTTCGGGCAGATGCTTGTGAGGATCATGCTTCCGAATTACATACTTCTGCATAGCCTTTTTGGTTGGGTAGAAGTCTCATGTACTATCAAGAGCAGAGGAATGATTAGCTTTGGGCTTCTTAGGTTGACCAGCCAGCCTTTTCTGCCTGAAGTTAACCTTCTCTAGATATTTGCCTCTCTGGTGGTCTTTTTTGGCACGGTTATCATGAGGTTGTCTGTCAATAAATGGTCTTTTATTTTTGTTATCCTGAAAACCCTTTCTGTTGTTAGGTTTTCTGCCAGGTTCATTATTTTTCAAAAAGGGTTTCTGTTGAACCTTTATCTTCCCTTTTTCTGGTCTGACTTCCCCATGAACAACCTTTGTGCCCGATACACCAGCTTGGCAGATGGGGCTAGAGATCAGTGGCACTATGACCTTGTCTGCCTTAGCAACTTTGGTGCTAGGCATTACAGAAGGCTCACCTGATTCTGTTGAACCATAACCAAGACCAAAACCAGCGCCAATTTGTTGATCAAGTACAAACCTTTCCATTAAGGCTTGGGCCTTCTGGTAGGTTTTATATTTAATCTCAAGAGGCTCTATCTCCCTTATTCTCTTTAGAAGAGAAACATTTTCAGCTTCCAGCTGATCTCTCTCCTTAATCAGAAGATTGATTTTGATCTCAACCTCCTTTCTTAAGTCAAGGATTTCAACCTTAAGCTTACTCTTTTCTTCTTTAACGGAGGAATAAGTGGCTTGGATGGCTTGAAACTCTTCCCAAAATTCTGACATTGAATCAGAATCAAAGGCTTTGCCTACCAAAGAAAAAGTAGAGTTAGAAGTAGAGGATACCTCATCATCAGATTGACCCATAAGGCATAGGTCTTCAGTCTCTGTATCCAGGCAACAGAATGCCTCATCGGATTCTGATTCTGAGCTGGACTCTGTTTCAGACAGGGGGTCCTTCTCTGGTTGTTCAGTGATGAGTGCCTTCCTTTTTCTGTGCTCATACTTCTTCTCTCCTTCCTGGCCTTGCCTTTTGGAGACTATAGGATGTGGACAATTGACTTTGAAGTGACCTGGTTGTCGGCAGTTGTAACAGAGAAGCTCTCCACTACTTTCTGATGCTTTGGGTTTCTGGTGCGGCTTTCTGCTTGAGGATGGACTTCTGCTGTCCTTGGGCTTCAGGAATTTCCTAAACTTCCTGGCAAAAACAGCCATATATTCGTCAGTTAAAAGAATAGAAGGGTCAAAGTTATTTACCTGAGATGTGCTGGCTGTGAGGGCAGCAGTTGTTCTGTCATCAACTTCTTCTTTCTCTTCTTCATTCATCTCGAACTCATAAGATTTGAGATCAGAGATGAGCTTCTCTGTGCTGTAGGTTCTGAGATCTTTGCTATCTCTCATGGCAGTGACCTTCATCTTCCAGGGTGAAGGTAAGCCTCTGAGAACCTTCAGATTGATCTCCTTGGGAGTGAGCTCCTTCCCAAGTTCTGATATCTCAGCAGTGAGTGTGAGTAGGCGTGCATACATCTCAGCTATGCACTCTTTGGGTAGAAGTTTGAAGTCTTCAAACTTCTTCATGGCAATGGTCAGTTTGTTGTCTTTTTCCTGCTCATCACCAACTCCTATCAGGGTGAGTGTATCCCAGATAATTTCCTTGGCAGAGGTGCACTTCTTGATTCTTGTGAAGTATTTGTCATCTATGGACTTGTAGAGGATGTCCTTGGCAATGTTATCAAGGTTGTACTTCCTCCTTTCTTCATTGGACCACTCATGTCGCAGTTTGGTGATCATCTGAGGTAGACCACCACCAGCAATGTATTCAGGATTGATCTTAGTAAACTCTGTGAAAGGACCAGCATCAAGGACTTCCCACATTTCATCATGGAGTGCGCAGAGGTGAGCTTTCATGCGAATCCTCCAGTCATCAAACTTTGTCACTGAGAACATAAGATTCTTTGAAAGAGTGTTATCCATAATATGAGATTAAAGAGGCTAAAACAAGTGGATCTCTTGTTTAGTAAGTAACCTAAAAGATTACAAGAACAAGGAGGCTCTGATACCACTTGTTGGTCCCGTTTGTAATGGGAACAGTCTAGAGGGGGGGTGAATAGACTGTTCAGAAATTTAAACTTTTCTCTAAGTCAAAGCTGACTTATCAGAGATGGTTGAGATCTGGTGACAAAGAAGGTCAAGTTCTGATGGCAGAACTGGACCTGACAGCGGATTAGGTTCTGTCCGGGTAGCCTCAGACAACACTAAGACAAATGCCTTTCTGATAACTCTTGAGGGAGATCTGCTAAACACAGAGTCCAACCTTTTGAGTTATGCAGTCAACTTCTTAAGTGCAGAAATGAAATAAGTAAAGTAAGTGACACCGGGGATTTTTATAGTGGTTCAAGGAACAACTTGTTCCTCTAATCCACTGTTCCACTGAGCTTGTACAAACAACAGTTTACAACGCCTTAGTCCCTAGAACTTAAGAAGCTCTCCACGTCTCCTTCAAGCCTAGTTGCCACTCGGGATGCAGTCCTGCTTCCTGATGGCTGGTCTCGTTTCACTGAGTCTCTAGGAAGTATCACCACTTCACTTTACTCCAGTTAGTTTGAGACGTCCCTTCTTTTTGAAGAAGTGTTTGAATCAAGATCAGTTTTCTCCAACGTTGCTTCTTCACAAAGGATGTGTAGATGAAGTTTTCGAAGTGTTGAAGAACTGAGGAACTTTGCAACTTGCTAGTTGGATGAGGGATAAGAGAGTATATCTTCCAACTTGAGCTTTTCTTGTTGAGGTGAGTAAGTCTTTTATCTCAAGAAAGCTTGGAGGTAATTGATTTAGAGTAGAATGATCTGAGCAAGTTTTTCAGGCAATTGTTGTAGCAAAGTTATTCTAGTAGTTCTTTAGAGTGTATCTTATATACTGGGAGCAGTCTTCCCGTTGGAGTGTAGAAGACAGCTTCATTAAATGCTTGTACTGTTGACTTGACCGGTTGGACCTTCGACTTGCTATTTTGGGGGCGCGAAGATACTCGCATGGTCAATCATCAGCTTTAAATATATCTTCGTACGTACAACATTAATTGAGCATTTAATGCGTGTACAGTACCATGTTTCCGTTGAAAGGTTTGTAGCCGTTAGGGGATTTCCCGTTAGTTTAACGACCGTTGGTAAGAGTCTTCGAGTTCTGCAGGGTGCGAGCTTGTCTGATGAGGTTTTCTGATCAGAACTCTGATGGCTGCTTCTGAGGCCAACTCTGGTCTCCAACTCTGATGACTTCTCTGGTGAGCAACTCTGAGAACATCTCTGGTAGAAGTTCTGATAAGGAAGACCAAGAGGGTTTCTGGCAGTCGACTATTCTAGTACTTACAAAGACATATTCTAATACAAAATTTCTATTGGGGTACTTTCAAATACTAATCAACCTAGCATCATCAAAATCTAATTACATATATTCCTTACATACCCTTAGGACTGACAATAGCCTGAAGTTCTGTAACAAAGAACTTGACCAATTATGTGCCTCTTCAGGCATTAAGAGACATAAGACTGTGCCCTAGACCCCCCAACAGAATGGGGTGGCTGAAAGGATGAATAGAACTTTTCTTGACAAAGTTAGAATTATGTTGTCTACCTCAGGTTTACCTAAGAAGTTTTGGGGTGAAGTAGTTAGCACTGCCACCTATCTGATAAATAGATCTCCCTCTGTTACTATAAGGGGTCAATGCCCTGAAGTTAAGTTTACTGCTGGGCCTCTTGACCTATCAAACCTTAGGTTGTTTGGGTGTGCTACCTATGTTCATTAGACAAATGATAAGTTAGATCCTAGATCCAAAAAGTGTGTTTTCTTGGGGTATCCTGATGGGGTAAATGGATATAGGTTGTGGGATAGAACTGTGCCTGGTTTTAAGGTGGTTATAAGTAGGGATGTTGTTTTCAATGAGTTTGATTTCCCTTGCTTGCCCAAAACTGTTTGTGAGCATGAGCCTGAGAAGATTCCTGTTGAGGTGAAACCTTAGGTCCCTTCTCTGTTGTGCATGACACTACTCCTTTTGTGCTTGTCATCTCTTCTGATGTGCATGTTAGTGATTCTGGTGATACTGCTACCTCTACTGAGGTGGAGTTTAATATTCATGATAACAATGTGCATAATGATTCTATCTCTAGTGAAACCAATGTGTTTGATGATTCTGTTGAGAATGTTGATGTTGATTTGCATAACTACTAACTTGCTAGGGATAAGAGTAGAAGAACCATTAAGAGAAAATATGATATTATGTCTTACTATGCCTTTACTGCTTGTGATATACTACCTCCGTCCCTTAAAACTTTGCCAAGTTTGACCGGCACGGGAATTAATAAAGTAAAAACTGTGTGATTGAGGTTTGTTGATAAGTTCATTTTTGTACTTATTTTTCTTATCAAAGTTAAGCAATTTTGGATTGAAAAATAGAAAAACAAGGCATGTTTATATATTTTGATTCAAGTTTCGTGAAATCAGGTAAAAACCACGTCCATGATATCTTTGACGAAATTCCGGGTTAATTAAGCACACAATGAGTCAATTTGAGTGAAAAATGATATCATACCGAAAGAAGGAAGCAGAATTTCAAAGTGGTTCAGAAGGGAAAGTTGAAGAGCACAAAATACAGAACAAGACGGTCAAACAACCTCATAGGCGGCCAAAAATGGAGGCCTTCGCGGCTGCCTACGGGAAAAGACGACAAAGCCAACGATCGTCGGTGCGAAAAGACAGTAGGCGGCCAGACAAAAATGGCAGGCGGCCGCCTTCTGTGGCCGTCTGCGGCGAAGTGACGTGCGGCACGTTCGACTGCCGGTGATGGGACGGAAGGCGTCCGGAGCAAGGTGGCAGGCGGCCGCCTGGTTGGTCGCCTACGATATTTTTGCTGCTATAAATAGCCCGATTTTTCCTCATTCAAAACACACCATTCTTAGCCCGAAACTAGTTCAAAAAGGTCTTCTTCTTCCTCTTCAAAGCTCGGATTTCCACCATTGTTGCACCTTCAACTTCAATCTTTCATATTTTTTTAATTTTAGCTCCAATTTGTAAGTTCTTTATATGTATTTTCATCTTCTCAACGAGTAGAGTCTGAATCTATGCTTTGTTTTCTCGATCTGTTCTTTTCATTTTTCCAGAATATTTATCAAGTATTTCGCATTTTCTTCCAAAAATTAAATAAAATAGTTGTAGATGTTGAATTCATTCCAATTAATTATATAGTTGTTTACTAGCCTCAAGGTTGTTATTTATCTGAAGAAAGTTAATTTTCCCGAAGCAGAAGTAATTTTTAATTAATTTAGTAATTAGTTGTTATTATTGCATAAATTAAATTAATTACTCAAAAAGAGTAAAAAAAATAGTTTTGGCCCTAATTCCAGTTTATTTCACTGTAATATCACCGCCAGTAGTCAATAGAAAATTTAGAACGAAATTATCCTATTTTTAATTGCCTTTTGTATTTTATAGTTAAAAGTGGGAAAATTGTCAATAAGGGTTAAAATTGGATTTTAGGTTTAAAAATTCGTGAAAATTCCAAAAAGTCATTTTGTAGTTCCAGAAAGTTTATTTTGACAAGATCTTATTATTGATTAATTTTTTCTATTATACATGTTTAATTCCTTGTTAATGGTTAATTTATTTACCATATTGTTGAATGCAAAAATAATATTTAGTAGCTAAAATTGTTTTGGGCATGAATTGAGTAAAAGAATATGGATTGACTTGTTAGCCGAAAATTAGGGGTTAAAATTAATTAATTGGGCTAGTTATTCAAATTGATGAATTAGTAATTAATAATTGTTAGCCATTTTCATTAATTAACTTTTGGAAAATTATTTCTAACTTGTCAATGGGATTAGAAAATAATTTGAGCCAACCATATTTAAGCACGTTAATAAGGCCTAGAAATAGGAAATTGTAATGAAATGGATTTACATCATGTCTATGAGAATTAAATTCAAATTGCTTAATTAATGAGTTTAATTAGTTAATGAATTTGGCTATTTTTATTGAACAAAATATTGGCGAATTATTTCTGTCTTGTCTATGAGATTAGAATTTAATTCAAGCCAACCTTTTTTGAATACATTGATAAAACCTAGAAATATGATAAATTAATGAAAGTAATTTCTATTCTTGTCTATGAGAAAAGAAATTATTAGTCCAATTGTTGTTTTAATTCCCCTAATTACTAGGTCCAAGAATATATCCATTTCTAATTATTCAATTCATTGCCCTTCTTTGATCAATCCATTTAGAGTTTAATATTTTTCATTTAGTTTATTTTTGAGCCATCATTAGTATTTTCATAATTTAATTACTTTATTATTCAAAAACTAGTTTAGAAAATCAATCAAAAGTTTTAATTTGGAAAACTTCCAATAATTTGCGATAATCTGCGATTGAGCTTAAAATCAAGAAACTCCTCCGTCATTCCTCAAGAGATACGATACTCGGGGGGAAACCGAAAGGTTAGACTCCGTTTTACTACAACGCCGCGAAAGCGGTTGTCAAATGGCGCCGTTGCCGGGGAATGACACGGTGAAATCTTTATTTTGATTTTAGCTTGGGCGAATTCAAGTTAGGGAGACTTTCTATTTCTTTTTTGTTTTGTTCTCACATGTTTGCTTGAGATTTTCTCATGGATTACTCAAGCGAACACTTTCATTCTCATCCACCATATCACTATCCATATAATGAACAACAAGTTTTCCAAAATAATCAAAATGAAGGATATTATGAGCAAGGTTATGAGAATAACAATCAATGGTGCGAAAATCCACCTTTGGGGTATGGAGATTACCAATTTCAAGATAACTATTTCCACCAAGGGCAAAACTTTGAACACCATGATGATTTTTCCTATCAAGGTAATTATCATGATCATTTTAATTATTATGAAAATTACCACGAAGGGCTAGAAAATCATTACACCGGCATAAACGAGTACTCCTATGAGGTTGACTCTGGAATTTCACCTTCTCCTGAACACGAGCTCGAAAAATTAAAATCATCCTTGCTCGAGTTTGTGGAAGAATTAAAAAGGGCAAGGATTGAACTAGCATCTCGTGATGAGAGTATCAAGAAATTGTTTGAACAAATCATTTATGATAATGAACACAAAATTCAAGAGGAGACATACGAGGAAGGTGGTAAATCTGAGGAGGAGGCAGCGGTAACTATGAGCGAGACGGTTGAAACTCTTTGCACCCCTATTTCTTTTGAGCCTCTCATTGCTACTGAGCTAGAGTCTGTCCTCATAGAACTTAGTCCTAAAGAACTCATTCTGGAAGTGCCCACTGAAGTTGATGAAAAGACATAGATGAGGAGATACTTTGTGACACCGGCCCTACCCTACCATCTATGGATGATCTCTCACCTGAAGAGTCCTTGAAGGATAGCCTTAATGAAGATGTTCATCGTACACAAGCCCAAATTCCTGTTGAAGTTGTTATTGAAACGTGTGATTTGGAGGAAACATTCTCCGATGACGCCTTCTTTGACTCTCTACTCAATGATGACGAACATAGTTGTTCTAGGCAAGGATCTATTTGCCTAGATGATATATGTGTGGTTAGTGAGTTAGGAAGTTGGGATGCATTCTTAGAGAGTGACACAAACTCTATACTTTGCGATTTTCATGTTGAGGGCATAAATGAAGAAGAGAAAACTCATCAAGAGGAGTATCAAATCTCTAGTCATGCTACTTTTACCGTGATGACTCCATTTGAGCGGTTGGAGAAACCAGAGGCACCTGATCCTGAAATACTTGTTGATTCTACTGATGAGAGTAAAGCAGGATATGTGCTAATTCCTTGTTCGAACGACGTGTTCTTTGAAGAGTATATCACATTTTCGTGGTCACGGGAGTTCGAAGGTCTACGCCATCTGACGGCATACCTGGAGGATAAGGTGGAGGCACTAATGATGAGTGCTCCACAACTGATTGGCATTACAGAGAGTTCTCTCTCAAACGTCAAGCTAGTGACGTTAAAGAAGCGCTTCTTGGGAGGCAACCCATGTTTTTCATAACTTTGTTTGTTTGTTTTGTGTGATTGCAGGTTGTGCTTCAATGAATAAATTGTGAGTTGAACGCTTTGACCCGATTTCGAAAAAACTGACGATGGATGATGTAAGGATATTTTTAAAACAATTTTCTTCCTGTTTTCATCATTCCTCTTCACAAAATCTTTTCAAAACTCAACTGTGAGGAAGGAACCCAAAAAAATGTGCCTTTATTTCAAAACTTTGTGCAATAAAAAGAGACCTCGAGGGCGAGGTCCAGCTCAAGTGTGAGGAGGTTGCGTTTTACACTCAAAAGTTAAAACCTTGTTTTAGAACAATCTTTTTACTATTTTTGATATGAAACATTAATTTCTCAATTGTTATCAATCACATAATAGGTTAGAAAATCACCCTTATTATAAGAATTTACTTTTATTATTATTTTTAGAAAACTTGAAATTGTTATGGTTTCTTGGTTGTGAAAGTAAAGGGCTGAATTTGTTTTAATTGGACATTCATTTTAGTTAAAAAAAAAACAAACTCATTTAATCTACCTGCGGTTAGCTCCTTCTCTCATTACCCAGCGAACAATTTTTTTCTTGCGGCCAAAAACTATTTTCTCGCTGCGGAGTTGTGTAAATTACATATACGGCTAAGTGTTGCAGCTTCCCATTCTATTGTTTTCTTTTGGTCGCACCCATGTGTTGTTATAACTATCCATCCCTTCCCGCTTGCATTATATCCTCTTCTTGGACAATTCCATCTCCAACAAAAAAAAAACGGGATGGGGGATTCTGTTTCATCCATTAATCATGTGAGAATACATCCACCATGAGACAACACCGCCAACAAGAGTGAAAATGAGTCAAAAAAAACAGATGAATGTCCAATTTAGAATAATGAAAACCTTAGGATAGCAAATGATTGGTGGTTTAACATAATCAATAGTTTTTTTTATTAAGTAATAATAATTTTAAATTCTTGTATTTTGGGTGATTTTTCTAAAATGTTTAAAAATTGAAAATAAAATAAGAGGTTTTTGTTTATAGTTCTTTAATAGCAACTCGATTGTAATACAATAAGGTTTTACCTTTTTAGTGTGTTTGCAACTGCTTTGTCGCTTGAGGACAAGCAACACTTAAGTGTGAGGAGATTGATAAGTCCATTTTTGTACTTACTTTTCTTATCAAAGTTAAGCGATTTTGGATTGAAAATAGAAAAACAAGGCATGTTTTATATATTTTGGTTCAAGTTTCGTGAAATCAGGTAAAAACCACGTCCATGATATCTTTGACGAAATTCCGGGTTAATTAAGCACACAATGAGTCAATTTGAGTGAAAAATGATATCATACCGAAAGAATGAAGCAGAATTTCAAAGTGGTCCAGAAGGGAAAGTTGAAGAGCACAAAATACAGAACAAGACGGTCAAACAACCTCATAGGCGGCCAAATAGGCGGCCAAAAATGGAGGCCTTCGCGGCCGCCTACGGGAAAAGACGACAAAGCCAACGACCGTCGGTGCGAAAAGACAACAGGCGGCCAGACAGAAACGGCAGGCGGCCGCCTTCCGTGGCTGCCTGCGGCGAAGTGACGTGCGGCACGTTCGACTGCCGGTGATGGGACGGAAGGCGGCCAGAGCAAGGTGGCAGGCGGTCGCCTGGTTGGCCACCTAAGATATTTTTGCTGCTATAAATAGCCCGATTTTTCCTCATCCCAAGCACACCATTCTTAGCCCGAAACTAGTTCAAAAAGGTCTTCTTCTTCCTCTTCAAAGCTCGGATTTCCACCATTGTTGCACCTTCAACTTCAATCTTTTATATCATTTTCATTTTAGCTCCAATTTGTAAGTTCTTTTTGTGTATTTTCATCTTCTCAACGAGTAGAGTCTGAATCTGTGCTTTGTATTCTCGATCTGTTCTTTGAAGGTTTTCAGAATATTTATCAAGTATTTCACATTTTCTTCCAAAAATTAAATAAAATAGTTGTTGATGTTGAATTCATTCCAATTAACTATATAGTTGTTTACTAGCCTCAAGGTTATTATTTATCTGAAGAAAGTTAATTTTCCCGAAACAGAAGTAATTTTTAATTAATTTCAGTAATTAGTTGTTATTATTGCATAAATTAAATTAATTACTTAAAAAGAGTAAAAAATTAGTTTCGGCCCTAATTCCAGTTTATTTCACTGTAATTTCACCGACAGTAGTCAATAGAAAATTTAGAACGAATTTAGCCTATTTTTAATTGCCTTTTGTATTTTATAGTTAAAAGTGGAAAAATTATCAATTAGGGTTAAAATTGGATTTTAGGTTTAAAAATTCGTAAAAAATTCCAAAAAGTCATATTGTAGTTTCAGAAAGTTTATTTTGACAAGATCTTATTTTCGATTAATTTTTCCTATTATACATGTTTAATTCCTTGTTAATGGTTAATTTATTTACCATATTGTTGAATGCAAAAATAATGTTTAGTAGCTAAAAATGTTTTGGGCATGAATTGAGTAAAAGAATATGGATTGACTTGTTAGCCAAAAATTAGGGGTTAAAATTAAATAATTGGGCTAGTTATTCAAATTGATGAATTAGTAATTAATAATTGTTAGCCATTTTCATTAATTAACTTTTGGAAAATTATTTCTAACTTGTTTATGGGATTTGAAAATAATTTGAGCCAACCATATTTAAGCACGTTAATAAGGCCTAGAAATAGGAAATTTTAATGAAATGGATTTACATCTTGTCTATGAGAATTAAATTCAAATTGCTTAATTAATGAATTTAATTAGTTAATGATGAATTTGGCAATTTTTATTGAACAAAATATTGGAGAATTATTTCTGTCTTGTCTGTGAGATTAGAATTTAATTCAAGCCAACCATTTTTGAATACATTGATAAAACCTAGAAATATGATAAATTAATGAAAGTAATTTCGATTCTTGTCTATGAGAAAAGAAATTATTAGTCCAATTGTTGTTTTAATTCCCCTAATTACTAGGTCCAAGAATATATCCATTTCTAATTATTCAATTCATTGCCCTTCTTTGATCAATCTATTTAGAGTTTAATATTTTTCATTTAGTTTATTTTTGAGCCATCATTAATATTTGCATAATTTAATTACTTTATTTTTCAAAAACTAGTTTAGAAAATCAATCAAAAGTTTTAATTTGGAAAGCTTCCAATAATTTGCGATAACCTGTGACTGAGCTTAAAATCAAGAAACTCCTCCGTCATTCCTCAAGAGACACGATACTCGGGGAAAAACCGAAAGGTTAGACTCCGTTTTACTACAACGCCGTGAAAGCGATTATCATTTGTGCAGAGGAGAGAGAATTAACTGGAACCACAAATTCTTTACTTAAAAGGGAAAGTGACCAAGTTAGTGGGACATCCAAAAAAGGAAAGTTGGCAAAGTTGTAAGGGACAGAGGGAGTATCTGATTTTGCTTTTACTGTGTTTGAGGCCCTAGACCTAAATGAACCTAAGACCTATAGTGAAGCTCTAAGGTCTAGAGAGTCTCAGAAATGGCTCGAGGCCATGAAAAGTGAGATAAACTCTTTGAGAGTGAACCAGACTTGGACCCTTGTTCCTAGACCTGATGGCAGCTCTGTAGTTGAGTGCAAGTGGTTGTTTAAGGTCAAGGAAGAACCTGGTAACAACATTAGGTATAAGGCTAGGCTTGTATCCAAAGGGTTTACTCAAAAAGAGGGGGTAGATTATGCAGAAATCTTTGCTCTTGAAGTTAAGTTTACTACTATTAGAATCATGTTGGCTTTAATTTGGTTGCTCACTATGACTAGGAGATGAAACAAATGGATGTTACCACTGCATTTTTGCATGGTGAATTGGAAAAAAAAAATTACATGACTCAACCTGAGAACTTTGTGGATCCCAAGAGGAGTGAACATGTTTATCTGCTTAGGAAGGCCTTGTATGGCCTGAAGCAATCCCCTAGGAAGTGAAATATTAGGTTTGATAAGTGTATGCAGTCTATGAAATTTGTGAAATCTGCCTGTGATCATTGTCTTTATTTCAAGGATACTAACTCTGTTCATGTGTTCTTGTTAATCTATGTGGATGACATGTTGATTATAAGCCCTTGTCTTAAATCTATTAAATTTGTTCAAAAATGCCTTTGCGATAATTTTGCTATGAAAGATTTTGGTGATGCCAAGAGTATACTTGGGATTAACATTGTTAGGCACAGGAGTAAGCATACTCTTGTTCTAAATCAGATTTCATATGTTGAGAAGGTTTTGAGTAAGTTTAATATGTCTTCTGCTGCATCTGTGCATGTTCCTCTTGCCTCTCATTTTGTGCTAAGTAAGAATCAGTCCCCTAAGACTGCTTCTGAAATTGACCTTATGAAGTCTGTTCCTTACTCTAATGCTATAGGTTCTGTGATGTATATGATGGTTAGTTCTAGACCAGATATTGCCTATGTTGTGAGTTGCTTGAGTAGATTTATGTCCAATCCTGGTATGCCTCATTGGAATGCTTTGAAATGGCTTTTGAGATACTTGAAATTTTCTGCAAATCATGGTTTGATTTTTTCTAAGTGTGCTGAAGGTGTAAAACTGAGTGCCTATGTTGATTCTAACTATGTTAATGATAGAGACAATAGGAAATCTACTACTTCCTATGTGTTCACTTTGTGTGGTTCTTGTGTTAGTTGGAAATCTCAGTTACAACCTATTGTTGCTTTATCAACCACTGAAGTTGAGTATGTTGCAGCTACAACAGCTTTCAAGGAAGCCATCTGGTTGAGACGTCTTATCTCTGAAATATAGGTTTTCTTAAACAGGATGTCACTGTGTTTTATGATAGCCAGTCTGCTATCCAGCTTTGCAAAAACCCTGTCTTTCATGATAGGATTAAACACATTGATGTGAGGTTCCACTTTATTCGTGATGTTTTAGATGCAGGTAAGGTGAAGTTGTGCAAGATACCCTCAGAGTTTAACCCAACAGATATGGGAATGAAGTGCAGCTTCTCGAAAGCCAAGTGCTTGAGGGAATATGTTCTCACGGTTTGGTAGAGTACCTTGTGTGCTTCTCCAATTTTCTTTAATTTTGGGAGTATTTTGTGTATCTCCCATTTGTTTGCCAATTATGTCCTTAGGATATCACTGGTGACCCAACGATGATGAACCACATGCTCATGTTACTTTGTGATACCTTGCACTACCAATAATGGCCAAGGTGGAGAGTGTGGATGCATTGGCCCATAAAGCCTTGGAAACCCTCTCCTACTGTGTTGGGCCTGTACGCTTGACCCTTAGCCCCGGCCCATGTTGTTTCTCGCTAGCCCTGTTCTGGAACCCTCTATTAGGGTTCCCCCTGTGGCCCTCGGTACCTAAGCCCCCTTTAGTCCTCTTTGAGACTTTGAGGTCTTCGGTTAGAGAGAGTGTGAGGTTGAGAGGATAGTGAGAGAGACTTTGAGTCTCTTCTCCTTCGGTCCCTTAGCGTTGAGATGGCTGGGCTGGCCTGAGTGTGACTGTCCCTTCAGGTGATGCTTGGTTGTGTGTTGTTTGTGCGTGGTCTGAGCTGGAGGAAAACCTGATAATACTTATAGGAAGGTGTTGGGATATATCATCCTGGCCTATTACTGTTCAGGGGCCCAAGACTTTACGTAGTACGGAACCCTATCAGTAAGGCCCATTTTAGTCTGTCAGGCCTGTTTCGGCCTTTGGGCCCATTTCTGCCCATTCGGCCCGCCTAGGCCCAAGAGGCTGTTTAGGCCCACTCGGCCCGTTGGGGTGGAGAGCTCCCCTTCCCCCTTCCATCTATAAATAGGAGGACCTCCATCCTAATAAAGGATCCCCCTTTTAGCTTGTTCTCCCCCCCCCCCCCCCGCCTTTAGAGCTAGCTTCAATACTCCATTAATGGGAGCTTGTACAATGTAATGGTGAGGAGAGTCTTAATGAGAAAGAGAGGGTTTGGACATTAGCCTAACCAGTCCCGTGGTTTTCTCCCTTTCCAGGTTTCCACGTAAAAATCACTGTTTATATTTTATTATCACCCTGTAGCCATGAAACCCTCCCGGAAGGGGTGTTGAACTTCCGGGCTGCGGCAAATTAAACTCAACACTGGCGCCGTCTGTGGGAATCAGTTCAAAAAGATTCATGTGTTCTTGATGTTCTACAAAAAATTCATACAAAATGGACTGATTTTCAGTGAAAACAACAAAAAAATGGATTCTGGAAGATCTGGGTTTCGGAGCAAGACAGAGAGTAGGAAGAATCTGGGAAAGGTGGGATCTGGGAGTTCCCACATCTAGAGTGAAGCTGCTGGAGCCGCCAGGAATCCCTGGAACCGTCTGCGCTGCAACGTGCAACATCAGCTGGAGACCACTGCCCGTTGAAACCCACTTTTTCCCTTTTCAGAATCTTGCCGCACCAGTGGACGAGGTCCGCCTCCGTCCACCTGCGTCGCGTATCTCAACTCCGTCGGAGTATATCCGGCGGTTAGAACCGGCCTCCTCGCCGTAGCGCCCTTGCCAGCCTCTCTTCTCCCTTAGCTTCACTGCACCCAGGAGAAGGTCCGCCATTAATGGCTGCCAAAAGCTACATGGATGGCAAATCGTGAACTAGTGCACCCCTGGGCCTGAGGAAGCTTCTCCGGTGCTGCCGGAGTCCTGGCGACCTCATTGCTGATCTTTTAGCTCCACCGCAGATGCTGCCTAAGGAATCCTCATCGTAGCCATCATTATTAAAGGTCCAACGTGTTGCTCCCTTTAGAGACAAGATGAGGCTCCCTGGAACCTATAGCAGCGGTTTGCTACCCTGTTAAGCGTAGGTGGAAGCCTGCAGAGGCGAAGGCTGATGAGTTGCAAGAGGAAGGGAAATTAGTTGCTCAGTCATGCACTCGCCGCTCGTCCGAAACCAAATCCCCGAGCGTCTGCAGGAGTGAGGCCACATCTGTACATGGTTGCTATGGTCAAGAGCAGACCACGTCCACAGGGGAGGTCAAATAAGGAAAGGCCAACTTCCTTGGATAATTTTGACCAAGTCAAAGTTGGGGAATTCCAACGCAAGCCTAGGCTGAGGCTCTTTCGGGCTTGGAACCGTACTTCAACTTGGGAGTGGATGAATAATTGAAGTCCTTGATTCTGGAGAAGGATGTGGAGAATTTTGACCAAGTCAAAATTGCCAAAAAGAAACCAAGTCAAACTTCAGATGTCTCATATGGCCGAACAGCTACTCCAAAGCTAAGTAACACCGTTCCTACATTTTAAATAATTTAGGATAGTATTATTGCTATTATTTGTTATCGCCATTATTTTAATAGGGATTAAAATATCCCAAACTAAATAACAACCGAGCAAAGCTCTATTGATAATTACTGCACCGTCATCTAAATTAGATGACTGGTGTTGTAGGCCCGTCGGCCCACTCCTGATCGGCTTTAATTAGCGATCGGAGCGTATCTGGATAACTTGTGGTAGGATAATATCAATGCTAGTACCTGTTACATCACTATTATTTATTAGGGATAAAAAATGTCCCGAATTAAATAATGTGGAGCGAAGCTCTAGTGATGGTCAGTCAAGCCAATGTTTTATTAAATATTTAACTTATGGTGGGCCCGTTGGCCCACCCTCGATCGGCTTGATTTAGCAATCCGAGCGTCTCCAGAGGGCATTGCCCCGACGACGCATTTTAATTTAGGGGTTACGCATTAGTCTGCACGGCACCAAGTGCCTGATCGACGATCGTGCCCCAATACCAACTGCGCCATTAAGCACAAAGTGTTTGCTGCCAAACGCGGTCTATAGGGCCCGAGGGCACCAAGGATGCTCAACCTCATTTTTTCGAGAGCAGAGCGGCAACGTGGGTCTGAGTTTTCAAAACTCACGGAGCAGTAATTTTTCTATGCGACGTTCGGTAAGCCACTAAGTGGCCCCGCCCCGGACGGCCGTAACCCCGCACGATGAGCCGGGCCGAGGGTCACAATAACCCATAGGCTGGTAATCGCGAGCGTTGGAAAAAGAATAAAGCCACGTAGATGGCCATATGTGTATATATATTGTCGGGCCGAACGGCCCATTACCATGTTAGTTATGCAGCCAAGGTTGTTCAATGCGCCCGAGTAGAAAAGTAAAAGACGTTCGGCATGGGTTCAGAAGACGTTCCAAACCGGCTAAAGAAAGGGGCCGCAAGATGTTTGTACTTCCCCAAGAGGCCGACGGCCAGGAGGAGACCGTCGCGGGCAATAACTGTGAGACGAACATCTCCACACCAGGAGCCGATGGCCCAGAGGAGACCATCGTGGCCGAGGGCAGTGAGACCATCCTTACATCACGACCGACCACACGGAACGACGTGTTTACACCTTGAAGACCGGTATCATCCCTGCGCCGCGCGGATGAGAGCCGTTGCATGGAAACACTTGATCGGCCCCTCATGACCGACACACGTATATCACGAACGGCCTCTCGGCTCGGCATACATCATCATATTCAAAGACCCCTCAAAAAAAGAAATTAATTAAAGGGGCACCGGGGAATCTCCAAAAGAGATAAACCCGTTTCCCATCACAATCGTGGCCGAGCCCAGCTCAGGATCCAAAGGACCGGGCCAAATCGGCAGGTAAGCGAACGGATGGAGGAACGAAGATTGATTATTTCAGATCGGCCCCCAGTGCCGACATCCTTTCATGGCCACCGACCCCCTGGTACGGTGCCATTACCATATTTGAAGACCGGTCTTGTCTCCGCTCCTCGCGGACGAGGACTGTTGGTTATTTCAGATCGGCCCCCAGTGTCGACATCATTTCATGGCCACCGACCCCCTGGTACAGTGCCATCATCATATTCGAAGGGCGGCCTTGTCCCCGCTCCTCGCGGATGAGGACCGTTGATTTATTCTTTCAGATCGGCCCCAGCGCCGACATCATTTCATGGCCACCGACCCCGTGGTACGATGCCATCATCATATTTGAAAACCGGCCTCATCCCCGCTCCTCGCGGATGAGGACCGTTGATTATTTCAGATCGGCTCCTAGTGCCGAAATCATTACATGGCCACCGACCCCCTGGTACGGTGCCATCATCATATGTGAAGACCGACCTCGTCCCCCCTCCTCGCGGATGAGGACCATTGCTTATTTCAGATCGGCTCCCAGCGTCGACATCACTACATGGCCACCGACCCTCCTGGTACCGTGCCATCATCATATTTGAAGACCGGCCTCGTCCCCGCTCCTCGCGGATGAGGACCGTTGCTTATTTAAGATTGGCTCCCAGCGCCGACATCACTACATAGCCACCGACCCTCTGGTACAGTGCCATCATCATAGTTGAAGACCGGCCTCGTCCCCGCTCCTCGCGGATGAGGACCGTTGATTATTTCAGATCGGCTCCCAGCGCCGACATCATTACATGGCCACCGACCCCCTGGTACGTTGCCATCATCATGTTTGAAGACCGGCCTCGTCCCCGCTCCTCGCGAATGAGGACCGTTGCTTATTTCAGATCGGCTCCCAGCGCCGACATTACTACATGGCCACCGACCCCATGGTACGGTGCCATCATCATATTTGAAGACCGGCCTCGTCCCCGCTCCTCACGGATGAGGACCGTTGCTTATTTCAGATCTGCTCCCAGCGCCGACATCACTAGATGGCCACCGACCCCTTGGTACGGTGCCATCATCATATTTGAAGACCGGACTCGTCCCCGCTCCTCGCGGATGAGGACCGTTGATTATTTTAGATCGGCTCCCAGCGCTGACATCATTACATGGCCACCGACCCCCTGGTACGGTGCCATCATCATATTTGAAGACCGGCGTCATCCCCGCTCCTCGCAGATGAGGACCGGTTCTTATTTCAGATCGGCTCCCAGCGCCGACATCACTACATGGCCACCGAACCCCTGGTACGGTGCCATCATCATATTTGAAGCCCGGCCTCGTCCCCGCTCCTCGCGGATGAGGACCGTTGATTATTTCAAATCGGCCCCCAGCGCCGACATCATTTCATGGCCAACGACCCCCTGGTACGGTGCCATCATCATATTTAAAGATCGGCCTCGTCCTCGCTCCTCATGGAGGAGGACCGTTGGTTATTTCAGATTGACCCCTAGTGGCGACATCTTCACATGGCCACCGACCTCCAGGTACGCTGCCATCACCATATTCAAAGACCCCTCAAAAAAAATTAGAGGGGCACTGGGGAATCCCCAAAGGGGATAAACCCGTTCCTTATCACAATCGCGGCCGAGCCCAGCTCAGGATCCAAAGGACCGGGCCAAATGGGCAGTTAAGCGAACGGATGAAGAGACGAAGAAATGGGGAATCTCCAAAGGAGATAAACCCATTCCGCATCACAATCGCGGCTGAGCCCAGCCCAGGATCCAAAGGACCGGGCCAAATGGGTAGGTAAGACGAGCGGATGATGGAACAAAGCTAAGACTCCTCAAAAAAAAATAGAGGAGCAACGGGGAATCTCCAAAGGAGATAAACCCGTTCCGCATCACAATCGCGGCCGAGCCCGGCCCAGGATCAAAAGGACCAGGCCAAATGGGCAGGTAAGACGAGCGGATGACAGAACGAAGAAACAGGGAATCCTCAAAGGGGATAAACCTGTTCTGCATCACAATCGCGGCCGAACCCAGCTCAGGATCCTAAGGACCGGGCCAAATGGGAAGGTAAGACGAGCGGATGACGGAACGACGAAACGGGGAATCCCCAAAGGGGATAAACCCGTTCTGCATCACAATCGCGGCTGAACCTAGCTCAGGATCCTAAGGATCGGGCCAAATGGGCAGGGAAGACGAGCGGATGATGGAACAAAGCTAAGCCCAAAAAAAAAATTAAAAAAAAAATTAAAAATAATATTATATATGGGTTGGGGAACATCTTTACCCCTAAGGTTGATCCAGAGGACCCTAGGGCCTGGAGACGAGCATTTCCATTCCAGAGGACCCGAGGCCCTAGAGATGAGCATTTCCATTCCAGAGGACCCGAGGGCCTGGAGACGAGCATTTCCATTCCAGAGGTCCTAAGGGCCTAGAGACGAGCATTTCCATTCCAGAGGACCCGAGGGCCTGGAGACGAGCATTTCCACTCCAGAGGCCGAGGGCCTGGAGACGAGTTGATGGAGTATATGGGCCAGGACCCCAGGGCCCACATACTCGGAAGAACAGAGGGTACCATGAACACCTGGTGGGACCCTCATCGGCCAGATGACCCCCATCGGCCAGAAAGAAGTCTACTCAGAATGTGATCCAGAAGCCAGGAAGAGCCGGGTGACCTCGTCGGCCGTGTCTTCGTCAGCCATGCCCTCGTCGGCCATGCCCTCGTCGGCCATGCCCCCGTCGGCCATAGACAGCCTCCAGAACAGGATTTACACTTAATCTTTTCTATGCACTTTGTATCCAGCCCATTAGTGGCCCTATTGTAAATGGGCCTCCCAAGCCCAAGACTTGGGAGCCCAGCCCTAATTTTTCCTATAAATACTCCCTCTAGGAAGATTTGTAGGGGTTCACAAAAATCATTAATACAGAGAAATTATACCACTTCTCTCTCTAGCTCTCACTTCTCTCTAGACTTATAGTCTATCACGAGCATTTCCACTCCAGAGGCCGAGGGCCTGGGGACGAGCATTTCCACTCCAGAGGCCGAGGGCCTGTAGACGAGCATTTCCACTCCAGAGGCTGAGGGCCTGGAGACGAGCATTTCCATTCCAGAGGACCCAAGGGCCCGTAGATGAGCATTTCCATTCCAGAGGACCCGAGGGCCTGGAGACGAGCATTTCAACTCCAGAGGCTGAGGGCCTGGAGACGAGCATCCCCACCCTCGAAGACCCAGAGAGAGAGAGAGAGAGAGAGAGAGAGAGAGAGAGAATGAGCTAGGTACAACGAGCAGATGAGGATGACCATCTTTTGCAGAACGATCGGCCCCTCAGTGTCGACGTGTCTAGCTCACGGTTCGGCTCGCCCATCCCCTCCAGGATGGCGATGACCGTCTTATGCAGCACGATCGGCCCCTTAGCGCCGACGTGTCTAGTTCACGGTCGGCTCGTACATTCCTTCCAGGATGACGACCACCGTCTTATGCAGCACGATCGGCCCCTCAGCGCCATCGTGTCCAGTTCACGGTCGGCTCGTACATTCCTTCCAGGATGGTAACCACCGTCTTATGCAGCATGATCGCCCCCTCATCGCCATCGTGTCCACTTCACGGTTCGGCTCGCCCATTCCTTCCAGGATGGCGACCACCGTCTTATGCAGCACGATCGGCCCCTCAGCGCCATCGTGTCCACTTCACGGTTCGGCTCGCCCATCCCTTCCAGGATGGCGACAACCGTCTTATGCAGCATGATCGCCACTCAGCTCCATCGTGTCCAGTTCACGGTCGGCTCGTACATTCCTTCCAGGATGGCGACCACCGTCTTATGCAGCACAATTGGCCTCGTCCCCCTTTAATTAATTTCTTTTTTTGAGAGGTCTTTGAATATGATGATGTATGTTGAGCTGAGAGGCCTTTCGTGATATACGTGTGTCGGTCATGAGGGGCCGATCAAGTGTTTCCATGCAACGGCTCTCATCCGCGCGGCACAGGGATGATACCGGTCTTCAAGGTGTAAACCCGACGTTCCGTGAGGTCGGTCGTGATGTAACGATGGTCTCACGGCCCTCAGCCGCGATGGTCTCCTCTAGGCCATCGGCTCCTGGTGTGGAGATGTTCGTCTCATGGTTATTGCCCGTGACGGTCTCCTCCTGGCCCTCGGCCTCTTGGGAAAGTACGAACGTCTCGCGGCCCCTTTCTTTAGCCGGTTTGGAACGTCTTCTGAACCCATGCCGAACGTCTTTTAATTTTTTGCTCGGGCGCATTGAGCAACCTTGGCTGCATAACAAACATGGTAATGGGCCGTTCGGTCTGACAATATATATTCACATATTGCCATCTACGTGGCTTTATTCTTTTTCCAACCCTCGCGATTGCCGGCCTATGGGTTATTGTGACCCTCGGCCCGGCTCATCGTGCGGGGTTACAGCCGTCCGGGGCAGGGCCACTTAGTGGCTTGCCGAACGTCGCATAGAAAAATTACTGCTCCGTGAGTTTTGAAAACTCAGACCCACGTTGCCGCTCTGCCCTCGAAAAAATGAGGTTGAGCATCCTTGGTGCCCTCGGGCCCTATAGACCGCGTTTGGCCGCAAACACTTTGCGCTTAGTGGCGCGGTTGGTATTGGGGCACGATCGTCGATCAGGCACTTGGTGCCGTGCAGACTAATGTGTAACCCCTAAATTAAAATGTGTCATCGGGGCAATGCCCTCTGGAGACGCTCGGATCGCTAAATCAAGCCGATCGAGGGTGGGCCAACGGCCCCACCATAAGTTAAATATTTAATAAAATATTGGCTTGACTGACCATCACTAGAGTTGCGCTCCACATTATTTAATTCGGGACATTTTTTATCCCTAATAAATAACAGTGATGTAACAGGTACTAGCGGTGCTATTATCCTACCACAAGTTATCCAGATACGCTCCGATCGCTAATTAAAGCCGATCAGGAGTGGGCCGACGGGCCTACAACACCAGTCATCTAATTTAGATGACGGTGCAGTAATTATCAATAGAGTTTTGCTCGGTCGTTATTTAGTTCGGGATATTTTAATCCCTATTAAAAGAATGGCGATAACAAATAATAGCAATAATACTATCGTAAATTATTTAAAATGTAGGAACAGTGTTACTTAGCTTTGGAGTAGCTGTTCGGCCATTTGAGACATCTGAAGTTTGACTTGGTTTCTTTTTGGCAATTTTGACTTGGTCAAAATTCTCCAAATCCTTCTCTAGAATCAATGACTTCAATTATTCATCCACTCCCAAGTTGAAGTACGGTTCCAAGCCCGAAAGAGCCTTGGCCTAGGCTTGCGTTGGAATTCCCCAATTTTGACTTGGTCAAAATTATCCAAGGAAGTTGGCCTTTCCTTATTTGACCTTCCCTGTGGACGTGGTCTGCTCTTGAGCATAGCAACCATGTACAGACGTGGCCTCACTCGTGTAGACGCTCAGGGATTTGGTTTCGGACGAGCGGCGAGTGCGTGACTGAGCAACTCATTTCCCTTCCTCTTGCAACTCATCAGCCTTCGCCTCTGCAGGCTTCCACCTACGCCCAACAGGGTAGCAGACCGCTGCTATAGGTTCCAGGAGCCTCATCTGGTCTTTAAGGGGAGCAACACGTCGGACCTGTAATAATGATGGCTACGATGAGGATTCCTTAGGCAGCATCTGCGGCGGATCTAAAAGATCGGCAATGAGGTCACCAGGACTCCGGTAGCCCCGGAGAAGCTTCCTCAGGCTCAGGGGTGCACTGTTTCACAATTTGCCATCCCTGGAGCTTTTGGCGGCCATTAATGGCGGACCTTCTCCTGGGTGCAGTGAAGCTAAGGGAGAAGAGAGGCTGGCAAGGGCGCTACGGCGAGGAGGCCGGTTCTAACCGCCGGATATACTCCGACTGAGTTGAGATACGCGACACAGGTGGACGGAGGCGAACCTCGTCTGCTGGTGCGGCGAGATCTGGAAATGGGGAAAAGTGGGTTTCAACGGGCAGTGGTCTCCATCTGATGTTGCACGTTGCAACGCAGATGGTTCCAGGGATTCCTGGCGGCTCTGGCAGCTTCACTCTAGATCTGGGAACTCCCAGATCCCACCTTTCCCAGATTCTTCCTCCTCTCTGCCTTGCTCTAAAACCCAAATCTTCCAGAATCCATTTTTTTTGTTGTTTTCACTGAAAATCAGTCCATTTCGTATGAATTTTTTGTAGAACATCAAGAACACATGAATCTTTTTGAACTGATTCCCACAGACGGCCCCAGTGTTGAGTTTAATTCGCCACAGCCCGGAAGTTCAACACCCCTTCCGGGAGGGTTTCATGGCTATAGGGTGATAATAAAATATAAACAGTGAGTTTTGCGTGGAAACCCGGAAAGGGAGAAAACCACAGGACTGTTTAGGCTAATGTCCAAGCCCTCTCTTTCTCATTAAGACTCTCCTCACCATTACATTGTACAAGCTCCCATTAATGGAGTATTGAAGCTAAAAGGGAGATCCTTTATTAGGAGGGAGGTCCTCCTATTTATAGATGGAAGGGGGAAGGGGAGCTCTCCACCCTAACGGGCCTCTTGGGCCTAAACGGCCTCTTGGGCCTAGGCGAGCCGAATGGGCAGAAATGGGCCCAAAGGCCGAAAAAGGCCTGACAGTCTAAAATGGGCCTTACTGATAGGGTTCCGTACTACGTAAAGTCTTGGGCCCCTGAACAGTAATAGGCCGAGATGATATATCCCAACACAAATAATAAAATAATGACAATTAAATAGACTTAAAAACTATAGTTATCAAATCTGAAAAGAAAAAAAGAACGATATATTCATAACATTTTCGTAATGCCATAAAAATTAGATTTTTGTAATGCCATGAATAATGCCTTCGTGAAGTGCAGTAAATGTCGTGCAGTAACGCCTGCATAAAGTGCATTATTTTTAAGCAGATGAAAGTAGTGCAAAACGCACTTTAAAAAAGGGTATTTTCTCCCTTCAATACTTTAATATAACGTTAGTTTTTCCCTTTTTTTAGTCATGTAAATGTCTAAAAACAAATCTTATAATATTTCGGAAAATTCAATAAATTTTAGTCATATCCTAAAAACATTACAATTTAAATATTATTAGGCAAAGTTTATCCATGATCGAGTTCGAATTAGAATTGAATGAGTTTTGTCTAGAGTATTACTAAATTTAAATTAAAATAATAAAAGAGAATAAAAGTACAATTAAAAAGTCTTTCCAAGAACCATCATAGCCACTTTTATGAGCTGAAAATGCATTAAAAAACCATCAGTCATTTGATAAATAAATTATGTTTGGCACAACCGGTTGAAAAGATAATTTTATGAGCTTTTTAGTAAATGTTAGCTTTTAGTGACTGAAAAAATTATAAAGGAGGTAGTAATTGTTTGATAAAAAGCCGGCTATTTGATTCAGTTCTGTTTAATATACTAGTTGTTGGACGTGACCAATTATTGCTAATTAAAAGTCACAAACTTTTCTAAGATGCTACTTACTGTAGCATTTCAAAAAAGATCTTTTATTTTTGAAAAAGTTTTAAAACTTGGCATGTCAAACATACAACTAGAAGCTTTCAAAAACTTTTTAAATAATACAAAAGATAGAAGGTAGGGACTCATGCCTCACAAACATGCGCAAAATATCAATAATAAATGAATCTTGCATAGGGATAAATATTACTTGTAAGTACTCCCTCCGTCCCGCTAAGATTGTTCCATTTTACCTTTTTGGGAAGTCCCACTAAGATTGTCTCATACCAAATTTGGTAAAGATTGTGTGGCTCTAAACCATTCTTACTTTATTCTTACTTTATCGATTTAATATCAACCACACAAACCCACTTTTCTTAATAATCGTGCCATTTTCTTCCGTCTCAATCTTAGTGGGACGGAGATAGTAGTTTTTATCGTGTGTTATTGAAGTAATTAAACATTTACCGTGTAACCATTCATTTTCCTGCTAGTTTCTTACAATATGTTTAAATTATAGAGTTCTAAACAGATATTAGTTAAAGATCAAACAAAGGATCATGCATGAAGGAATTCCAAAAGATTGTGCAAAGTACAAGGGAACAAGACAACATGAAGCTAGAAATTCTGAGTTTTGTTTCTATACCTGGTCGGGTATAGGCAATACTCGATCGAGTGTTGACTCAATTTAGAAATCAAATCACATCGAGGAAAACAAATTAAAGTAACCTGTAGAGAAATTTTGAATCGGATTTCCCCTCATACCAGATCATGTATACCCACATACCCGGTCAGTTATAACTCTGATGCTGCATTTTCTAGGCTATTAGCACCCAAGGATACCATTTGAGTATCCTCTATAATCGACCGGGTATCTTATTTAGCTTCGCCATTCCTCTTATAAAAACACTTATTTCTCTTCCCATTAGATATCCATTATTCCTTATACTTAAGCTCACGACCCGATTCCTGACCTCTTTTAGGATCACGATTCATAAGCCTCTTGTACACTCACTCACACATTTGTAATACAAAGACTCAATGTGATAATATCACTTTGTATTAAACTACTGAAATGTACAAGGGAAATTTATAAGTAAATGGATAGCTCACTTCACTATTTGTATGATGGGCTGCTACCTCACTCTCACTCTCCTCTTTCATGGAGTCTCTCACTCACTCAATGCTTTGTGTCATTACTCAAGTAGGCTCTTACAAAGAAATGAGGAGTCTCATCCATATTTATACTGATCTCCTCAAAGTTTTTTATAGAACTCTTAATACACCATTACACTTCTAGAGTCATCTTAGCTTCCACTTCAAAAAGTATCTACCAATTTGTGTAATCCTCTGGAAGGATTTAGAGATCTCCACATTTATTCCAAGTGCTCTAGAGATTATTTTCTACACATTTCCACACGGTTCTAGAGGATTCCAAATTTCTATGGATCAGAAACTACACATTGTTCTAGATCAGAATATTCTGCACACGTGCACATACTTCTAGTAATTCCAACCTCTCAATAAAGAGAAAAGGATGGATTTACGGGAGTTTCATGCCTCCATTCCCAAAATACGAATGTCAGAATTAGGGTACGAATTTACGGGAAACGGAGTTGGCTAATCCGACTTTTCCTAGGGTTTTGGATGAGTTTCTAAGTTGGATGTAAAGGTAAGCCAGAGCTGTCAGAATCTCTTTTTTCGGATTCTCCTAATCCGACTTTGGGTTTTATTTTGGGTGAAAAACGGATTTAGTGAATCCGAAATTTTCAAAAGCAAAAAAACGAAATCGGATGTCAGGAGTGTAAGCCATGTTGTCAGGAGTGGTACTGTGGCAATGAAATTCGGATTTCACTAATCCGAAATATGAAGCTCCCGGATTGGCCAGAACAAGTTTACCCGGATCGTGCTTCTTCAATTCATTTTTCAACCGTAGGATTTAACAAACTCATCCCAATTGTCCATTGTTTTGCACGGAAATCCATACTCCCAATCTCAAACTTAACCTATTTAAATCACTTCAACATCATATTCAGCCTACTACCATAAAAATAAATTTAGTTACAAAAAACTATTGAGTGTTCTTGTTAATTCTATTCTCCGAGTTTTTCAAAGAAAGGTTAGAATTTAAATTATATATTTACTCTTTACCGTTAATTTTTTGTACTGTTTCAAAAATATTTCGAAAATCTTAATATTAATATGTAATTAATCTTAATTGCTATTAAGATTGTTGATATATGTCATACTAAATATATAACAATAGAAATAATTAGCCCACAACTTATAATTATTTGTAGTGTTTCCTTTACAGTAGTTAATTTATGTTGATAATGTAAGCACATTTACTGTTTTTCAATTACTCTAATTATTGGTTCACTAATATTTGTTACTAATGTATTAAATACTCCCACCGTCCCATAAAATTCTTCCCACTTTTTTTTTTGGACCGTCCCAAAAAATTCTTCCCACTTACCATTTTTGGACAATTTGTGTGGTTCACATTTATTTGACCTTTTTCTTACACAACTACAACCACACATTTCCACTTTATTCCACTTTCTTAATCTCCGTGTCAAGTTAAAGTCGGAAGAATTTTCTAGGACAGAGGGAGTACTAAATTAGTGTATATTGTAATTTGAGACTACATTGCGATTACAATTTAAATTTAGTTTAGTTAGTTGAACATTTTAATTTAGTCATCACTACTTATTTCCAAATAACATTATACTACGTAATATAATTTAGTTCATACTCCGTAACATTAATTATAATTGAGCCATAAAAGCGAACATAAATTATAATTACACTATACCGGTAAAATTTTCACAAGCTCGTCTAGAACTAGTCTTTTTCTAGTTTCTGGCAAATGTTATGTCTAGAACAGTGAGAATATTACTCAATGACAAGTCTAAAATTTGTATTGGTACATATAATATAATTGCACTATACTGGTACGATTTTCACAAGCTTTTCATTTGCCTTTTGGTGAGGTGGGCATCACCTTACAGGACGTAGAAGTGTTGTTGGGGTTGCCCATCGACGGAGAACCACTGTCCGGACCTAGGACGAACTCGAAAGCACTTTGGATCCAAATGTGCACGGACTTCGCCGGTTTCACGCCAAACAACAACGACTTAAACACATTTGTAATAAGAATGAATGCCCTACAACGTTGGCCGGTACATCAACATAGCACAAATGAGGAACTCATCACATACACGAGGGTGCTCATTTGGCAACTACTAGGTGGGTTATTGTTCCCCTCCACTACCGGGAACAAAATAAAAAATTGTACTTTTTAGAGTTGTTGCAGGGACCGCTCGGTGAAGCACGACGGTGGAGTTGGGGCTCAGCAGTATTGGGGTTCCTGTATTACAACATGTGCAAGGCCGCCAAAGCGAACAGGAGAAATATTGAGGGATGCTTGCTTCTATTGCAGATTTGGGCGTGGCAGAGATTGCCCATGGTGCGGCCGCGAAACGTTTTGCCATATGAGAATCTACAGGATATGCCCTATGGGTGCAGGTATAATTTGAAATTTTACATAATAAGTATTAGTATATTAAATATATTTGTAGGTCATGCTATAATAACTTATTTTTATGAAGGTGGGCATGTCGGCACAATTGGGAACAAAGTTCTCGGTATACTCTACGTATTTATCGAGATCAGTTGGACGGGATCCGAGAGAACGAGGTTATAATTAACAATATCATTTTAGTTTAATAGAAAATAAATATGTTTTTAAATTAACTTCAAATAATATTGATCCAGTTCGTGTGGCTCCCATACGCATTACAAGCCCTCCCCAGGTTCTGCGTCGCGGGAGTAGATTTGTATACATCTAATGTCATGCTTATATATTGTGACATTTCTGAGATGTACTACCCCGGTAGATTTTGTCGTCAATTCGGTGCAATGCAACATATTCCTCCCGCAGCAGAATCACAAGCTAGCCACCATGCAAGTGGTGCAAAAAATTCTGGATGGCCATTGACACTATGGGCGGCGAGGCACAATCGTCGTATCGCAATTGAGTTCGTTGATCATCCCACCTACACTCCTGCGTACCGTGAATGGTACGCAGATGTCGGGAAACGACGGATTTACAATCCGTTACATGGTCGACCTACAACGGGTTATGTAACTACTAACAGGGAGACAAGTACACTAGTAAGTATTTTATGTGTAATTATTCATCTTAGAAATGTTTATTATTATTTAATAACTTTACTTTTGAATTTTAGATGCAATGTATGGGCGATATCTATCGGCGCATGGCAGCTCCATTTGACGTCGAAGACATCCGCGAGCAAATTGCACGATGCCTTACAGGATTAGGTGCCGAGAATGTGCTTCATCAAGACATCATTTTCTATGGGGATGCCCATGATGATGCAATGGATGATCATCCTCCACTTCGGCAAGACCGTAGAAGAGTCGCGGCCACTAGAGGTCGGCGTTACGAACGCGGTTATGTTGCTCCACACGTCGACAATGATGATGGTGATGATGATAATCACGATGATGATAATGATGATGAGGAGGAGGAGGAAGAGGATGGCGAAGATGGTGGTGAAGAAGAAGGACAACCATCTTCACATATTCATTCACACATCCCTTCCCCATCTCATGTACCTAATCAATACTCTACATCGACTAGTGCATACATTTCGACGTTTGATGCGTCAACGTTTATTCCACATGTACAACCTACATATGAGACACGTCCCACCTTTTTAAATTCACCAATTGATTGGTTGAACAACTTATTAGGATCAGATGTACAGAGTGGGATGGGGCAAGAAGCAGGACCAAGCACACAACCGCCAATTGAACATAGGCTGAGACGGGATATACATTCTCGACGCTGTGGGACAGGGAGTCACTTCGTGGTGCCAGGTCGACACTATGAATCTGATGAATCAGAATAGTTGTATGTAATTAGTTTTATCAATTATGAATTGAATTTGTACTTTTAAATTATCAATCGAATTTGATATTATGTTATTATTATCAGGTACTTTCACTATTACGTTTCAATAATTCAATAATTCAATTGATAATTTTGAATTAACTTATCAATTGAATTTGTAATTTGTAGTAATTTGTACTAATTTGTAGTCCTAAGCTTAAACTTTACTATTATGTACGGAGTACTTATTATTCGAAATTTTACTTTTTTTTCAACATTCAATAAATATCCCTTTCAACATTCAATTAATTTGTACTTTTCAAATTTTTTTCATCATTCGAACCACCCTATCACTTCGGTAACCAATAATTCTACAATTTTGATCGCAATAACACCTAAACTCACTCCCAATTATCAATAATTTTGATCTAAAAAAATTATTTCGGGTACAAAAGTGTACAGATTCCACTCATTTTAAATTAAATCAATCAACTTTTAATTTTTCTGCCAGATTCCATGTCACTTCGGGAATCAATAATTCTACACAACATTCAATTTTTTTTCACTCACTTATTGTTCGAAATAATTTCAACCACTTCTCCCAACCACTTGCACCCACCTAAACCCACTCCCAACTATCAATAATTTTGATCTAAAAAAAATATTCCGGTTACAAAAGTGTATCGATTCCACTCACTTTAAATTAAATCAATCAATTTTTTATTTTTCTGACAGATTCCCTGTCACTTCGGGAATCAATAATTCTACACAAAATTCAATTTTTTTCAACCACTTATTATTCAAAATAATTTCAGCCACTTCTCCCAACCACTTGCACCCACCTAAACCCACTCCCAACTATCAATAATTTTGATCTAAAAAAAATATTCCGAGTACAAAAGTGTACAGATTCCACTCACTTTAAATTAAATCAATCAACTTTTAATTTTTGTGACAGATTCCTTGTCACTTCGGGAATCAATAATTCTACACAACATTCAATTTTTTTTCAATCACTTATTGTTCTAAATAATTTCAACCACTTCTCCCAACCACTTGCACCCACCTAAACCCACTCCCAACTATCAATAATTTTGATCTAAAAAAAATATTTCGGGTACAAAAGTGTACAGATTCCACTCACTTTAAATTAAATCAATCAACATTTAATTTTTCTGACAGATTCCCTGTCACTTCGGGAATCAATAATTCTACACAACATTCAATTTTTTTTCAATCACTTATTGTTCGAAATAATTTCAACCACTTCTCCCAACTACTTGCACCCACCTAAACCCACTCCCAACTATCAATAATTTTGATCTAAAAAAAAATTCGGGTACAAAAGTGTATAGATTCCACTCACTTTAATTTAAATCAATCAATTTTGTATTTTTCTGACAGATTCCCTGTCACTTCGGGAATCAATAATTCTACACAAAATTCAATTTTTTTCAACCACTTATTATTCGAAATAATTTCAACCACTTCTCCCAACCACTTCCACACACCTAAACTCACTCCCAACAACCAATAATTTTGATCTAAAAAATATATCTCGGGTACAAAAGTGTACAGATTCCACTCACTTTAAATTAAATCAATTAACTTTTAATTTTTCTGACAGATTCCCTGTCACTTCGGGAATCAATTATTCCTACACAACATTCAATTTTTTTTCAATCACTTATTGTTCGAAATAATTTCAACCACTTCTCCCAATCACTTGCACCCACCTAAACCCACTCCCAACAACCAATAATTTTTTCAAACACTTCCTCTCAATCACTTACCCAAATACTCATAACTACTATTATTAAAGAAATTACACACATCTTTCCTAGGAAGTACTAATTTTTTTTTTACTATAAAAGGCTCATCACTATCCTCAGTCACCATATTCTTGCTATCTATTTATCACCTTAGAGTTCCTAGCTATCTATCATCAACTCCCTAGATTTCCTACGATAGATATTACTTACCATATACAAAAAAATGGCAACTGAGCATAACACTCCAGTTTGTGTCCACTGGAATGGTTCTATTATTATGAAAGATGATGAAGTAGAGTATTCCATTCCTCCGAGCGCAGCGCTATTAATCAGCAATGACGATGGCTTTAACGCTATAAACGAGCGGATTGTCGAAGAGTGTGCGCAGAGAGGTTTTGGAGAAATTGTATCCATTCACGGAAAATTACCAAAGTACAAAAATCGTGTGTATGTGGCATCAAGACTGTGGCCCATCCATGATGATGATACTTGGAAGCACTTTTCCCGACTTGCTGAAAGAGAGTATGGAGAATTACATATTTTCCTGGATGCATGAAGAACCTCTATAGTCCAACCACAAATTTCAACATATGGATGAGGTGACACCCACAATTGTGAAACTTTTCACAATATCCACTCCAACGATGACGGACCATCAACGAGATACGACGGACGCTACAACCCGCATACTGTTGAACATGAAGATGGCCCTTCAACAGCATATGAAGAGGAAGATGATCCAGATTATGAACAATTTTCTGGAAATGACGATGCAACAACAAATTCTGACGATAGTGATGACTCTCTTGACACAACATGGGCCGATATTGAGCTGGAACAACCATATGTTGAACCAGCGAATCGTGATAATGAAACTATTGCGGTCGGCAAAATATACGATTCATACGACTTACTGAAAGAAGCCGTAGCAATAGAAAATATTCGGCAATCTCGAATTTTTAAGACAGAAGACAAACGTGTGAGATCGTGGAAGGCAGTTTGCATCTATGATGACATGTGTATGTGGCACATTCAGGCGGGAAACCTTCTCAACACCAATTTGTGGAAGGTGAAAAAATATCAACCACTACACAACTGCAGAGTGGATTATAAAAGATCCCGTAATGACAGGCTTATGACGAGCAAGATCATAACGAGTGTAATTGCTACAAAAGTGCATGTTGATCCGGACTACAGCATTAAACTCGTGATGCAAGACATATACGACAAATTCAGAATCAATGTCAAGTACAAAAAGGCGTGATATGGACGTTTGATTGCCCTTGAACGAAGATTCGGGAACTGGGAGGCGGCCTACAATGATTTACCCAATTTGTTGCTTGCGATAAGAGAATCAAATCCGGGGTCAGTGGTAGATTTCCAACCAAAACCAACCAGTCATGATGGTACGTATGAATTTCATCGTGCGTTTTGGGCTTTTAAAGCTTCCATTGATGGGTTTGAACACTGTCTGCCCGTAGTATCTGTTGACGGTACTCACTTGTACGGAAAGTTCAAGGGCCATCTCCTGGTTGCAGTCGCCATGAATGCTAACCGTGAGATTTTCCCTCCCGCGTACGCAGTTGTGGAAAGTGAAAACACAAATAGTTGGTCCTGGTTTTTGGAACACATTATGACTTATGTTGTCAGACCAAATCGGCATGTGTGCATAATATCAGATTGACACCCTGGCATCCTAAGTGCCTATCAATCAGTACCTCAATTGAAAACCTCCCAAGTTTCGAAGCGGTTCTGCCTCCGACACATTAGAAGCAATTTCATGACAAAATTCAGGAGCACTGAACTGAAAAAGCTCTGTTGGCAGGCCGGGAGTACACCCATGGTGAGTGAATTTTACCAAACAATGGCTCAAATTCGTGCTACGAATGAGAATGCGTTCACGTATTTGAACGTTATTCCACGTGAAAATTGGGCACTGTGCTTCGACGATGGACGACGTTACGGCATCCTCACAACAAATCTTTCTGAGAGCTTCAATAACGTTCTAAAGGGATGTCGAACACTTCCAATCACCGCGCTGGTTAAGGCAACTTATAACAAAGTTGTCCAACTATTTGCCGATCGACGTAGGGCCGGTCAGATGTGGCGGCAAGCTGGGTTCCTATATCCGCAAAATATATGGAAAGATATTCTTGAATGTTCGCAGAAAAGACATTAGTGCACTATTGTCCTGCATAACCGAACAACAGGAATATACTCTGTTTCCATCCGTGATTATCCACCGGTAACGGTAAATCTCTCACGTTGCGAATGTGATTGCGGTTTTTGGAAGCAAAATGGATTTCCATGTGTGCACGCCTATGCAACATGGCATTTCTTAGAAATAACTGTAGATCATCTCATCCCGGGCGTGTATAAATTAGGTGCGTACATCCGTACGTATGCTACAGATATTATGCCTATGCATGACGTAAGTGCGATGCCTGATACCAGATATGTAGTGATACCGCCTCAAAGTGCTCGACGCAGTCAAACCGGTAGGCCTCAAAGGACACGATTTACAAATGAAATGGATATGCGTCCAAGTAGGAAAGCACAAGAGTAAAAATGTATATGTATTTTGTAACTCATTTTCAATGAATAAAAAATTGTATTTCTTTGTCATGTTGTTGTTCAAGAAGAAATGAGTAATGAAATATTTATATTATTTATTTTTGCAGGAACATTGAATAAATTCGTAATACAATATAATTAAATATGTATATTCACTATTACAATCTCTTACATAACAATTGATTATTTCTTATTTAATAAAATAATACACATCTTTCCAACTATAAATATCACTAAATTATTTATTTTTGTACATATTATGCTTCATATGCTCTATTATTTATCCCACTCACAAATTTTTATTGAAATATTTGTGTTTTCCTCTTTGAAAAAAATGTAACTAACCAATCTAAAAAATCTAAGAAATCTATTAAAAAAATTAAAAAATTAAATAATTCGTTTTTTAACATTCCCTACACCTCCCGCAGCATCTTCCAGCAGTTTGCAAAAAAATTAAAACCATATTTCGGATTCATCTAATCCGTTTTTTAACTTCCCACCTAAACCCTGCATATTTCGGATTCATGGAACACGTTTCCCGTTTTTTTAGAAACCCTAAAAAAAGTCCCGCATTTCGGCAACCCATGCGCGACACTCCCGTAAAAAAAGAAATCACCCCTCAATAAAACTCCAAAATATTCTCAAACATCTAGAGAGTTCTAGACATCTCTGCAAAATTCTAGAATTCTTATGAACAACTGATTCATCTAGACAAAATATGGGACTTTGAGATCGAGTATCATATAGGAATTTGTCAACTCATAAAATTGACTAAATATGGTAGCATCACGTCATAGTTTACAACTGCAGCGCACAACATTTCAAAAGAAACCATGCCCACGATGATCGATCCAAAGGGTTATTATTGGATGTTCGTTTTATTCGGATCTAGAGCTAGAAGACTTATAGCTAGCGGGTTACATGCATATATATTAGGTTAGCGTGAGATGCATGTGCCGGAGATGTAGCCGTCGCACTGGTAGTTAGGGCAGCAGCCGTGTTGTATGCCGCAGGTCCCGCCTGCTCCGACACAGGTGCAGTAACCGCTGGTCCACGCCGTGCAATACCCTTCGCAGCACGTTTTGCTCCAGTCGCAGTCCTCGCCCTCCCACTGGCACCAATCGCCGCGCACCCCTCCTTCACCTGTCACCATCAGTATGCCCTTCAGAGGATGGCCGGTGTCACGAATGGCACCACTTTCCCTGCCCAACATCGCAACCACCACCAAAAACACTACACCCACCAATTTCATCTCCATCTTCGAGAGCTATGCGTTCACGCACACATACCATTGAACATTCATACCAAGTGTATATATACACAACACCAACTGTTCCTGTTAGGGAACAAATTACTCGTATATATTATTGATGGAGTATATGGGTCTAGGCCCCAGGACTCACATACTGAGAACAGAAAACACAGCCACTACACGGTGCCCTCGTCGGCCAGAAGACCCTCGTCGGTCGAAGAGGGGTCAACCCAGAATATGATCTTGAAGCCAAGGAACCAGGGTGTCCTCGTCGGCCGTGCCCTCGTCGGCCGTGCCCTCGTTGGCCAAGACCCTCGTCGGCCACGGGAGACTCATTTGTATAGCCCACCAGTGGCTTTGTATTCGGCCCAGTAGCGGTCCGGTTGTAAATGGGCCTCCCAAGCCCAAGGCTTGGGAGCCCAGCCCGTATTTTTCCTATAAATACTTCCTCTGGAGGTAGTTATGGGGGTAACAAAATCATTCTATTGAAGCATATATTGCACTTCTCTCTCTAGCTCTCACTTCTCTCTAGATATACTCTATCATTTGGTGCTCTCGTTGAATTGAGAGCTAGAACAATCAAGTTAGCACCCTTCGTCGCTACCAAGCACAGCTAACCACTGATCATGGGAAGAACTAAGTCAAACCGCAACCTCGTCAGCAAGGCCATCCCTGAGGACCAGGAGACCAGGGAGCACGAGGAGGATGCTACGGCCGACCAGGTCGGCGGAAGGGACGTCTTCCAGGAGGCCATCAACCTCACAACGGACCTCCGCAACCAACTCAATGACGGAGCCCCTGATGCCCGCATCGGCTTGGACAAGAAATGAGCTAAGAAGACAGACCACGCCCCGGCCCAGCCTATTGCCGCGGCCTCTCTGTCTGTGGATCCACAGGTCCAGGCCGCACTGTCGGTCATCATCGCCAGCTTGGCCCAGAACCCCACCGTCCTCAGTGCACTCTTGCCAAGGACCGGGGGGAACGTCACTCCACCTCCTCAGCCCCAACCGTTGGCCGCCCAGATAGGCAACGATGGGGGGGTGATGGCCCAGGACACGGCGTCGCCCCACTCCCACCCTGCTTCCCCTCTTCGGCCTGGGTAGACCCAGCGCGTGGAAGAGCCTTTGCCTTCAATAGGCTAGGTGACACGCGCCGTCGTCCAGTTTTTGGAGAGGATGGCAGGGCAGATTGGTGAGCGTCGGCCTGGCTCGCCAAGGGAAAGCTTGGGGTCTGTGTCCCGGACAGCGGACCAGCCCCGCCTGGACAAGGGCAAGGGAAAATTGCACGAAGACGACGTGCGCCACCAGATCAATGCGGCCCACGACGAGCGCATGAGGAACCAGCAGGGCGCCGCTGCGGCCGCCAGGGACCCCCGGGACGAGGTCATCGCCCAGTTGGAAAGGAGGCTGGCCCAGATGGAGGCCAGGCAATCGGCAAACATCCCCACGGCCGGCACCTCCAACGATCCTGGCCTCAACGCTCTCATGAACAAGGTCAGCGCCCTGGAGAGGGAGTTAGCCGAAGGACGAGGTGTCCCCGTCATCCAGGTCAGGACCCGGACCCCTTTCACCAACAGGGTGCTCTCGGCCCCCATCCCGGAGAAGTACAGGGGGAACGCCATCAAATCCTACGATGGCCGATCAGACCCCCAGGAGCACTTCAGCCGCTATCAGAACAACATGCTGATGGTGAACGCGTCGGATGAATACCTCTGCCGTTGGTTCCTCTCTACTCTTGAGGGGCCAGCGTATGAGTGGTTCAACGCGCTCCCCGAAGGAAGTATTGACTCATGGCAAGACCTTGCCCAACGCTTCCTCACCCACTTTGCCGGGAGGAAGCGCGCGAAGAAGTATTTCACCCATCTCCTCTCCGTCAAGCAGCAGCATGATGAGTCCCTCCGGTCGTTCATTGATCGATGGACGAGGGAGACCAAGGAAGTCGAGGGGGGCGATGAGTGCACCCTCCTCGTCCTGTACCAGGGAGCCCTCCGCAGCTCCCCGTACGCCAGGAGCCTCATCACCGATCCTCCAAGGTCGTACGCCAAGGCGCTCCAGCGCGGGAGTTTGTACGTTGACACCGACGAGCTCCACAACCACAAGAAGGAGGGAGGCCATCCCTCCAAGAAGACAAATCCTTCGCCGGCCCCGGGACCATCCCCGGCCGGCCAGGGTGCCCAGGGCCGTCACGGCTCTAGTGGACAAAGTAAGAAAGACCGCCACTGGCGGCCGAGGTTGGAACGGCCGGGGGTCGCCCTCACTCACCCGGTCGGCACCATCCTCGACTATGCCGAGAAGCATGGCCTCATTGAGCAGGCTCCTCGGCCGGCCGAGGAGGTCCTTGCCATCCAGCAGGGCGGCACATACTGCCGGTTTCACAAGAACTCCTCGCAAAACACCGACGACTGCATCACGCTGAAGAAAGCCATCGAGCGCCTTATTCGTCAGGGGGAACTCTCCCAATTTGTTAAAGGTGACCCACGCAAAAATACGTGGGTAAACACCGGCAAACCTGGGGGCGAACCCTCTACGAAGAAGCGGGAGATCGGCAGGCTCAGCGACGACGAGGACTTCGAAGAGCCCCCGCCAAAGAAGAACCGTATTCACCTCATCGTAGGTGGGAATACTGGGGGGGGACTCCGTCACCCAGAGGAAGAAATGGTCCCAATCCCTCTACATTGGGGAGGTGTCCCACGTTCCCCCCCAGCCGAAGAAACAGCGAACGGAGGCGATCACCTTCACCGACAAGGATCTGCCTCCGGGTACGGAATCACATAGGGACGCCCTCGTCATCCGATGTGAGATCGGTGACTCCATCATCCACCGCACTTACATCGATACGGGGAGCTCCGTCAACGTAATGTACCTGGACACCTTCAGGCAGCTGAAGCTGGACAAAGCTCTGCTGAAGCCGATCAAGACACCGTTATCCGGCTTCACCGGGGACTCTATTGACGCCGAGGGCACGATAGTCCTCCCCGTGGAGGTCGGTGACGGCCCCCACCGCGCCAAAATTGACATGGAGTTCATGGTGGTCAACCTCCAGTGCGCCCACAACTTGATTTTGGGGCGGCCAGCACTGGAGGACTTGGAGGCCATCATCTCCATGAAGCACTTGTGTCTGAAATTCCCCACCAATGGCGGCATCGGCTACGCCAGAGGAAACCAAAGGATAGCCAGAGCATGCTACCTCAAGCTAACGAGGCCGGACGAAAGGGAAGGACAGAGGATAGACACCATCACGGCAGCCGTTGCCAAGGACGAGGAGAGGCCGCATGCTGAACCGGCCGAGGAGGTCGAGGAAGTCCCTCTGGATACCTCCCGGCCGGAGCGGGTTCTCAAAATCGGGAAGCAACTCCCGCAGGACCAGCGGGACGCCATCCTCCACGTCCTACGTTATCTTCGCGTGGGGCCCGGACTGTAACACCCCTAAATTTCCCGCCCAAAACATTGATATATTTTAAAAGAAATACTTTATTCATTCATTAAAGAGTTGAAGAAATACAGCGGAAGTCAAAAAGGGAAATGAGTGTTACCGCCACATTCGGTCATCTCTTAACCGAATGCACAGGCAACTCAAAATAAAACAATAATGACTAATAAATAAATGTTTAATTAGAACTAAGTTCGACTAAGGCATCTTCTAATTCGCACTCAAGCTCGAGCAATCCGTCAATCCACATAGGTATCCAACTCATCACCTGATAAAATTTAAGGGAGAAGAGAGAGACAAGAAAATAACAAAAATTAGCTTTAGAGCTAAGTAAGTACTACCCAACCCCGTAAAATAATCAGGTTTGGCTAAAAATAGATTTTTATATAATAATATATAAAAATACTCACACCATCAAAATTCTTTTCACTTTGATTTTTTTCAAACTACTTCTTTACAAAAATGCTCAACTTCTCTTTAAAACTTCATAATAACTCTTCTCTTTGATTTCCTCAAAAAAAAAAATCACTTCTTCTCTAACTTCCTAGTAATTTAGAAGGGCGGTGCTTAACCTTTCGGTAGAGCCCGGTGGACCGTGGTTACGGACGGCCACCCCGAACAAGTGCTGGTACCACAACTGCTCTGTTGGAAACGAAACGACTACCTTAAGTTTTATCAGGTGATGAGTTGGATACCTATGTGGATTGACGGATTGTTCGAGCTTGAGTGCGAATTAGAAGATGCCTTAGTCGAACTTAGTTCTAATTAAACATTTATTTATTAGTCATTATTGTTTTATTTTGAGTTGCATGTGCATTCGGTTAAGAGATGACCGAATGTGGCGGTAACACTCATTTCCCTTTTTGACTTCCGCTGTATTTCTTCAACTCTTTAATGAATGAATAAAGTATTTCTTTTAAAATATATCAATGTTTTGGGCGGGAAATTTAGGGGTGTTACAAATGGTATCAGAGCAACCCTGCGACAGTGTGTTGACCCGTTAGATATTGGGCAGGCACTTAGCGGGGCAAGATTCTGGGGTTTGATTGAGAGTGTTAAGGGCGCAACGAGGACGTTGCGATCCTAAGTGGGGGTGATTGTAATACCCGAGATTAATTTAAGAGGATTAATAGTACTACTCATACCAACAGAGGTGCATCTCCTTTTAAGGGAGCTCATCACCCAAGAACTCCAAAGTTAAGCGTGCTTGCACCAGAGTAGTCTTGGGATGGGTGACCCCCTGGGAAGTTTCTCAGGGCGCGCATGAGTGAGGACAAAGTGCGCGGTAAAGGCTCGTGGTGGTTTGTGAGGACAGTACTAGAGGTCAGAAGTAACTACCTCGGGTCCGGTGGGGTCGGGGTGTTACACGGACGACATGCCAGGCATTAGCCGCCAGGTGATCACTCACCGGCTGACCGTCGATCCAGCCTCCGCGCCTGTCAAGCAGAAGCGACGCTACTTATCCGCCGACAGGCGGGACTTCGTCAAAGGGGAGGTCGCCATGCTCCTCTCAATCAACCACATCAAAGAGGTGAAGTACCCGACGTGGCTAGCCAACGTCGTCCTCGCCCAAAAACCGCCGACATTCAGGATGTGTGTTGATTACACTGACCTGAACAAGGCGTGCCCCATGGACCCGTTCCCTCTCCCCAACATTGATCAGGTGGTGGACGAGACGGCAGGGTGCGAGTTGATGTCGTTCCTTGATGCTTTCAGAGGGTACCACCAAATCTCCATGCATGAAGATGACGCTGAGAAGACGGCATTTATGACCCCGGAGGGAATCTTTTGCTACCTCGTCATGGCTTTCGGACTCAAAAACTCAGGCACCACCTACACCAGGATGGTGGCCAAAATCTTCAGAGCAGTCCTCGGCCGGACGATGGAGGCATACGTCGACGACATGATTGTCAAGAGCAGGCAGGCCACCACACATGCCGACGACCTCCGGGAAAACTTTGAAATCATGAAGGAGTTCAGGCTCCGCTTTAACCCAAAGAAGTGCGCCTTCGGCATCCAGGGCGGCAAGTTCCTCGGCTACATGGTCAGCCGGAGAGGCATCAAGATAAACCCGGAGAAGACACAGGCTATCATCAACATGGGGCCGCCCCGCAACGTCAAGGAGGTATCACGGCTGACGGGGCGTCTGGCGGCCCTGAACCGTTTCCTCTCCAAGTCAGCCGATAGGGCACTCCCTTTCTTCCAGATCATGCGTAAAGCCAACAGCTTCAAATGGACGACGGAGTGCCATGAAGCGTTCGAAGAGCTGAAGAGGTACCTATCGTCCCCACCCGTGCTCTCCAAACCCAAAGCCGGCGAAACCCTCTTCTTGTACTTAGGGGTGAGCACGTCGGCCATCAGCTCCGTGCTCATCCGTGAGGAAGAAGGGGTGCAGAAGGCCATTTTCTACATCAGCAAGACACTTAGGGAGGCCGAGCTCAGGTACTCCCCCGTTGAGAAGACGGTGCTGGCCATTGTCCATACGGTGAAAAAGCTGGGGCACTACTTCCAGGCCCATGCCGTCCATGTGCTGACCCAGCAGCCCCTGGGCGCACTCATGAGGAGCCCCACTAGCTCCTCAAGGATGGTGAAATGGGCAATCTTCCTCAGCCAATTTCAGATTGAGATCAAGCCAAGGCCATCCATCAAAGGGCAAGCTTTGGCCGACTCCGTCACCGAATGCACGGCAAGGGAGACAGCTGCTACCTCCCCCGGTCCAGAGCCCGATGACACATGGATCCTCTTCACCGACGACTCGTCGGCCGCGAAATCATGCGGCGGCGGCGTCGTCCTCATATCCCCTGAAGGCTTCAGAGCTTACTATGCCATCCGCTTCAACTTCAGGGTATCCAACAATGAAGCCGAGTATGAGGCCCTCCTCAGCGGCCTCAAACTCGTCGCCGGCCTCAGAGCCCGACACATCAAAATCAGGTGCGACTCCAAGCTGGTAGTGGGCCAGGTTGAGGGTACGTACGAAGCAAAGGAAGGCCGGATGAAGCAATACAAGCAAGCGGCAGAGGAGTTGCTGAAGGCGTTCGAAACCCACGAGATCACACAGATCCCAAGGGCCGAGAACGTCTAGGCCGACATCCTCTCCAAACTCAGCTCGGACACCCCGGAGCACATCTCCCAGCTAGCCAAGATAGAGGAGCTGAGCATGTCCAGCATCCATGCCAGCCCCATCTTGTGCGTCCAACAGCGACCAGAGGACTTGATCTCCGACATCATCACCTTCATCACGACGGGGGAGCTACCCCAGGACGAGGAGAGGGCCAAACTCGCCAAACTCAGGGCCCCAAGCTACACCATTGAAGATGGCAGACTCTACAAACGGTCCTATAATGGCACTCTCCTCCGATGTCTGCACCAGGACGAGGCCGACGTGGCCATGGAAGAAGTTCACTGTGGTGTTTGCTCCTCGCACCAGGGCCCCTTCAGCATGTCCCGACGTCTCGTCGTCCAGGGCTTCTTCTGGCCGACCATGGCACGGGATTGTGCGGACCTTGCCAGGAAATGCACCACATGCCAGGTACTCCAGAAGGCCCCTGGTCGGCCAGCCGTCAACTACGCCCCCGTCAGCACCGCTATTCCATTCTCGAGGTGGGGGATTGACCTGGTCGGCCCTCTGCCCAGAGCTGCTGGCAACAACCGCTACATCATCGTCGCAGTCGACTACTTCACTAAGTGGGTCGAAGCGGAACCCTTGGCCAGCATCACGGGGGCCAGGTGTCAGAAATTCTTTCACAGGAACATTCTCACCCGCTTTGGTGTCCCCCAAGAGATCATATCCGACAACGGCACCCAGTTTGAAGCGGCGCCCTTCCAAGAGCTCCTTCGAGAATGGGGGATAAAGCACCGTTTCTCCTCCGTTGCCTACCCTTAAGGCAACGGGCAGGTTGAGAACGCCAATAGAACCATAATGGAAGGGCTGAAGAAGAACCTACAGGACGCAGGAGGGAGTTGGGTCGACGAGCTCCCCAACATCCTGTGGTGCTATCGCACTACGCCGAGGAGGGCAACGGGTGAAACACCTTTTGCCCTGTGTTATGGCTTTGAAGCTAAGGCACCCACAGAGGTCACCATTCCCAGCCGACGGGTGGAGCAGTATGAACCAGAGGTTAATGAGGAGAACATGAAGATCGACCTCCACCTGGTCGAAGAAAGACGCGAGCAAGCATTCATCCAAGCGGAGAACTACCGGCGTCAAGTAAAATCATACTATGACGCCAAGGTACGTTCCCGAGAATTCCAAGTGGGGGACTATGTCCTCCGCCGAAGGGAAGCAAGCCAGCCGACGGAAGGAGGCAAGCTAGCCTTGAAGTATGAAGGTCCCTACATCGTCAGTGCCGTGGTGAAACCCGGCACCTAAAAGCTTAAACGCCCAAACGAGACCAATGTACCACGAACGTGGAATGTACACCATTTGGTGAAGTTTTATCAATAATCCGAAGGAGGTGGAGCCAACGAAGCCCTCACCCTTTGACGGGTTATTGATTGAACGCCACCCTCGGCCTTGAGCCACTTTTGAATAAAAATCATGTTTCCTTTGATTTATTGGAGTTCGACTTGAACGTGAATGAAGTACCCTCATCGGCCACCTTAGAGCGAAAGGCTCAGGCATGGCCGATGTGGCGCTTCGCATCTGCATCTCTTGAAGCGAAAAGCTCAAGCATGCCCATTGTATTTTGTATCAGCGAAAGGTTTAGACCAGCTGAGAGAGCACGTCGTATCGGCCCCTTAGAGCGAAAATGCTCAGGCAGGACCGACGACGTCCCCAGGACGATGGGCCCGCAAACGGCCCGCGTCTTGAAACGGGAAGTTCACCGCGTCGTCCACGCGCCTGATCACAGGACGACAGGCCTGAAATCATGGCCGAGGTGACAAAATCCCAAAACTCAGGGATGGACAACGACAGCCGTTGGAAACCAACCAAAAGGCTAGCCCGCGTCATAAATAGGCGACGGGACCCCCCTTGAGATCACGGACGTTATAAACGAAGTCCGAACCGGCCGAAGGGCCATCGACCCCTTTGGCCGAAGCCTGAAAGAAGGACACTCCCTGAAACGGGGAACGAAAAAAAAAGAGGGAAGCCGACGGCCGTGCGCACTTGCCGGCCTCGAGCAGTAAACATTAATCCCCACAAAACAGCCACATCTGGCTAAGTACATATCAGTTGAATACAAAGGTAAACATTACCAACAGGCAACGTGGACGAAGCGGCCACACACTACAAGGAAATTGTCAAGGACGGAGCATACGCCCATAAAACCCTAACCAAAACGGTTGGGTGAAACGAGAGTGGTAACCTTCATCGGCCATAACCCCTTGAAGCACCAACACTTAGCATGAAAAAAGGAATCACAACTTCACACTTAAAACACAAGCCTAAAGTTGACCACCGGAAAGGAAGCCCACGACGAAGCAGGCAGTATTACACCCGCGGGAGAGTAAAACATTCAAGTAACAACCCCTACTGGCCACAACACTCTGGATGGCCGTTACAAGCACTAAAACCCAGGCGGTTGGCCAAGCGGAAAATCCTTGGGAAAATTTGTCCAAGTGTTTACCAAACACTTAGAGAAAATTCCTGAGGAAAAGGTTTCCTAAGTGAATTCCAACACTTAGAGAATTTCTTGAGGAAAGCAAAAGGGACACCATGGCACCCTCATCGGCCACAAAGCCGTATCTTGGCCGAAAACGGTACCACACAGAAGGAACTACACTTAGATAAATCTCTGAAGTATTGGGTATCAAAGGGACAGCCTCTAGACGGAGCGGGCACCTGAACACTTGCAGACCGGTAGCTACCTATGTCTTGCATTTATACTTAGAAAAATTTCTATGTTCAAAGAACTAAGTTCAAAGAACCCAAGGCAAGAAACAAAGACATGTAAGGCCGAAGGGGACAACAAACCCGTGCACCCTTATCGGCCACAACACAAGGATCCAGGACGACCTCCTGATCAGATAAGGAACAGGGGGACACAGCGTCCACGGAGAACACCGGGCCGACAAGAACACCACGCGTGGCATATTGGTTCAACACTTAGGAAATTTTCCAAATCATCTGTCAACAGTGAAAGGGGGCTTAGCACCAAGACGATGAGAACACCCACCCACTTGAAGCTCGGATACTTAGAAAAATTTCCTAAGTCCCAATTCCAAAACACTTAGACAAATTTGAAGAGAAAACAAACAGCAGGGGAACCAAACAGACAATAAGACGACAAAGACAGTAAGGAAAGTGGAGATGTTTTCATTTAGCACAAGTCAAGTACATGGTGGGCACTTCGGCCGTTACAGTCAAGATTATAAAACAAAAGGCCAATTACAAATTGAAAAAGGTTATGGACGATCATGGCTCTGCGGCGGCCTCATCGGCGGCATGGCCTGCAACGTCCTCCTCGGCGACAAGCTCGGCACCAACCTCGACAGCGGATGTGGCGGTGTAGTCTAGGTAGTCGTCCTCCTCGTACTCTGGTTCGCCCAGGCCGGAACTCTCTATCAGAGCTTGCCTATCACACAGAGGAAGGTTGATTTGCTCCTCCGGATCTTTCATCAGCCGAGGAAGCCGCAGATTCCGCCTGACCCAATGTAACACCCCGGCCTCGCAGGACCCGAGGTAGCTACTCTAGACCAATAGTACTGTCCTCAAAAACCGCCACTAGTCTTTTCCGCGCACTTTGTCCTCACTCGTGCGCGCCCTGAGAAACTTCCCAGGGGGTCACCCATCCCAAGACTACTCCTGTGCAAGCACGCTTAACTTTGGAGTTCTTGGGTGATGAGCTCCCTTAAAAGGAGATGCATCTTGTTGGTATGAGTAGTACTATTAATCCATTTAAATTAAATCTCAAGTGTTACAATCACCCCCACTTAGGAACGCAACGTCCTCGTTGCGCCCATAAACCAATCTCAATCATATCCCAGAATCTTTTCCCCTGTTAAGTGTCCGCCCGGTATCCAACGGATCAGCACACTGTCGCAGGGTTGCTCTGATACCATTTGTAACACCCCGGCCTCGCAGGACCCGAGGTAGCTACTCTAGACCAATAGTACTGTCCTCACAAACCGCCACTAGTCTTTTCCGCGCACTTTGTCCTCACTCGTGCGCGCCCTGAGAAACTTCCCAGGGGGTCACCCATCCCAAGACTACTCCTGTGCAAGCACGCTTAACTTTGGAGTTCTTGGGTGATGAGCTCCCTTAAAAGGAGATGCATCTTGTTGGTATGAGTAGTACTATTAATCCATTTAAATTAAATCTCAAGTGTTACACCCAACCCCGGGTATAGTTCAGGGTCCTGAGGGCGCGACTCAGCCGGCGGTATTCCTGAGAAATTAATCCGATGCTGGCCCATATTGTAGTATACTGATGAGTTGCAATTGCGACACAATTTGGGCATACTTTTGGCACAATTTTGTCCACAAGTGATGTTACTTTGTTACTAATTAGTGGGAAACCCTTTAGTTTTTATATATTTGTGGATTCTCTGCGGGTTTGCGGTTTTATATGATTTTGCAGGTATTTTGACTCAGTTTGAGCGAGTTTTGAGCAAGACAAAAAAAGGGCCGAAATCCTTGGCATTTTATGAATCTAAAATGAATTCAAGATGGTTGTAGCTGCGTTCTAGACGTCAAGGGGAGTGCACTAGTGAAAACGGCACTGAATTCAGAGTCCCGAGTGAAAAATTATGGCCAAAACGCCGAAGTTGCACTACCGAAGCGAAAATAAAACCCACCAGCGAGGCAACCAATTACCTAGAAGAAAATATAAAGGGAAAGCACTTTTGGGCCAAAAAGAAGTGATCTGCATCTACCAAAAGAAATCCAGAAAAAAAACAAAAAGGAGCCCAGCTCAGCAAGAAAAAAAATAGGAGTGCGCTGCCAGAAGAAAAGGGAACGAAAAAACAGCCCTAGAAAAAGGGGGATTCAATTTTTTTCTGCACTTCGTCACTCAGCAGCATCAGGGATTAGCCCCAGCAGCAGTTTTTCTTTCTTCCCACAAACCAACGGCCGCACTGCAGGATAGATTCATTCCAAAAAGAAAAAAAAATACAGCCGCACCAAGAAGAGGGGATTAGGGCTGGGAGGAAAGAAGAGGGCTGCCTTCAATTCTCCACGCCCAGCAACGGCGTTTAACCGCATCTCTGCTGCCACACCTCACAGAAATAGGGCCCAATCACAGGATCAGTCCATGCTCACCACATCAATCTCTACGGTTTTGTTTTAGTCAAACTTTAAACATAGATTTCTCTTAGTTTGTTAATCTTTCTATATTCTGTTTGGAGCCTTGAGAATTATTTGTCAATTGCATTTGTTTATTCCAAGATTCATTACAACTTATTCAATTTCCATTTGCAAGATTAAATTCTCAATTGCTTCCTTAAATTAGGGATCCGCTTTGTGCTGTTTTAGTTCTTTCTTGCGCTTCCGTTTGCAACCAGTTTACTGATTGATTAATTATGTTTAATTTGATTAGTTTAATGATTAATTTGGGTTGCCTCTATTTTGTTGATTAGATTAGTTGGTTTAATGTCTATCTGGGCTATCTTTTATTTTGTTTATTTAGGTTAGTTTTATTGCCTTAATTAGATTACTAGTTTACTCGTTTTTTTTTGCTGATATCCGTTCGTTTAATTTTTTTTTTTTTGTTAGTTAATTTAATCTTATTTTCATTAAATTTCTTTTCCAAACGAGATAGCTTGCCAATGTCTACTGGAACTTGTGTCTAGCACTCTCTGAACTTACTTGACCTTTGCTACTCATTGCGAAGAACGATACTCGAGGTTGGCTCATGCCGTACTTCGTTTTACTACCCCGATCAAATGGCGCCGTTGCCGGGGAGTAGCGCGTCATAGTGAGTTTTTGGAGTTTGTTAGCGTGAGTGGTAGGTAGATAGGCGGGACTATCTCACCCCATATTACTTCTTTCTTTTTCGTGTTTTGATTGTCAGATTCAGGTGGTGTATGCACACACGTTCTCGGGGAACTGAAGGCTTGTACCCATTAAACCCAAATCCTGAGAGTATTCTGAGAAAAAGAAGAGCAGCAACCATGGCCCAACCACCCGAAAGGAGGACTTTATATGACCAGATTACTCCTCAGTTTGAATAGGCAGATGGAATCACAATGCCTGGAATTGAAGCGGCTAACTATCAGCTATCTCCTGGGCTAATCAATCTGGCCCAGAGCAATCAGTTCGGAGGCCTAAGACACGAAGATGCAAAGAGCCACATGCTTTGGTTCAACCGACTTTGCAGGACTTCACGAATAAATGGAGTCACTGAAGCTGCCAATAAACTTATGTTGTTCCCATTCACTTTGAGGGACAAGGCGCAACATTGGCTTGACAGTCACACTTTTGCCACTTGGGATGAATTGTACCAGGCATTCATGAAACAGTACTGCCCAGCATCTTCCGGAATCAAAGCAAAGGCAGCTCTCCGAAATTTCAAGCAAGGGAGAAACGAGACATTGTGTGAGGCCTGGGAGAGATACAAGGAGCTTCGATCCAATTGTCCATCCAATATCATGGAAAGCATGGACACAATCTTCCACTTCTATAATGGATTGTCCATAGAGAGCAAGAAGGAGCTGGACTACTCGTCTAAAGCAGGCTCAATATTAATGTTGACAGCACAAGAAGGTGAAGAACTGGTAGAGACCATTACCTCAAATGAGAGGTACTGGTATGATGAGCGAAGTGAAAGAGCTCCACAGAAGGCGGGATTATATGAGGTTGATTCTAGCACAGCTGCTGCCGCAAAACTGGATGCTCTTGTTCTAAGGTTTGAGAAACTTTATGAAGCCCAGACGCAGAACCAATTCCCAACAAGTGGCCAGGGGATGAACCAGAGGAGTGTCCGACAAATGCCAAACCAGAATCCAGTGAGAGACATGGTGCTTTCGTGTGATCATTGTTTTGGAGCTCACCTGACCAATTCATGTCCTCAATCCTTTGTAGAGCCTGTTTCACCCCAGGAAGTGAATCTTATGGAGTATGCTAAGAAAGGAGAGGGTCCACTAGCACCTCAATACCAAGGAAACCGGGGTAACTTTGCTGGCTATAACAACCAGAGGAATAATTTTCAGAGTGGAGGAAATCAGTGGCGAGATGCTAACCGCCAAGGAGTCTACCAGCGAGGCCAAGGAAGTGGAAATAATATACCTTATGTACCTCCACATCTCAGACAACATGAAATTTCAGCCCCACCACAACAAGATTTGGTATTGGCCGAGTTGACAAGATTAAGAGAGGAGAAAGCATTGATGGAGCAACGAATGAAAAACTTGGAGGCTCAAAATGAACAAATACTTAAGGCCCTCACTGGAAGACAACCAGGCAACCTTCCTAGCACTACGGAACCCAATCCAAGAGAGCACGTGAATGCTATATCATTGCGCAGCGGGAAGGAAATTCTCGGACCTCCTGAAGCACCCAAGGAGAGCATGGGCCAGAATACTTCAAGCGGTCCCGGAAGAAGAGCAGACAATTCTGGGGGCTTTTCAGAACAACCAGTGGACCCATCCAAGGGTCCAGAAACCGCTCGTGGACATCCTAACGTTGAACCAGAACCCCAAACCAAGCAGGCAACCCAAAAGGATGGGAAGGCAGTCATTGGGGCGAAAACACCCCAAGGTGAGTCCAAGAAGACCGATGCCCCAGCTCTGCCCTTTCCTAACCGAGTGAAGCAAGGTGAGGACCGCAAGAGAGAATATAAGTTCATGGAGATGATGCGCAAACTGCATGTTGAGATGCCACTCACAGAAGTACTTGCGGAGATGCCTAAATATGCAAAGTTCTTGAAGGAGCTACTCACGAACAAAAGGAGACTGGAAGAATGCTCCGTGGTTGACCTAAATGCGGAGTGCTCAGCTGTGGTGTCAAAAAGAATGCCAGAGAAACTAAAGGATCCAGGTTCTTTCACCATACCTTGTTCTATTCATGATTATGTTTTTAAAAATGCACTAGCTGATCTAGGAGCCAGTATCAATTTGATGCCGGCTTCTCTTATTGATAAGTTGGGATTGGGCGGAATGAAACCCACTAGGATGTGCCTTCAATTGGCTGATCGTTCTGTTAAGTACCCAAGTGGTATTATTGAGGACGTCCTAGTTAGGGTAGGTGATTTTATTTTTCCTGTGGACTTTGTTGTTATGGATATAGAGGAGGATCGTGGCACTCCTCTTATTTTAGGGCAGCCATTCTTGGCCACTGCTCGTGCTATTATTGATGTGTCCGATGGGTCATTGACCTTGAGGATTGGAGAGGACACTTGTACTTTCCGAATCTCAGAAGTCATGAACCATCCTGAGGCACAAACTGAGAGTTGTAATTTTCTTGACATGTATGATTGCATTGAGGATTATCTGTTTGGGGGGGAAGGCGAGAGTGTTACTTCTGATAATATTGCATGTGGTGAGGTTCTAAGTGTGGAGATGCCTGATGACGAATTATTATCTCATGAACTTAAATGCTCTGTTGATGATTTGCTAGGAGACACCTCTAAAGAGGTGATAGGTTATACTGTTGTTGATACACCCCCATCTGAGCAGTTCTCTGAGCTCAAAAGGCTCCCAGAACACCTACAGTATGCTTCATTGGATGATGAGGGCAAGCGCCCCATTATCATAGCCTCTGATTTAGAGAAAGGGGAGAAAGATAAGGTTGTGTTTTTGCTTAGGCAACGTGAAGGAGCCATTGCCCGCACTATAGGGGATATTAAGGGGATTGACCCTACCTTTTGCACACATAAGATTAGTATTGAGGAGGGGTTCAGCCCGACAGTCCAGCCATTGCGCCGGTTGAACCCTAACTTGATGGAGGTTGTGAGAACTGAGATTTTGAGGCTTTTAGATGCAAATATTATTTACCCAATTTCTAATAGTAGTTGGGTGAGTCCTATTCATATGGTTCCTAAGAAAGGAGGAGTGACTGCTGTTGAGAATGAAAAAGGGGAGTTAGTACCTACTCGCATTGTGTGTGGGTGGCGGATGGTGATCGATTACCGAAAGCTTAATGATGCCACCAGGAAGGACCACTTCCCTTTGCCATTCATCGGCCAGCTAGTTGAGAGTTTAGCAGGGCATGGGTACTATTGCTTCTTAGATGGGATGAGTGGGTACTTCCAGATTCACGTAGACCCTAGAGATCAGGAAAAAACAACTTTTACTTGTCCCTTTGGCACTTTTGCTTTCCGTAGGATGCCCTTTGGTTTGTGTAATGCTCCTGCTACATTTATGCGTTGTATGCTAGCCATTTTTGACAGGTTTATTGGAGATTTCATGGAAGTATTTATGGATGATTTTTCTGTGTTCGGAGATACTTTTGATTCTTGCTTAACTAACCTTGACAGGGTGCTTGCTAGATGTGAAGAGACCCACTTGGCCCTAAGTTGGGAGAAATGCCACTTTATGGTCAGGGAGGGCATTGTTTTAGGGCATAAGGTTTCTGAAAAGGGAATTGAGGTTGACAAAGCAAAGGTGGAGGCTATAGAGAAACTTCCGTATCCAACCACGGTAAAAGCCATCCGTAGCTTTCTTGGGCACGCTGGTTTTTACCGCCGGTTCATACAGGATTTCTCTAAGATCGCCCGACCTTTGACTAATCTTTTAGGGAAGGATGTACCTTTTAATTTTTCACCTGATTGTGTTGTTGCCTTTGATACTTTGAAAAGGAAATTGACTGAGGCTCCCATTCTTGCTACACCCGATTGGTCTTTACCTTTCGAGGTTATGTGTGATGCTAGCGATCAAGTGGTTGGGGCTATCCTGGGTCAAACCAAGGATAAGCACTTTCGCCCTATCTACTACGCCAGTAAGACATTAGCGGGGCCTCAGCTCAATTATACCACCACTGAAAAGGAATTTTTGGCTATTGTATTTGCTTTGGAGAAATTTAGGCCATACATCATTCTTTCTAAAGTAATTGTCTTCACCGATCATGCGGCTTTGAGATATTTACTTCAGAAGAATGATGCAAGGCCTAGGCTTATCCGTTGGATTCTTTTGTTGCAGGAATTTGATGTGGAGATTAAGGACCGAAAGGGGTCCACTAATCAAGCAGCAGATCATCTGTCGAGACTGGAGACCGAAGTGGTGGAGACATTCAAAAAGTTTGAGATTGAAGAGACCTTCCCTGATGAAAGACTTCTAATGGTACGACATATTCCTGAGATACCTTGGTATGCAGACCTTGCCAACTTCCTTGTGGGAAAGGTTGAGCCCACTGGAATGTCTCGCCACATAGTTAAGAGACTGAAATCTGAGGCAAGGCATTACTTCTGGGATGATCCATACCTGTTCAAAATTTGTGCTGATCAAGTGGTGAGGAGATGTGTTTCTGAACAAGAAGGAAAGGAGATTCTGGAACATTGTCATTCTGGACCCACGGGAGGTCACTTCTCAGGAGAGAGGACAGCTAGAAAGGTGTTGGATTGTGGATTCTATTGGCCCACTATTTTCAAGGATGCCCATGCTTATGCTACTGCCTGTGATCAATGCCAACGAACTGGGAACATATCTCGGAAAGATGAGATGCCGCAACACTACATTTTGCCATGTGAGGTGTTCGATGTATGGGGGATAGACTTTATGGGCCCTTTCCCTAGTTCAAGAGGAAACAAATTCATACTAGTGGCTGTTGATTATGTGTCTAAGTGGGTGGAAGCCCAAGCTAGTCCTACGAATGATACGAGGGTGGTAGTTAGGTTCTTGAAAAAGCTTTTTGCACGATTTGGTGTCCCTCGAGTTCTGATTAGTGACAGAGGCAGCCATTTCAGGAGTGATCCATTGACCCGTACACTTCAGAGATATGGTGTTCAGCATAGGAGCGGGGTAGCTTACCATCCTCAATCTCAAGGCCAAGTTGAAAATTCAAATAGAGAAATCAAAGCAGTATTGGAAAAGACAGTTGGCCGATCAAGAAAGGACTGGTCTGACAAACTTGATGATGCTTTATGGGCCATTCGGACAGCCTACAAAACCCCAGTTGGAACTACACCTTTCAGATTGGTTTATGGAAAATCATGTCATCTTCCTGTGGAGGTGGAACATAAGGCATTATGGGCACTGAAGCATGTAGTTCTTGACATGGAAGGAGCAGGCAAGGAGAGGTTTTACCAGTTGAATGATCTTGACGAGTGGCGTGCTCTGGCTTTCCACAACAACCATTTGTATAAGGAGCGAGTGAAGCAGTATCATGATAGACACATCAAGCAGTCCCGTGAGTTTAGTGTTGGAGACCAAGTGCTACTATACAACTCTAGATTGAAGTTGTTCCCTGGGAAACTGCGTTCCAGATGGTCAGGGCCATTTACTGTGACTGAGATCTATCCGTATGGCACCCTTGAGTTACATGATCCTGAGAGGGGAAATTTTAAGGTTAATGGTCATCAAGTGAAGTTGTACCATGGTGAGAAAGTGAGCACTGAAAAGGAGGTTCTTTACCTCAAGGAGATTGGAAACTAAGCATGATCTTTAGTCTGGCTGAAGACGTTAAACTTAGCGCTTCTTGGGAGGCAACCCAAGTTGATTTCATTCTTTTCCTTTTTTTTCTTTTTCTTTTCTGTTTTTTTTTCTTTCGTTTTTAGGTGATTGATGGTGACTGGAGAGAGACTTCCCTTCTGAGAGGGAAATGCATGCTTTTTGAGGAAATGGCGGCCATATCTTGAGTACATTCAGGGAGGTTTTTTTAGATGTAATTTTTGCACCCCTTCTTTTCTTCTATTCTTGGTTCCTTTGGGTAGCTGTTGGCTGTTTCTTGCTCTGTTCTGTTTGGTCACATGGCTTGTGTATAGAACCTTGCCTACTTGATTCTTGTTGTTTCGCCGTTGCCACTTTTCCTACAGAACCACCCTTGAGCTGTGTCTGTTCTCTCTGCTTCTTCCACCTAAGATCAGTTCTGTCATCTTCATCGAGGACGATGAAGAGCTTAAGTGTGGGGAGGAGAGTACATCTCGTTCAAGTGTGGGAAAGTTGGGTAGGTGCATTCATGTTGAGATTTCTGGCTTGTGTCTGTTCTGTTCATGTTCTGTTTATTAGCCCTAATTTTTTTTTCAAAAATCTTTGTTTGGTTTTCTTAGTTTGACCCTGTAAAGTTGATCCCATTCATTTGTGAGTGTTGCTTGAGGTTGTGTTAATCTTGTACAAGCTTAATATGCTTTGGTTTTTCTAATTGGCATGAGTATGATTGAGGCCTGTGTGCACCATTTTCTTTCTCATCTTCTGATCCATAGGTACACACAGTTGACCTGTGACCATTCTGCAGGTTTAGGGATGTTCTTGTTTGAGGTTTGTGCATGGACCATAGGCTCTTGTTTGATTAGGAGATGACTGTGTCGGTAGCCTTGTGGTTTTGATCTCGGTTTGGTGTCTCCCTTGCAAATACTCCTTACCAAAAAAAAAAAAAAAAAAAAAACCGGCTAACAGTCCACTAGTCAAGATTTACCCAATGGATGATCTATGGGTGTACAAACCGCTCACAAGCCCTTCTCTCTACCTGTTTCTTCTCATCTTCTGTAAGTCCTTATGATCATGCTAATTGTTTGACTATAGCTGCTTGTATGATTTTAACCTGGTTTTCTAGCATACTACAATTGTTTGGGTGGGGATTGGATTGAGAGAATCTGACAAGAAAAAAAAGGGTGGGACAATATCCAGTATGTGCATAGTGCTTTCTTGAGTCTGAGTCTTGTCATTGTTGCACTTATTCTTTCTTCGCTTACTCTTGGTTTGGTTGTGCTTGAGGACAAGCACAGTTCAAGTGTGGGGAGGTTTGATGAGTTGCAATTGCGACACAATTTGGGCATACTTTTGGCACAATTTTGTCCACAAGTGATGTTACTTTGTTACTAATTAGTGGGAAACCCTTTAGTTTTTATATATTTGTGGATTCTCTGCGGGTTTGCGGTTTTATATGATTTTGCAGGTATTTTGACTCAGTTTGAGCGAGTTTTGAGCAAGACAAAAAAAGGGCCGAAATCCTTGGCATTTTATGAATCTAAAATGAAGTCAAGATGGTTGTAGCTGCGTTCTAGACGTCAAGGGGAGTGCACTAGTGAAAACGGCACTGAATTCAGAGTCCCGAGTGAAAAATTATGGCCAAAACGCCGAAGTTGCACTACCGAAGCGAAAATAAAACCCACCAGCGAGGCAACCAATTACCTAGAAGAAAATATAAAGGGAAAGCACTTTTGGGCCAAAAAGAAGTGATCTGCATCTACCAAAAGAAATCCAGAAAAACAACAAAAAGGAGCCCAGCTTAGCAAGAAAAAAAAAAGGAGTGCGCTGCCAGAAGAAAAGGGAACGAAAAAACAGCCCTAGAAAAAGGGGGATTCAATTTTTTTCTGCACTTCGTCACTCAGCAGCATCAGGGATTAGCCCCAGCAACAGTTTTTCTTTCTTCCCACAAACCAACGGCCGCACTGCAGGATAGATTCAATCCAAAAAGAAAAAAAAAACAGCCGCACCAAGAAGAGGGGATTAGGGCTGGGAGGAAAGAAGAGGGCTGCCTTCAATTCTCCACGCCCAGCAGCGGCGTCCAACCGCATCTCTGCTGCCACACCTCACAGAAATAGGGCCCAATCACAGGATCAGTCCATGCTCACCACATCAATCTCTACGGTTTTGTTTTAGTCAAACTTTAAACATAGATTTCTCTTAGTTTGTTAATCTTTCTATATTCTGTTTGGAGCCTTGAGAATTATTTGTCAATTGCACTTGTTTATTCCAAGATTCATTACAACTTATTCAATTTCCATTTGCAAGATTAAATTCTCAATTGCTTCCTTAAATTAGGGATCCGCTTTGTGCTGTTTTAGTTCTTTCTTGCGCTTCCGTTTGCAACCAGTTTACTGATTGATTAATTATGTTTAATTTGATTAGTTTAATGATTAATTTGGGTTGCCTCTATTTTGTTGATTAGATTAGTTGGTTTAATGTCTATATGGGCTATCTTTTATTTTGTTTATTTAGGTTAGTTTTATTGCCTTAATTAGATTACTAGTTTACTCGTTTTTTTTGCTGATATCCGTTCGTTTAATTTTTTTTTTTGTTAGTTAATTTAATCTTATTTTCATTAAATTTCTTTTCCAAACGAGATAGCTTGCCAATGTCTACTGGAACTTGTGTCTAGCACTCTCTGAACTTACTTGACCTTTGCTACTCCTTGCGAAGAACGATACTCGAGGTTGGCTCATGTCGTACTTCGTTTTACTACCCCGATCATATACGGACATCTCCCGTTCAAAGTATTCTTGGCCGGCAGGGGAGTTCTGCCCCCAATCCTCAAGCTTGGCCGCAACGACCTCATAGCACCAAGGGAGGCGCTCATCGGCCTTCCAGCCCTCGGCTAGGAACTTTGCGACAGCATCATCAGCAGCCTTCACCGCCGCAGCCTCAGCTTCGGCCTTGGCCCTCTCGGCTTCCTCCGCCCGCAGACGATCAGCCTCACGGGCACTCTTCTCAGCGGCTAGATTGGCCAGTGCCTCTTCCTTGGCCGCGTCGGCCTCATCAGCTTTCCTCTGCAAGGCCGCAAAGTCCGCCCGCAGCCTCCCCTGACAGCTCATGGCCTCATCGGCCGATGCTGCCTTCTCTTCAAATTCCTTCAAACGGGCTATCTCCCATTGCTGCCTCTTATGGCTCTCCATGAGCATAAAGGCACCCTGCATTGAAAAGATTATCAGTAAAGAATGCAAAAATATCAAAGGGAAGAAACGAAAAGCAAAGGCCAAGGAAGAAAGGAATTACCTGGACGATGAGGTCCATACCACAGTCGTATATCTTGACATCTCCCAACTTGTCAAGATATACCCGGTCCTTGGCCGGGATGGCCTGAGAAAGGACGTTGTGGCCGTCAACGCCATCGTTGAACCCCCCCCCCCCCCCCCCTCGTCTTTGGGGTATTCAACTTCCAACTTGTAGGTGGACGAAACCACCTCTTTACCGGACCGCTTCGGCCGGGAGTCCTCAGCAAGGGGAAGGGGTTGACATCCCCCTCCGGTAAGACCAGAGCCAAGGTCCACGAGGGCAGCAGCAGCGCTTGACCCCCCTTCGTCCACAATCGGGACGGTTAGCACGCCGGCCTCATCGGCAGTGGCAGAGGACGAAGCCTTCTTCGACTTCTTGGCAGGCTGCATGCCGGCCTCAGTCAGCTTCCTCTGCGACTCCTCCGCCGACCGTTTCTTCTTCGGCTGAGGAGGGGGCCTCTTCGTAGCATCACTACTGGCAACGGCCTTCGCTGCAGCTTCCTTGGCGGCCAGCTCCGCCTTGGCCTTCGCAACGGCCTTGTTCATCACAGACCGGCGATCCATCACAAAATCTGTACAAAAGGCAAACAAGTCAGCAAATGAAAAATGACAAAGTAAAAAGAGGACGCCGAAGGGGGTATTACCATCGGCTTCGGCAGGAATGCCCATATCGGGGCCGTCGGCCTCCTCGAAGGTCGTGGTCATCTTCGGCCATATTTCGATGTCGTCCTCTTTATCACCATACACGAAGTACCTGAAGAAGCCGATAGCGGTCATCTTGTACTCCGTGATGTAGTGCTTCACACTCCTTGCCCCCCCCCCCCCCCCTCCAAGAAGGCCGCCACCTGAGCATCGAGAATGGAACTTTTAGGAGGGTCATGAAGGGTAAACCTCCCATCATGGCCGACGGAGGGGAACTCTATGCCATCTTTGCCCAGGGACACGAAGACAAATTTACTCTTCCAACCATGTATGGACGAAGGCAAATCCGTGAACGTCCTCTTATTCGGCAGCTGCTGCAAAGTGGCGTAGCAGGCACAATTCTTGTGGCTTCCTCGGCCGATCTGGTAGAGGTTCATGAAGAGGGCCGTTGTCGGCCTGTAGCCCAACTCCGCACAACGGAGAAGGAAGCCCACCATCAGCGAGTAACTGTTAGGGGTCAGCAAGGCCGGTGGCAGCCCCACCATGTCCAGGTACTCTTGAATGAAGGGATGGAGGGGAAATCTCAGCCCCTTAGCAAAACTCATCGGATATACCCCGAAGTACCCCGGCGGCGGGTTGAGCACGTGGTCTGTCGGCCTCGGCGCCCTGACCCTCCCGAATGGCCCCACGTACATCTGTGCGACCAGGTAATCAGCGGCACTGCTCTCCGGCTTGATCAGGAAAATGTTGGTAAGGTCCAGGTAAGAGAAGCCTGGCCCATTCTTCGGCCGCCTGTTCCTCTTCGGCCGTGGCAGGCCCTTGACGGCAGATACCGGTTTTTTTTACTGTATTGACTGAAATTACTGTAGATGATCATTAAATATTTTTTTAATAAAGCAACATAATCAGTCAATTCAACCACTTCAGTCCGAACTTTGTAAATTTCAGCAGAATCAGCCTATACAACTGATTGATATATTACCAAACGAGCTCTTAGTCTTTTGTCCCTAATTAAATTAAACGCTTTCCTTTTTTGGATGTCCCTAAATAAGTCTCATTTCTTTATTTGGTAAATAAATTTATAGCAAATTACTCTACTACACTTAAATAATAGTGACAACATAGTACAAAAGAGTGTCAATTATATAAATAATCCATGACCATGAAGTAACAATAACTTTTTTATATAAAGTTTAGGGTATTTAAATTACATATATGAAAGTTTGGGGTGTTTATCTCACACATTCACCTTTATTTTTTTAATTGATCGAGGTCGCAAGTCTGCAATAGATCAATAGTGATCATGGCGGCGGCGAGCAACAACCGGCAGCGAGCAACAACGAGTGGCAGCGAGCTTTAGTTCAAATCTGGTGGTCAAATTGAGGCTCATTAATTATTCTTCCCTTCACTTCCATCTCCTTCTTCTTCCTCAACTCCTCCTCTCTAGTTCTTTTGTGTCTCGCTTTCTCCCTCTTTTGTTTCATCTGAGATCCTCGAAATTCTATATGCTCAGCTCCGTCAGTCCATATGCATTCAACGATGACAACTTCTTCCTCATTTTCTTTGATTTTTAAGAAATGTCAAATTTTGTTTAATTTTAAAAATGTCAGCAACATGACACTATTACTCTTCAAAAATCTCACAATTTCATTCGAAAATGTCATTAAAATGACATTCTCAACTCGTGTTGGCATTCTGATATAAATGTTGATATCAACGAAGGTGACTTCCAAATCTGCAGTGGTGGAGGCTGAACGCCTGAACCTGTAGCACATCGGTTGGATCTGCACGGGTGGCAGGCGGCGTGTGACCAACGGCGGAACTAGGGGGCGAGCTGGTGTCGGCGCTCCCCCTTCACCGGAGTACTTGATGTATATATATGTGTTGCTTAGGGCGGCGCCCCTGCAGCTTACCCCGTTTTTTAATCACGGGCGTAGCAGTAGGGTTGCTCTGATGAACAAAACCAATGAACGGTTGTCATTTTCGTTTGAAATTCGCCTAGCTAAACAACGACGTTTCTGTATGTATAAGTGGAAAAACATTAAAATGAAATGACACCAAGATGGAATAAACGACATCCTAAACACAAACGACACGGAGTACATATGAGTAATTGAATTAGTAATTGAATAATTCAAAATATCAATAATGACTAGTCGCCTCTGTGATGAGTGCTTGTAAGGTTAACCTTTAATTTGAAGATAAGTTTTACTTTTCTTCTTTTATTTATATAATAATTAAATAATTAAATAATTGTCTTAGTGGTCTATTGCAATCAAGGTTGTTGAAATTGTATTTTTGAATCGAATCGATAGATGTTTTTGAAAATCGAATCGTAAAATTGAATCGCAAATCGTAAGATTTTATCAAACATATCTTAATAATTATAAAATAAATAAATATTAATATTAAGCTGCAAGTTAATGGTGTTATATCATTTTATTACATAAAACTATACCTACAAGGTCCAAAACATGATTTATAAACTATTTTAATAATGTAAATGTAGTGAACAATAACATTAAACATATGTAAAAAATAAAAATAATTAAATAACACAAGAATCCATTACTTTTTTAAATATACTATTGATATTATCATTATTGTAATTATGTATCAATTTGTAGTAGTTAATTTTAATAAATTTGAACCATTTTCACTAAAAAAAACCTTATTACGATTTTGCTATGATTTTAAATGATTCTACATGATTTTTTATGATTTTGTACGATTTTATGATTTTACAATTTTACCTGCGATTTGAATCGATATACTAATGTAGAATCGTAAAATCGTACGATTTTAAGATTTAAATCTAGATTTGAACAACCTTGATTGCAATATTGTTGTTAGCTCTGTCCAAAATTAAAATTTATTTATGCTTTATAATTGATGAATTAAGATTAATGCAACTGTGCTATAAATTTAATAATGCAGTTTTATACATCTATTTGTTAGTGAGGCTATAAAGAAACCATTCACACGCTGAAGCAATTTTGCAAGAATTTTAGCTAGTGCAAATTTGTAGGACATATTACTGCGTTTTTTACTAAATATTTTGGTATTTAGATGTAAATACTAATTTATCACTTTCAATTTAGCCAATATCTAATATACGGGGTATTTAATTTATTATCAAGTTTAATAGTTATGGTTTCATATAATTTTCAGCACCCCTCAAATAATTTATTCTTGTAATTTCATGTTGTATGTTTGGATTTTTAATTAGTTTTGTTGTTTGTTACTTTGGAAATTACACACTTTTGGTGTGATACTTTAGTTTGTTGAATATTTGCAATTTGTTTAGATTAGGATTATTATGAGGTTATGGCATGTCAAAATCACCCAAAGGATCAAGAAATGGATCCCCAAAGACCAAATAATGTGCAAACGGACAAGATCAATTGAGGATTTGAGAAATATTTCATTACCCGATCAGGTATAGGCAATACCCGACCGTGTACTTGCTTGATTCGAAGGTCAAAATCAAATCCGGAGAAATATTGGAACGTGGCTAAATATTTTGTAAAATCGGTTCATACCCGACCGGGTACACCGACACACCCAGTCAGATATGCTTGTATTTTACACCTTCCTGGAAACTGTTGAAGGTACCCAATCGAGTACCCTATATACCCGGTCGGGTACATGACTCTGCCACCTCCAAACACCTATAAATACACATCTTTTTTCACATTAAAAACACCAATTCTAGCTCATATACTTCTAAGCTCAATTTAGACAAGTATTCCCTTTATATTTTCTAGTATGTTTAGTCTCCAAATAAGGAGCTAAATCCTTCCATCTTTGTTTTGCCACGTTGAGGCAGGACACTGAAATACCTTCGACTTGATATATTATGAATCTTGTAATTCATTATGAGTGTAACGTTATGACTTCTGGTAATTAATTAACACTATCTAAAATTGAAATGAGTAAAATTTGATATGTAATATTGATTATACTCCCATTTTTTGAAATAGCGACCGATTTACTCATTATTTACGTGAAATTTATACGAAGTAATATACAAAGTACTACAGAAAATGATTCCCAATTTTCTATATAAAGGTAATAAAGTAGTATATCAAATCTATACTCTATTCATCTCTTTTAAACTATCATTTAATTAAGTTACATATGAAACATTTAACTCATATATTTTCTAAGCTAAAAATGATTCACCCTTTTCATTGTGTAAATAATTAGGTTTTGAACCGATATTTGTAAAAACCTGATCGGGAAGCGACCTGGCCGAATGACCGGGTCACGGGTCAACCCGGTCAAAGCCGGAAATCCAGGTCAAATAGAAAATAAATTTTTTATTCTATCATATACAATTTTTAACAAAATATAAAATGTATTTTAACTTAGATGGACAATAAAAATGAATATGATACGTATTAAAAAATAAAATATTACGGAGTATATAAATACTTTCACTATTAGTAGCATGTACCGATGATGTTATATTTTTATTACGATTATTAATAACAAAGTAGGAGCTAGCTTATCATGTACTGACCTATACAAAATATATACGGAGTAGTACGTGATAAAGTAAAGAGAAAATGGTCAAATAACGTCTTCTACTATTATGAAATAGTCACATAAGTCATAAGATCATGTACTCAATAAAATGTCATATAAGTATCTCTACTTGTATAAAACAATCAAATGAGTCCTAACGGCTTATTTAACACCTCATAATCCCGATTTTAGCTTACATGTCGATTTTTTGACTTGTATTTCAACCAATCTTAGTTAAATATTCGACATATGCCGTATGATGTATTCTAAAAAGATATTCAGAAGTACGTTGAAACCGGGATTAAAAGGTGTTAAATAGGTCATTATGACTCATTTGATTGCTTTTTAAAAGTAGAAGGGGCGGAACTACACTAGAGCTTGGGGGTGCTTGTGCCCCTGCGGCTCTGCAGATTTCTTTTTATTATATATAGAGAGAAATTTTCAGGTCCAGCACGTTTCTGTCCGAACATTGTCCGAACACCGCTGTTTGGGGCGGTTCCCGGTGGAATTTTTTGATGAAATGTTTTGAGCATGTTCCTCATCAAGTCTAGTTTATCCATACTAAATTTAAGCTTAAAATTCAATCGGGGAGGCAGTAAAATAATTTTTTGAAGTTAACTGTTTTTTTCTATGTATAATTTGGCGCAGTTAACTTCAACAAATTGTTTGACTGCCTTCGCGATCGAATTTTAAGCTGAAATTTGGTATGGATAAACTAGACTTGATGAGGAACATTATCAAAATATTTCATGAAAAAAATCCACATGGAACCTCCCCAAACGGCAGTGTTCGGACAATGTTCGGACCGAGGGATGCTGGACAGAAGAATGACTCTATACATATATATATTATATAGGGTGGTCTACAATCAACTTTTGAATGTAAAAATAATTTAGAACCACAATCAAATTTGATATTGATCAATGTTAATGAGGCAGACTGAAAAGAAAATGTAAGAAAATCTTAACAAAACAAAGGGAGTAATATATTTATGAGCTCGACTACTAACGTTGAAGCTTGGAGGGTTGATTACATTGAGAGAGTTTCTTTGGAATTCGCCAGAATTAGGCCGGAATAAGTGAATAACGCCGGTGACCACTAGGTCTAGCGACTGACCGAGAGCATTATTGTTTTGAGGTGACTGGCGTAGCGGCTTTGCTATTGTGTATTTTGGGCTATAGCCATGTACTGAGCTTGTTATTTTTTGTTGTTGTGGATAGTCAGGCTCAAGTTTGACAAAGAATTCATATGAATCGATTTTGTACACAGATTTCTAAAGGTAGTAAAGAGTCGAGCCTTCTGAGGTAATGTGCCCCTCCAAGATCACGAAGTTGGTTCCGCCACTGCTGTACTTATATGACACTTTATTGAGTACATGGTCTTATGTGATTATTTCATAATAGTAGAAGGCCTTATTTGACCCTTTTCTCTAAAGTAAATAGAGTTATAGCACGACTTTTACAAAATTGTCCAAGCAGTTCCCTGGATTGAGGTTTTGATTTTTGTTCTAGACACCGGGTTCGAAGTTTTGGACCCGCTTGGCTTAAGGTTTTGTGTTTAATTGTGAGTTTTACATAATTTCCGAGATTGTGCCTAGAGCCGTCAAAATGGGCCGAAACCCGCGGGCTGATCCGTTTAAACCCATTTATTGGTGGGTTAGGGTTGAAAATTTCTGACCCATTTAGTTCGCGGGTTTCGCGGGTCAACCCACGCGGGTTGTGGGTTTAAGTGGGTTGGCCCACCGGGTTGCGGGTTGGCCCGCGGGCCAATATACAAAAATATAGTTTTAAATTTGATTATCTTAAATATTATCCTTTTACTACCAATATTATTATAATTACAAATAAAAAATTACAACCATGGCAAAACAATATTTATTTCAATAATAAATATTCAAATAAAATGTTGAAACATATATTTTATGTGAAGTTCGATACAATATTTAACAATTAGTAGTCATTATTTACAAATAATTAATCAAAAGGTTTATGTAGATCTTTATTTTTATACAATGAGTATTTTAATTTGTCGCATACCCTCTTATAGTTTTCAAATTCTCGTATAACTAGTACTCCGTATTTAATATTTTTTAATTAAACCTAACAAGTATTGAATTTTTAGTATTTTGATTTTTTATATTTCCTTCGTTACTACTTACTAATATAAATTTATACTTCCGGGTAAATATTTTTAATTTTTTTGTTATATATATTTTTTACATATTGGCCCGCGGGCCAACCCGTTTAACCCACGGGTTAGATGGGTTGGGTTAGGGTTGTAGAAATTCTGGCCGGTCATTAAACGGGTTGGCCCGACCCTTCGGGTCGGGTTGGGCCGGGTTGACCCGTTTGACAGCTCTAATTGTGCCATCCCAGGTTAATTATGGGCAGGGTCAGGCAGGGTCAGGCAGGGTTAGATGGTAATTCCGGTTTCGGACTTATTAGCAGGTTGATGGTCTATCAGACCGGATTGGTCTCCGGTCTGGGTCTACCCGCCCGGGTCTATCATAGTCGTTTTTCTTGCTCCAAGACTGATGATTCTATTCACAATCTCTATTTTACCAACCACATCCACAAACTTCGTATGCGAAGTCGCAAACTGCAACCATGGTCGTGCTATCAAACTGCCCCAAGAGTGTGAGCATAGCAAAAATTTGAAGCCAAAAAAGAAGATCAAGTAAAATTCCAGAACTAAGCTACTAGAAGCTATTGCAAATGCAATTCCAAGTCTTGGTTGCCACCTAAAAAGAATGAAAAATCAATTCAATGATACAAACTTATAGGGTTTATCACATCGTGCATTGATGTTTCCAAACTCCATATTCAGGAAACCCGCATATATGTGTGAAATCCCTGTTGTTTAGTAATGGTGAGTGGTTTTGTGGACACATGAGAGTCATTGGCAGCCATTACCACACTTTGAATTGTTAAGGTTCTGTCATCGCACGTGGGGCGGATCCAAGAATGTGAGATGTCCTGAGCTGAATAGGAATTACACTAGACTTAAATATTAACCGATGGGCTATATGTGAAAAATGAAAAAATTACACTTGCAAAATTGAAATTTTTCTAAGTTGTCTTATGCTTCAGCCCACTGTAGCTTGTACATAGATCCTCTCCTGCGCACGCTTAAAGAATACATAACTAGGGCACAAGAGGAATTATGAAAAAAATGTGGTTGGTTAGTAAATAAGAGGTTGTGAATAGAATCATCCCATATTAATTTAGAACAAACCCAATTAGCACAAAACGTTATGTTATTTATTCAGAGTACATTATTATTATTATTATTATAACTACTATTGTTATTACTATTATGACTCGTCATTTTTATTTTTAGTGGTAGATGTTATTTATATTACTGTATTAGGAATATTAAAATTCCTGTTGTCACACTCACCATTTTTTGTTCGTTATGGGGATTTTTATGGGTCGTTCAGGTCTGGTTTTGACTTATTAATTATAGATATTTTTGGTGTTCTCAGTTAATTACTTAAAAATATTAAAACTTGTTAATAAATCCTAATAACTTTTTCTAAGAGGTTCTACAAATTTGATTTTAAATCAAAATTCACAATACAAATCGAACGGCCACAAACAATTTCCATAATTCACTATGAGACGTGTTGCGAAGAAAAGTCAAATGTGCATAATTGTAAATAAAATTATGAGAGCTCACACATAATTGTAATATGGTTTGACTTGGAATCTTATATGTATATAACGAGTCAACACATCAGATGAAATCTCAATTCTCACCAAGGGAAGATGAGGAAGGTCTTGCTCCTAATGATTCTTTCTACCTTCACGGAGTTGCTCAGCGACTGAGAAGGAAGAGGATGATACTGAAGGTAGCGGGTTCGTGTGGTGTGAGGAGCAGCCTGAAAGGTGATGTAAGTTCTGCTGGATTCGTCCTTTAGAGCCAGTACTGACGAGACTGACTGTGATCAGATCCGGATTTAAGGGGCTTTGGAGGGTAGTTTATAGACTCCAGGATTATGGGAGCGTAAGCCCCGACACCTGGATTTAAAAAAAAAATCTTAAACTTGGGACTCACTGCCTCACTCATTGGAGCCACCTATGAGAATGCGTTGTTTTCACATCCTTATACCAGGCCGGTGAAAAGGTGAGCAGCTCATGATGTGGTAAGGGTTACTCTTGTGTGTGAAGAAAATTTAAGTAATCAATAGCTGAAACATTTGTGGAAGGCAACGCGATCTGAAATCAGTTATAGTGAAAAAGTAGATTTGGTGATGACACAATTAGTAATAATGAGTATTAAAGAAAACGGTTTGATGTAATTTTAGACAGTTTGCTTCACTATGGACACTTAAAACATCACGTTAAAACCGTTTAAATTAAGGTAGATTCTATGTTACCGGTACCGTACATTTGTCCACATGAACCAATCAGAATGATGTATTTGAATTATTTAAATAGGTACTGTAGTTGTCACCTTAAATTAATCCCAAGTGACATTTATAACAAGTTAATAAATGTATAAAATCAAGAAAGGTAGGCAATAACAAATTAAAGCATACTAAAAGTGTGTTTCGTAATACATAAAACCTGTAGTATCACAATTGATTTTATCGGTTGAATTTGCTAGGATATGGATAAATATATATTTAAAGAGGCAAACCTGTAGTACCCGGGGATAGCTTATCCGAGGGGTTATTACGAGGAATAACTAGAGAAAGTCAGAGCAAGTAAGTAGAGAGAGAGTATATTAGAAAGTGTATTCAGCGTATTTGCCTCTTGGTTACAAATGGGGAAATGGGGTGCTATTTATAGTAGCAATAAATGCTGGACAGGGACATGTGTCAAGCATCCATTGGCCGAGGGGTCACCTCAACTGGTTGGCGCTGGCAACCGCATGTGGCCGCATTTAATGCGGCTGTTGGATGTGACGTCGTACTTGGTACGGTGATCTATACGCATGTGAAGCGGATATTATGTCGGAAAAGGTGCCCTCGGCTGTAGGTGATCAGCCGAGGGCTTTGGGTACCGGGGACCTCCTTAGTGCCGAGGGCTCCAGGTGCCGAGGGCTACTGATTTTCGCTGTTTTCTCCCAGTAACTTTGTTTTCCTGTTTTGATCCTTCTGTGAGAATTGGAGCCTTCGGCCAGGGGGGCGAAAGCACCCCTGGTGCGCACTGTGGGCCGCTTGGTACTCTGGGCGCTGTGATTTGGGCCTGTTGTGCTTCCTGGGCCTGTTGGGCCTTTATTGGCGTAGTAGGAGTCTGTGGACCGGGGATTCCCGGGCCATATACTCCATCAAAAATATATACTCCGTATAAAAAATAACGAAAAATGGTCTTCTGCACAATAGCTCTAATATATTTATTCAAAAAGTAGTTTTAATAATATTTTATTACATAATTCACGAAATGACGTTAAAAGGTTGATTAATGATAAGTTAGAAAATAAAACGTGTTACAAAATACAAACGTGTAACAATATAAAACGTGCAATATGAAGCTATGAACCAATGGAGTAAGTTGATCGATCGGGTTACAGAACCGTAATGGCTTCCTTGCCTTCTTCACACACAGGCTACAGATTCCAGGCATTTCCGAATCTCCACAGTTCTCAGTTTCTTGCGCCCCACACCCGGTTAAAGCTGAAGAAGGCGGAGCTAGTCGCGCTTCCTCTCGTGCGATTCAGTAACCTAAGAATCCGCAGAATTCACCCCCGACCTTTCATCTGCACTGCTCAATCCAATTTCCTTAAAGGTAACAACATGTATTGTTCTTTCCTACAAAGGCGTGCTCAATTGATTATAAATTTGTGCTGGATAGTTCACTAGTGGTTACCAGTACATGTTTCTGTTAATGGAGATTTGAATTTTGATGTCCGAATGGGAGTGTCCAGTGGCGCCAATGAAGGGTGCAGTTTGGACTTTCAGATTAGGATTCAGTAACATTAATTGGAACTGGGCGGGTTGTGTGCAGTTTGAACAGTATTCATATACTGTCATAGGAAGGTTTTTAGTAATTGATTTTCACAGGAGTAGGGTATCAGAATTTAGGATTGGATTGGGTCGGATCGGGTTGATCATGATCGACCGGGCTATGAGATTGAATCTAATCGAGTTTACCCAAGATTCCATATTTGATTCATTTCGATATGATACTTTACAGAGAGGTTTATGTTAGTCAGGGATCCGTTTTAATTTGACTTAGCGCACTCATTGTATGGCTACATAGATGTACTTCTTTTACATTAAGTAAACTAAAACCAATCCAAACCGAAGTAAGCTCACCCAATACTGTCTCACTCGAAAGTAGAGTATGAGGAGTGTGCAAAGTGTTTAGACTTCACCCCAGCCCGTAGGAGTAGAGATGTTGTTTCTTTCTTTTGTGTTAAATAGCCTTTACTTTCTTTTATATGAAACTCCACTATTGTAAATTCCTTTGATTTACAACTTGGTGCTAAAAAAGTTTAATTTTCCTTATTTTGCAAATAGTTGTGCAAACAGTTTGGAACGTTGGCAAGAATGGGATTGAAGCTGGAACTAACATGGTGCCGGTAAACAAATATGCGTCTATGGGACGTGACTTTAAAATAGTAGAACTTTCTGTAGATGTTTGTCAATGATATGATTTGCATATGTGTGTGTCAGGATCCTATCCCAAGACCAATTGCAAAGGTATCGGTTGCATTAGTTGCAGTTTCCCTTGCATCTTTTGTACTCAAGTCATTCCTCTCTACTGTCTTCTTTGGACTGGTATGTTTATTGTCTGATCGGTAGTGTCCTTACCTCTCACAATGTATTCATTGCAGTAACATTCTGCTCATCAGTCTATTACATCTCATGTTTTCATTAGGCAGTAAATCTAAGTTACACACTTTGTTCTTCCATTGCACTACATCTTTCTGTTTAAATACTTTTACTTGTAGATATATGCATGACTTAGCCATATAATAATTTGGGGCATTTGCTTGTGGTGAACAGGCAGTGATGGGAGTTCTGTATTTTACCTTTCTGGCTTTAACGAAGGATGAAGGGCCAATTGCAGATGGAGAAGTGAAATCAACCGAAGATAGTTTAGAAGAAGCCAGGAGAATAATGGAAAAGTACAAATAACAAATGTAAGGGAATTATTATTTTTTCCTCATGGTCTAGGTCATAAAAATATGGAGGTTTTTTCTTTAAATATTAGTAATAGAAAATTTACGTACAAAAATGTGACTAAAGTTACTATGAGTGTGCTTTTAATACAGAGTATTAAATCACATTTTTGTTCGTTATCTTTATATTGGTCATGTATTAGGATTTATTTCTTTTATGTATCTTCTAACAATAAGTCTGACCTCATTTCACTGACTAATTTTTAAAAACAGAAACCAATCCAGGAAATGTAATTAATAATAATGGTGCAGAACCATTTTTGGGAAGGATGTGTTACAAGAAAAGTGGTGGCATATCGCATACACTCATTGCACCACATTTGAATCTGTAACTCACGGCAGATCTTTAAATAATCACCCATCATAAGATTCATAACACAATTGATAATTTGATACATGTCCTTCAGTTTTCTTTCTTAGTTTGAGAGCTGAACAAAACATTTTTGTTCTACTTTGAGGCTTTTACTAGGATTGTTTGTATAATTGTATTCATTCGAATTTGGTGGCGTTCCTCATTAGGTCTCCAGCACTCTTCAATAATCGTGTTGTTCCTTGAAAAGCCTTTCACTTCCTTCAACAATCATGCTCTTCCTTGAGAAGCTCTCTTCTTCCATTTAATGTGTCACTAGCGGAAAAAATCGATTCCGCAGTGGTTTTAACTGCCACAAAAAGCCTCACCACAATTTGTATGTGCGGCGGTTGTTTCAGCTGAAATTGTTGCGATTTTTTTTAATTCGTGGTGGTTATTAACTAACACCACTGCATATTTTGAATTTTTAATTAAAACGCATGGCGGTTATTAACTCAAAACCGCCCTAAATCTGAACTTAACAAATGATTCAGCTCATCTAAACCCAAAATAATTTGTTTTACTCAAGATGATTCATGAGCATACATCATATTTGCATATTCCACCTCATATTTGCAAATAATTTGTTTTACTCTTTGACTCCAGGTTTTTTCAGATATATAGTCATTCTGGCGTTAATACTATGTACTCCCTTTGTCCAAATGTAAATTTATTCTTTCCTTTTTTGTTCATTCCGATATAAATTCCTTTTTCCTTTTTAGACAAGAATTTGTGATTCATAGCATTTCTCCACTCAGTGGCGAACTCAAAGGGGGACAAATAGGGCTGTCGCCCACCAATTACTTTTTCCGAAGTATTTTTACCCCAAAATTTTAATCTATGTATTTTTATGTATTTTTTTTTTGCACGGCCGCCCCTCCTAGCAGGAATTCTTGCATCTGCCGCTGTCTCTACTTTCTCTTAATGGTATATTAGAAAAGAGTAATTAGGTTAAATGTATGTTTCAATTATGAAATGATGAATGTAAAAAAACTGAACTTGCAATCTCTGGTGCGTATTTTTTATTCCATTAGAATTAAATGGAACTGAATTTTGTATTCGTATGAATAGTATATATTTTCACACTACAAGACATTAGCTGTGAAAACTTCAAGACAGACAACAGCTTATAGTCACATAGTCAATCATTTTATCCCTAATGTTTCAAGTGAAAAAAAATCTTATGTTGGGATGACACTTAAAGAGTTGAGCTGACTTGTATAAGTTTTCTAGTATATATGCTGAGTTGCCAAGAGTTTTCTAATCTTATGGTTGGATTTAGTGTTCGCAAAGATTGTTTGAAGACAAATAAAGTCAGAGTAATTACAGGTAGGGTGTGGTGTTGTTACAAAGAGTGTCTGAAACAAACTCAATGTTGTGGACAAAACATCCGCATTGGATGGAAGGCAATGTTGGGTATTTTTAAAACTCAAAACGTAGCATTTTTTAAAGTGTATCACTTTGAGAGTTTGAGGAAACACATAATCATTGTTGTGAAAAGCCAAGCAATAAAAAGTTTTCTCAACTTTACAAGCTAACAATATCTCAATCCCTTCCTTGAGTACGAGTGTATTTATTTCCGAATCTAATGGTATGGCCGTATGGGTGATGTTGGGTTCCTTGAAACAAATTGAGAAACAATGTTGTAGATGAGGAGTTAAGAGAAGATGATGCAAACAAAATTGTATTGGCTTTGTAGTGATACAGTTGGTGTTTAATGTACAATAGAGTATTTTAAAGTCATAAATATTGTAGAGTACTCTGAAAAAATCGTCATTCCTATCACTTTTTGGTGATACAATTGTTGTTGATTTAATGTATAACACAAATAGTTACGAAGTTTTTTAGAATAAAACTTCACTTTCATTAATTCAAATTGTCATTGTTCAACTGACTGACAATATAATTAGGTGGACTACAAATCAAATAATAATCATCCGACATAGAAAGGGCAGCCTGAGCAAGCTTATGAGCTACCACATTCGCGGACTTCTGACAGTGCATGACTTCTATCCTAGCTTCATTACGAAGACTGAGTCCAATATCCTCTATCAAAGTATCAAAGTAAGCATCTACATCTCTTCTTGCCATCCCAGACACTACCAGTAGGGAGTCCGTTTCCACTTCGACATCCTGCCAACCTTGAGCTTGAACCCACTTTATGGCCTCCCGCACTCCCATTACCTCTGTTATCCCTGCCGTCTAGTTGGCTTCCCTCGTTTGCCATCCTTCCTTTATGAAATTCCCATGCTCGTCTTTTGCCACTCATGCCCAAGCTCGTCTATTCCTTATTAGATCCAGTGCCGCATCAACATTAACTTTGATGCTTCCTGGTCTTGGCTTCTTCCAGCTCACGTGTCGCTTCTCTGCACTCGGTCTACTTCCCGCCTTTTGAGCTTCCTGCCATCCTTTGAGGACTGCCGATCCAATCTCCAGACATTGCTGCCAATTGCCTTCCTTATTCTTCCAAACTTTGATGCTTCCTGATCCTCACCTTGCAAATTTTCAAAAAAACTTTTAACCCAGTTAGTGAAATCTTCGCCCTGTCTGAGGAATCGGGTTCCCAGTTTTTGCCAAACTGTTTGTGCCACCTTACACTGTCGAAACAAATGTTCCTCGGTTTCATCGGCCTCCTCGCAAAGCTTGCATGTTGAATCCACGTCCACTCTCCGTTTGCGCAGGTTAATAGTCACGACTTTCTATTCACACTATTTGTTGGAGTTAATCACTTAATCATCATTTTTCAATTAATATTATTTGATTGTGCGTTCGTGAAAGAAAATTTTGAGACATTCTTATGATTGTGAAGATCGAGCGGAAGATCAATGGCTCAAAGTTTGAAAAAAAAAACACAATTATATTAATGAAACTGTAGCATACTTATGTGATAGATAAGCTGGATTTCTTGTCTTGATACACATTTAGGAAATGCATGTTGTACAATTTTTTTATTAAATTACATACCGGAGGCACTACATGTTACTTATATACCCTTCATAATTCATTTTAATAAATTCAAGATTCAACCTAACAAGGTTCTTTTAAAAATAAAAACCTCCATTCATTGGCAGCTTTGCCTCATTAGTTAGTTAAGAAATGTCAATTTACTGATTTCATTGCATAAAGAAATAATAACACTAATATTACTATTTGATTTTCAATGCACAAATATGAGACTAACCTGGACAAAAAAGTGATTATGCTAAATTGAATGTACAAAAGTATTCTTGTGAGAATTTAACCGTAATTCTTATCTCAGATTCTGCCTCTCTCCCGGTCTCCCGTGACCTCTGCAGTCTGCATCATCGCATCAACCACTTCATCGTCGATCCATTCCCAACATCACCTCCCCTACCTTCTCTCATGCACATCCACCTTTCCACAACCCTGCGACTCATCTTCATTGATCCATCCCATGCATCGCCGATCCATACTCTTCTCTCACAACCTCCCTCCCTCTCAAACATCTTCTCCATGAAGTTCCAAACAACAATAGCGGTGATGGTGATGATTTCAATAAAGATAATGATGGCCAAGGCGACAATCCTACCAGCAATGGCGGTAGATCAACGAGCATCAAATGTTGTAGATTGACAATTGTTCATCAGTACCCTCTTCTATTCCGACCATGGGGATGTGTTGCGGTCTTGCGGATCATGTCAAGGGTGGACCGGTTCCGGTTCGGGCCCGGCCGGGCCTCGATTCATGAAGGGGGAGGCCCATAGCCGGCCCGGGTAACCCTCGGGTCCGGGTCGGGTCTCGGTTCTATTTTTATTTTATTTTTGGCGTTTCCTAGTTAACCCCAAACCCTCCCCCTCACCCCAAACCAACCCTAACCACCTCAAATGGCCCAAATACCCAACCCAACCCAAAAACTTAAAAAAAAATCAAAAAAATAATAATAATAAATTGACCCGGCCCAGGCCCGAACCGGCCGGACCGGTTCACCTTTTGAAGGGCCCGAACCGCCATCCCATCGGGCCAAGTGGCCTGTACCGGGCAACCAGCCGGTTCACCGGGACGGTCGGACCTGCACAGTAGCGGGCTGGTCCGGTTCCGGGCTGGTTTGCCCGGCCCGAGTCCACTCCTATGCGGATGTGATGATGTGATACACTGCAGAGGAATTCATCGTGACTTTGTATTGGTGGCAGCTAGTATTCTGACGAGGTAACCTAGGCTGGATGAGGTCACTGCCTCACTGGTAACCGAGTAACTAGGATGGGGTTACTGGTCGCTAGGTAGTTGGCTACTAGACTGTGAGGATCAAGGTCACTCAGCATCAATCACATTAGTAAAGGGTATAAAAGTTGCTCGCATTTCTAAAATGAAGACAAGAGTCAAGTATGGTTGGATTTGGGCCGGGTCGGGCCCGGTCAGGCCGGTGGTTCTATATAGTTGGACCTGGGACCGGCCCGGGTAGCCACCGGGTCCGGTCCCGGTCCAGGCCAGGCCGGGCCGGGCCTCGGGTTTGTTTTTTTTTTTTTTGCTTAGATACCCATCCCTGACCACACCTCACCCCCCCCCCCCCCCCCCACTCCCCCAAACCCCCAAACCCCTCCTAAACATCAAGCCCAACCCGGTGGAGCCCAAACAAATGAAAAAAACCAAAAACAAATTAAATTTGGTCCGAACCGGGCCCGGCCTTGTTATGGGTGACCCGAGCCCGGACCGAAAACCCACCGGGTCAGGCCTACCCGGACCGGTCACTGACCGGGCCACCGGTTCGGGCCAGGCCGGAACAGTACCGGTTCCGAGTCAGGCCACCCGGCCCGAGTCCAACCCTAGAGTCAAGAGTGGCAATGTGGCATCACTACTTTGTTGAGATGCTTTATAACACACTAACACAATCTGCCCCAAAACAATTTTGCAATAGATTTTGGTTTTTGCAAACTCAATCAAATTTTGTTGTAATTTCCAAACTTCGTATCCATACTGATTTGAATATCCACACGTAAGGTTATACTTTATATTTAGCCAACTTTCTTCACCAAACTAATTGAACATCCATTTGGTATGGAGGGAGGAGGAAGGTCATGAATTCTGATGTGTTAAACGTGTCAAAGACTGTTGAACAGTAGCACGTCAATACATAAAGGCTCTTACACTAGAGAATAAAGATAATAATTAACCATTACTGACGAATATTGCAGAGTACAATATTGAGTACGATGAAATTTAAAAAACAAAATTTAATACATCGAAGATGCTAATTCACGAACTTCAGACACAACCTGATCATACTCTTCTTTCAATTTGTCTTGATCTTCTTGATTCATATCTCCCTTGGTAGGCTTGGTCGAGACCAATACACAGCAAGTTGGCCTTTTTGTAGCTCCTGCATTTGCAAGATCCTGAAACAAAATTTGGTTTTGTTTTGTTAATACCATCCTCAAGCAATTACATTGACACACTGAAACTAGAAAGTGGAGGAACTCATCTAAATGTCATAAATAGGCAAGTATTATCCTCCTTATCATAATAGTTGCAACATTGGAACTTACACACTATTCATGTACTCTACTTTGACTACATTGTATTTATTAATGTATGTGATATATTTTTTTTGAAATATATTGTTGAATTCGTCTCATGACGATGTTTCATAATCTGATTTTTAAAAGTTTTTTACTAATAGAGAATTAAATATAATGACGGTCAAAGTTGTAAATTGGCCGACGTGAAAAAGTAAATGTTGCAACTAAAAAAGAACGGAGGAAGTATATGCAAAGAATATTAATGCTATTAGAACCGTGTCAGGTAAGATGGGTAAAGTTAAGCTTACTTCTTTTGATTGAACATAAACATACGGGATCTCAGCTTCTTCGCATAGGATAGGAAGATGGGTGATCACATCAATAGGAGATATGTTCCCCGCAATCACACAGAATCTGCACCCACAAACACATATTTTTTTACAAAAGCTATCAGTATCCAGGAGATGGAGTTCAATTGCTGGTTATTTATTCAGAAAATTTGCTCCACTAATAAGCTAGAGGGTGAAAGCAACCACACTGACAAATTTACGTACCATATACTATACAAAAATCTATAAGATAATGAATTTGACTACAACAATGCCAAACCGCCAATGATCAATTAGGATGACTTCATTTATTCAATTACAAATAAGCTGCTGTTATAAGCAAGATATAGTAGTCACTCATATAGCAGAGCGACTGATCGTTTGTGGGCACTACATGAAGAATATTAGTCATGTATATTTGCAGATCTAGTTCCCATTTGCATTATCTAGTTTATATGATTTCTTCTTGACTTCCCATTAATTATCCTTTTAGATCTAGGGCATTTCATTATTATTTAATTCACCTGCTGCTACTTCTCCTAGACTAATAGTGATTGGAAATCTCTACTATATCTGAAAGGGCAGGTTCTTCTCATTGATAAGGGAAAGAAGAATTAAGAAGAAACCCAAGGAGAAAGAGACTTCCTAATGCTCTACGTTTCTATATTCTATTCATATGTATCGGTTTTCTACTCGCAAGAACCCATTTTAGTATTTTACCGTTTTTTAAGGAACAAACCTTCACCTACAAGGAACCATGTTAGTCCATAAAGCAGTTGACCTAGCCCCAGGAACAGCGCACTATCCTATAGAAGCGAAGAAATACAGATCAAGCATTTCTTTTATCGTAATGTCTCTACAAGATTCCATAGTATTTATCTTATATCAACTTTAGCCTTTCCATTAGCAGTTGACCTATGGTAATGTATCTTTGTAAGCTAAAGTTGATAAAATACCAAAGGTTATCATCCCAAGTTTGTACTAAGCCAAGTATAGAGAAATACAGGGACGATCTTTATTTAACTACGAAAATGAGAATAATAATAATAAGATCAATTTAGTACGAATAACTAAATAATGACTGCACCGCAATTGATCAGCACATGATATTATTGATGAGGAAAACGAAACTGAATTAACAAAAAAATGAGGTTGAGCAGACCCTTTGTGGCCTCGACGAATGCTTTTGACTACCTCCTTTACACCTCTCTTCAAGCACTTGTTCTCCGCAGCTAAAATCAAACATCGGACAAGATATCAGGAACAAATAAAAACTGCGAACAAATAAAGTAAAATTAGCACATGAAAATGAATAGAGATAGAGAAAAACCTCGACGGACGAGTTTGAAAGTGCGCTTGCTGAGCTTTTTACCGGCTAGAGGTTTTGCAATAGGGGCAATGGCTAATAGCTTCTTCTTCTCCCTCTCCTTCTGGGCTGATTTCTCTGTTTCGCTATCGCTGCCCATCTTCTTCTCAGTATCTTCTGCCACTAAGCTAGGGTTCAAGTGGCGCCAAAGCCCGAGGCGATCGGAGTTATAGGGTTTGAGATGGGGAAAGAATTTCACTAAAAGCTTACAAGGGCAGTTCGTTGGAAAGGCTTAGGCCTAACACTAAATGATTCGACCGAGATGGTCTTGGCCCAGTTTTGGCATTTCAGTGTCATTAGGCCTGCATGCTATCAAATTAATGGAGACCCAGCCCATCCTACGAGAAAAGAATCAAACCAAACCAATTTAGGTCATAAACCGATCCTATCCACTATTCAAACACAGCCTGACCCGTTATACCCCACACAAGCCCAACCTAATTGGCCCAATTATGTGGATCACTCTAGTACGTATATATCACAGAAAACATTATTTAGATTAGGGGTGGGCATAACGGTGCGGTTTGATCGAACCGAACCGAACTAAACCGAACCGAAACCGAACCATTTGTAATTTGGTTTGAGTTTGGTAGTATTCCTCCCAACCCGTATTAAACCGAACCAAACCGAACCGAAATCATAAAACTGAATAAAAGAGTTAATTTGATTGATGTTAATCTTTTTGAAGCTTTAATTCTTTAATTTTAGTGTCCATGACTAGAGTTTACTACAAGAGTTACATTCACAACTATAACAATTATAGTGGTTTAAGTAGATAGTATTTAACTATAATTTATTATCTACTACTACTATATATTTGGTTCATTACTTACAAGCACCAATTTTGTTTTTGTTTCGGCTTTATATATAATTTGATTCATTCCCGTTGCTGTTGCTTACAAATGTGTCATGTTTATACATTTCTGGTTCATATGTGTTTTGTTACTGTATGCAAATTTAAATCTAACATTATATTTGATTCATTACTATCGCTTCTTGGTTCATTATTTTGAGTTAATTTTTTCTCCCAATTCAAACTTTAATACTTTGGTGAACCGAACTCCAAACCGAACCGAACCATACCAAACCGAAACCAAACCGAAACTTAATCGATTTGTATTTGGTACATTTTCTATCAAACCGATTAAACCGAAACTAAATCGAAACCGAAGAAAACCGAATCTAAAACCGAAATGCCCACCCCTAATTTAGATCTTCTACCGCACAACACTCTGGCTGACGCATATCGAGGCAGCAAGAACATGGAGGGATGGGGTGACATGTACTCTACTGCATCTGATGGCTTATAAAAGTCAGACACCTACCTGGCTGTCAAATCCAGACACAAATCAAATTCGAAAATTATATGGAGTATATCTAGAATGCCTACAAGTTCTAATACTAGAATGAGATTGGCAAAACCAAGGTGCTAGACAATCCAATACTAGATCTACCATGAATATCAATACCACATTGGGTAACAAGCGGATGAGGTTGAGTACTTCATGATGATTAAATGCAATGAACTCGAAATATTTTGTTTACAAGACAAATTTAAACATCTTCTTACAATTTAGGATAAGTGAGTTAGTCATTTGAATTTTTGAGTTGCTTATTTCTCATGTGCCTTAGCCCTTATTTAGGTAGGGAAAAATTTGTATGCGCCTATATTGAACTGGCCCGTAAACCCAACAATATCGACAGGTTTAAATTGCAATTTTATTAAAAATCTAAGCCATTGAAATATGTAATTTCTATAAGTAAACCAATTTCACAATTTTTGGGTTGGTTTACACCAACCAACCAGACCTGGATGTTATTTACATAAGCCCAACGCGCCATACAACGTAATCATTTACGCCATCTTGCGTCAATTTTACTTTTCCATTTCATATAGTTGAAACTTGAAACACTCAAAGTATTAGGTTTATCTTATTCATTAATTCTTACAGCTCTCTACAGGGTGACATATTCGTTTCTAGTTATTGATTTTATTTCTCTTTTCAAGTTAGCACTCATTAATTTATTTCTCTTTTGGTAGACATCTTTTTTTCTCTCTTATCATCCTATGCCAACACCAACCAGTGATCCTCCTCCAAACCACCAACATTCATGTGCTTATATGCAGATAAAGTGGATCCGTACAGTGGAGGAGCTAGGGGGGCAAGGGGGGCAAGCGCCCCCGCTCCGACTAATTGTTTTTACTACTATTACTTATAATATGTTTCTTGCCCCGGTTTCTTTTTTAATTTTAAAAACAATAAGTACAACTTAAGGTTATTTTAAGATGAAGTGTTCAAATAAATAAAAAAGTATTTTCAGAAAAAGTAAAAAAAAATGAAATATAGAATAAAAGGGGATTAATGAGTCAATGAGACAAATGAGCATCTAGTCTAAGGCTAAGTAAAAAAAACGGGCATAAGTAGAAAAATGAAAAAAAAAACAATTCTAAAGCCCAAGCCACCTAGACAATCCTAAAGCCTAAGCCCAAAAATGAAAAAAATAACAATTCAAAACGTAATCACTAAAGTCTTAAGCCATTAAGTGGGTTAAACATTCAAAGCTTCATTAACAAAAGACCTAGGCAGTCGGCAGTCCCTTCCTACTCCGCCAAAAAAAATGAATCGAGCAGTTGAGAACGCAGGCAGGCAGCGAACGTGAGAACTGAGAAGCAGCATCGCCCGCTCCCTCTCCGGCTTTACTCCCCAACAGAAATCTACCTTCCTTCTCAAGTTAGTTCTCACTTCTCCCCACTTGTTTTCAGATTCTGCAATTTTCAAGTAAGTTTCTCATCTGCCAATTTATGCCCATATTAATTATTTGCTCTCATCCCTAACGAAAAGTCAGAAATTATTTGTGTGAATCCTCAAATCTCAGTTCTAGATGCAATTTAATGCTATTTGTATAAGGAACATTTTTAATTCATACTTATTTTTGTTATATTTAGGAGTATGAGTTTGGATAAATTTGTAATTAAGACTAAGAGGTCTTTGATTGGAGGTGTTAGTTCTTCAATTGTTCCTAATCAGTCTATCTCTAGTGTTGAAAATGCCACTGCGTCAAATGAAAATACTGCTAGAGATGAGAGGAATGAGAGGGACAAGAGAGCCCGAACAGAAAGTACACATGAATGGGATATTATTAGTGATCCATTTTTACGAAAACCAATTAATGAATATGCGTCGGGATTAGGGATGATGTGATGAGAGCATATGTTGTTAAAGGTGCTTGTCAACCAGCATCTCATAAGTTTCCACGAACTGAATTTGGTAAGACATTAAGGAGCTTTCGAGGAGAGTGGTTTAAAACTTGGGAATGGTTGGAATATAGTATTTCTAAAGATGCCGCTTTCTGTTTTTGGTGTTACCTTTTTCATGGGCATGAAGGAAAGAGATTTGGTGATGATGTGTTTGTGAGGACCGGATTTCGTAATTGGAAGAAAGCTCCTGAAAAATTTAGAGATTTGCCTAGGTTGCAGAAGTAAATCAAGTAGTGTGTAATGAACTATAATTTTTTGTTAAATTATTACGCTATTGTTGTTCTTATTATATTTTGGACACGAACTTTAAAATTTTTAGTCTTTGGTTTGCCCCTCCTTGGACAAACCTCTGGCTCCGCCACTGGATCCGTAGGTGTCTTTCCCGGTCTAGTGAAAGCAGTACAGGCCCGGTCCGGGCTACCCGATACCGGCCGGTTCCTGGCTACCCGGTACCGGCCCGGTTCGGGCTACCCGGCCGGGCTTCGGGTCGGGCCTATTAATGTTTTTTTTTGTAATTCACAAGTGCTACAAAAAATTCAATGCATATTTATTGAAATATGAAGTACAATTGATAATACAGTTAATAGCCTATTTTAAAAAAGCGGGAAATAATCTTTCGCGTCTCCTTGACATTTAATTTTGCATGCTCCATGGGGTGTTTTGCCTTCAAATGCCTATGAGCGCCTATGTACCCATGCGAAACTCACTAGTATAAAAAAGGCTTTTCACATCGGTCGAAAAAGGCTTTTCACATCGGTCAAACAACCGATGTGGTTACAGCCCATGTGAAAAGTAGAGACTTTTCACATGTAAAAATTAATCGATCTAGAAGATTGTCCAAAACGACGTTTTAAATGATATTCCACATCAGTTATAACCAATGTGAAAGAATTTACATCGGATCTAAAATAACTCATGTATAAAAGCTTCAATTTTTCCCGGATCATAGGATTTTTTACATCGGTTATTTTACTAATAAGCGATGTCAAATACTCTTTTTGTAAACCTAACACAGTACTACTAATTCTTCAATCAAATCATGATGGAGTATATGGGTCTGAGCCCCCGGACCCACATACTCGGAAGAACAGAAAGCACAAGACAACAGAGTGGCGCCCTCGTCGGCCAAGACGCCCCCGACGGCCGAAAAGGGGCCAACTCGGATTATGGTCCTGAGTCCAAGGAACCTGGGTGCCCTCGTCGGCCGTGCCCTCGTCGGCCACGCCCTCGTCGGCCACGAAGACCTCACAGAATCGGATTTTATACTTACTCATTTGTACAGCCCATTAGTGGCTTTGTATTCGGCCTAGTAGCGGTCCAGTTGTAAATGGGCCTCCCAAGCCCAAGGCTTGGGAGCCCAACCCTAATTTTCTCTATAAATACTCCCCTTGGGAGTAGTTATAGGGGTTACAAATTCATTCTATTGAAGCATATTATTGCACTTCTCTCTCTAGCTCTCACCTCTCTCTAGATATACTCTATCATTTGGTGCTTTCATTGAGAGCTAGAACAATCAAGTTAGCACCCTTCGTCGCTACCAAGCACAGCTAACCACTGATCATGGGGAGAACTAAGTCAAACCGCAACCTCGTCAGCAAAGTCATCCCTGAGGACCAAGAGCCCAGGGAGCACGATGAAGGAGTTCAGGCTCCGCCTTAACCCCAAGAAATGCGCCTTCGGCGTTCAGGGCGGCAAGTTCCTCGGCTACATGGTCAACCGGAGAGGCATCGAGATAAACCCGGAGAAGACGCAGGCCATCATCAACATGGAGCCGCCCCGAAACGTCAAGGAGGTACAGCGACTGACGGGGCGCCTGGCGGCCTTAAACCGGTTCCTCTCCAGGTCCGCCGAGAGGGCACTCCCCTTCTTTCAGATCACGCGAAAAGCCAACAGCTTCAAGTGGACGACGGAGTGCCAGGAAGCATTCGACGAATTGAAAAGGTACTTGTCGTCCCCACCCGTGCTCTCCAAACCCAGAGCCGGCGAAACCCTCTTCTTGTACTTAGGGTTGAGCACGTCGGCCATCAGCTCCGTGCTCATCCGTGAGGACGAAGGGGTGCAGAAGGTCATCTTCTACATCAGCAAGACACTCAGGGAGGCCGAGCTCAGGTACTCCCCCATTGAGAAGACGGTGCTGGCCATCGTCCACACAGTGAAGAAGCTGGGGCACTATTTCCAAGCCCACACCGTCCATGTGCTGACCCAGCAGCCTCTTGGCGCACTCATAAGGAGCCCCACAAGCTCCTCGAGGATGGTGAAATGGGCGATCTTCCTCAGCCAGTTTCAGATTGAGATCAAGCCAAGGCCATCCATCAAAGGGCAAGCCTTGGCCGACTTCATCATTGAATGCACAGCAAGGGAGACGGCCGTCGCCAACCCCGGGCCAGAGCCGGACGATACGTGGACCCTGTTCACTGACGGCTCGTCGGCCGCGAAATCATGTGGCGGCGGCGGCGTCCTCATATCCCCTGAAGGATTCAGAGCTTACTATGCCATCCGCTTCAACTTCAGGGTATCCAACAACGAAGCCGAGTATGAGGCCCTCCTCACCGGTCTCAGACTCGCCGCCGGCCTCAAGGCCAAGCACCTCAAAATCAAGTGCGACTCCAAACTGGTAGTGGGCCAGGTGGAGGGATCGTACGAAGCAAAGGAAGGCCGGATGAAGCAGTACAAACAAGCGGCGGAGGAGTTGCTGAATGCGTTTGAAACCCACGAGATCACTCAGATCCCAAGGGCCGAGAACGCCGAAGCCGACATCCTCTCCAAGCTCAGCTCGGACACCTCGGAGCACATCTCCCAGTTGGCCAAGATCGAGGAGTTGAGCATGTCCAGCATCCATGTCAGCCCCGTCTTGTGCGTCCAACAGCGACCAGAGGACTGGATCTCCGACATCGCCACCTTCATCACAACGGGGGAGCTGCCCCCGGACGAGGAGAGGGCCAAACTTGCCAAACTCAGGGCCCCAAGCTACACCATCGAAGATGGCAAACTCTACAAACGGTCCTATAATGGCACCCTCCTCCGATGCCTGCACCAGGACGAGGCCGACACAGCCATGGAAGAAGTTCATTGTGGCGTCTGCTCCTCACACCAGGGCCCTTTCAGCATGTCCCGGCGTCTCGTCGTCCAGGGCTTCTTCTGGCCGACGATGGCACGCGACTGCGCCGACCTGGCCAGGAAGTGCACCACATGCCAGGTGCTCCAGAAGGCCCCTAGTCGGCCAGCTGTTAACTACGCCCCCGTCAGCACCGCAATTCCATTCTCCAGATGGGGGATCGACCTGGTCGGCCCCCTGCCCAGAGCCGCCGGGAATAACCGCTACATCATCATCGCCGTCGACTACTTCACCAAGTGGGTCGAGGCGGAACCCTTGGCCAGCATCACGGGGGCCAGATGCCAAAGATTTGTTTACAAGAACATCATCACACGCTTTGGCGTCCCCCAGGAGATTATATCAGACAACGGCACCCAATTCGAGGCAGCCCCTTTCCAGGAGCTCCTACGGGAGTTTGGGGTGAGGCACCGTTTCTCCTCCGTTGCCTATCCTCAGGGCAACGGGCAGGTCGAGAACGCCAACAGAACAATTATGGAGGGGCTGAAGAAGAACCTCCAGGCCGCAGGAGGTAGTTGGGTCGACGAGCTCCCCAATATCCTGTGGTGCTACAAAACCACGCCGAGGAGGGCGACAGGTGAATCGCCTTTCGCCCTATGCTACGGCTTTGAAGCAAAGGCGCCCACGGAAGTTGCCATCCCCAGCCGGCGGGTGGAACAATATGAGCCTGACACCAACGAAGAGAACATGAAGATTGACCTACACCTCGTTGATGAGAGGCGTGAGCAAGCTTACGTCCGAGCAGAGAACTACCGGCGTCAAGTAAAATCATACTATGACGCCAAGGTACGTTCCCGGGAATTTCAGGTGGGGGACTACGTCCTCCGCCAAAGGGAAGCAAGCCAGCCGACAGAGGGTGGCAAGCTAGCATTGAAGTACGAAGGGCCCTACATCGTCAGTGCCGTGGTCAAACCCGGCACCTACAAGCTTAAACGCCCGAATGGGTCCAATGTACCACGAACATGGAATGTACACCATCTGGTGAAGTTTTATCAGTAATCCGAAGGAGGTGCAGACGGCGAAGCCCTCACCCCTTAACGGGTTACTGATTGAACGCCACCCTCGGCCTCGAGCCACTCATGAATAAAATCATGTTCTGATTTTTTCTCCGGAATTTAAAGTAAAACATTGGCAGGTGCCTCCGTCGGCCACCTCAGAGCGAAAGGCTCAGGCATGGCCGACATGGCCCCTTGCATTTGAAGCCTACGAGCAACAAGCTCAGGCACTCCATTGTATTTTGTATCAGCGAAGGGCTCAGGCCTAGCTGAGAGAGCACATCGTCCTGGCCCCGTAAGCCTAGAAGCGAAACGCTCAGGTATGGCCGACGATGTCCCCAGGATGAGGGGCCCGCAAACGGCCCACGTCTTGAAACGGGAAGCTCACCGCGTCGTCCACGCGCCAGATCGCAGGACGATAGGCCTGAAATCATGGCCGAGGTGACAAAATCCCAAAACTCAGGGATGGGCAACGACAGCCGTTGGAAACCGACCAAAAATAGGCGACGGGACCCGCCCTGAGATCACGGACGTTATAAACGAAGTCCGAACCGGCTGAAGGACGAGCACACCCTTCGGCCGAAGCCTGAAAGAAGGATACCCCCCGAAACGAAAAAAAAATATATATATATAAGGGAAAAAGAGGGAAGACGACGGCCGTGCACACTAGCCGGCCTCGAGCAAAGAAAAATAAAATCCCCACAATTCAGGCCCATTTTGGCCAATTACATATCAGTTGAACACAAGTGTAGTACCACAAACAGGTAACATGGACGACACGTCCACGCACTACAAGGGAATGATCAAGGCCGACACACGCCTTTAAAACCCTAACCGCATCGGTTGGGTGACACGCAAGAGGTGACCTTCATCGGCCACAGTCCTTTGAAGCACCAACGCTTGGTATGAAACAAAGAATCACAATCCTGAGGATGACCAGGACGAAGCGGGCACTGCACACACCCGCGGAAGAATCAAGCAATCAGGAAACAATCCTTACTTGCCACAGCAGCCAGGATAGCCGATACAGGCACTGGAACCAAGGCTGTTGGTCAAGCGAAAGTTCTCTGGGAATTGGTTCAAGTGTTTACCAAACACTTAGAAAAAATCCTGAGAAAAAAGAAAAGAGGATTCCTCAACAAGGAACCATGGCTGGCCGACGAAGGTAGGACCATCTCCTTGGCCGACAGCGGTACCGCAAAGAAGTAAATGCCCAGCATTTACACTTGGAAAATTCTCTAAGTACTCAAGTGGAAGAACTATGGACGAAGCGGGTACATATATATTCCAAGGCCGTTAGCTACCTACGCCTTGTATATGTACTTGGGAAAAATTCAAAGTCCAAAAGACTGAGGTGAAGGTGCCATTATCGGCCACAACACAGGAATGCAGGCCGACAATGACACTGGTTCAACACTTGGCAAATCACCCAAACCATCTGCCAATAATGGGGAGAGACTCAGCGCCAGGACGGAGCGGACACCACGGTCAAGGCCGGAAGGAAAGCACCTAAGTGGATCCCAAAACACTTAGAAAATTTTTGAAAAAATTCCTAAGTGTTATGATACTGCATCAACACCGGTCAGGCCGACAAGGCCACCAGGCCGAAAGGGAAGCAACTACAAGAATCCAAAACACTTAGAAAATTTTTGGAAAAAATCCTAAGTGTTATGATAGTACAGAAATGACGGTCAGGCCGACCAAGCCACCAGACCGGGAAGAAAGCAGCTTAGTGAATCCAAAACACTTAGGAAATTTTTGGAAAAAATCCTAAGTGTTATGATAGTACAGAAATGACGGTCAGGCCGACCAAGCCACCAGACCGGGAAGAAAGCAGCTTAGTGAGCCCAAAACACTTAGGAAATTTTTGAAAAAATTCCTAAGTGTTATGATAGTAAAGCAACGACAAACAAGCCGACCAGGCCACCGGACAGAGCGGGCTACCTCACGGACGTAGCGGACACTCGCGGGTGACCCAAGTTATGACCTTGACACTTAGACAAATTTTAGAATTGAAATGACAAAAGGCAAACAAGCATACAAGGAATTGAAAGCCGATCAGGACAGCAAAAAACTTTTCATTCATAGTGAGTTCATTACAATTGGGGGCACTTCGGCCGTTACATCATTTGGCAAAAAATTGAAAATCTAATTACAACAGGGAATAGCCGATCAAGCCTCCGGGGCACCTTCATCCGCGGCTGGATCTTCAACCTCGTCGGCTCCCCCCTCGGCGGGCTCTTCGGCCTCGTCGATTCCCTCCTCGGCCTCCGTCTCCTGGCCGGCGGCGGCCGCAGCGCTAGTGGCATCGTCCAGGAAGTCAAATTCAGTGTAGTCCGGCTCGCCGAGGCCGGAACTTTCAATTGGGGACTCCCGCTCCGACAAAGGAAGCTTGGCTTGCTCCTCTGGATCCTTCATCAGCTTTGGCAGCTTCAGGTTCCGTTTGGCCCACCCGGACGTGTAGTTCATGGCTTTCAACGCACGGGATAGCCGACGACACAGGAGCCTTTGCATCCGCTCCTGGCCCATGTTGTAATAGACGGCCATCTCCCTGCTGAAGTACTCCTGGCCGGCGGGGGAGTTCATCCCCCAATCTTCAAGCCTGGCGGCAACCACTTCGTAGCACCAGGGAAGCCTCTCATCGGCCTTCCACCCCTCGGCCAGGAACTTCTCAACGGCGACATCAGCAGCCCTCACGACGGCGGCCTCGGCCTCAGCTTTCGCCTTGACGGCCTCCTCGCTCTTGCGCCTCTCGGCCTCCAGCGCCCTTTGGGACTCCTCGAGCTCCCTTTTGCTCTCCTCGAGCTTGGCCAGGGCATCGTCCCTGGCTGCGGCGGCTTCATCAGCCCTTGCCTGCAACGCCTTGGCATCCTCCCGGAGCCGATCAAGGCAAGCTACCGCCTCGTCGGCCGAGGCAGCCTTCTGCTCCAGCTCTTTCAAGCGAGCTATCTCCCTATACTGCCTCTTATGGCTCTCCATAAGCATAAAGGCACTCTGCAGAAGGAAAACACAGGTCAGGCAAATGACTCTACATAGACGATGAGAAAGACAAAACATAAGGAAGGTAACTTACTTGGACGAGGAGGTCCATGCCGCCCTCGTAAATCTTCACGTCCCCGAGCTTCTTCAAGTAAGCCCGATCTTTGGCCGGCATGGCCTGGGCCAGGACGACGTGGCCAGGGACGACATCATCAAACACGCCCCCGCCGACGGGGTACTCTACCATCTTCTGGTAGGTGGTACCGGCAATCTCCTTGCCGGCCCTCTTCGTCCGTGGTTCCTGGACGAGAGGAAGCGCTGGGGCAGCATCGTCAGCAGCAGTAAGGTCCACGACGGGACCACCATCGTCCACGCTGGGGACAGTCAGAGTACCGGCCTCAGTAGCCGGAGAAGGGGAAGGAGCCCTCTTCGTCTTCTTCGAGACGCTCAGGCCGGCCTCAGTTAACTTTTTCTGGCCGTCAGTGGCCGGCCTTTTCTTCTTCGATGGAGCAGGCTTTGGGGCCGCATCAGCAGTAGCCCCGCTCCCACCGGCCGCGGCACGTCTGGCCACCTCGGCCGCCTTAGCAGCCAGCTCCTCGGCCGCTTTGGCCTTGGCAATAGCCATTATGGAACGTCGGTCCATGGCAAAATCTACAAAGGAAAAACACAACGGATTAGTAAGGCAAAGGACAAAAACATAAAAACAGAAAGCCGAAGAAATAATTACCATCGGCCTCAGCAGGAATGCCCAAATCCGGGCTGTCGGCCTCTTCAAAGGTAGTGGTCATCCTCGGCCAGAGTTGGAGGTCATCCTCCTTGTCACCATAGACATGGTACCTCAAGAAGCCGAGGGCGGCCATCTTGTACTCAGTAATGTACTCCTTCACGCTCCTCGGCCCCCTTCCAAGAAAGCCTCCACCTGAGCGTCCAAAATAGAGCTCTTCGACGGGTCATGCAGGTTAAACCTCCCGGTGTGGCCGAGGGAGGGAAACTCGGTGCCACTCTCACCAATGGACACAAACACGAACTTGCTCTTCCACCCATGAATGGACGTAGGCAAATCCGTGAAGCTCCTCTTCTTCGGCAGCTGCTGAAGAGTAGCATAGGCCGCACAGTTCTTGTGACTTCCTCGGCCGATCTGGTACAGATTCATGAATAGTGCCGTTGTCGGCCTGTAGCCCAACTCCTCACACCGGAGCAAAAACCCCACCATCAAGGAGTAGCTGTTCGGCGTCAACAAGGCCGGAGGAAGCCCTACCATGTCCAGGTACTCAGTAATGAAAGGGTGAAGGGGGAACCTCAACCCCTTAGCAAAACTCATCGGGTATACTCCAAAGTATCCCGGTGGTGGAAGAAGAACATGGTCCGTCGGCTTGGGTGCCCTAACCCGCCCGAACGGCCCCACGTACATCTGGGCAACAAGATAGTCGGCCGTACTGCTCTCCGGCTTGATCAAGTAGATGTTGGTGAGATCCAGGTAGGAGATGCTGGGCCCACTCTTCGGCCTCCTCACTCTCTTCGGCTTAGCGGCTCCCTTAACGGCGGACACCGGCCTCGGGCACGGAATGACAGCAGAAGTGGACGCCCCGTCCACCACTCGGGACGCACCTACGTCCTCACCCTTTGAAGAGGAGGCGAACTCCTCGTCCTCGCCTTCCTCGTCCACCGGCTCTCCGGATTTGTAGGGACTTAAACGCTCTATCTCCTCTTCAAACTCCTCGAGCACCTCGTAGTCAAGCGACCTCGTGGAGGGCTGGTCGTCGTAGGGGTAGTCGTCTTCGTTCAAGCTCTTCATAACTACTACTACGGGCCTAAGGAGACTAACTTAAGATCTAAGGGTGTTCAAACGCCTAACACTAGATCAACAACCTAGGAAGCAAAGTATGAAAAGTGAGGAAGATCGCGATGAACACTAACCTTGAACAACGAAGAACACGAAGAACAGGCTTGGGAGTTTATCTCTCTAGAAAATCGGCCAGCACTTCGACAACTTCAGAATGCAAATACGTTTTCTCGTCGGAGGGGGAGGGGTATTTATAGAACCCCCCACCCCAACGGTCACTACACGTGGAACTCCCCCCCAATGGCCACACCAACGGCCACCAATGGGGGGCCACCACGTCACCACGGGCCAAACTCAATATCAACAGCCCACTGGCAGGACGGACTCTATGGCCTACACACGCTCACTGGCTTTACAACATGTCAGCAAGCGCCAACAACGTCCCACTTGCTCGCCAAGATCACAACTGCCAGACAATAAGGAGATGGCAACGGCCAGGAACGTAACGGCCACAAGATCACAGGACCCAAGAGCCCACAGGCCATCGGCTCCTCGTCATGATCTTTGATGATAACTCTCTACAAGCGATCTGCGCACAAGGGTTCTCCCACAGGGTTACCTTGGCCAGAAAATCGCCATGAGAGTTGGATTCAGGGGGACTACGGGGAGGCCGCTTCGGCCAGGGACTCAAGCAACTCCTTCACCCCTCACACTCCTCGGCCTGAAGCAGTGGGGGACTGGGGGACTACACCGGCCTCAACAAAACAAAAGAGAATGCAAACAAGGTAACCACAAAGCATGGCCACATCATCCATACAGCACAACGGAACTTCATCGGCCAAAGGCCCATAACGTCATTAGCAACGGCCAACAAGCCTCTAGAGGCAAGGACACTCATCGTCCTCCGCCAACAATTAATCTTGACGGGCCCTTCGGCCAAGAACACGAAGGCCAACCAGCAACGGCCAAAAGGAGTGCGCAAACACCCTCATCGGCCACCCAAAGGAAAGGACGCCATCGTCCTCAAAGCAAGGAATAACTTCAGTGGCCTCATCGGCCCAAACACAAACTTCAACCATCAGCGCCCAAGCAAAACGTGCCTTCAACGGCCACCATTGAAGGAAGGACACTCATCATCCCAAAACGAAGACATCAAGTAAACAACGGCCTCCCTGTCCACAACGAGGAACAGGTAACGGCCAAGGGCAATAAAGCACAGGAATCTACTCTCCTTCACTTCGTCTACGTCTCAGCTTAGAGAGTGGGGGACTCCTGATGGAGTATATGGGTCTGAGCCCCCGGACCCACATACTCGGAAGAACAGAAAGCACAAGACAACAGAGTGGCGCCCTCGTCGGCCAAGACGCCCCCGTCGGCCGAAAAGGGGCCAACTCGGATTATGGTCCTGAGTCCAAGGAACCTGGGTGCCCTCGTCGGCCGTGCCCTCGTCGGCCGTGCCCTCGTCGGCCGTGCCCTCGTCGGCCACGCCCTCGTCGGCCACGAAGACCTCACAGAATCGGATTTTATACTTACTCATTTGTACAGCCCATTAGTGGCTTTGTATTCGGCCCAGTAGCGGTCCAGTTGTAAATGGGCCTCCCAAGCCCAAGGCTTGGGAGCCCAACCCTAATTTTCTCTATAAATACTCCCCTTGGGAGTAGTTATAGGGGTTACAAATTCATTCTATTGAAGCATATTATTGCACTTCTCTCTCTAGCTCTCACCTCTCTCTAGATATACTCTATCAAATCATATACATCATACATTATTCATACAAAATTTTTATTGTACTAGTTTATTGTGTACAGAATATTGGAATATAGATTCTTACATTGTCTTAGGAAATATTTATATTACTTAAACACACCACATAAGAAATAAATAACTAATTTCCAAAACTAACTAAATGTTCTACTAAGGCACTATTTTATTACAAAGAGCACACTTTAAAAGAGTTACATCACACGTGTAAATGTCATCCACAAGTTTCATAACTTCTGCCTTGCAAACAAAATTTTTCTTTGCACAAGTTCCTGCACAGCGGCATAAAAAATATTCACGTCATTAGTGGAAAAGTGAGCAGACTAGCAGAGCATGAATGACACTAATTGGAAATGATTCTGATATACTCTTGAGAGATAAAGACACTCTCTAATGAACAAAAACTAATTAACACTTCAATATTCCACAAATTGGAGAGCTTAAAATTATATTTCATAACAAAAGCATGACATAAAGTTAATAAAAGCTAAACAACCTCATGTCCAGGCTCTTGAATGACAAAACCAATGCTTAAAGCAATAAAACATTCATTAAACTTATACTACACAAAATAATGATCTACATCATCCAATAGCTTTTTAAAAAAGCAATAGATGGGATAGCTTCGTCCTATGAAGAGCTAATGGAATTTAGATGGAATAATGATCTACGTCATTCATTTACTTTTTTCTTACTCAATCACGACCATACATTTTCAATTTATTTCCACTTTCTTAAACTTTGATCCAAGTCAAACCGAGAACTGTTTTACGGGACGGAGGGAGTATTATTATTATTATTATTATTATTATTATTATTATTATTATTATTATTATTATTATTATTATTATTATTATTATTATTATTATTATTATTATTATTATTATTATTATTATTATTATTATTATTATTACTACTACTACTACTTTGTAGTGTTAGTTTAGTAGAGATGAATTTTTGTGAACATGATGAAATAAATATTAAAATTTGTATATTGTGTTTACTCTTGCTTTTATAATAATCATCTAAAAGCCAAGTATCTTATCATCTGATGACATCACCGTCACAAAGAAGAAGGCCATGAGTTTGAATCACATCTCAATTCAAATACGTTGGTCTTAACATATAACAATACTATAATTGGTTAGGGAGCTCAATCAACCAAAAAAAATCACCTAAAATTATTGGAGTTGAAATGTTCATGTTCTAATGTACTCGTATATATTTGATCATTATCGTGGATTGTTCATTAAATTATAATTACAAACTTATAAATACTAGATACGATATAAGTTTCAATTTATTAGCATCCCTTGGGAGATCTTTTTAGATCTTTTAAAGTTATTATAGTAATAAATTAACACTAGCTTAGTACTAGAATTTGTTGATTTTTTCAAAAGTAATTCATCTCATTAGTAACAGGTATATGCATACTTATAATATATCACAAAACCCGCACGGGTAGCTCAGTTGGTGGAGTGGTGGGAGATTTGGAACAATGGACCAAGGTTCGAATCCTCGCAGCGATCGGGTAGAGGTCACAGAACCTGAAATAAGGTTGGGCCTCTGGTGCGCACGGGTGTATAGACCTACTGCCATTCTGCTGACTGAGTCACCGTGACTAACCTCTTCACCATCCTGTCAGGTCGGGGTGAGGGGCTCCTGGGGTGGGAGATTCCACCTTTTTTTTGGAACAATATATCACAAATACCAATATGCCTCAGCTTCTGGGACGACGAAGAGAAGCTCAACCCCAAGGCCACTCCATTCGCACCTTTAACACATGGGAGACAAAAAATGGTTGGCGCACCATCAATTACAACAAACGGCGCCGACACCACTGCTGCACGGGTCATACCCCTCTTCATTTTCTTCTCTCCATTTACTCGCTCCATTTCTTTTTTCACTCTATTTCTCTCCTTAAAAATAATAATTAAACATAATCTTTTCTTTTTCCCTACCCCATTGTTTCCCTAGCTCTCTCTCTCCTACTCCTACTGGACCATTCCAGTAAATGGAGAAGAGCAAAATCCCTGCTGCACTGAGCACCAACGCACCAACCAAGAAAATCTACCAAATGTTAGATGAGGAAGGTAAGAACATTTTTATTGAAAGTAATCCATCAATTAAGGACCGTTCAGGCCACGCTGCTAGTATTCTATCCTCTAAAAATCACAATGTCTAAGTAGCGTTACGAAAAAAGTCACGATGAAAGAAAACGAGGCAGCAACAGATTTATCTAAAAATATTTCAATTGACTCGGTCATAATTGAAACAAAATCTTTTAAATGTGCAGTGAAAGACAGAGATTTGTTCATCTTTGAAATAAAAAGGTCTCTTCTGCACATGATTCATTTCAATATGGAGCTTGTTAATTCCCAAAATCATCCAAACAATAAAAGGCGATTTTGAAGATATTACGATTTCCATGGAAATTAATAGAGGAGTCTACTATGTGAAGATGGCTAAACACAAGAGGATCCATTCATATACCCATGAGACCGCATAATTCAAGCCTTTTTAAATTCGTTCATATTTTTTCCAATTTTGTAGGGCTCACAAAGTCGGTGCAGGATGACTCAATCTCTCTTTAACACGGGAGCAACTTAGAATGTGAGGAGCCCACATCCATCTCAAAACTGATTTTGAGATATCAAATTCAGGTTGTAGTAATTGAGAATCAACATGTCTTTTTTTTCCTAGTTCAACCACACGGGTGCCGGGGAACACCTCCCTAATTTATTAAAATAGAGTAAGAAGTACATGCACTGAAATTTGAGAGTACAAGAGAAATAAATCAAAAAGAAAAAAAATGAAAATTACATTAGCAATTGAATTTTTTTGAAGGAATTCCAGGTTCCTGCTAGTTCGGTATGTTAATGCTAGGCATGAATTCGGATCGGGTCGGGCCTGGGCCGGACCTAGCCAGGTCGGGCCGCCGGTATATAACTGATGGGCCCGGGACCGGCCCGAGGGTTGGACGGTTCCGGTTCGGGCCGGGCCACCCGTTCGGGCCGGGCCGGGTCGGACCGGGTATATCCATTTTTTATTTAAATTTTATACTTTATAGTTTTATACAAGTATTAAAAACAAACTTCAAGTGCATTTATTTGAAATGAAATAGGAACTACATTTGACAATTGAGAAAAAAAATACAATATGAAATACATTTTGTAATCGGTCGGAATTTCCGGGTCCTTTGGCTTTGTCACATGACTTAATATGCTTGTTGATCATCCCGTATCCGCGTGAAACCCCCAAGCTACACTTTTTCCCGCATCATTTGCAAGTTGCGTACCACATCCCGGTCCTCGGGTCCTTCTCCGTATAAAAATTATACGTGATACCAGCATATTGATTTTCCATCTTAAAAATGGTAGATATAATAATTCAATAAATACTAGAGTTAGAATAGATGAAGATGAAAGTGGAGAATGAAGATTGGAGATTGGAGAAGATGTGTATAAAAATGTTAGAAAATAGGAGTATTTATAGAATTTTTTGTACCCCCCACCCTGGTCGGGTCACGTTTTCTTGGAACCAAGCCCGCCCCGCCCTCCCACCCCCCCCCCCCTCGGTTCGGGTCTACACCCGGTCTTGGACCGCCAGACCGGGCCAATCCCGAGCCCGCACAGTAGCAGGCCGGGCCGGGTGGCCCGAACCGAATCCACCCCTAGATCATGCTATTTTTTATTTACGTTATTAATTAAGGTTGTAAGCGATTTTGTCTAAATTTATATACTTAATTATCACAAAGTGTTTAAGTAGTGTGAATTTTTTACTAAACGGATGTTCATTGAAGCTATGAGCAAAATTTAGGTCATTTAATTAAACCAATAAAAATGACTGCTATTACGAAATAGGGATGGATTCGGGCTGGGTTGGGCCCGGGCCGGGCCTAGGCCCGGTCGGGCCTCCGGTTCATATCACATGGGCCCGGGACCGGCCCGAGGGTTGGACGGGTCCGGTTCGGGCCGGGCCACCCGCCCGGGTCACGGGTCGGGCCACCCGCCGGGCCGGGCCGGGCCGGTTAATTTTTTTTTAATTTATATTTTATACTTTATAGTTTTATACAAGTATTAAAAAACAAACTTCAAGTGCATTTATTTGAAATGAAATAGGAACTACATTTGAAAATTAAATAGGAACTATAATTGTTTTTAATCGGAATCTCAGGCATAGGTAGAGCCACCCTTTGTTGTAGATTCATCCATAAAGTGTTGGGATGGAGTGATGTCAATTTCTTGAGCTCTACGTGCTGCTTTCAACCAATCGTGGTAACATATAAGCATCTCAAGAGATTCAGCGCTCAATCTCGTTCTGGTTTGTGTTAGAACATTGCCGGCCGAACTAAATTCTTGTTCCACGGCAACCGTTGAAACCGGCATTGATAGCACTTGCTTAGCCATCTTTGCTAAAACCAGGAACATTCTTTCTTTTCCCTTCCACCAGTTTAGTACGTCAAAATCATCATCTTCTTCAAAATCAACATCATAAGTTAAATACAAAGAAATCTCATTAATTGTGCTTTGTTGTGTAGCGGGAGTTGATTTTGTTTTTTTAATAAGATTGGCAAACGTAGATTTGAAAATTGATTTTCCTTTAGATGATGTTTGTGCAGGGGGAGGGGGCGCATTGCCATATTGTGCATGAAACTCATTGAATAATGCATAAAATATATCACTAACCTCGTTGTATTCTTTTTTCGGATCAATTGGGTTGTCCTCATACATTGGCAATGGACCAAAAAAAGCAGCATAATAATAATTCAAACATTCTTCTAAAGAACCAAGTCTAAAACGAGGATCGAGAACAAATGCAATACCATAAATATGCGGAATATGTGAATAATATTTTAAAAACTTTTCCTTCATAAAACCAGCAAAATAATTCACATAATCAGCATTCTCAAAATTTGAAAAAGCACCGACGAGATTAACAGCTTCACGAATAAATAGATTTGAGGTAGGTTTATAAACATGACTAAAAGTTTCAGTTGCATTATTAAAATATATCAAAGCATTACAATTTTTTTCACAGGTGTCGATCTCAGCCGAGTTTATAATATAGTTATCATATTGTTTCATAAAAGCAGGAAAATGTTGTTTATATCTAAGAAAAACTCCAATTAACTTATAGGTACTATTCCAACGAATAGACAAATCTTTTGGAAAAGCCACATATCTCTCACCTCTTTCTATCAAATAATCATGCCATTTTTTCCTAAGTTGTCCATTACCCCAAATACGTCTAATCCCCCCCTTGACTACCTCCAACGATGCTCCCAACGCTTTTAGACCATCTTGCACACATAAATTTAGAACATGACATGCACATCGTTGATGAAAAAATCTACCCATCAAAGAAGTAGAACCACACAATTCACGCAATCTAGGAATAGCAGCAGTATTATTAGTAGCATTATCAAAACCAATAGCAAACACCTTATCAATTAAATTATACTCAATTAAAATACGTTCAATCAAATATTAAACCAATATTGCGGATTTAAACAAGTTAGAGTCAAATGTAGCAATTAATAAAAAATTGTAAAAAACTAATTAACTATTTATCTAACTATTAATTCGAGTTATAGCAAATTAAGTAGTGAATTAACTAGTTTTGTGTACAACATATTTTTTAAACTAGAGTCAAATGTAGCAATTAATAAAAAATTGTAAAAAACTAATTAACTATTTATCTAACTATTAAACAAGAGTCAAATGTAGCAAATTAACTAGTAATTAAACAAGTGTAAATAATAGAATAATTTCGTACCTCTTTCGGACTTTCGGTCTTTCGGATGGGAGTAATAGAATGACTTCAAATTAATTAGATATAATTCCAACTATATTAATAGATATAATAAATATATAAGTAATATATAATTAGATAACAAATATAAGTAATATAATACTATTTATATCTATTTATAGTTTATATAAGTAGATAATTAATATAAACTATAAATAATAAATATAATATATTGAAGAATGGAGAATAAGAGAGTAGAGAGTTAAGAATAGGATTTAGGAAGAATTGGAGAAGAGATATGAAAAAATGTTTAAGATTAGGAGTATTTATAGGTTTTTTTACCCCCCACCCCCCACCACCACCACCCCACCAGCCAACCCCCCCGGACCCCCCCTTTACCCCACCCAACGGCTATATAGCCGTTTGGGTTGTCCCCATCCCCACCCCCAACGGCTAGTAGCCCAAGAGCCCAAACAATTTTTTTTTTTAAAATAAGACTGGACTCGGGCCCGGGCCCGACCCGGCCGGGCCGGGTCACATTAATCCAGCACCGAGCCCGCCCCGCCCATTCCCACCGGTTCGGGTCCATACCCAGTCCCGGACCGCCCGACCGGGCCGGTCCCGGGCCCGCACAGTACCGGGCCGGGCCGGGTCACGGGCCGGGTGGCCCGAACCGAATCCAACCCTATTACGAAATACTCCGTATAAATAAACAGGTTTATGATGGTCCGGATTTGGATGTATGGACCACGAAAACTGAAACTTCATACTTCATATAAAGAAACTTCATGAAGTAAAAGTAAAACTTAAACTAAAACTTCATGAGCCCAAAGAAGTAATTGAGTAAATCAACTTGAACCCTCATAAAGTTCAAGATTTCAAAATGGTTGACCATAAATTACCTACCAAGAATCGCTTGATTCGACCTTGGGAACGTTTTCTCTACATTACTCAAGTACCCTCTTAAGTCTTAACCAAAAGCTGATCGGGGACATGGGATCTACCACCTCCCGTTTGGCCTACTTTAAGTTAGTCTCAAATACCATAAAAGGAATAAAGGATCTCCCACCTTAAATCCCAACTTGGTGTAAGCACAACACATCCTATGTTTGGTAGTATAATTTAGTGCATGTACATCATGTACCTCTCAAACTTGAACTAATTCTACATCAACTACTACCTGTGTTCATTTTGTAAATTAACAGCAGCAGCAATAATAGCAGAAGGGTTAGCAGAGTAAAGATAATTCCATGTCAATCCATTAAAACCATCACCAGAGGTCCAAGTCTGATTACCAAAGTAAAAGATAATGCTGCTGACAATAAATAAATAAATAAATCCAGAAATGAGCGTCGTAGGATGTATTGCAGAACATCAAAATAGCAACTCAATTATACATTCTTTGGAGGCCCTTTTGGCCTTGAGTAGTTTCTTTAGTTCTCGCTCGTCCTCACTTGATTGGATGTCATAATCCAATATTAGCTTCTCCAAAACCTTACCGTGCCTGAGAAGATACCTTGCAATCTTCACTTCTTCCCCAAAACCATGAAAAAAGCCTATCGTAATGGTCTTGACATGAGAAGAGAGACAAACAGGCGTTTTCCGTTGTCTGGCCCAAAAGTTCTCGTCACTGTACTCATCAGAATCGCTTTTACGATGAAAAAGTCCCTACAGGAATCACCAAAATAATGGAGGCCAAATAACAAATTTACTCATCAAATTAGTTATTATTACAACTCAAAACCTGCCCATTTGCACTAGAATTTTGTGATATGGTATGCACAAGTTTGCTCTGATCTGTTATAGTATGATGTTATGTGAGAGTTTATTACTCCATATTATTTAGTGTTGGTCTGGTATGTTTCAGTCTATTTAAGCATTCATTATTGAAATAAGTCCATGTGAAGAAGTCCCCTAATCTCTGAGAAATCTAGATCCTCAAGCATGGGTGCACTATCGAGGAACTGACACAACACATCCCTCCATATTAAATATTTGCTCCAGCCAAACTCCAACCGTCGCAAATTAAAGAATGTTGGCAACGTATACTCGTCAGTGTCAAGACCCTCCCAGAAACATGACCAAACAAGGAAAAAGATTAGCTTCACTAGATACCAGACAAGAACAGACTTTTATAAAGCAAATGGTGTGAGCATATGTAACAATATTCTGAATGCAAAGGGACAAAACACAACTTGAATGTTAAGAGTTCAAAAAGCTACCTCCAGGCATTTGCCACAAAGAAATAGATGCTTGGCATTTGAAACTCCATATAAGAGGCCAAGAACAGCACTACAGGAAGCCGACCACACAGGGTTATCCATGTCCAATAAAACTTCAATGCGAGCTTCCTCAAGTGAGTTCAGATTCATGAGAGAGTATCTCCTGGCCAACCTATCGACATAGTTAAAATACACCAAATTTGGAAGGTCAAGCACCACACTAGATCTGTGGTTCAATGAGCCAAAACTGTCTCTAAAATCCATAGTCAAACTAGTCAGCCTTGCCGAGGATATGTTAATATCTTCAACATCTTCCCAATCTCCTCCAACAACAAGATCCTCAAGCAGAGGGCACCCTGCAATCAGCCTATTAAGGGAGTAAGGGTCAGAAAATTCAACACTAAAAAGTTGCATGGACTTGAGATATGGCAACTGGACAGGTTCTGGAAACTTCATGTCAAATCTTCCATACAACTTCAGTTCCACTAGTGTCCTACTAGTATACAGAGAGGAGGGCAACATTCCTAAATTATGTCCATGTGTTGAGACATCAAGCTCTGCAACATCATGAAGTAATGCGAAGGTGATCCATGCATTAAGGTTTGAACAGTCAAATCCATATTCACATTTAAGGCGGAATTTGCTAATACGAGGGGATTTGCAAAGTGGCAGAACCCTATCCACAAAATCCTTGAAGGTACATGATGCCTTAAGCCGAGGGTAACTGTGGTCGCCATTGTAGTGAAACATGAGTGATTCATCAAAGTCAAGGTTGGTTACTCCGGTAAAAAGATATTGCCAGCGGTGTGATAAAATACTAGTACCCACAGCATGCTTAGTAGGAAGAAATGAAAGTATGTGAACAAGTACTTCATCTGGTAAGCTACTTATTATGTCTATCCTTTCTCCATTGTCATCAATTCCACTCAACCAGATATCCATAGCCTGCAATGCACATCATAGTCCAGTTATAAAGTGACATCATGCTTCGTATGGAAACAATTACACACTAAGAAAGGATGCAACTCTCTCTACAAGGGTAAATCTCGTGGGTTAAGTGGGTTGTTTGTACAATACATGGGTGAACATAAATGAATCATGAACCCAAATATCTGAAATGACGAACAAGCTAGAAGGTATAATAGCTTAGTAAATGGTACATATGATATTATTTCCTTAAAATAACACTGTGTATGCTACATGGAATGATATACAGAAACTGTGGAGTATGGACCAGCTGTAGAGTTAGAGGATGGATAACCATAAGTCCACAAGTACGCAGATCACTATAGGTTGCAATCAAGCACATCACATTTAAGCAAATATGAAGTAAGTATTGCACTATTCAGAGGCGGCTTGAGCATTTTGGAGGCCCCAGACGAAAAATATTTACTATGTACAAATCACTTTTAAAATCAGATAAATTGAATAAAAATCACCTTATGAAAAAAAGCATATTCAAAGTCCACGATATAATGTTTGTAACATTCAAAAGGATAAATTTTAAAATGCAAACTTATTCAAAACACAAGGCAAAAGTATTAAGAGACTTCAAGAACGAGACTCAGAGAGAAGAGCTGAAGAGTCTTGGTTGATTCACTAACCAAGGACCCATGTCGACGGCGGGCAGTGAGGCATATATACAGTAGTTGATCAGCGGTCTGTGTTGGACGTTGATGCGTGTTGAGATCGGCTTTTGATAGTTTTTTCCTAACTTTAAGGTGTAATAAGTCTCAATTTTAAGCTCAAGTCATATTTACCGACCGTTGGTTCGAGTTTTGGTATTTTCGGAGTCAAAATCAGGGAATTTGAGCCTGGCACCGGTGTTTGAGAAGCAATAGGGACGAGTTGAGAAGCATTTTAGAGTTGATTAGGAGCATTGGAGATCAGTGAGGTGTTAAAGACAAAGTTTTGAAGACAAAAGAGCTCTAGAATTGGCTACGGGATCAGAAGAAGACGAATAGAGCTTGAAAACAACGGTCAGGATGACGTTCTGTCAATCGTTCAAGCATATCCTTTCTTAGGAACATCCAAAAAACATGATTCAAGTTTCATATGAAAGCCAACTTCAAGGGATACAAATCATATGAAGACACCATTGTGAGAATCTGAGAGAAGCAAGGTGAAAACAGACGATGAAGTCAGACAATCTCTGTTGAGATTTCAGAATGCGACCTTCCACCATTTTATTCATATATTTTTATTGGATGATTCAAATCCAGTTTTGCAAGTTGTGTTGGATAGAAGACTTCCTTAGCTACAACTTTGATGAAGGACGAATAGTCAAAAGTGAACTATAAAGCTGATTTCTGCTTGCAGTTGTCGCTTGATGTATTGGCGGGCTGCGAATAACACCTAATACTAATAACGGAGTAGAACGTTTTGGAGGCCCCCTTGGTAGTTGAGGCCCAAGGCAGTTGCCTGGCCCAACTGCCCTCAAAGTCGCCCCTGGCACTATTGCCTAATAATAACAACAAAATAGGCAGATTTTAGTAGCGCTAATTCTCATAACAGTTTATTTTTTCAAATAAAGACTATATTTACTGATTCAAAAAAAAAACATGCGAAGTACTAGTAGAAAAAAACTGAAGGAATCGTCCAACCTATGTGCATGCACCCGTAACAGGAGCAACTAATGTGCTTCATTTTCAAACTCTAAGAAAATAAAATGATTATTTGATGACAAAATGTATTAAAAAATCAATATAAGTATGAATTATCGGTAAAATTTATACATATGTAAAGAACAATAAAAGAAGCATTCCTTGAGCAAATGATAAAAATTAAACACGAAACCAAAGAGTGCTCATTAGGGCTTACTTGATGTTCATCGGTTGCCATTTTTAGCATATTGACGAAGATATATTATCAGCCAGCCATTTGCAAGTATTCCAGGTATTCCGTAAATATATTTATGAAGGAACAGGATGGGTTAAACGAAGCATAATTTATCTCGTGGGCCTGGGTTTATCTGATACTCCAAGTTCGTCTTTTCATTCTAATTTTGTCATTTTTCATCAAAGTAACCATTTTGTTGTTTTGCTAATTGCTCTATTTTTTATACAAACTAGTGCGGTACTCGTGTATACGCACAATGTTAGTATCATATATCCGTCTCCGGCTCAGATCTTTCTACACATATTCTCACACACCACTCTAGGGGAGGCTTTTGCACACCAGTCTATACTCTCCACTCCACTAAGGACCTCTCTACTCTCACACAAAGAAAAGGAAGAAGAAGGGAGCTCTGCTCTCTGGAAGGTAACTCTCGCAGGCTACTAAATAAGGAAGAAGCAAGGCTTCTATATAGTAGGCAGATAGTCAGAGAGGAAGTCACGGGTGAAGCAGACAACAACAAAGAAACTCACGGGCAGCCAAGACAAGAGGCGCAGCGGACAACAACAAAAGGGGCCAGACCAACAGTAAGTCAAACACTCAGGTATATAATTGATTAGATAATATACCTAGGTAAAAGGTACCAATGTGAGAGTAAAACATAGGGTGCAAGCCTCAGCAAATAAAGTGGAAGGGAGGTCTTGGTAGGACCAATACCTCCAACATTCTCCACCTTATTGGTCCTAGGTGGTGTAGAGTAACAATACAAGGTTGTGACAAGACTCATCATCGCCGGGTCACCCGGAATATCAACAGATAAAACTAGCAAACACTTTATTAGGCAACCCACAGTTATCCACAATCAAAGTTTAATACGCGTTTACAGGACAAGTGCTTCTCAGCAGAAAGACACTTGGTACCCATATCCGCGGGATTAAACTCGGACGGGATCTTGCACAGCTTGACTCCACCTGCATCAACAATATCACGTATGAAATGGAACCTAACATCAATATGCTTAGTTCTATCATGAAATACAGGATTTTTGCAAAGTTGGATAGCCGATTGGCTATCCGAGAAAATGGTAACTCCTTGTTTGAGAAACCCAATTTCGGAGACAAGGCGTTTGAGCCAGATGGCTTCCTTAAACGCTTCTGTGGCTGCAACATACTCATATTCAGTGGTAGAAAGGGCCACAATAGACTGTAGTTGAGACTTCCAACTTATGCAAGAGCCACACAAAGTAAAAACATAAGAAGTGATCGACTTCCTGTTATCTCTATCATTTGCATAGTTAGAATCAACATAACCAATCAAATCAATACCACTAGCACATTTAGAGAAAACTAATCCATGCTTCACAGTAGATATCAGATATCTAAGCAACCACTTAAGAGCATTCCAATGAGGCAAACCAGGGTTGGACATATATCTACTCAAGCAACTAACCGCATATGCAATATCAGGTCTAATGCTAACCATAAGATACATAACCGACCCTATTGCGCTGGAATAGGGCACAAATTTCATTTTCTCAATTTCAGGAGCAGTCTTGGGAGACTGGTCCTTACTTAACACAAAGTGAGATGCCATAGGGACATTGACAGGAGAAGCAGATAACATATTGAATTTACTCAAAACTTTTTCTATGTAAGAAATTTGATTCAAAGTAAGAGTACGCTTACTCCTATCCCTAACAATGTTTATGCCTAGGATCCTCTTGGCATCACCTAGGTCTTTCATGGCAAAATTCGCACAAAGACATTTTTGCACATCTTTAATAGCATTCAGAGAAGGACTAATTATCAGCATGTCATCCACATAGAGTAAAAAAAATACAGGCACAAAAGAAGTATTCTTGAAATACAAGCAATGATCACAAACAGATTTTTGGAACTTCAAAGATATCATGCATTTATCAAATTTGATGTTCCACTGCCTAGGGGATTGCTTCAGGCCATACAACGCCTTCCTAAGCAAACAGACATGATCACTTCTTTTGGGATCCACAAAGCCCTCAGGCTGGGTCATATAAATTGTTTTGTCCAATTCACCATGCAAAAATGCAGTAGTTACATCCATTTGTTTCATTTCCCAGTCATGGTGAGAAATTAAAGCAAGCATCATACGAATAGTGGTGAATTTAACAACAGGAGCAAAGATTTCTGCATAATCTACCCCCTCTTTTTGAGTAAACCCCTTCGCAACCAACCTAGCCTTAAACCTAACATCACTAGGTTCTTCCTTAACCTTAAACAACCACTTACACTCAACTACCGAACAGTTGGGGGGTCTAGGTACAAGGGTCCAAGTCTGGTTCACTCTCAAAGAGTCCATCTCACTTTTCATGGCACTAATCCATTTCTGAGACTCTTTGGAACCTAAGGCTTCACGGTAGGTCTTGGGTTCATTCAGCTCTAGGGATTCAAACACAGAAAATGCAAACATAGAAGTATCATGCACAATGAAAGCATAATCAGGCATACTATCAGCAGTTCTCCTTATAGCCCTTCTACTCCTATCTCTAGCAAGTTGATAATCATGCAAATTATCACTACTAGGCTCCACATGCAACTCATGCAAATTATTGTTGTCATGAAAATCAGATTCAGAACCCATATCATGCAAATCATGCTCAGTATCATGCAAATGCTCCACCTCACTCGAGGTGGTGGGACTATCATGCTCAGAGGAATCAAAAACATGCATAACAATATCATCAGTAATAACAGGATCAACAGATAAAGGACTAGCAACAACATGGACATACTCCACCTCACTAGGAGTAGTATCAGACATAGACTCAGGATTAGAAACAGACTCGGTCAAGCAAGGAAAATCAGTTTCATTAAACACCACATTTCTGCTAATGACCACCTTAAAGCCTACCTGGTTCCTATCCCATAACCTGTAACCCTTTACCCCCTTTGGATAACCTAGGAAGACACATTTCTTAGACCTAGGATCCAACTTGTCACCCTGTTGATGTGCATACGCTGCACAACCAAACACCCGAAGGTTAGACAGATCAAGAGGCTTACCGGTAAAGACGGCTTCAGGACACTTACCACCAAGAGGGACAGATGGGGACCTATTAACCAAATAGGCAGCAGTAGTAACTGCTTCACCCCAGAATTTCTTAGACAAACCAGAGGTAGCTAACATGCTTCTAACCTTATCCAACAGAGACCTATTCATTCTCTCTGCTATCCCATTCTGTTGGGGAGTATAAGGCACAGTTTTGTGCCTTTTTCTCCCACAATCCACACACAGCTTATCCATCTCCTTATTACAGAACTCTAACCCGTTATCGGTCCTAAGGGTTTTAACCTTCCTGCCAGTTTGGTTTTCAACTAGGGTTTTCCACTCCCTAAACCTCACAAACACATCAGACTTGTGTTCTAAAAGGCAAACCCACACATTTCTAGAAAAGTCATCAATAATAGAAAGGAAATATTTCCTACCCCTGTGGGTAGGAACACTGGCAGGACCCCAAACATCGGCATGAACATATTCTAGCACAGACGAACACTTAGACAGATTAGGGTAAGAGGATGGAGGGAAGCTGACTCTATGCTGCTTGCCTAACACACAAGATTCACAGAAAGGCACAGAAGTCACAGAGTCCTTACCAAAATAACCAACCCTACGCATGACATCTAAACCCTTATTGCTCATATGTCCTAGCCTATTATGCCACAAAGAGGTCTTATCAGAACATACAACATTCACAGACTCAGCAAAAGGTTTAGCATGACACACATAAAGGTTATTCACCTTCTCAGCTTTAAACAGCACAAGAGAATTTTTCAATATTTTCATGCAACCATTCCCCCACTTTCCCTGTAAACCACTACTCTCCAAAGCAGCAACAGATAACAAGTTATGACACAAATCAAGGACATGCTTCACATTCTTAATGGTAAACACAGAGCCACAAGAAAACTTCAGACATATATCACCAACACCAAGCACATTGCATCTCTTATAATCAGCTAAGGAAACATAGCCATTATCACATAGTTCATATGAAGAAAACAAATCTCTAAAGGGGGACATGTGATAGGTACAACCAGAGTCAATCAACCATTCATGCTCAGACAGGGAATTTCTCACAGAATTAACATGATCACGAACCATCAAAATGTCACCAAGGTCACATCTATCAACAGCTACACTAGCATGCTCGGTCTTCTTAGGGTTAGGGCAATCCTTAATGAAATGGCCAGCGTTACCACAATTGTAACAAACTCTCTTCCTAGATTTGCTCCTCTTTCTCCCAGGCTGACTATTGTTCTTACTTTGACTATTTTGCTTAGAGTTCTTAGACCTACCCTTAGATCTACCTCTAACAAACATAGCCTCACCAGAGTCCCTGGACTGACTAGCACTACCCCTAGCATGCTTCAGGTCTAATTCCTTACTCCTTAACCCATTAACAACAATATCTAACGAAATTTCACCCCTACCATATTTAATAGCGGACTTAACATCATTATAAGAGTCGGGAATGGCATTAAGTAACATTATGGGAGTATAATCATCTATGTGTTTATCACCTGCCTGTTTGATATTCTGTATCAGTTTATTAAACACATCCAGGTTCTCATCTATATCCTTAGTTAGGTCAAGCCTAAACCTAAAGAATTTCTCAAGTAAAAACAACTTCCCGGGCAAAGAGGTATCAGTATAGAGACTATCTAATTTCTCCCACAAAGCCTTAGCGGATTCAATAATGCCCACTTTCCTAAGCACAGAATCAGACAAATTCAAGTAAATGGTAGAGCAAGCAATTTCATTCATTTCACTTTGCTTAGCCTTATCTTCTGATTCAAGGAAAATACCAGTGACAGCTCTGAAAACCTTTTGTTGTATTAAAACACACTTAATTTTCTGTTTCCAAATATCAAAATCTGTTTTTCCATTAAATGGAAGCATACCATACTGATTAGCAGCCATGGTATCAACCACAAAATAACACAAAGCTAAACAGACAAATTTGACAGAAAATAAATCAACCCGGGCTATAAAGTATTCACTTTAATAACCACGGGCAGCATGCAACAAATAGCAATTTTGGACAGTTTGGCACATAAACAACTTCGGGCAGCAATTAGGATTAATTAATTCTACCCCTAACATCCAATAAACCACCCCTACGCACAAGAATTGAAATTAACAACACTTTGCAATTCAATTTAAACAACTAAACAATCTGCCACAAAGGAGAGGGTTTAGCAAACGCATCTGGGGGGTTGGCGGCCGGGATACAATCTACCAGCAGCCCGCGGGGAGGGGGAATAAATTAAATCCGGAGGCACCCGGTGCACCTAGGGTGTTTATCGCCAATTTACCTTAGCGAAACCCTAGGAGAGGGTTTCGACCTTACCTACCCAATTAAAAAATTGGGATTTTCGGACTGTTGACTGAGTTTGACCGGCGTTGACTGGTGTTGACCGGCGTTGACCGACAGTGACCGGCGGTGACCGGCTGCTCCAGCAACTCCAGCAGTCCAAGTCAGCAGCCCAGGTCCAGCTTGGCCCAGCAGTCCAGTAGCTCAGCAACAACTCCTGTTCAGTAACCCAGCTCGAGTTCAGATGGCCTAGTCAATAGCTCCTTTAGCTCCAGAAGCAGTCCACCAGGCCCAAAGTCAGCCCAGCAGCTCCAGCACTACAAAAGGAACAACCCAGGTCTAGAGGTCCACAAAAGGAACCCAAGTCCAAGCCTCTGTGTTCTCTCTGCTTCGTCTCAGTCATCTGCGACCAGAGCGACGAACGAGCTCCAGACCTTTTGCGAACGGCGAACACTCAGACGGTGAAGGCTCCGGCAACGACGGATCCAGCGGACGGATCTCCAGGCGGCGATTCCTAGGCAGACAAGGCTTCAGCGGTGACCTCGACCTACGAGCTCTGAAATCCACGGCGTGTTCCGGAGGGAGGCGGCGGACGGCGGCAGACGGTGAACCCGCTCTGATACCACTGTTAGGATCGTATATCCGTCTCCGGATCAGGTCTTTCTACACACACTCTCACACACTCTTTGCACACCACTCTATACTCTCCACTCCACTAAGTACCTCTCTACTCTCACACAAAGGAAAGGAAGAAGAAGGGAGCTCTGCTCTGTGGAAGGTAACTCTCGCAGGCTACTAAACAAGGAAGAAGCAAGGCTTCTATATAGTAGGCAGATAGCCAGAGAGGAAGTCACGGGTGAAGTAGACAACAACAAGGACACTCATGGGCAACCAAGACAAGAGGCGCAGCGGACAACAACAAAAGGGGCCAGACCAACAGTAAGTCAAACACTCAGGTATATAATTGATTAGATAATATACCTAGGTAAAATGTACCAAAGTGGGAGTAAAACATAGGGTGCAAGCCTCAGCAAATAAAGTGGAAGGGAGGTCTTGGTAGGACCAATACCCCCTGCGCGTAAGAGAAAGTCTTTACCTTTAGGAATCTTAACTCCTTAAAAGAGGCTTCCCTTTATAAGGGGGTGAAAATCCCTTGAGTTTTCCGATGTGGGATAAAACACACTAGAAACTCATCATTTTCCCATTTTTTCCATTTCAACGAGTGAACTTCGAGAATCAATTTCTCATTCACCCGTTATCCGTTTTGAGCGTACCATATATCGAATTGTAGCCCTTAACAAGGACAATCCGAAACCACTTTAACCCGAACCAAATCGGAAGTGGACCCCACTCAAATAATTGCTCCAAAATGACCATTTAATGCAATTTTTAACACATTTTTTCCAACAACCTAATGGTACTCTGCTGCAATAAGGAGTTGAGATAGAGAGAGAAATATATCTTAAAATAAGAGCAATATTTTGTGGTAGCAACTAGTAAGCACTAAGGAGCAAATAACATTATTACCTAAAAATAATATTATTTTGAGTTAACCTGATGGCACACTGCTTAGATGCCAACTTCAAACCAAAAATAGAAGAGAAGAAAAATAAATTGGAATTTAAGAAAGTTTATTATCCTAGTAGAAGAAAAGAGGCATTTCCTTTGAGAAGTTATTTTGTAGTGCTCCTCAAACAGTGGCATTTAAGGTACTTCATTGTCCATTTCTCTATAGTAGCATATCAACAACATAATACTATTCGACTATGCAGAATAATGCTAATATAGCAACAATAATATAGCAGCACTTCTGAATGTGTTTCTGAAAGCAAAATGAAAAAGAAATGAATGAAAATGGCTGCTAAGGAGCATTATGGCAGCCATCTTAAGGTAGATTAGATTTCATCTTCTTAAAATGTTTATTTTCTTGTTATCCATCTATATTAAAGTTCTGTTTGTTTTGGAAGGAAATTTTAAGTTTTTAACACACCGTGTATGCGAGATGTATATCCTATTTAACTTATAACTTACGAAGATCATATATTTTTTAAAAATAGACATTATATCTCCGGCTATTTTGAGTTTATAATTATAATGCTATTTTTCTAAGATTATCTAAACATTTAGTCGAATAATGTATAATAAAAACAATGAATTGAAGAAGAAAAACTACAATTTCTACTTAAAGTTCTGGTTTTTTATTATTAAAGCTCACCTAAGCATTTCATTTAACAATATGTCTGCAGAATATACTTAGGGTACATAAGCCCTATCTCAGCCCATCAAATTTCAACATCTTTAATACAAACATGTCTTTTTCATGATAAATACACGATTTCCAATGGACTTCTGAATGAATTGAGAGTGAATATCGGAGCATTAGATTTTTAAAAGAACAATATTGTAGCCATCTTAAGATATACTACCTCCACCCCTGTTATTGTCCCATTGCGGTTTATGATGTTTGACCTACGATAAAGCAAACAGATCCCTGTCCGCACTCAAATTATTTTGAGAAAAAAAAATTACATATCTAGGAACTATATTAAAAGCTCTACAAAGTCGCAAAAACCAGAATCCAATTTGATAAAAATTTGATACATAAAGTAAGAGATTAAGAATGATTTGTGTTGAACAAGTGAATAGGAAACGGGACAATAACAGAGGGACGAAGGAGTAATAGATTTCATCTTCTTTAAGTTATTTTTTTCTTATCAAAATCTGTAATGCAATTTATTGTATTTGATTCGAAGTATTGTACGTAAAATTATAACTACACTTATGTTTTTTTTAATATTATCTAAACATTTACTCAAACATCATATATAAGATCGTAGAATTATTAAAGTTCTCTTTTATTACAGTTCTCTTTTTATTACAGTTCTCTACTATTAAAGTTCTGTTTTTTTGAAAAGAAAATTTAACATCATAGATGCAAAAATATATCCTATGAGACTTATACGGAGTAGCTTTTTACATACTCCCTCTGTCCCATTTTGTCAAATACACTTTCATTTTTAAGTTGTCCAAAAAATATGAACACTTTCTTAAAATTGGACTCCCTAACTTTTTACTTTCTCATTTTATATCCTTTATCTATTATTTCAGCCTTTATATTTTGTATCCTTTTTTCTCTTTCTTAGCTTTTGGAGATTAGAATTGTAAATCACTTACTTTATCCTTTATTTTCTTAAAACCCACACCAAGCTCATAGACAACTTACATTGGACCTCTAGCTATTGTAAATTTATAACTATAATGGTGTTTTGTTAAGATTATCTAAACATTTATTCGAGCAACATATATAAGAATATAGAGTTGAAGAAGAAAAACTACATTATAATTAGTACTATTTTTTAATTCTTCTTTAACATGGAGTTAGCCTAGCTAATAAAGCACTCTCCTATATTAAAGTTTTGTTTGTTTTGGAAGGAAAATATAACTTAAGAACATACAATGCTCAGTTTTCTTATAATTAAAGACCAAAGTAAGCATTTCATCAAACAACATGTATTGTACAAAATATTCTTAGGGTATATGAGTCCCATCTTAGCCCAAAAATTTCAGTATCTTTAAGAAAAACAAAGTTAAAGATATAAGCAACTCATAAACTAAGATGTAGAAATCATTTCTTAATGGTAGTTAATAATGTAAAATTTTATGAAGACAAAAGCTATAAAGCAACCCCTACCCCATCGAAGGTGGGAACCTTTGCGGCACAAGGGTAATGATGATGATGATGAAAAGCTATAAAAAATTTAAAACATTAACTTAGAGATATAAATTGGAGTCACATCAACCCAAGTAGAAGAATCAACGTTAGAAATCTTCTCATGTAGTTGGGGATGGATGTGAGTTTTGGAGTGAGACCGAAGACCGATTGGGGTTGAGCGATGAGATAAAATGCGCAGGAGGAGCAAAAACTATGGCTGCCTTCACACGCGGAAGAAAGTGGAAATGTTAAAATGAGAAAGACATGACTTTATTTTAATCGTGTATATCTGGTTTTTGTTAGTTTCTTAACTTTTAAAATGGGGGAAGTTTGGCATGAATTTTACCCAGTTTCAGTTTTTGACTGACATGAGTTCTAGTTACTTAAATACGGTACGGGAATTAAACGAGGTTTAATACATACGCGTTTTATTTGGCAACATAAAAAGAAGGGCCAAAAATTCGTTAAAAACGTTGACTTTTAAAAGACGAGTCGGGTCTTCTTCTCAAAGTCGAGATGATGCGATGTACGAGGAAACATCCGAACAGGTACAAGACGATCAACAAACTCCCGATGAGGAAACACCCGACGAGGACAAGCCTGATTCATCCCAACTCGATAAGAAAGTTCAATCTCTCCTTATGAAAAATAATTACACAGAATGGAAGGAAACGACTTATAGTTTATATTAATTAGGAATATTTGTGTATTTTGGCAACTGCTATTTTATTATAAATATACCTGCCAAGGCTCCTATTGACGTGTATTTGGGTAAAGGACATGTCGGGTCTTCTTCTCAAAGACGAGATGATGCGATGTACGAGGAAACATCCGAACATGTACAAGGCGATCAACAAACCCCGATGAGGACCCAACGAGGACGAGCCTGATTCATCCCAACTCGATAAGAAAGTTCAATCTCTCCTTATGAAAAATAGGTACACAGAATGGAAGGAAACGACTAATAGTTTATATTAATTAGGAATAATTACGAATTAGGATGGTTCCTCGCAATGTCCTTCTTTATGTAAGAAATATTACTTCAATGTAACTCAAATGTAAGTAATTTGTAAGAAATTGATATTTGTGAGTACAATTATAGTGTAACTAATATTAATGAAAAATGTATCTAATAGGATAAATGTATGAATGTATGATAATAAATGTATTTGTTAGTCCCTGTTTCTGTAACAGCAATGAATAACGATCTAACAACGAAGATTAAACGTAAGGATGAACACAGAATGAATCAACGTAAAACCTTCTTTGATAGACCGTGAACTCGTACAACAGAAAAATATGCGCGTAAGGCTATGAAGAATAAGTACGACGTTAACCTATTCCTAAACCTCGGCTCCCTTTTTATAGGCGAGGTTTAGGTTAGGCGTACCAGGCTTTTAGCCTGTTTATATGGGCCTAACACTTGGTCTGATTTCTATCTAATTCATGCACTAATTAAATACAAGGATTAAATATAAAGCTAATCTATGACCAACTTGATTCACAATTAAATATCTCCAACAATCTCCCCCTTTGTGATCAAGTGCCATTCTCTTATTGCTTCTGAGACTTGAAGTAGTGCTTCCTCATACCAAGTGCATGTTCATATTGCCTCAACACATTTCTCTTTTCGAGGCGATCGTCAATGGCCTTTAAAATTGTCTCTACTGTAGAGTGTTCCTTTTGAACATAAGACGATGCCTCTTGAAGATTTTCCTCTAGCTCTGCCTTCATCTTTAGAATCTGTTCTTTGATTATCTTCAGTGTTCCGTCACAGTACTTCTCAATTTCACTGACTACCATCAGACGTTTTTCATTCTTGTGGTTCAGATAGGTAACTGCTGGAGGTGTGAAGAAGATGTGGTAGGCTGGGAAATCTTCAAGTTCTGGACCATACAGTCTTGGCTTTGTCAGATTTGTCTTTTTCAGATTGCACTCAATAGCCATCTGTAGGTCATGTGAAGAGTGTACTCGGATCTGTCTAAGCATGAATCTCTTGATAGCTGTGAGGCCTTCGCTGTATATTATGCTCTGCCTGACTGGAAGGTATCTGTAGGCCATGAACATTTGGTAGATGTCATCCGGTTTCAGCATGATGAAGTCATTCTCTTGGCAAGTGAATTCGCTCCCATCAGTGCGTTGAAGTCTGTAAGTGTAGAATGTTACTCCATGATAGTCTTCAGCCTTCACTTGTAGAATTTGATGAATCGGGAGAATATTCGACTTCAGATCTTGTTCCATCAGTTCTCTCTGTGTACCGGTTGACCTTTGTAGCAACATATGCAGATGACCTCCAGCCTGCTTTCCTTTTAAATGAGTAAGGCCTCTTAGCTTCAGTTCATTCAGCGGCTTGACTCTGTCTGGTCTACGCCATATATGCTCTCTGATTTCTTCTTGGAAGGGGGCTTTGATGCGAACATTATCCCAGGGTTTCTCTGTCTTGGGAAGTCTTCCCGCTGATTGTCTTACGACCGATTCAAGAGTTTTCTGGGATTCTTTGTAATTCTCCCCTTCCTTGCGTTCATCGTCCTCGAGCCTTATGATATCTTCAGAGCATTTGTTAATTAGCTCTCGTAGCCACCAGTTTCTTTGCATGTCCTCTTGTTCGGCCTCATTCCGAAGATCATCCCATTCTGTCCATTGTCTCGGCCATTTGTCATATATCACCGCCTCCTCCAGTGCATCATGGATGTCTTTGTCTGGGGAAATATATGGAACTCTTTGTTGAGGCGGTGATTGTTCCTGAGTAGCACTACCGGGTTCACTTGGATTGCCCGTTGACATCAGCTTAGAACTAGGTTCCAACTGATGGCTTGATGGAGAAGATGTACCAGTGGTAACATCATCAGGACTTCCATCCCCTCCTCGGTTGGTATCTCTGGGAGATACGCCTCGGGATGTTATTTCTAGCTCGACCATGCTAGATAAGTTGGCTGTGGATGGTGGCTGTTGGTTTGTTGAGGTTTCGGGTTGGATGGGCTGTGGAGTTTGGCTTGGTAGAGCAGTTTGCTCAAGTGATCGAGGTCGCTTGTTCTCCCCCTCATGAGGATCCGAATCATCGGGGTCCTCATGGGAACGTTTGCGACCACGAAGACTCTCCTTGCAAGTGCTCTTGGTTTCAGGTGAAGAAAGAAGGGCTTCAAGTATGGCTTGCTGATGAAGAGTGAGCTTGTCTTCAGGGGTGTTTAAGAGGTTGTTCAGCAAAGCCGACGCTAGTGTGTCAAAGGATAGTGAGGAGAGATCGATGGAGGGTGTGGTCGGGTGTGGGGAGAATACTGGTTCTGTATCCTGGGTTCCCCGAGAAAGAGAAGGAATGGGAATTTGGTTTATGGATTGGTGGGATAGAGGGGTGGAGGATATGGGTTGTGTATGGGAGATGAACGGTTCAGGGGAAGGTTGGGGTGGTGTTTGTTCAGACCGAACCGCTTGGGTGGTCCTAAATTCCTGTGCTAGAGCGGTCATTGCATCTTGCACCCATGGCTTAATGGTGGAATCTAGGAAGCGATTGAGTAGAACGTTTACGTCTTCAAAGGTAGGGTGACCAGTTACGGGGGTTGTAACTGTTGACACAGCATCAGTGAAGATTGCTGATGTGTGGCCTGCATTTAATGATGGAATCATTATGGGCATAGCAGGGCTTCCAACCGTCATAGCTTGCGCTCTGGTTGTTACGTTCAGGGTGTGTGCACCTGTATGTGCAGTGAATAGTGTAGGTGTCCTAGAAAATGAAGAAAATGTGGAGAATGTGACACCTAGACTCGATGTGTGAGAAGAAGGGGTTTTGACCTTGGGAGATAGGTCAATTGTATGCTCAACTGATTCAGAAGGAACCAGCGAGGGGGTGGAGTCCCGTTCTTTTGAAACAATAGCCTGTTGAGAGGCTATCGAGTGGCTGGGAGAGGGCTGTGCTTGCGCAGTTGAGCCAGATGCTGCGACTTCTACCCGGGAACCGAAAAGATCGGCTCCTGTGCTTAGGGATTCAGCTCGGCTTATCTGAATAAAGGTGTCGCAGCCCGCGAAGATATGTTCGTCTGCCTTATCAATCAGGCTTTTTCTGGCTCGGGGCTGGGGCTTTGCCTTGGCAGCCTTGTCATTCTTGACCTTTGCCCTTTTCTCTCGGATGACGACTTCCTCTGAATTGAATGATGACTTAATTGAATGAGCCGCCTCGTCATAATCATCCTTGGAGCAATTTGTCTCGCTGGGATCGGCTCTCGGTTTAGCTTTTTCTTTGATTGTGAAGACTTGAGGTCTGCCAGCGATTATTGGTGCTGCGTCTTCAGCAGTAATTCTTTTCTTCTTCGGAGATTTGACTGGCAGCTTCCCTTTTCTGATTAGGGCATATGTGAGCTCCACATCATCACTATCATTATCATCGTCGTCATCATCCGAGCCAGATTCCCCGCTCTCCGTGCCCACGCTCTCGGAAGCCTCGTCGTCAGTGTTTGTTTGGGCTTCACTTGACGATTCATTGGCCGTTTCCTCAGCGTCTGTTTCGGTGCCCTCAGCCGCCTGACTCGTCTCAAGGGAGTCGTCAGACTTTCCTTCATTGGGTGAACCGGCCACTGGTTTCTGTGGCTTTTGGGCTCTCTTGGGACCCTTACTAACACTCGGCTTTGCCCCTGGGGTAGGTCCAGCTGGGTTTTGCTGAACCATAGGGACAATTTTCTCAGTGGCTTCTTTGTATTGCTGGACTGCTGGATTTGAAGATTTTACCAGCTTTAGCAGAAATCCAGGTATCTTCAGACCATAAGTAGGATTCTTGTCTGCTTTGAAATACTGTAGCTTCGGTGCTGTGAAGTGAGGATCTGTATTGCGTTTTGGTATGGAGGCGTGCTCTGCCATGCAGTCGTGTATGATCAGCCCGAGCCATCTAGCGTACGGAATGGTACCTGGCCTATTCTTTTCTTTGGCCTTGACCAGGTCCATGAGCTCTGAGAAGAAGAGCTGTGCCATGTCGTAGTTCTTGTTGAAGGCGATGCCATGGAAGATAAGCAGGATCTGCTTGTTGCACTTGTCGAATCCAGCATGCTTCGGCGACAGGCACTTGTTCACTAGTCCGAAGAGATTCTTCCACGGGTGTCGGAGATATGCGCCGTTGAAGTTTGACAGTTGTGGCAGTAATGATGTGTAGCCTAGGGATGCCACGTCTTTCAGTAGATCTGGGATGGACGGCAGCGCATCGTACTCATCATGGATTGGCAGCGATAGAGTAGCCCTTAGAGTAGATGGTGTAAGGATCACCCGCATGCCGTTTAGCTTGGTCTTTATTTTTGAGCGATCCTTCGGTGATTCTGTATGCATGTGACCCCAAAATTGTTGTAGGTATATCTCTGGCACTGGTTTGGCGTTGTGAAGTGCAGGCCAGAGATAGTGACCTTTCATTATGGCCGGAATGATCGGGTTCTGGCACTTGAAGACTGCAAGGTCTAGCTGGAAATTGTTGTCCAGCACCTTGATCCATTTTCCTTGGGAGTAGATGGCATCATCGATCTTGCTTTAGTGTTTCCTGCCATTTTAAACTGTAGAAGCAGGGGGTCAGCATATGAAATTCAACTGTTTGATTTGATTGAAAGAGTTTGATTTGCAGTTTTCAGATAAGTTTATGCAGGTGGAATTTTGAAAAAATTGCAAAGTTCAAATCTCGAGATCTGAATCTCGAGATCATGATTTCGAGATTCAAATCTCGAGATCTTGATGTCGAGATGCAGATCTCGAGATCTTGATTTCGAGATTCAAATCTCGAGATCAAGATGTCGAGATGCAGATCTCGAGATCTTGATTTCGAGATTCAAATCTCGAGATCAAGATGTCGAGATACAGATCTCGAGATCTTGATTTCGAGATTCAAATCTCGAGATCAAGATGTCGAGATGCCCATCTCGAGATCTTGATTTCGAGAAGATGAATCGACGATTTCGAAGAGATGAATCCACCTGCAAAGATAAAGATACGAAATACAACATACAATAGATTTCGAACTTGAAGATCTTGTTCTTTGTTGTTTTGAAAAAAATCGAATCGTTTGTTTTTGAATGACGAACACGAACAAAATAAAACAGGTTTTCGAGATGATCGTTCGTTTTCGAGATGGGTGATTGCGATTGTGAACGTTAACTACCTTCGAAGAGTAGTCGTGAAAGAGAGAAGGAGATTGCGAGATCGTAAGGTTGGGAAGAAGAAAGGTCTGAGAGCTCTGCCTTTGCGAAAAATTTGTCTTTGAAAAAATCAGAATGGAAGAAGGAGAAGGGTTTTCGCGAGGCTTTTATACGCGAGAAAAATATGGACCTCCTCCGTAACAGTTGAGCCCGAATGATTGGGCTGGCACACAGTGCCCTTTTAAAGGATTTTCGAGGCCCAAACAGTAAAAAATAGAGAGCTCCCCCTTAATCAGTGAAAATTAGCTCCCCCTCAAACAGTGAAAATTTTCTCCCCCTCAAAAAATGCAACGAACAATATGTACAGATGCAACGCACACACACTATTTTTGTTCTTTTTGATTTTTCACACCCACTCAACACATGCAACACACGCACACTATTTTTTGTTATTTTTCTGGTTTTCTCCCCCTCAACACATGCGACGCACACACACTATTTACAAATCACATGCACACACACTTTTTACAGGTTCCACACACACACACTTTGCAGATCAGTGGAGACAAAAATTAAACAGGCTCGAGGTTCAACATGCTCAACTTGGAGACTAGGAACTGGAATCTTTTTTCATCCAATGCCTTAGTGAACAAGTCAGCCAGTTGAAGCTCTGAGCTTACAAAATACATGTCAATATCTCCTTTCTCCACATGGTCTTTGATGAAATGATAGCGCAGGTCGATGTGTTTGGTGCGGGAGTGATTAACCGGGTTGCTGGTGATGGCGATGGCGCTCTGTGAGTCACTGTAGATCGGGATATGGCGGAAAGTGTAACCGTAGTCCTTTCGCTGGGTCTTCATCCATAATATTTGTGAACAACAGCTAGCAGCCGCGACGTATTCTGCCTCGGCCGTAGATGTTGACACACAGTTCTGTTTCTTGGAAGACCAGCAGACTAACTTATCGCCCAAGAACTGGACAGCTCCTGATGTACTTTTGCGGTCCATCCGGCAACCAGCAAAATCAGCGTCAGAGTATCCGACTAGGTCAAAACCTGAGTGCTTGGGATACCAAAGGCCTAGATTCACAGTGCCTTTGAGGTATCTCAGAATTCTTCGAACAGCGGTCAGATGGGATTCCTTCGGATTCGCCTGAAAGCGTGCACATAAGCATGTGGAGAAGACAATGTCAGGCCTGCTTGATGTGAGATATAGCAAAGATCCAATGATGGCCCTGAAGTTTGTAGCATCAACTGGCTTCCCGGAGGGGTCTGAGTCCAGTTTGTTGTTTGGGGACATGGGGGTCTTCATGGAAGATTTGCCTTCTATGTTGAATCTCTTTAGCATATCCAGAATGTATTTGGACTGATTGATGAAAATGCCATCAGAGAGTTGTCTTACTTGCAGGCCTAAGAAGAAGTTAAGTTCGCCCATCATGCTCATCTCGAACTTGGTTTTCATCAGTTTCTCAAAGTGTTGGCACAGGCGCGGATTTGAAGAGGCAAAGATGATGTCATCAACATAGATCTGAATCAGGATGATGTCAGACTTCTGTCGCTTGATAAACAAAGTAGTATCGATCTTTCCTTTTGAGAAACCTGAGTCGATCAAAAATTCAGTCAAGGCATCGTACCAAGATCTGAGTGCCTGTTTCAACCCATAGAGAGCTTTCTTGAGCTTGTAGACATGGTCTGGGAATTTTGGATCTACAAATCCTTCAGGTTGAGCTACATAGACTTCTTCTTCTAAAGTCCCATTCAGAAAAGCTATTTTCACGTCCATTTGAAAGACGGTGAAGTTTTTGTGCGCCGCGTATGCAAGAAAGAGGCGGATTGCTTCAATTCTAGCTACGGGCGCAAACGTTTCATCGTAGTCTATGCCCTCCTGTTGATTGTATCCCTTTGCGACCAGCCTTGCCTTGTTTCTTACGACTGTGCCTTCTTCATCTCTTTTATTTTTGAATACCCACTTCGTGCCAATGATTGTCTTTCTCTGAGGCCTGGGTATCAGTGACCATACATCCAGTCTGTCAAACTGGTTGAGTTCATCTTGCATTGCAATCACCCAATCGGGATCAAGTAGAGCATCGGAGACTTTTGATGGTTCGGACTGGCTTAAGAAGCATGCGAAGTGGCATTCATTCATCGTTGCTGATCTTGTTCGCACACCTTGACTCGGATCACCTATTATCTGTTCAACAGGATGTGCTCTCGTCCACTTCCTCTCATGAGCTAGAGGAGTGAGAGTAATTATTGGTTGATCTGAGTCCTGATATGAGGTTGAAGGCTCTGGGGCAGCTGTGGTGTGTAGTGGAGATGATTCTGGACTCGTAGCAAAGTCGTGATCATCCACACCTCTGGGATTGGTTTGAGGGGTTGAGGGTGTGGATGGTATATCGTCTGGTCCTGTGAGGAGCGGAATTTCTGCTGTTGGAGTTGATGTTGACTCTGGAGTGTATGCAGGAGGTGGAGGTTGTGAGTTCTCGTAGAAGTTTCTGAAGAGAGAGTCGAGAATCACATCGTCGTGTTCGGTGTTTGGTTCAGCTTTATCAGAAGCTACTGGTACAGCAGTTGATGGATCGGTGTGGAGATGTTCGATTGCAAAGTCTGCCATTTCATAGAATGTAACATTTACACTCTCGATGACAGTACGCTTGTCTCTGAGATAGACTCTGTAAGCTTTGGATTGCAGTGAGTAGCCAATGAATACGCCTTCTCTGGCTTTGGGATCCAGCTTACTTCTCTCTGTCCGATCATTGAGCATGAAGCACTTGCAGCCAAAAACCTTGAAGAAGGAGATGTCAGGAGTTTTGTTGAATAGGATCTCATATGGAGTCTTGTCGAAGCGTTTGTGGATGGATGTTCTGTTCTGAGTGAAGCACGCAGTATTGATTGCTTCTGCCCACATGAAGTGAGGCAGTCTGGATTGGATTAGCATGGTACGTGCTGCTTCAACAAGGGTTCTGTTCTTTCTCTCAACAACTCCGTTCTGTTGGGGAGTTTTAGCTGCTGCAAATTGCTGAGTGATACCGAGTGATTCATAGCACTCAATTAGAGTTTGATTTTTGTACTCGGTACCATTGTCAGTTCTAACGATTCGAACACTGTGCTGTAGCAGTTTCTGGATTGTTCTGATAAAGGTCATAATGTTTTCTGCAGCTTCGTCTTTTGAACGGAGAAATTTTGTCCATGTATACCTAGAGAAGTCATCAACTATCACCAGAGTGTATTTGCGAACGTTGATGCTTTGTACTGTCATAGGTCCACACAGATCCATGTGAATTAGCTGCAACTGATGTGTAGATGAAGGTTCGGTTTTTGACTTGTGGGAGCTTCGCGTCATTTTGCCCATTTTGCAGGCACTACAATGATTTTCAGCAGAAGACTTTAGCAGAGGAAGCCCCTTGACAAGTTTCTTGGAGGACAATGTTGATAGATGTTTGAAGTTCAGATGGGAGAGACGTCTGTGCTATAGGTTGTTCTGTTCAGTTGAAGCTTTGGACAGCAGGCAGATGGAAGTGGTGGATTGGACGCTTTTCAGATCAATAGTGTACAAATTTGATGTTCTGTAACACGTTAATAATGTATTCCCTGTGCTGTCAAGAACACAACATTGTTTTGCAAAGAACCTCACTTCCATCCCGTTGTCACAGAATTGTCCAATGCTCAGTAAGTTGTGTTTGAGCCCTTTGACAAATGAAACATCTTTTATTGTGACACTGGCACAGACGACGTCCCCATACCCAAGGATAGGAGATGAGGCGTCATTCCCGAATCTGACATTGCCTCCGTAACAGTTGGTGTAGTTGCTCAAAAGGTGCTTTATTCCGGTCATGTGGGTTGAGCATCCTGAGTCTAAGTGCCACACATGACCGTCCTGCAAAACAATCAAACAGGTTTAGGTACCCAACTTGGAGTGGGTCCTTCCTTATTATCAAGAAACACCTTTTTAAATCTTGCTTTGAGCTGTGATCCAAGGTCAGCAGCTTTTTCAACAAAAGATCTATCTTTTGTGGGTTTTCCAATAGCCAGATCTGCTTTTGCAGTGTGTCTGGTTTTTGGAGTCCACCTAGAGGTTTCCATTTTGGTTCTGGTGGGTCTGAATTTGGGGACCCACCTTTCAGTTTCAGTTTTGATGGGTCTTCGATTGGGGACCCATCTTTCAGTTTCAGTTTGGATGGGTCTTCGTTTGGGGACCCATCTTTCTGTTTCAGTCTTGGTAGGTCTCATCTTGGGGACCCACCTCTCAGTTTCAGTTTGGATGGGTCTTCGTTTGGGGACCCATCTTTCTGTTTCAGTCTTGGTAGGTCTCATCTTGGGGACCCACCTCTCAGTTTTAGGTTTAGGAGGAGAGTAGACAGGTGCTTTGTGATTGAACGGTTGTTTCTTAAGTTTGGTTTTGAAGATCTCCTCCTTAGAAAGCCGATTAAGATGTTTCCTAGAATGAACTCTAAGGGCATATTTCATATCAGGAATACAAAACGTTCCCTTAGAAGTTCCTTTCTTGGTTTCTTTTTCAGGTTTGAGCTTTCTGAGAGGCTTTGATTTAACAACATTCACATCACATTCATAATTATGGGGATCTGGAACAGAATAACCATAAACAACACTTGTATTATAAATAGAACGTTGTCTAGAAGATGTCTCAGAAATATTCAGCTTGGGACTCAAGACTGAACTACTAGAAGTTTGTTTTGTAGAGACAGAATTACAATTAACTTTGCAGTAAAAAATAGAACTAGATCTAGGACTGGCATTATTCTCAAAAACTTTCTTTTTGCCATCTGCGATTTCCTTCCTCTTTTTCCTCCACTCATTCTTCTCTTCTCCTTCCTTATTCACTTCATTCCCTGTAAACAAAGGAGAAGAGAGATGAGTGGACGAACCTTTTAAAGCATTGTTTTTCTCATGCGAGGTGTGTGAGCTGTCAGGCTTAGTCGTAGAAGGGTCTGTTTTAGCATGAAACTGCTCACTCAAATCATTAAATTTTTGAAGAAGTTCCTGCCAGTTGCGCTCAAAACCTTTCTTTTCAGTTTCAAATCTCTCTCTCTCTCTCTCGTTATCAAGAGTTTTCTGTAGGTTTTTGAGCTTTTGAGCCATGGGAAATATACACGGTTCCTCACCAGTTTTAGCAATACCTACTCTTGGGGGAGGGTCTAGAGGATGTCCTATGTGAGGAATATCTTTAGCATAAGGGTCAAGGCATTCACTAAAGCAGGAAGTAGGTTTTTCTTCTGAAAGTTGTTTTTCATTTACAGAGGGATAATCACAAGAAATCGCAGATTTTGGATTCTTTCTCTTTTCTTCTTCTGCTTTAGCATTGTCTTCATCACTTCGAAAATACATTTTCTCGCCAAACCCTAGTCCCATGTAATCTTTGTTATAGATTTGAAGACAATTAACTTTCTTTAGATTCCGTGGGTTGGTTATGCCCAGTCCTGTTTTAGCATTGTAAAATCTGTCATCCTTTTGTTTGCTGTTAAGCAGAAAAATTGTTTGTTCTGATTGACCTCTTCTAGCAGCTAGATCCTCTAGTTCTTTTACTTTATTTAAAAGCGTTCTTCTCTTGTTAAGCAAAAAATCGCATCCAGCCTTTGCTGTGCTTTTTTCCCGTTCACTATCCTCAAATTTCCTAGTTAATTCAGCTATCTTAAGTTCAAAGCTTGCAAAATCTGAGGACACCTTTTTGACCTGATCTTTTGCAATTTCAAGTTGAACACTTAAGGAAGACTTTTGGTCTAGATTCTGTTTCAGTACCCTGTGATTATTGTCTAGTCTCTCCTTTAGTTCTTTGATTAGATTGTCCTTCTCAAGTAAGGACTGCATTTGATTATTTAAAGGAGTATATGAGGTACTTACAGAGCTTGTTGAGCACTCGCTTTCGGGGATCGCAGTATCACCCTTTCTTTCATCTTCCTCCACACGTGCCATAAGGGCATAGTTGTCTTCCTCCTCCTCCTCAGAAGAATCTTCTGCCCAGTTCTCATTCTCAGCAATCATGGCAGAGGTTTCTTCTTCTTTCTGCACCATCAGCATTTTCTGCTTATTCCACAGCATCTTCTGCTTGTAGAAGTTAACATCTTTCTTCTTTGGGAGGCGGCAGTCTTTGATAACATGTCCAGGCTTACCGCAATTGTAGCATTTGGGAGCTTCTTCTGCTGATGATGCCTTCCTAGAAGATCCTTGATCATGGTTCTTCTGCTTGTAGTTTGAGGAGGAAGTTCTCAGCTTGTTGGAGGAGCTGTTCTTCTTAGCAAATCTTTTGTCAAGCAGTGCCATCTTCTTCTGTAAGTCTGCTAGCTCAACCTCTAGATCAGATTTGTCATCATCACTATCGTCATCATCTGATTCAACCACCACCTTCTTCTTTTTCTTCTTTAGTGAAGTGGTTGTTCTTCTTGGCTGAGCCTCCATTACAAGAGCTAAGGGGTTTGTGTTGTGATGATCCTCAGCACAGGCAACCTCGTTGACGAATTGCTTCAGATGTTCATAGAGTGTGCAGAGGTCAATTTCGTCCAAATCTATCCGAGATCTGACATCCTTCACTGTTTTTTCCCATGCAGGATGCAGGCTAGATAAAAATCTAATATTCAGTTCCAGATTGGACCTGACTACTTTGATTTTTCTGAGTTCATTTACCAGTTGAACAAGTCTGTTGTAAGTCTCATTCAATGGTTCTCCTGGACCTGCTTTGAAGGAGTCATAAGCGATAAGAATCGTAGTCTTCTTGGTTTTGAGGCTGATGCTTGTGCCTTGTAGCAGCTTCTCTATTTCATCCCACATTTCCTTAGCTGTCTGCATGCTGTCTATGAGAACATAAACTTCATTTGGGATTGCTTGAAGAAGGTATGTTTTGGCCATGAGGTCACCACGAAGTCTGAGCTTGTCAGCTTCTGTGTATTCAGATGGCACTTTCCTCCTTATTTCTTGAAAAATAGGAGGATTATTTTCTGGATCTCCACCAACTGAAATCAAGAGTTCAGCTGGTCCTTCAAGCAATGATTCAAGCATTGCAGCGGAGTTCTCTTTGTGCTCGAGGAAATTAAGGAATCTGTTCCTCCACATTTGATATTCTCCCTTCCTGAAGCTAGGAGGGGTACTGTTGTTCCCTTGTGCATTGTATTCTGAAGCCATTGCTGTACTAAACTGACCGTTCGAGAAAATTGATCAAAAGATTTTCAGAGGCAGAAAGTCGAAAAATCAGATGTCGAGATCTGAATATCGAAATCTCAGATTTCGATAAAGGAGGCCCGGTATCGAGATTTGAGCTCGAAATTAAGGATCTCGAGATTAGGGATCTCGAGATTTCAAATTTCGAGATGCTGATCTCGAGATTTGAAATGTCGAGAAGTTAGCACTCGAAATCTTAATTCTGAGAAGTCAAATGTCGAGACCAGATGTCGAAACCTTAACTCGAAATCCTAGATGTCGAAATCCTCAATGTCGAAATCCTGCAACCTGTAAAAATCAGATAAACAAAATCTGAAGGTTGTTTCCTGTAGAGTAGAATGTCGAGATCCTCGGGTAAAGTTTTCAGCTCGAAAAACGTAGCAGAACCTGTGAAGAAGCAAGATGTCGACAACCCCTACTCAAGATATCTCGAAATCTGAATATGCGAAAAACACAATCTGAAGTATACCCCTTGATCGCTTTGAAAAGGCGATTCTAAAGGTGTAACTTTTACAATTTTTGAACAAGAAACAAAATTACAGAGCAAAATATCGACAGTAAGAACAACGTAAACAAAAACAGAGTATTCTGCAGGAGTTCTTCTGATCGGTTCTCGATCGGCTCTGATACCAATTGTTAGTCCCTGTTTCTGTAACAGCAATGAATAACGATCTAATAACGAAGATTAAACGTAAGGATGAACACAGAATGAATCAACGTAAAACCTTCTTTGATAGACCGTGAACTCGTACAACAGAAAAATATGCGCGTAAGGCTATGAAGAATAAGTACGACGTTAACCTATTCCTAAACCTCGGCTCCCTTTTTATAGGCGAGGTTTATGTTAGACGTACCAAGCTTTTAGCCTGTTTATATGGGCCTAACACTTGGCCTGATTTCTATCTAATTCATGCACTAATTAAATACAAGGATTAAATATAAAGCTAATCTATGACCAACTTGATTCACAATTAAATATCTCCAACAGTATTAATGTATTAATGAATGTAAGTGTGTAAGTAATGGGATAAATTTAACTAATAATGAAAGTGTAATTAATAGGACAAATGTACAGATGTATAGTAATTAATGGAAGTGTAAGTAATGCCACATTCAAAAGATGAGTGTGGCAGAGATGTGTATGTTGCGTTGGATGTGTGGACATACCAGAAAAGACCGCTTGACAAATGAGATAATCAGACAAAAGGTGGAAGTAACACGTATAGAAAATAAGATGCAGGAGTCTCATTTGCGGTTGTTTGGGTATGTGAGTAGAAGACCGATTGATGCACCTGTTAGACGACTTGAGGGGTGGGGAGAAGAGAGGGAGAGGAAGACCCAAACAGACTTGGATTAGAGGAATCAAAACTGATATGCGTCTTCTTGGGTTGGATGAAAGTATGACTTTGGAGATAGCAAAGTGGATGGCGCACATCCATGTGGACGATTGATGTCTTTTCTACCTTTCCTCTCTTTTTTCTTTTATCGTTTATTTTCTTTATGATTTTATATTCTTATGTTATTTCTATCTTCTAGCTTTTTATGCTCTTTTATTTTTTATCTTTTATCTTTCTTATATTCTTGTGTTATTGTTATCTTATATTTATTTATCTTTATTTTATTCGTTTATCGTACTTTTTTTCTTTCCTTTCTTGTTTGTCTTCTCTGTTTGACACCGATATCATAGATTGATTCATGTTAGCCGACCCCAAATTCTTTTAGGATTAAGGCTTGAATGTTGTTGTTGTTGTTGTTGTAAGTAATAGGATAAATTTAACTAATATTAATGAATATTAGTTAAACTATAAATTATACTTTAACTAACTAATATATAATATAATGTTTGTAGTATATAATATATAAGTATACTACTATAAGATGAGTACTACACTTATATTTAATACTTTAATATATATACTTAATATATAAGTAGATATAATATATGTAAATATAAGTAAATAATAAGTATATAATAAGTAGATATTAAGTAGATAATAAGTATTTAAGTGGATAATAAGTAGAATAGTAGATATAATATATGTAAATATAAGTAGATAATAAGTATATAGTAAGTAGATAAGAGATAATAAGTATTTAAGTGGATAATAAGTAGATATAATATATCTAATTATATAGATATAATATATAAATAGATGTAGAGAGAATTGGAGAAAATGAATATGATTAGAGTGTAGGAAGAATTGGAGAATGTGTAGGAAAGTGTTTAGAAAATAAGTGTATTTATAGGTTTTCTTACCCCACCCCCACCCCTACCCCCAACCCCCCAAACCCTCCCTCCAACGGCTCTATAGCCATTGGCAACGGATAGGAGCAACCAGCCAGCCCAAAGACATTTCAAAAGCCAATTGTTTTTTTAAAATTTTATCCGTTTGGTCCGAACTGGCCGAGCTGGTTCACGTTTTTCAGGTCACGAAGCCTGCCCTTTCACAGTAGTGGTTCGGGCCTCAGTTCCGGGCCCAGTCCACTGGGTCAGGTCCCAATAGTGTCGAGCCAGGCCCACCCGACTCAGTCCACCCCTAATTCAACATAAAGGAAGGTTTGGTGAGATGTAGTGTTTTTTTAATTTAATTTATTTAAGTTTCAAAAAAATGTGCATTAGCAACACTAACATAGCATTCTTGTTTGCATCTAGTGCCAGTTTTTACTAGGTAGTACTACCTCCGTCCCGTTGGAAGTTCTCATGTCAAAACGTCACGGTTATTTAAACAATAATTAAATAAGGTAATTAGAGTATATTTTGACAAACAGTTTTAATAGGCGTGTAATATAATGGGGTTAGTATTGATAATTGTAATGTTATAAATGTATTACTTTTATTATTTAATGATTAAATTGTCATTTAAGATTGTAAATTGTTTTCTAAAATAGAAATGAAAGTCTTTATATGGGGCGTCCAAAAAAGGAAAGTGAGAACATTTCTACGGGGTGAAGGGAGTAGATTTTTTTTTTATAATAGTATACAGCTATAGTATATAGATAGGGTCAACCCCATGAATTTCATAAGGAACTCTCATGACATTTGAACGTTCAGGTTCCATCTTTTAAGGGAGATTTCAACAAGTAGGAGCAAAACATACGGATTTTTCAAAAATAAGACAGAAGATTAGCGTAAGACTCAACTACACCTGCATTGATCACAATACCCTTACTTTTAGAAAATAACAGACATTAAATAGACAATAAATAGACAATAAGTAGACAATAAACATCTCAGTCCCCAGCCACCCCCAAACTAGTCTTTCCCCGTCTCTGACACATTCCATTCCCCTCCAGACGCCGCAGAGCTGCATAACACCATCCCAATCGTTTTCCATGGCATCTATTCGCAGTTGAATTCATAAGGGTAAATAAGGTGGTGGCCGAATTGCTATTTTGTGGGATCCTTGCTATGTGGATGATGATATTTTGGAAGTTGATACCTAACATGTGCATGCTAGATTTAGGTGTAAAATTACGCAAGTTTATTTTTATGCCTCTTTTGTGTATGCTTTGTATACGGTTATGGAAAGAAGAGTTCTTTGGGATCATTTGAATAGACTTAGTACAAATATACTTGGACCTTGGGCTGTTTGGGGGGATTTTAATTGTGTTGGGGCCCCTCATGAAAGAAAAGGCTCTGCCCCTCCCACGGGCTACTTAATGAAGGACATTAATGAGATGAAAATCCAAACTTATCTAGATGATGCCCCTTCTACGGGTGAATTCTTCACTTGGAATAGAGGTGTCATTTGGGCTAAGTTAGATAGGATTCTTGTTAACCCTTTTTGGAGTGCTAATGGGATGAATTGTAGGGCTCACTTCTTTGAAATGGAATGTGAGTTTGACCATGTGGCTGCCCTACTAAGTTTTGGCCCTAATATACAAAATGGATCTAAACCTTTTAAGTTCTTTAACATGTGGATGAAACATGACCAATTTCTTGGTATTTTAGAGGATGTTTGGAATAGGGATGTTGGGGGGACGACTCAATTTCGTTTGGCCCGTAAACTCAAGCTCCTAAAACAGCCTCTAAAACAACTAAATGTCAATGAATTTAGCCATATCTCGGCAAGAGCAAAGGAATCTAAAAAGGAGTATCAAAGAGTCTATCAATTAGCTCTTTTGGACCCCCATGATGATGCTCTTAAAGAGGAGATGGTTGTTGCTAAGAAACGAGCCCTTTTTCTCAAGGAGGCCGAGGAAGCCTATCTCAAACAAAAGGCCAAGGCTATTCATCTTATGCGATCGGATAGATGTACTAAGTACTTTCACTCAATTGTTAAAAAGAGACAAGCCAAAAACTCAATTGCTTCGATTCGGCTTCAAGATGGGTCTCTCACCCAATCTATGGACCAAGTAGCAAAGGAGTTTATTAGTTTTTTCAAAAGTCTTTTTGGTACTGCCGTACCCTCTTGTGATTTTGATCCTAATATTTTGGCATCGGGTAACACCATAGACCAATCCCTTTTGGATAGTTTGATTACACCAGTGACTGATTTGGAAATCAAAGAAGCACTATTTGATATTGGGAATGACAAAGCCCCTGGACCGGATGGATACTCATCAGCTTTCTTCAAATCCAATTGGGGGAAAGTTGTTGAGGATGTGTGTGCTGCTGTTAGGGAGTTCTTTGACTCTGGTAATATGCTTAAACAGGTTAACCACACAATTGTAGCTCTTATTCCTAAGACTACTCATTCTCCATCCGTTGCTGACTTTAGACCCATTTCTTGTACCAATGTGACCTATAAGATCATAACCAAGATTCTAGCATCTAGACTGGGACCATGTCTTTCTAGTGTAGTCCATCCATCATAGGGTGCTTTTGTGGATGGGAGACTAATGACTGATAACATTTTTCTTGCACAAGAACTTGTGAGGGGATATGCTAGAAAGAGGGTTTCTCCTAGATGCATGATTAAGGTTGATATTAGGAAAGCATATGATACTATTTCTTGGTCTTTCCTTGAAAAGGACTTAAGGGGTATTGGGCTGCCTAACCTGTTTGTTAATTGGATAATGGAGTGTGTCTCTACCTCTTCTTTTTCAATATCTATAAATGGCACCTTGCATGGTTGGTTTGAAGGAAAGAGAGGCTTGAGGCAAGGCGACCCCATGTCCCCTATGTTGTTTGTTTTATGTTTGGAATATTTTTCCCGGATGTTAGCTATTAGGACCTCAAATCCGAGCTTTAACTATCATCCTCTATGCTCCAAACTAAAAATCTCACATTTGGCCTACGCTGATGACTTAATGCTTTTTTCCAAAGGAGAACCCAAGTCTATTAAGATTCTAGTTGATGCTTTAAATGATTTTGGAAAGGTTTCGGGTTTATTGGTCAATCAAGACAAATCTAATATCTTTGTGGGGGGAAATATTGAAAACAAACTGCCATTTGTATTACAAATGGTTGACTTTCAACAAGGATCTTTTCCGGTAAGGTATCTTGGTATCCCATTGGCCCCTTTAAAGATTTCTGTGGCCCAATTCTCTCCTTTGATAGATACGGTTACAGATTATTTCAATGCATGGAATACCAAATCCTTATCATATGCGGGGAAAGTTGAGTTGATTAAGTCAGTAGTCCAAGGGGTGCAGTCCTTTTGGTTGGGCATATTTCCGGTCCCTAAAACAATCTTGGACAGAATTGTTCGCCTTTGTAGAATCTTTCTATGGGGGGGGGGGGGGGGGGGGGGAAACATGCTAAGGTGGATGAAATGGTTGCACACATCAAATATATGGTGTACAAAGTGCTATACTCATTATATCTGTACCATATGATCCCTTTTTGAATCATAAACTAGCCTCATTTTTTGTAATGAGTTGATGGCTGTTTTTTGCTAGATGATGGACTTTAGATATAAAGCCTTGGATGCTTTGGATGTATAGGGTATCCATACTTGGATATGCCTCCAATTTTGTTCATATGATGTACATAACTCTGGTTACTATCAATATATTTACATTCCCCCCCCCCCCCCCCAAAAAAAAGTAATAGATCTTATGTCGGACCCACCACAACTGAGTTACCCAGCACCCTAGCCATAAACCACGCCATAGCTTCTGACACAAATCCAGATTTGGAAGAACAAAAAAGCAAAAGCCTTCAAATTTGAGCTGAAATCCATATTATGTGGGCGCGGAGGCGAGACTACAGAGACGAGGTCCCCCAATCGGTTCTGAATCGCAGATTTGGAGTGAGAGGTGTGGAGGCTGACAGAGGCGGCACCGTCAGACGCCGACAACGACAGAGATTAGAAGCTGGAGCTGGTGCGATCTGAAAGCGGTGATGGTGCAATGGCCGAGTGCGGCGGTGCGATGGGCGACTGCGGAATTGCGATGGCTGACTTCAGAGCTGCGAAAGGCGACTGTAGAGGGCTGCGGTGATGTTAATGGGAAGGGTAGAAATGGAAGACAAGAATAAAGTTTCCTAAAACGGTGCTAAATAGATCCTACCTATGGAAAAAACATAGCTTAATCCTAGTTTTGTAAAATTCCTTTGATTTGATTCTATGGAGAGCAATTTTCTCATCTTTTAATCCATTGTCCTTCACTCTTATCTGTTTGCAGGGGCTGCCTTGAATGGGGGGCAGGGGGGCAGGGTACATAGGCCCCAAAAAAAGTGAAAAAAATTTAGGCCCATAATTTTTTCTTTATACGGAGTATTAGCTTATAGGTTTGAGTAGGCTGAGTTTTTAGAGTTAAACTACTAGTTTTGTCCGGCCCAACAACCCAAATGCCCAAGAATACGGAAGCTCTTTGCGGCTAATTGAATTAGAATTACTTGGAAACTCCCGTTTGTGAAGACTATGGGTTGCTATCCGAACACAACAATTGCTTATAGGATATTATTGATAGTACCGGTAACTGTGGCCACTACGGAAAAAAGTTTTTCAAAGTTGAAGATTCTCAAAAATTATCTGCGATCAACGATGTCTCAAGAAAGGATTAATGAATTAGCTATATTAAGCATTGAGCATAATGTATTAGAAAAGCTTGATTATGAAGCTCTAGTTGATAACTTTGCTTCACAATGTTCAGCAACAAATGTATTTAAGTAAATTTTATTTGGTTATTCCGAAAACGTGATTTGATTATGTTTAATATTATGAATTCAAGTATTTTCTTTATTATAACTTTTTTCAATTATTATTATTTTACATGTTAATTTGGACGGAACCGAGTTTTATAATTTTTTTTAAAGCTAGACTCATTTTAAATTATTCACCCCTAGACCTTCAAATATACATGCCGCCTATGTGTTTGCATCTTTCTGTTCCGTATTATTATTGTTTTCGTATTAGCATGGTCAAGAGGACTCTTGTCGCAGAATACTTCTATTGTTTCTAATTCAGTAATTGTTCCACAAAGGAAATTGGATCAAGAGCTTGAAAAATAAAAGAAATGCCTAGATCGATTTCGAGGTCTGGCTGCCTCTCTCTCTATATGTAATGTCTGTAATCTACTGTTTATTCAGCAATAAAATGGGTTTAATGCATCAAACCCTCTCGTGAAATATAAATTTGGCGCATTAACCCTCCGTGATTTAAAAAATGCATCAAACTTCCATGTGTTATAATTAATCATGCGCGAAATCCCCTCCGAGAACAAATTTTGTAATTTTGAAATCACTTTTTTAATAATATGGTTGAATATGTAAGTAACCTTGTCAAAATTTCTAAATTATACAAAAAAAAAACTAATCATTTTTCATTTTTATGGAAATTAAATTTGTTCTTGGAGGGGGTTTGGCGCATGATTAATTATAATAACAAAGGGGGGTTTGACGCGTTTTTTAAATCACAAGAGACTAATGCGCCGAATTTATATTTCACAAGGTGGTTTGGTGCATTAAACCCGCAATAAAACGCTAAACACAAATAGTGCAGCCTAAAAGTAGCATGGTTATTGGGTAGCAGTCTGTTGTTTGTAATCCAAACTTCCTAATTAGTATTTTTTTATAGCTACATAATCTTTATTAGTCTATTTATTTTTGCTAAGACCTTGATAAATGTAATCACTGGAATGTGAACCATTCTTTCATAATCCATATATAATCAGTTGCCAATTTAACATTTAAAAGTGAGGGGACTATGAAACATACAAGGTATGAATTACGGTTTACACATGAATTAAAAAGTAAGAAAACCTCATAAAATCTTAGTAAATCTGCACTCTTTATAATTACAGTTTTTTTCAATTAATTAAATAATTACGGAATTAGTGTTGAGTTAAAACTATTTACCAATATACTGCTGGGCTTAACCCTGGTCGGGGAAAGTCGCCAAACCGTTTGGCGACTTTCCTTTGATACTTTGGAGGCCTTATACAGAAAGCTCTCAAGATAAGGAATCCGTAGAGGTGTGGTTTGCAGAAAACGGAGCAGTTTAAGGCCTCTAAAGTATCAAAGGAAAGTCGCCAAACGATTTGGCGACTTATAAGTCGCCAAACGGTTTGGCGACTTTCCCCGACCAGAGTTAAACCCAACAGTATATTGGTAAATAGTTTTAACCCAACACTAATTCCGTAATTATTTAATTAATTAGCATTAATCCGGAAAAAAACTTAAGAAAACCTCATAAAATCTTAGTAAATCTGCACTCTTTATTCTTTGATAAATCTATTTAAAGAAAATAGAAAGTAATCTTCTATTTACAATTAGTGATGAAACAAAACAAAAAACAAAACTCACCATTGCTTCCATGCTCAACATTTCTTATTAGTATCTTTTCGTAAGGGGCTACAAGGAGTGACATACACACACCTCATCCAGACCTAGGTATGAGCTAGAATCCAGGTCACTCGCTCTTCCTTTAGAAATTAAGGGGCCGTTTGGATGAAGGGTTTTAAAATGTTTGAACTTTGAAGGTAAGTTGCTTTGGATGTCTTAGTATATAGTTTGACCATATGCCTCTCCTACAATCACCACCCAAATATACTCTGGGAACATAGATACTTCTGTGTCTAGCTATATTCTTAAAATCAATATTCAATTTTGATTATCCTGACATCATAATTATTCAATACATGCTACATTGGATCTCTTAAACCCCTCAAAGTAATTAATTAGTCGTTTGCGCCCGTTCTAGTGAGGGTTGAGAGCTCACTCTCCCGATTTTGGCCTAACGGTCATATATCGGCTTACTCACGCCGGAAACAACCAAACACCGCCAAACACCACCGCAAACCACCACCAAACACCTCCCTGGAGCTCGTATATCCTCCATATTATGTCCTCCATATCTTGGTTGAGTAATATCTGGGATATCCCCGCTCCTTCTTCCCCAAAATCGTTCGCAAATTCACTATTCACGAAAAAGGTCAACGCACTTTTCTTCATCATCTACTAGGCCGATTTTGATTTTGAGCTTGGATTGGGGTTTGCCTTGGAGAGGAGATCAACCTTATCAAGTTTGTTTCATCATCAAGGAAGGCCGTACAACATCCTACTGTTCACAAACGACGCCATTGGTACGGATTTCCTAGCTCAAATAAACAAACAAGCCCAAAGACTCTCGGATAAGGAGGGGTTGCTATTTTTAGCTACCCCTTCCATGAATTGAAGCTTTTCTAGCAAGATGCCAAAGTCTACGGTTAAAAAGAAGGAGGTCCAGCCTCCTACGAAGTTCTCTTCAAGGCTAAAGGCCAAGGCAAAAACAAAGGACTTGGAGGATGCTATCTCGGCAATGGACCAATTGAGTGACTCCGACTTGGATGTGCACTCTTATGCTAATGATTCCGAAGGTTCTTCTAGACCTCTACCCGAATTTGCTCCACAACCTCCTGAACCTGAGGTAACTTCCTTACTCCCTCCTAAAGAGGTTACAAATGTGGAAAAAATCATGGAAGAAAATGTGGAAAAAAGCATGGAGAAAAATGAAAAGGAAATTGGTCTAGGTGAAAAGGTTGCGGATGGAGGAACAAATGAGGCCTCTTTGAATGATGATTTGGCAATAACTGAACCCCTAACCCAGAGGGGGAATGTAAATGACTCCTATGTTGCTGCATTGGGCAGACCCTTACCATGGAAGCAAGCCGAAACTCCTTTGGTCAAACCATTTGCATCTCTTTTCAAGGATAATAGGGAACCTTCAAAAGGAATGAAATTAAGGTTCATTGAACCAGTTGGGGAATACGTGGACTTGCATAAGAGGATCATGCCATCAATAGAGGAGATTTGGGGACATTGCCTAGTGGGGTACTTTGCGGGGAGATACCCCGGTTTTAAACCAATTCAAGAACTAGTATCAAAATGGGGTGTGCCATGCAAAGTGAGGACTCATGATAGAGGGTGGGTTATTTTCAAGTTCCAAGGGGAAGAAGACAGAGCTAAGGTCCTAATGGAAGGGCCATATTCCTTATTTGGCAAGTCGCTATACCTCAAAACACTTTCGGAGGACTTTTCCTTTGAAAGTGAGGAATTCCTCAAAGTTCCAATTTGGGTGAAATTTCCAAATTTACCAATGCAAATTTGGAATGAGGATGTCATTAGTGAGATTGCATCAAGGGTGGGCATGCCTCTTACAACGGATAGAGTGACACAAGAGAGGGCTATATCTCGGTATGCAAGGGTTTTGATTGAAGTTGATGCCTCAAAACCCCCTCCCCTTACACTAAAGGTGCGGTTACCTAATGGTAGATTCCATTTCCAAAAACTAATCTATGAAACATTCCCGAACTATTGTTTCCATTGTAAGGCTTATGGGCACCATGCTTTCACTTGCAAAGCCATAGCCGAGATGGAGAAAAAAGAAAGGGAGGAGAAAAAGAGACAAGAGCAAGGAAAGGGAGATCAAGGCAAAGAAGACAAAGGCAAAGGCCTAGCACCGGAGAGTAATGCCGCGGCATTACATGGAGAGACATCTAGAACCGGGGCAAATAAGCCTAATGCCGCGGCTACCAAGCCTAATGTCGCGGCAATAAGGTCTAATGTCGAGCCTTCTACTTACATTCCAAAAGAAGAACACCCGTTTCTAAAGGCAGCCCGCCTAAAGAAAAAGAAGAGGAAGCCAAAAAAGAAACAACAACATAGAGAGGAAGGTGAAGTATCCTCGGGTTATGAAACCGTACAAGAACATGATGAAGAGGATGATCAACCAAGAAAGATTTCTAGCTTCAAGGAATTTTTTGATGATGAAGTCATAGTGGAGATGGAAGCGGAAGAGTTTGGGGAGCCTACCATCAAAGTGGTACATATAGATGAGGTAACCGAGCTCACTATTAGATTAAACCACCTACTACAAGAGGTAGATGGAACCAAACCAGGGGTTTACTTCACTAAAACTTGTTTGGAGAAGCTCCCGGGGGTAAGAAGAAAGAAGAAGGAATATGTCTTCTCATCACTTTTCATGAGAAGTGTGTTTAGGCATTACCTCTATAGGTACTTTGAGGATGGTCACATTATGGGCAATGGAAGCAAAGTGAAAGATATGAGAAAGTTCAAAGGAAAAACAGTCTGGGTGGTAAGAGATATTAAGGAGGCATATTTGGATGATGTTATCACAAAGATATAGTTCAAAGAGGGGGAAAGGCCGAAGATACATTTGATGCATTGTGATGAGGTGAAAGTGATGATGACTAGATTAGACAACTACTTGGATGAGGAGGAAAGCTTGGCACGCAAAGGGATAACCTTCACCACCGAATGCCTAAAGGCTCTTCCCGGGGCAACTCTAACGGAGGATGGGTATGAATTCTCCTCTACCTTTATTACTAATGTTTATGATCTTTTCCTTGCTAGGTATAGGGGTTGTGAAGAATACCGTGAGTGGAAGAGAAGGCAATGGGAGGTGGCTAGGCCGAACAAGAGGAAGGGAAGGAAAAACTAAATTGTTTTTTATGATTATTACATCATGGAATGTAAGGGGGCTGAATCAAGCCTCAAAACAAACCAATATACTTAATTTCATAAGGGTTAATAAGGTACGTATTATTTGTCTTCTTGAAACCAAAATGTCTCTAACTAGTTTTGCTAATTTTATGAAATTTAAATTGTCAAGTTGGATGTATGTTACAAATTTTGATAAAATTGGTGGGGGCCGAATTGCTATCTTGTGGGATCCTTGTTATGTGGAAGATGATATATTGGAAATTGATACCCAACATGTGCATGCTAGATTTAGGTGTAAAATTACTCAAGTTAATTTCTATGCTTCTTTTGTGTATGCTTTGTATACGGTTATGGAAAGAAGGGTTCTTTGGGATCATTTGATTAGACTTAACACAAATATTCTTGGATCTTGGGCTGTTTTAGGTGATTCTACTCCTCCTACGTGTTACTTAATGAAGGATCTAAATGAGATGAAACTCCAAACTAATCTAGATGATGCCCCTTCTACGGGTGAATTTTTCACTTGGAATAGAGGTGCCATTTGGGCTAAGTTGGATAGGATTCGTATTAATCCTTTGTGGAGTGCTCAAGGGATTACTTGTGGAGCCCATTTCTTTGAAATGGAATGTGACTTTGACCATGTGGCTGCCCTACTATGTATTGGAAAGACAACCCAAAATGGTTCTAAACCGTTTAAGTTTTTTAAGATGTGGTTGAAACATGACAGTTTTGGTGGGGGCACGACTCAATTTCGATTAGCACGTAAACTCAAACTCCTAAAACAGCCACTAAAACAACTGAATACAAATGAATTCAGCCACATCTCCGCAAGAGCAAAGGAATCTAAAAAGGAGTATCAAAGAGTTTACCAATTAGCTCTTTTAGACCCCCTTGATGATGCTCTTAAAGAGAATTTAAATGTGGCTAAGAAAAGAGCTTTGTTTCTCAAAGAGGCCGAGGAAGCCTATCTTAAACAAAAGGCCAAGGCTATTCATATTTTGCAATCCGATAGATGTACAAAGTACTTCCACTCAATTGTAAAAAAAAGGCAAGCCAAAAATGCAATTGCATCTATTCAGTTACAAGATGGGTCTCTCACCCATTCAATGGACGAGGTTGCAAAGGAGTTTATTATCTTTTTCAAAAATCTTTTTGGCACGGAGGTACCTTCTTTTGATTTTGATACAAATATTATGGCTTCGGGTAATACCATTGACCAATCTGATTTTGACAACCTGATTAGACCCGTGTCTGATTTGGAAATCAAAGAAGCTCTATTTGATATTGGAAATGAAAAAGCCCCGGGGCCGGATGGATACTCATCAGCCTTTTTCAAATCCAATTGGGGAAAGGTTGGTGAGGATGTGTGTGCGGCTGTTAAGGAGTTTTTTGAGTCGGGGAATATGCTTAAACAGGTTAACCACACCATTGTAGCCCTTATTCCTAAAACCTCTCATTCTCCTTCGGTTTCTGATTTTAGACCCATTTCATGTACGAATGTGACTTATAAGATCATAACCAAGATTTTAGCATCAAGACTTGGCCCATGTCTTTCTAGTGTAGTTGATCCATCACAGGGTGCTTTTGTGGATGGTAGACAAATGACTGATAACATATTCCTTGCTCAAGAATTGGTGAGGGGATACACTAGAAAGAGGGTCTCTCCGAGATGCATGATTAAGGTTGATATTAGGAAAGCATATGATACTATTTCTTGGAATTTCTTGGAAAAGGTTTTAAAGGGAATTGGGCTGCCCAACATTTTTGTAAATTGGATCATGGAGTGTGTGACTACCTCTTCTTTTTCAATATCCATAAATGGTAACTTACATGGCTGGTTTGAAGGAAAAAGAGGTTTAAGACAAGGAGACCCTATGTCTCCCATGCTATTTGTGTTATGTTTGGAATACTTGTCTAGGATGTTAACTATTAGGACCTCAAATCCTAATTTTAACTATCATCCCTTATGCTCCAAACTAAAGATCTCACACTTAGCCTATGCCGATGACTTAATGCTATTTTCAAAAGGGGAGCCCAAGTCTATTAAGATTCTAGTTGATGCTTTAAATGATTTTGGAAGGGTCTCGGGTTTACTAGTGAACCAAGACAAATTTTATATTTTTGTGGGGGGAAACATTGCACAAAAACTGCCATCTATTTTACAATTGGTGGACTTTCAATAAGGATCCTTTCCGGTAAGGTATCTTGGTATTCCATTGGCTCCTCTAAAGATCTCTGTTGCCCAATTCTCTCCTTTGATTGATACGGTCACAAACTATTTTAATGCATGGAATACAAAGTCCTTATCTTATGCTGGGAAAGTTGAGTTGATTAAGTCAGTTGTCCAAGGGGTGCAGTCTTTTTGGCTAGGTATCTTTCCTGTTCCCAAAACCATCTTGGATAGAATTGTTAGTCTATGTAGAATATTTTTGTGGGGGGGTAAACATGCTAAAGTGGCATGGGAAGATGTATGTTTACCGAAAGAGGAAGGGGGATTAGGAATTAGGGATACAAAGGTTTGGAATAATGCATTGTTGTCTCGTACACTTTGGAACATTCATAAAAAGCAGGACATACTTTGGGTGAGATGGGTAAATGGAGTTTATCTTCATGGGAGAGATGTGTGGACTTTTGTTCCACACAATAGGGACTCTCAATTGATGAAGAGAATTGCTTTGATCCGAGACTCCATGGTATCTAAATACCCCTCTATAACCGAGACCATTATCAACCTTGGAAAGATGGCTCACAATGGTAAGCTTTCCTCTTCTAAGGTATATGACCTTCTTAGGATGAAAGGGACTACTAATGCATGGATGTCTTTCATTTGGAAAGCCTATATCCCACCCAAGTTTTCTTTCATAATGTGGCTGGCCTATCGTAATAGGCTACCTACATATGACAATATGGTTTATCTTGATATTGTTAATGTTTGTCCTTTTTGTAAGGGTGGTCCGGAGACGGTACCACACCTATTTTTTGAATGTGTAAGTACATGGCAGATTTGGGAGAGTATCAAAGGATGGCTTGGAATCTCTAGGCAAATGTCTTCGTTAAGGAGTGCGGTGAAATGGATTTCAAGAGATTGCAACGGAGCACATATTAGAGCAAAGGCTACACGGATAGCTTTCAGCTACACAATCTATTGGATATGGAGGACTAGAAATGCGATTCGTTTTGATGGAGCATCGCTAAAGCTGGATGATACAATTGCACATATTAAGTATATGGTGTACAAAGTGCTATTCTCGCTATATCCGTATCACATGATACCTTTTTGAATTATAAACTAGCCTGTTTTTTTGTCATGAGGTGATGGCTATTGTTTTGCTAGATGATAGTAGTTAGAGTTTTAAGCTCTACAGCTTTTGAAGTTATAGGGTATCCATGCTTGGATATGCCTCAAATTTTGCTCATACGATGTACATAAACTTGGTTACTATCTATATATTTACATTTCCCCAAAAAAAAGTAATTAATTTGTCAAAAAATAGTTGATAATATTGTGAAGAGTGAAATACACTTAGAGTAGGAGTGTATTGGTGAGGATTGGTTTTTTGTAATAGTTGAGTGTGAGAGTTTGCTCCTCCTATTGTAATTCTGTTCTTGATATTGAATAGAAGAATTTTTCAATCCCAACAAGTGGTATCAGAGCGAGGTTGCGTTTCCATACACTTTTTCTCATTTTTCAGAAAAATTTCTACATGTTAGAAAATCGTGATTTTCGAAGTTGCTCGGAATCACGATCTGATCATACCGTTAGATTCATCTCGTCGAGAGGAGAAATCTGGTATTTTTGGGTAATTTTTTGGCCACCGGAAGAGCCTGTACGCGCCGCCGGAAACTGCCCGCGTCATCACTACGTCATCACGCAGTCCAAAGGAAGAAGACGAGACACGTCAGAAGCCACGCGGGCCACGTCATCGCCACATCAGTGCCACGTCGGGCCACGTCATCGCCACGTCATCGCCACGTCGTGCTGAGCCATTCTCCATGTCGTCCACATAATCCGTCTCCGTTGCCACGTCATCTGCCACGTCAGCGTCACATCAGCGACAGTCAGCGCCAGCGCAGAGCCAGCTGTTGCCATGTCATCAGCCTGTTGGTCTGCCCACTGGGCTGCTGCCTGAACCGGACCGAACCGGTTCGTACTTGTGGAGGCCGGTTCACCTATTTCCAGACCGGTTTTGGACGAGATCAGACCGGTTCCTACCATTTTCGGCCATTCCGGATCCAACAGTGAGCTCCGTTTGTCCAAATTCGGCTTCGAAAATAAGGTACGAGATATATTGAGCGTTTTATTATTGATAATTCATTGTCGGACACCACGATTGCGCTCACTTCCACAAACTACATTATGTGGAAGCCTCGGATGGAGGATTTGCTAAATTTGAGGGATTTAGACGATCCTCTTGATAATAATGGTGTCAAACCGGATAAAAAGACGGATGAAGAATGAATAAAAATGAATCGAAAAACTGTCGCACAAATTCGACAGTGGATCGATCATAGTGTGTTCCACCATGTTGCTCAAGAACAGAGTGCTTACACACTGTGAGAGAAGCTTGGTAGCATGTATCAAGCAAAAACTGCTCGAAATAAGACGTTACTAATGAGGCGATTAGTAAACCACAAGTTACGAGGTGGTATTTCGGTGTCAGAAGACACCAGTCAATTCCAGGATCTTGTAAATCAGTTGAGCACCACCGGATGGGTTCTCAAAGATGAAGAGCAGGCGATACTACTCTTGAGCTCTCTATCTGACAGCTGGGAGACTCTTGTTGTCACTCTCAACAATTCTGCTCCCAATGGCAAGGTGACTATGGAGATGGTCACAAATGCCCTTATGAACGAAGAAGCCCGAAGAAAAGAAGCCGGGACTGAACAATCATATGCCCTCATATCATAAACTAACAGACGAGGGGGAGGCAGAAATGGAGGAAAAAGTCGAGGTCGAGGTAGAGGCGAAGGTCAAAATAGAGGAAACTCTCAAGTTCGCGGCAGATCACAAGAGAGAGGTATGTCCTTTGAAAACAATACTTGGTTTGAAGGATATTGCAATTACTGTAGTAATTATGGGCATAGAAAAAGAGATTGTAGAAAGTTTCTACGAGAGCAGCCACAGACGAGTCAAAATACTAGCTAAGAAGATGGTGCGATCATGGTTAGTTTGTCATCAGACGTGTTACTTGTTACACATGGTGAACAAGAATGTTTACACGTAGGTACTCATGATGTTGAGTGGGTGGTTGATACAGCCGCATCATTTCACGCCACTCCACACTAGAACTTATTCACATCTTATAAGTCCGGAGACTTTGGTGCTGTGAAGATGGGAAACACCAGTTTCTCAAAGATTGTTGGCATTGGTGATGTGCACATAACAACCAATGTCGGATGCGCACTTGTGTTGAAAGATGTTCGACACATTCTGGATCTTAGATTGAATCTTATCTCCGGTACAGCTCTGGATCAGCAAGGATATCTTAACCGCTTCAAAGAAGGTACGTGGAAGCTATCTAAAGGTTCCTTGATTGTTGCAAGAGGCCATATTTGTGGTACTCTTTATAAAAACCCATGCAAAGCTATGTCATCCAAGTCTCAATGTTGTTGAAGAAGAGACATCACCAAACTTGTGGCACCGGAGGTTAGGCCACTTGAGTGTGAAGGGATTGACAACTCTTGCAAAGAAGGAAGCCATTTCCTTGGGCAGAGGTGTTGCTCTATCCATGTGAGCACTGTCTATTTGAGAAACAACACAAAGTTTCCTTCAATTCTACCAGAAAGAACCATTCACAGTTACTCAGTCTTGTCCACTCAGATGTATGTGGACCCATTGAAGAGGAGTCACTTGGAGGAAGCAGATATTTCGTGACATTCATTGATGATGCATCACGAAAGGTATGGGCTTACTGTCTAAAGAGTAGGGACCAAGTGTTTGATCGTTTCAAATCATTTCATGCCATGGTAGAAAGAGAAACAGGGAAGAAGCTGAAGTGTCTACGTTCAGACAATGGAGGAGAGTACACTTTCAGGGAATTCTCAGCGTATTGCGCTGCATATGGAATCAGACATGAGAAGACGGTTCCACGAACTCCACAACACAATGGTGTAGCCGAAAGAATGAACAGAACCATTGTGGAGAAAGTTCGTTGCATGTTGAGTATGGCTAAACTACCGAAGCCATTCTGGGGTGAAGCTGTGCTGACAGTTTGTTATCTTATAAACAGGTCACCTTCTGTTCCTTTAAACTTTGAAGTGTCAGAGAAGAAATGGTCAGAAAGAGATGTTTCTTACTCTCACTTGAAAGTGTTCAGGTACAAGGCATTTGCACATGTGTCCAAGGAGTTGAGACAGAAGCTTGATCTCAAGTCAAACCCTTGCATATTCATCGGCTATGGAGATGAAGAATTCGGATAGCGGTTGTGGGATCCCGAAGTGAAGAAAGTTGTACGAAGCAGAGATGTTGTATTTCATGAAAACGAGTTTCATGGGTGTGCTCCAATAATTTGCCAACAACATACTCCAGAAGATGAAGTGCCTGTATCATCAAACATTCCTCTCAACGACGAGGAGATGCATGATTCTACTGAACACGAGAGTGATGGTTCAGCAGGTGATGATGATACTCACAGTGATGATATTCCTCAGCAGGGGGGGCCTTCATCTGAAGACGAATCTGAAGGCATTCATGTTCGACGTTCTATGCGAGACATAGTTCCACAGAGAAAGTATTCCACATCCGAATGGATACTTGTTGCCAGCGAGGGGGAGCCAGCGAGCATCGCAGGAATGAGAGAAACAAAGAAAAAGGTGGAGGGGGAGATTTGTAGGGAATTTCCACCTTCTTTCTTGGAAGTTGCCAAGAGGCATCTCACACCTTCTTGGAAGGAGCTCTCCAACAAATGAAAATGGGAAGAAGATATGGAGAAGATGGAAGCACTATCTCTTATCTCCAAACCAGCCCTATAAATAGAGTGTTCTATTGTTGTTCATATCATTAATGTAGAAAGTGAGAAAAGTGTGTGAAGAGTGAAATACACTTAGAGTAGGAGTGTATTGGTGAGGATTGGTTTTTTGTAATAGTTGAGTGTGAGAGTTTGTTCCTCCTATTGTAATTATGTTCTTGATATTGAAATATTGAATAGAAGAATTTTCCAATCCCAACAAATATATCTTTTGTTTCCATATATGACATATATGAGTAGGGTATGTAGGGGTGGACCGGTTCCGGTTCGGGCCCTGTTCGGCTGGGCCTCAGTTCATGAAAGGGGAGGCCCGGAACCGGCCCGGGTAAGCCCCAGGTCCGGTCCGGTCTGGGTAACCCCCGGGTCTGGTCCGGTCCGGGCCGAGCTGCGGTTCATGTAATTTTTTTTTTGGCTTTTCCTAATTAACCCCCAACCCTCCCCCCTCACCCCCAAACCACCTCAAATGGCCCATCATACCCATCCCAAAAACTTAAAAAAAAATCAAAAAAAAAAAGAAAAAAATAAATAAATTGGCCCAGACCGGGCCCGAACCGGCCGGGCTGGTTCACTATTTAGCAGGCTCGGGCCCGAACCGCCTACCTCACCGGGCCGGGTGGCCCGAACCGGACACCAACCGGTTCACCGGGCCGGTCCGGGCCCGCACAGTAGCGGGCCGGTCCGGTTCCGGTCTCTGTCTCTTCGTATAAATATGCAAATCCCATAAATTAAATAAGGACCTCTCATTACATTTGAGAATTAGAGATATATAATACGGAGTAGAAGTGGTAGTTATTAAGAGAGAAAAAAGAAAAGTTCCAATGGAAAAGGGAATATGAGTACACATAAGAGCACAAATTTTAAAATCGTGATAACACAATTCAATACCAATCACATCTAATCTAACAAAGAATTTCCGGTTTTAATAGAACAATCATAGAATGAAAATATGTTGCTAATCTGATGATGGAATTACTTGAGATGCTTTGCTCTGGAGACTTGGAGAGTAGAGATGAAACGTACGAAATGGTGAAGGAGCTGCTCGTGTCTTCTGTTGGCGTTTGTGATGAACTTGTGTTCCAGCGACTTGAAGTGTCGCCTAAAGCACACGCCACGCGGTAATTACTCCATTTATTGTTTACTTAAAGCTAAGTAACAGTGAAGGAGTGACAACACAGTGCCGGGCCGAGACGGGTCCCGGGTTGGGCCAACACAGTGCCAGGCTGGAGCGGTTCTCGGGTCGGGCCGACCCGACCCAGTCCACCCCTACTTGGGCTCACAACCTGCTAAAGAGCTCATACAACAATGACTATTAAGAACATTTTAAAACTGAATTAAAAATATGATCTATTCATTCGGCCAAAAATATGACTTCGTTTAATCATAAAACACGATTTTAAGCTCTAATATATTACTCATTCGATTAAGACCCTCATTCAAACAATTTATATTAAAGAAGCCTATGATTTAATATATGTAATGTGTGTGGTAATAACTACTCATACACGTAAGAGCAGCACATAAAAATAACCTTAAGTTAGTTATTTTATTATTCTCAGACTATTTATTCAGCACACTAAGTAAACAACCCATTAGTCGATTACACCTGACCATTTAACTCAGATAGTCCAGGACTTGACAAAAAAAAGTAAACAGCTCCTAAGGAAATTTGACGAAGTTGGGGATGGATTGCAAAACATAATATGGAGAAAAGACAAACCAACTAAGATCTTTCCTCAGTAACTTATCCAAATTCTCAAAAGAGTTGCGTTTTTAAATGCATCTGAAGACAGGATCATTAGAGAACTAAAAGATGTGTTTACCTGAGAACTTCTCATGGAAACCCAGTTCATTATAAAACTGTATCACTTCAATAAAAGAAGCTACAGAGCTTTTACTCTTACTACACTGTCTTTCCCGTGCCAGAAGTTTTCTATTGAGGTCAACGGACTCTTCAACTACCTGATAAGATAAATAACAAAAAAACATATGCAACAAAATTTATTACCATGTATAAATAATATAATAAATCATAAAGTTACTTATACTCTTAACAAATCATATAGTCAAGCACCTGAGCAAGTTTGCTTCTCAAGGAATCCAACTGTGCATTCAGTTCTGCTGCCTGATCTGAGGAAGCATCAACAGATGGTTTATCCTATAGAACAGGGTCCAAGGAGACTTTCAGCCATTAAGTAGATGAACTATTTGGTAAATGAAAAGGTAGATTCCAACTCATAAACACAAACACATCCACTAACGAAAAATATTAAACCCTCATTTCAGTTGAACATACTCGTTTCACCACATGAGTGAAGATATCAAATAAACCACATGATAGTACATGTAGTAAGTCTACTGGTGAAGATATCAAATAAACCACAGGCAAGCATTTTCAATCATGACAAACTTTCATTTTTCTGACAAAGCATGAGAACATTTCAAAACATTAGACATGGCAATAGTAACAGAATAGATCAGGAATGTTCATAATCACAAATCAATTATTCATTCCACTATTTCTGATTCTTAATGACAATGTTGTTTTAGCTAAATATGTCCTTTCTTCATAGACAAAAAATGAAATGAGCAAAAGACTTACAAGTTAGCTAATTCAAATATTGTATGACATAGCCCATAAAATTGTAGAAAAAATCAGCTCCACCCAATTTGTTTGTGATAACATACAGCTTGAGGCAAAGAGAACCCTTGTGGAATAGTAAAGCACTGGCTCAAACAGTACTTCTCCCACATATAATGACGCTTGTCAAGCTTCATCTGAACCATGTTCCGTATATATTCTACACCCTACAAAATGGAACTATCAATTGTTCAAAGGAAGAAAAGAAACATTTCAGAAAGAAAAAACAACAAAGAACGACCAGAATTCAGTATGTATAACAATATAAGCCGCGAACTCTTAGATATCTTAAAAATGGAATGAAATCTAATGTGTGCTAACTGTGAATTGAAAATAGATATTGCAAAATAAGTGCAATAACACATCAAGCAAACCTTTTTAGAGGTTCAAATCGATCTGTATTCTGTACTCTCAATTTTCAGAACTGTTGCTGTTTCCCTGCATATAAAAACAACATTCTTCACTAGAAACAGCTCTGTATCATATTCAAAAAGAAAAAGCACTCTATAGAGAGAGAGAGGAGAGATCATACTGCAAAAAGAACTCAAATGCTTCATTTACAGTGGTGTTCACGGGATCGATAACTTCATTGATGAATAACTGAGGGTTTAGGTTGTAGTAATCAAAGATTTCCTCACTCTTGCTGCCTTGGATTTTCTTGATTTTGGTGTGATATAATCTTTATATATAAAAACTCAATCGTCTGGACCAAAACAGCTCCCACCTAAGATTTATAGTACATATGTGGCATATATTGATTACAAATTCAAGCTATTAAAGTCACACCTGCAATTAAAAACCACATGGCAATCTTAGCAAAAATATACGGAGTATAGATCAGATACATGTACTACAAGAAAACATAACACACTAAATATGACCACATGGATACATGTGCCACTAAAAATTCTCATATTTGTACAGTGTACACATGGCAATCTGTAAAGTCCAAATAAAACCAAAACAGCACTGATCAACGGTTAGATCTGCAGTTTCCAATCTGCAGTTTTCATGTTTGCAACTTGCACGTAATAGTGATTATTTTGGACAGTTTCCACGAACATTCCCTGCACAAAGTGAGACTCATTAAACTATAAATTGCCTTCCCTAGCAATCATCACAGTTTCGGAAATCTTTTATATGTGCTAAACTCTAACTATTCAATTTTTGCTTTACCTAAATTACTTTTCCATAGCTGTAAATATTTTGTTTAGCTATATGAGTTATTACATAATAATTTTGAATAATCGTTACTGTGTGTCGTGGAGATCTGATGATGTTGTTCAATAGAATCCAAGATCTTAATGTATCTAAGACAAACTGCGCACTACGAGTGAGACTGGTGCATGCATATGAAGGTCCAGCTTTCTCTAAAAAAATATGACCAACACATTGGACTGCAATTTTCATGACAACGAGGTACATTTAAACCATTTGGTTATGAATGAGTTATAATAATCCAATCACAAACTACATTTCACGAAATTGTCAAAATTGAATCCCTATTTGAGAATAACTTGGTAAAATGTTATACTACAGTTTCTACAATTTACGCAGAACACTTTTTCTCATTTGAACTTACTTTCTTTCAATAAGGCTGGGATATTTGGGGTTGCTGAGGAAGTAATTGATGTGGAGACTGGAGATGGTTGCTGGGACTACTTATAACGTGCACAGAAATGCAAGAATCTAAGATATTGGATTTTCATAATAATAATATGTGAACACACATCTTACATCTTAATTTCTAAAAGTATGTTATACACTTCAACCAGGGGCAGAGCTGGGGGGCAGGGGGTTCAAGGTGGTCAGCCGACCCCCCTGAAAGTTTGAGGGTATAGAGTTCTGAAATATCTTCGATTTGATATATTATGGCTTCCATAACTCATTACGGATAAGAAGTTACGAATTCTGAAAAATCATTACGGATGAGAACTCAACATAACAGTAGAGAATTAGAATATTATTGATGATTACAATGGCATAGATAGAAAGAGAGAAGAATGGATACTATTGAGACACTTCGAGTAGTCTCCCACTCCCAAGCCTAATTCCAAATCCAATGTCTGCCTAACCTCCCCCTTTCCTCCCTCCCGTTCTTATACTAAATCAAAAGGGCCGGCCCAACTCATGACTTACCTAGCCCGGGACTCTTATGTTTACACTATCACAATTATTTACTATAATTCTATTATTATTATTGTTGGCTGTTCAGGTCCCTATCATTATATTAAATATATTCCCAAAATAGCGTATAATTCTGACGTTACTTACGTGACATGACTTAGAGACAGAGCAAAGGCAACCTATCTTACTACTACGAGTGCCTAGCCACTCAATAGCCGATTCGTTTCTAGTAAGAAATCTTGATACTAAACTGGGTGAGAGGAGAACTATAGAGTACTAGGATAAGGCAAAGGGTCTCATCTGAGGCTGTCACCGGTGCAGAAACCCATCGACTAAACCCGTATAAAACAAGTTTATAATATACATGACATATATATCAACTATATAACTCTATTAGTTTCATTTAAACTACCATTTATCTAAGCTACATTCAATTCGAGTATTGGCTAAGAATAATCTACCGTTTTCGTTCTATGTAAAGTTGAATTTCGACCCCCCGAGTTGTTTTTCTAGCTCCGCCCCTGACTTCAACTCTTCAAGAACATATTTACTTATCAATATTTAATATAGTACTAATACCTATATAAATGGCTCGATACAAAGTCAAGATTCATATCAGGGACAGTACTGAAAATGCAGCATTTATCCTTGAATAATGCATACGAGAACCTTTTGAAAAAAAGCAGTTGAATTTGTCAGAAATCTGGAAATGTTTTCATTACTTGAAGACTAGTCCATGTGAGGGTTTTTAGGCATTTCTGATTCAACAGAAAACGATGAAGACAGGTGACTTTACTTGTAACATTCTAAAGCTTGAACTAGATGAAGACATCATTTCAGAGGAAAAAAGGAGATAGACCTCCCATGTACTGTTAAGGTCAGTGTGTATGCACTCTCATGAATCCTTATTTGTTACTAAATTTTCTGACACTGAATAATATCTTAGCATTCGGTATTCTATGGTGACAATCAAAATGAGGAGAAGGACGTCACAGATTCTGAGCATAGTGACCTTAATCTATAATATTCTGGCGGATGCAATTATGATCACATTTTAGGAGGGAAAAAGCTTCCTAAATGGATCGTGCCACACTAAAAGGAACAGCAAAGAGAAACAAGGAAGCTATGCTAGTGAAAATAGAGAAAAGCTGAAAGAATTATCTATGTAGTTTACTTGAGCTAATAATTTGTAAATATTTATCCACACAGAAATCCAGAAAGTTATTTGAGGCTAATATTTTATAATTAAAAAATACAGTTATAATTTAAATTTTATTCATATTCATCACATAAAAAAGTTATGGCAAGAGTGCCTTGGGATTAAAACAGGAAAATACCAATAGACAATGATTCAATTGACAATAAGTGTTTCAGAGATGTAATCATGTCAAAAACACTTATCTTCATACAAAATCACGGTCCTAAACTCCTGATTCAAAAATGTGAATTAAAAACACTTAATCTTCATACAATTTACAAGAGAAACACAAAATCAGAAAATAAAAGAACGAATCTCAACAACACCCTTTTAGCTTGATCTGTTTACTGCCGATAAAATGGAACCATTTAGAAGAACAATCAATATAAGATTAAAAAAACTAGGGAAATATGCAGTAATGAAATGACCAACCTCAAGGTGTGCCGGAGACTTCGTCTGACCTAAGGAGGACACAATAAAAACGTGTTGGATAGAGAACTACACTTTCTTTCTAATTTTTTAAACGCCCAATACATAAAAATTGTAGAAAGAAGATGTATCCCTAGTCTTAGTCATTAGAAACACACTTATTATAGAGGTTTTTGATGGACAAGTGTTTACTATAGAGGTTGAAAGCAGCTGCGAACGCAAGAATTTTCGATTGGCGGGGCAGCAGTGTAAAAAAATACATATAAATACATATATATTAAAATTTTGGGGTAAATATACCCATAAAAAATTTGGAGGGGCGGCGGCCCCCATTAGCCCCTGCCTAAGTCCGCCGCTGGTTGAAAGATGATGGGTAAACTTCAAAGTGTTCAGAAAGGAAATAATTGGACCTTAAATATAATTCGTGAAACACAAATGCCATCAACAGTACTGTACTACTGTTTATTCACCTAATCAGCTAAATGAAGTAAGAACAATTAGTATAACATAAGATACAGTATTAGTCTACTACACAACAACACTTTTGATGTGTAACTTGTTTTATCACAATTGCACTTGTGATATTCTTCATTAACAACTACCACTAACATACACTGATCCAAAGCAATGTTGTATGAGTTATTTTCCCATGGAAACTAGACAAAAGGTTGACAAAAATCACTGGTATTTACAAACTGGCTGTCATAGAAGTTGTACAAGAATGATTGCAACACAATATATCAATTTTAGAGAAGGCACCTGTCATGGGGATCACCAATAATCTCCACAAGAGCAGGTTCCATTTTTGAAGTGGTGGAACCGGTGCATATCGCGCACAACAATTTCTCTTTGAGTCACAAGAGAAATGAATTTCGTGGCAGTATGGCAATCACCACAAACCCGAAGGTTCTTCCTGATATTAATAGTTGTACCATGACTGGTATTTATAAGCGCAAATGCAATAGCCAGCTTCTCACTATGGGTACTGACCAGCTTTTCCTGAACATCATCTTCCACATCATGAAATGAATCTGTATTGGGTATATACCCCGCAGCTTTAATCCTCTCTATCAGAGTTTCAAGGTATGCATAGATTTGCTTTGACAGTGGGTGGGCAGTACTTCCAGAGTAAAAAGTGTGAACCTCATTTCTCAAGTCCACCAAACTACACCCTGGTGCTTTCCGAATCCCTTTTTTCTCCATCAAAATTCTTACTTGGGCCACTTTTTTCCATAATGAAGCCGAGGCGTATATATTAGCAAGCAGAACATAGTACCCACCATCACCTGGTTCTAACTCAAATAGTTTGTCTGCAACCTTCTCGCCCAACTCAACATTCTTGTGGATCTTGCAAGCACCCAACATTGCCCCAAATACATTGACCTCGGGCTTGACTGGAATATTATTGATAAAATCCCAAGCCTCATCAAGTCGACCGGCACGACCAAGAAGGTCAACCATTGCACCGTAATGGTCCATTAAGGGTTTTATCCCGTATTCTTCCTTCATGATTTTAAAGTAGTGCTTCCCCTTCTCTACAAAGCCCGAGTGGCTGCAAGCTGAGATGATACATAAGAATGTGATGTCATTCGGCTTTATGGATCGTTTGGGCATTTCCTCAAATAATTCAATAGCTTTCTTTCCAAAACCGTGTGTCCCGTATCCATCAATCATGGCATTCCATATTATTACCTCCCTATCATCATCCATCATGTCAAACAACTTTCTTGCAGTGGAAACGGCTCCACATTTTGCATACATGTCAAGAAGGGCAGTTACAACAAACATGCTTTTGTCCAAACAAGTCCTTATAGCAAGTCCATGGATCCACTTGGCCTGGCGTAACACTGATAGCTCAGCAAGAGCTGTGGCAACACTAACCAGAGTGAACGAGTCAGGTTTGATGTTCTGCAGTTGCATTTTGCAGAAGAGATTTATGGCTTCCAATACTTGTCCGCTTTGTGCAAAGCCCAAAATCATAGCATTCCAAGTTACAAGCGTCTTTCTGGTAGTAATCTCAAACAATCCATAAGCAATGTCGGCTCTTTTGCATTTACTATACATTGAGATTAAAGTATTAACAACGGAAGAGTCTGCCCCAAGTCCTAATTGATCAATCATTTCATGAATGTTTCGCCCGAACTCGATATTCCCCGATTCAGCACATGCATGTAGAGCAGCCATGACAGTGACGTTGGTTGGCTTCAATCCTTCATTTAGCATATTTTCAAACAAAACTAGAGCTTCATTTGAATTCCCACTTTGTGCATACCCATCAATCATAGCATTCCATGAAACCACTGTCCTAAGATGCATCTTATCAAAGACCAACCTTGCAGCACTGACAGAGTCACATTTTGCATACATATCCACCAGAGCAGTTGAAACATTTGCAGAAGATACCAACCCGTTTCTTAGGACATAACAATGTACGGATTTCCCAATCCTCAAGGATCCAATAGCAGCACAGGCGGGCAAAATTGAAACCACCGTGATCAAATCAGGCCTATGAGATGTTTCCCTGTGCATCCTCAAAAGCACTTCCAACGCCCTCTTAGGCATTCGATTCTGTGTAAACCCAGCAATAACTGTGTTCCAAGCCACCAAGTCCCTGTCAGACATTCTCTCAAACAGTCTGAGCGCATCTTCCAGCAGCCCACATTTCACATATAGATTCACAACGCCCGTCATAGCAAACAGATTACTCGAAAAGCCATTCAGTATCAACTGCCCGTGTATCTGTTTACCCTTCCGAATATCAGAACTTTGTGCGCAGGCCTTAATCAAATACGCGTAGTCATGTACAACGGGAGCTACATTGTCTGACCTCATACGAGAGTAGAAGGAGAAGCAAGACTCCAAAGAGGAGTGACTGGTATAGGCTCTGAGCATAGTGTGGTAGAGAGCATCCGGTTTGGAGCTACTGACGGATTCAAAGAATTTGACAGCGTCGTTCAAGCTGCCAAATTTAGAGAAAAGGCTGAGGAGCTTGGTTTGGAAGAGGTGGCCATTGTATAGGCCGTTCTTGATCACGACAGGGAGCATTTGGTGGAGCTCTTTTGTGGAAATGCAGAGCTCCAAGAGGATTGTGGGTTGAGTGTAAGCATGGGCTGGGATGCGGCTCCTGGAGACAAGGGACGATGGTAATGGCAGCGGCGGCTGTGCAACTGAAGTGCTGCCGAGTACCTGGAAACTCATTTAGATTGCGAAGCAAAAGTTGATCTGTTGATGCGCACAGCCACCTTACTAATGTTTCTATATACGCAATACGCCTTCCAAATGTCTTAAACTATCAACAACAAGAGAATCAACCTTCTGGAACTCATCGGAAAAGATAAATGCCTCATTAGTACTACTACCTCCTTCCAGTTTAAATTTCAAAATGAAAAATGGTGACAACGTTTTTGGCATGAGTTCAAGTTTGTTCTAAATAATGGAGGCATAAGTTACTATAGAACTCCTTTAAATACAAAGTAGCTAAGTTGGTGCATTTTTAGGATTGAAAAAACAAAAATTCTTTGCATACACGTTCTTATACACACCAGTATACCTCCGTGTCTGTGAGAGTTTTTTTTGGAAAATTCTACAGACAAAACAAGCCAGTTTTTGTCTGTCGATTGTAATTCACAGACAAAAAAAACTCTCACAGACACGGAGGTGTACCGATGTGTATAAGAAGGAAGGTGTTCATTCGGTTTCTCTGTTTCTTGCTACACCGTTAATCCCCTTCCTGACTTCCTCATTAAGAGGCCGTTTGCCAACCCTCATTTTCGGCTTATCAGGCTTATCAGCCAACTTTTTTACCAAACACGTAAATTTTGATTTCGCGCGCTGAATTGTGTAATAAGCCGAAAAAGTAAGGTTGGAGTTACTTTTCTGGCTGTATTGGCTGAAGTTACCGTAGATGATCATTTTAGCTATTTTTACATATAATTTTTTCTTTATTTTATTAATAAAATATAGGGAAAAGTACACTTTACATAATTGTGGTTGTGGCCGTTTGCAATCAGGGGTCTGTGATGAACTTTGCAACAAACCCAAGCTTGTGCTTTCCTACCATTACCACCCGCGGGGTCTAAGCGACTGGGCCGTTAGTAATACGCTACGTGGCACTTTTTTTTGCTTACGTGGCTTTTAATCCCAATCTATTAACACCATGTGTGATTACATGGCTTTTTATCCCTAGTCCATACCGTGTTAACCTATTTGGACCATATACGCATACGAAATCCATTCCCCTCTTCCACAAACACAAATACAAATTTGAAGAGATGAGTTCTTCTAATTCGAGCTCCTGTGCGATGGATGGAAGACAACAAATCAAGAAGTGCGGCTGTGGAGTCCAAGCTCCTATTTGGACGGCGACAACAGAGAAGAACCGGGGGAAAAAGTTTCATGCAATTTTTTGAGTGGGTTGAAGAAGATACGTGTTGTACTTGTCTGCATAACTTAGATGCTGTTATTGAGAAGGTCAGAAGACTTGAAGAATATGTCCAGATGAAAGAGTTGGAGATGGAGGGTCAAATAAAGAACTGTGTGCGTGAAATTGGTGTGTCGAAGGTTCAGAACATGGAACTGCAACTGCGGATGTCTAAGAATCATAATGTCACTTTTAAGTAGAAGCTGCTCTGTCTGGCCATGTTAATTTTCATGTTCTTTGCAAGTAGAAGATTTTAGGTCTAAGTTCTTTGCTAAGTTTTCGATGAAATGACCAAACCACGTGTAATTGTGTTTGGAGATTCCTTTAATTTAATTTCATGTGAGACGTTTTGTTGTGAGTGATGTCCAATGTAATGCACCAATGTAAGAACCTTGTAAGGGTTGATGTCAGATTGTATGAAGATTTTGGCTGTAACAATTTGTGTGAACTTGTTTAATGTTATAGCAGTTTATTTCTCCACATCTTCTGTTGGTTAATGTTATAGTAGATATACTGGGAGTGCTGTGAACTTCTTTAATGTCATTGTGGTGTTACAGAACAACTTCTTTTGGGTCTGAAATTCTTAACCCAAAAGATTGATTCTGGCTTTACCTAAAACAGAACATATGGTTTGAGTAAACATATTACCAAAATAAACAGATACTTTCCATCCAACACATACGAAATTCATCCAACAACTTCAGAACATATGCTAACCACAAAATATGTTCCTTACATAAGTATCATTACAAAACACATGCTTACTAAGGCATGATTTAAAAGTTCATATACTGATTTCTAAACATGTCTACTAAAGCACCATTCTTCTTCTCCCCACAACAAAACTGCAACATTTCTGGTCTCTTGTCAGTTAATCCTCAACTTTGTGTGCCCTGAAAAAAGTAATAACATCATAATAAGTGTAAAAACAACACATTACAAGAGTAACAATGCAGACCATACAATTACCATTGAGGGCTGTGTACTTGAGGACCTAGTCACTCTTTTGGAAGATGGTTGGGATGGTTGTGAAGTGCTGATTCTCCTTTTCTTCTTTGTTCTTCCTCCAGTGCTTTGGGAAACCGAATCATGGGTCATGGGAGTTGTTAATTCACTGTCATTATTGGTTGTCTGAAGTGGCTCATGGGAGGTTGGTTCAGAAATATCATCAACACCCTCTGCTTCTGTTTGGACATTTTTTTTCTTTCCTAATCTCTTTCTCCTTTGCCATGGTGTTTCTCCAGTTATGGATGTCTTACACCCTCTAACATTGTGTCCCACTTGCTTACAGTTGCCACAAACCACCTGCCCTAGACACCTTGAAAGGATTCCTTGTTTCATCAGGTTGTTTAATCATCTTCTTTTTTGGTCTTCCTGCAGGTTTTCTAGGGATTGGGGGCACAATATCTGGACTCTCTATCCTCTCCCACTCATCTTTACTTGGCAGAGGATGGATAATGTGTTTATACACAGCTAAGTAGGTGGATCTTTGATATCTCCTTGGATCTTTGCCTTTGCTTTTCTTCTAGCTCTGTAACACTTTGCAAGACTCACCTCTGCCCTTAACTGTCTTTGAACTGACTTTTGCATAGCAGTGACATCCCACTCAGGATTTTCCCTCAACTCATCCATGTACTTTTTTGCCAAATAGCTACTACTCACCAAGCTGTTTCTGTTACTAAAAGGGCATTCATGTTTGGGCCTGAATGTTTTTATTTGGAAGGACCCACATTCTGGAACTTTTGATGCATGAACCCTGAATGAACAAATGTCCTTGTTTTTGCAAACCACAGTGATTTTAGATCTATTGTTCTTCACAAATTTGAATTCAAATCCACCCTTGACTGCCCATTCCTTAAGAGCATTTCTAAAAGAGGTATGTGAGGTAAATTTCAAACCTTTGGATAATTCTGGATTTGTAGCTCCTGTTTCTTCATTGAACTCTTCATACTTTTCATCACCATCTTCAGATCCTACAATGCTATGCAAGTCATCACTATAGCATGGACTTTCATTAAACTCCTTAAGCTGCTCTTCATTCAGATCTTCTGAAAAAAAGGGGTTTGGTTCTGAAGGTTGGTCTGGACCTGGGGGTGGTTTTTGGCTTAAACTTGCAGCTCCATGATTAAATACATCATCTTCACTCCCTTCTAGGTCATCATATAGCAAGGAAGCTTCACTCCCTTCTAGGTCATCATATAGCCAGGAAGCTTCACCGATATTGGAATTGGAATGGTCATGTGAAGCACTTTCAGATGCACTTTGATTCACATAGTCTTCATCATCCTCATCACTCTGTAATTCAGTTTCAAGAAATGTAGTGGATTCACCCACAGATTGGTCTGCTTGTCGAGCTTGATCTTTATTTTGTAATTGAGTTGGGACTGAAGTGTGGGCTTCATGTGAAGATTGGGTTGTTTCTTTTGCTAAAGTACCAACCACCCGTTTTTTACTTGTGTTTGCAACAAAGTACAAGTCAATGTGTGGGTCCATTATGTTACACACCAACATGTCTTGAACATCTTTATCACACACTATCTCTTGCAAGGTGACTGGTCCACACAACTCCCTAATTGAGAATCTTCTAAACCACATTTTTACCCCATTTGTATAACCCAAATCTGCTGCATATCCCTTCAATTCGAACTTGCTCACATAGTCAATGTCAACTTTATCTTTTTTCAAAACATGGCCTCCCACATACTTTTTCTTTTCTTTTGGACTGTCCCACTTTCCACCATGGTGAATTAACAAATTCACGTACTCACTCATACCAAACCTGCACATACATTCAATGCGGACAAACAACACTTCAATACCAAAAAAGAATGAAAATTTAAACTGCAACACAAACTTCAATACCCATTAACACTTCCAACGAACCCATTCGCACATTAATTTACCTACCAACCAGGTTTTCCAACAAGCGTCACACCCTAACCAAAATATGTAAACCAAAGAAACAATTATTGGAGTACTTACTTTCACGTGAAGACTCTGAGGACAAAAAACTACAATTCCATCTGTCAGTGCTTGCGTTATTGTCCTTTGTCTGCTTCGACCAACAATCTTTGTTCTTTCCCAACCGGAGGTGTAGAATCGAATGAGAGGAAGAATTGGGTTTTCTTCAGTCCTAATTTCACCTAATTGTAATTGGGTTTTCTTCAGCCCTAATTTCACCTAATCTTTGTAATTGGGATTAAAAGCCACGTAAGCAAAAAAAAAGTGCCACGTAGCGTATTACTAACGGCCCAGTCGCTTAGACCCCGCGGGTGGTAACGGTAGGAAAGCACAAGCTTGGGTTTGTTGCAAAGTTCATCACAGACCCCTGATTGCAAACGGCCACAACCACAGGTATGTAAAGTGTACTTTTCCCTAAAATATATTTCAAAAATATTTTATTCTTGTATCAGCAGAATCAACCAATGCAGTCACTTCAGCCAGAACTTCATAAATTTCAGCAGAATCAGCCAAAACAGCCGATTTTCGTGCTACCAAACAGGCCCTAAATTAGTACCCCATATTATTAAGTCATTGATTTCATCAGTTATGGATGGTATAGATGTACTCCAAGCCTTATGCCTTTAGCAATTATAATATTTTTTTTGTGCGATTTCAGAAAAACTTGTGTGCTTCCTAGCTACCGCCTTTGCACTATAGGGAATCTCTTTCTTTGCTTTCCTTGCCCCTCTGTCTGTGCTGCTTTACAATTTATTTTTGATGTTTTGGTGCACTGTTGATTGAGTCCAAAATGAAATTGGGAAAAGGTGTTGGTGTAATGAATTATACTCATTTAGTGTAACGAGGAAGTCAGCTTGACAAACCTTTTCGGAACGGAGATAGTATCATTTAGTGTAAAACCAAGAATGAATTATACGTAGTGTGAATAAGTGAAATACATGACTCGTAGATATACATGACTCAAAGCAAAGAAACAATATTCTTGACTTCTTGTTCCTAAAGACAATAGAAGTTCTTAATGGAGCACAGTATCACTTCTGCATATAGAGCATATCCAAAAGTGATCCGAGTTACTCATAAATTTTCACAATGCAAAGTATTTGTTTTGAGCTGAAAAGTGACAGGTCTAATAAGAGCAGACTCCGTAAGACCGTCTCATGCTGATGAAATGCTAAAAGTCGAACAAAGCTATCAAACCCCTAGGGGGAACCGGGAATGCTTGGGCTTTTTCTACCATCCTTAACCCCATTATGTTGAAATTAATGAAAAATAAAAAAACAATAACATCTTTAGCCAACACAAAACAGGGTTACAAGAAGTACAGTTGTGACATGCAGCATAAGTTTTGCCAACACCAGACTGATAACATTTCAATTTTATGTAGAAGTGTCTGTGCATGGGTGCATGATAAATTCTGGTGGTTCACATGTTAAGTTTTATGAGAAACACAAATATGGTTTTAAATAGGAACCATCATTCTATGTAGCAGACAACTTTTTATATAGAATGAGACTTCTTTTTGAATTATACTCATTTAGTGTAACGAGGAAGTCAGCTTCAAGAACCTTTTCGGAATGGAGATAGTATCATTTAGTGTAAAACCAAGAATGAATTATACGTAGTGTGATTAAGTGAAATACATGACTCAAAGCAAAGAAACAATATTCTTGACTTCTTGTTCCTAAAGACAATAGAAGTTCTTAATGGAGCACAATATCACTTCTGCATATAGAGCATATCCAAAAGTGATCCGAGTTACTCATAAATTTTCACAATGAAAAGTATTTTTTTTGAGCTGAAAAGTGACAGGTCTAATAAGAGCAGACTCCGTAAGACCGTCTCATGCTGATGAAATGCTAAAAGTCGAACAAAGCTAAAATTTTCTTCTTTACTTGATATCAAACCCCTAGGGGGGAACCGGGAATGCTTGGGCTTTTTCTACCATCCTTAACCCCATTATGTTGAAATTAATGAAAAATAAAAAAACAATAACATCTTTAGCCAACACAAAACAGGGTTACAAGAAGTACAATTGTGACATGCAGCATAAGCTTTGCCAACACCAGACTGATAACTTTTCAATTTTATGTAGAAGTGTTTGTGCATGGGTGCATGATAAATTCTGGTGGTTCACATGTTAAGCTTTATGAGAAACACAAATATGGTTTTAAATAGGAACCATCATTTTATGTAGCAGACAAGTTTTTATACACCAAAACAAATACGAAGTATCTAATTTATGCATCTTTATATAGAATGAGACTTCTTTTTGAAACACCGCCACCCCACCCCCTTCATTATTGGATTTACACAGTGTGTTCATATTTGCTTAGGGTCTGTTAGGGGTAGTTGTGTAAGCAATAATTTGATAGGCTAAGGCTAATTAAAAAAGAAAATGATGGAGTATATGGGTCTAGGCTCCAGGACCCACATACTCAGAAGAACAGAAAGCACAAGTCACTACGCAGTGCCCTCGTCGGCCAAAGGACCCTCGTCGGCCCAAGAGGGACCGACTCAGAATATGATCCTGAAGCCAGGGAACCAGGGTGTCCTCATCGGCCGTGCCCTCATCGGCCGTGCCCTCGTCGGCCAGACCCTCGTCGGCCACGGAGGTCTCGCAGAACTAGATTTTACACATTCATTTATATATCCCATCATTTACTTTGTATTCGGCCCAATAGCGATCTAGTTGTAAATGGGCCTCCCAAGCCCAAGGCTTGGGAGCCCAGCCCGTATTTTTCCTATAAATACTTCCTCTGGAGGTAGTTGTAGGGGTTACAAAATCATTCTATTGAAGCATTTACTTGCACTTCTCTCTCTAGCTCTCACCTCTCTCTAGATATATACTCTATCATTTGGTGCTTTCATTGAGAGCTAGAACAATCAAGTTAGCACCCTTCGTCGCTACCAAGCACAGCTAACCACTGATCATGGGAAGAACCAAGTCAAACCGCAACCTCGTCACCAAGGCCATCCCTGAGGATCAGGAGACCAGGGAGCATGAGGAGGACGCCACGGCTGACCAGGTCGGCGGAGGGGACGTCTTCCAGGAGGCCATCAACCTCACGACGGACCTACGCAACCATCTCAACAGCGGCACCCCTGATGCCCGCATCGGCCTGGACAAGTAGCGCGCGGAGAAGACAGACCACGCCCCGGCCCAGCCTATGGCCGCGGCTTCTCCGTCTGTGGATCCACAGGTCCAGGCCGCGTTGTCGGTCATCATCGCCAGCTTGGCTCAGAACCCCACCGTCCTCAGCGCACTCTTGCCAAGGAATGGGGGAACGTCACTCCACCTCCTCAGCCCCAACCGTTGGCCGTCAGGTGACGTGCACTCGTCGTTAGGTGCACTCAAAATAATTAATCAATACGACACTAATACGTAGTATAGTGTAGTAAGGTTCGTATCCACAGGGAAAGGAATACTTTTCTTTTATATAAATAGTAACAAGGGGGGTTTAGATTTGTTTGGTTTAATAACACTAAGATAAACGACCTATATGAGTTTAATTCAATGAGATGGGGACTTGGTTTTGCTTTTATCCACTTAATGAAATGTTCATCGATCCCGGTTATATCTTTAACTATCTTCCTCTCGAATACTCAATCGAGGAGTATATCCAGTTCATCGAGGGTAGTTATTAATAACGAGATGCGTTCATTAATAAAACTTACTATCGAGTCAATATAGAACAAGCGCCGTATATTAACTTGATAGTAGCAATAAACTTAAGATGAAAACGATTGAGATTGATAACCTCAACACAAGCGGTTTATTGGTTTAATCAATATAATTAATTCCCCTTGGCATATTAACCATGAGATACATGCATTAATATTCCAAGTTTACTACCGTTGAAAGAACCGGATTAATAACAAGCGTATTAACCGATTGATTCTAGTAATAATTAATATGAGAAACAATACTAGTTGATACTTTAAGTAATGTTTAAGATATTAACATGAAATATGAATAGGAATTAATTAATACTCAAGGAAGAATATTAAAATATATGAATCCTACTATGATTAATATCAAGATGTTAACTAATTGTCATCTTAGTAACACTCCCCAATATTATCATAGAGGAAGAAATAGCTATTACTATAACCAATGTCAAGATGTTAACTAATTGTCATCTTAGTAACACTCCCCAACTTTGATATAGAGATAGTATTTTGAAAGAAAGAATTAATATTCAAGGAAGAAGATTAAAGAAAATAACTCACAACTTACAAATTCATTAAGCTTCAAAGTAGCAAAACCAAGATGGAAGAGTTTAGCTCCTCATTTGGAGACTAAACATGATGAAAAATATAAAGAAAGAACTATTCTATACTGAGCTTAGATGTACAAAGGAATTGGATATCTTTTTGTGAAGGAAAGGAGGTGTATTTATAGGTTTTTGGGATGGGATTCGGGTACTCGATCGGGTATATACATGGTACCCGATCGAGTACGTGTGTAACACTCGATCCGAGGCATACTCGACCGGTTTCAGGCTATTTTCTAAGAGTATACCCGATCGAGTATATATGAATACCCGGTCGAGTATGCTTAGAAAATGGTATTCGGACCATACTCGACCGATCTTCGTTTGAAATTCAAAGGCATACCCAATCGGGTATGTCGGTCTACCCGATCGGGTATAGACATAAAATCGTGGCCGAAATCTTCCCTGCATGTTTCCTTGTCTTCGGATCTGATCCGATTTGAAGTTCCAACCTAATACCCGATCGAGTATAGCTAATACTCGACCGAGTATAGACCAAAATTCAGGATCTTCTTTTGTCTTTGAACTTTTGCACCTTCTTTTCACTTTTTGGGTTCACCAACTGTACTTCGAGTGACCAAAACCTGCTTGAACTCAGAATATATCTAATCTAACCTATTTACAAGAGTTTAACAATCTAATCTATTACACCAAAAGTGTGTAATTTCCAAAGTAAAAGTCAAGCAAAACTAATTAAAAACATAAACATAAATATGGAAATTACGAACGTATCATCAGGTTAGACAACGATGAGGGTGTGATAGCCCAGGACACGGCGTCGTCCCAATCCCACCCGTTTCCCCTCTTCGGCCTGGGCAGACCCCAACGCATGGAAAAGCCTCCGCCTTCAATAGGCTAAGTGACACGCGTCGTCGTCCGGTTTCGGAGAGGATGGCAGGGCGGATTGGTGAGCGTCGGCCTGGCTCGCCAAGAGAAAGCTTGGGGTCTGTGTCCCGGACAGCAGACCAGCCCCGCCTGGACAAGGTCAATGGAAAGTTGCACGAGGACGACGTGCGCCACCAGATCAATGCGGCCCACGACGAGCGCATGAAGAACCAGCAGGGCGCCGCTGCAGCCGCCAGGGTTCCCCGGGACGAGGTCATCGCCCAGCTGGAAAGGAGGCTGGCCCAGATGGAGGCCAGGCAATCGGCAAACATCCCCACGGCCGGCGCCTCCAACGATCCTGGCCTCAACGCTCTCATGAACAAGGTCAACGCCCTTGAGAGGGAGTTGGCTGAAGGGCGAGGTGACCCCGTCATCCAGGTCAGGACCAGGACCCCTTTCACTAACAAAGTGCTCTCGGCCCCCATCCCAGAGAAGTACAGGGATACACCATCAAGTCCTAAGATGGCCGATCAGACCCTCAGGAGCATTTCAGCCGCTATCAGAACAACATGCTGATGGTGAACGCGTCGGATGAATATCTCTGCCGTTGGTTCCGCTCCACTCTTGAGGGGCCGGCATACGAGTGGTTCAACGCGCTTCCCGAAGGAAGTATTGACTCATGGGAGGACCTTGCCCAGCGCTTCCTCACCCACTTTACCGGGAGGAAGCGTGCGAAGAAGTATTTCACCCATCTCCTCTTCGTCAAGCAGCAACATGACGAACCCCTCTGGTCATTCATTGATCGGTGGACGAGGGAGACCGAAGAGGTCGAGGGGGCCGATGAGCGCACCCTCCTCGTCCTATACCAGGGAGCCCTCCGCAGCTCCCCGTATGCCAGGAGCCTCATCACCGACCCTCCGTGGTCGTATGCAAAGGCGCTTCAGCGCGGGAGCTTGTACGCCGACGAGCTCCACAATCACAAAAAAGACGGAGGCCATCCCTCCAAGAAGACAAATCCTTTGCCGACCCCGGGAGCATCCCCGGCCGGTCAGGGTGCCCAGGGTCGTCACGGCTCTAGTGGACAAAGCAAGAAAGACCGCCATTGGCGGCCGAGGTTGGAACGGTCGGGGGTCCCCCTCACCCACCCAGTTTGCACCATCCTCGACTATGCCGAGAAGCATGGCCTCATTGAACAAGCTCCTCGGCCGGCCGAGGAGGTCCTTGCCATCCAGCAAGGCGGCACATACTGCTGATTTCACAAAAACTCCTCACACAACACCGACGACTGCATCACGCTGAAGAAAACCATCGAGCGCCTTATTCGTCAGGGGGAACTCTCCCAATTTGTTAAAGGTGGCCCGCGCAAAAATACGTGGGTAAACACCGGCAAACCTGGGGGCGAACCCTCTACGAAGAAGCGGGAGATCGGTAGGCTCAGCGACGACGAGTATTTTGAGGAGCCTCTGCCAAAGAAGAACCATATTCACCTCATCGTAGGTGGGAATACCGGGGGGGACTCCGTCACCCAGAGGAAGAAATGGGCCCAATCCCTTTACATTGGGGAGGTGTCCCACGTTCCCCCCAGCCGAAGAATCAGCGAACGGAGGCGATCACCTTCACCGACAAGGATCTGCCTCCGGGTACGGGGTCACACAGGGACGCCATCGTCATCCGGTGTGAGATCGGTGACTCCATCATCCACCGTACTTACATTGATACGGGGAGCTCCGCAAACATTATGTACCTGGACACCTTCAAGCAGCTGAAGCAGGACAAAGCTCTGCTGAAGTCGATCAAGACACCATTGTCTGGTTTCACCGGGGACTCTATCGATGCCGAGGGCACGATAGTCCTCCCCGTGGAGGTCGGCGACGGCTCCCACCGTGCCAAAATTGACATGGAGTTCATGGTGGTCAACTTTCAGTGCGCCCACAACCTGATCTTGGGGCGGCCAGCACTAGAGGACTTGGAGGCCATCATCTCCATGAAACACTTGTGCCTGAAGTTCCCCACCAACGGCGGCATCGGCTACGCCAGAGGAAACCGGAGGATAGCCAGAGCATGCTACCTCAAGCTAACGAGGCCGGCCGAGAGGGAAGGACAGAGAATAGACACAATCACGGCAGCCGTTGCCAAGGACGAGGAAAGACCCATGCCGAACCGGCCAAAGAGGTCGAGGAGGTCCCCCTGGATACCTCCCGGCCGGAGCGGGTCCTCAGAATCGGGAAGCAACTCCCGCAGGACCAGCGGGACGCCATCATCCTCGTCCTACGGTCATACGCCGTCATCTTCGCGTGGGCCCCGGACGACATGCCAGGCATCAGCCGGCAGGTGATCACCCACTGGCTGACCGTCGATCCAGCCTTCGCGCCCGTCAAACAGAAGCGGCGCTACTTATCCGCCGACAGGCGGGACTTCGTCAAAGGGGAGGTCGCCATGCTCCTCTCAATCAACCACATCAAAGAGGTGAAGTACCCGACGTGGCTAGCCAACGTCGTCCTCGCCCAAAAGTCGCTGACATTCAGAATGTGTGTTGATTACACTGACCTGAACAAGGTGTGTCCCATGGACCCGTTCCCTCTCCCCAACATTGATCAATTGGTGGACGTGACGGCGGGATGCGAGTTGATGTCGTTCCTCGACGCCTTCAGAGGGTACCACCAGATTTTCATGCATGAAGATGATGCTGAGAAGACGCCCTTCATGACCCCGGAGGGAATTTTTTGCTACCTCGTCATGGCCTTCGGGCTCAAAAACTCTGGCGCCACCTATACCAGGATGATGGCCAAGATCTTCAGAGCAGTCCTCAGCCGGACGATGGAGGCATACGTCGATGACATGATTGTCAAGAGCAAGCGAGCCACCACACATGCTGACGACCTCCGGGAAATTTTTGAAATCATGAAGGAATTCAAGCTCCGCCTCAATCCCAAGAAGTGCGCCTTTGGCGTCCAAGGCGGTAAATTCGTCGGCTACATGGTCAGCCGGAGAGGCATCGAAATAAATCCGGAGAAGATACAGGCTATCATCAACATGGAGCCGCCCCACAACGTCAAGGAGGTACAACGGCTGACGGGGCGCCTGGCGGCCCTGAGCCGTTTCCTCTCCAAGTCAGCCGAGAGGGCACTCCCTTTCTTCGAGATCATGCGCAAAGCAAGCAGCTTCAAATGGACGACAGAGTGCCAGGAAGCATTTGAAGAGCTGAAGAGGTACCTTTCGTCCCCACCAGTGCTCTCCAAGCCCAAAGCCGGCGAAACCCTCTTCTTGTACTTGGGGGTGAGCACGCCGGCCATCACCTCTGTGCTCATCCGTGAGGATGAAAGGGTGCAGAAGGCCATATTCTACATCAGCGAAACACTTAGGGAGGCTGAGCTCAGGTACTCCCCCATTGAGAAGACGGTGCTAGCCATCGTCCATACGGTGAAAAAGCTGGGGCACTACTTCCAGGCCCATGCCGTCCACGTACTGACCCAGCAGCCCCTTGGCGCACTCATGAGGAGCCCCACTAGCTCCTCAAGGATGGTGAAATGGGCGATCTTCCTCAGCCAATTTCAGATTGAGATCAAGCCAAGGCCATCTATCAAAGGGCAAGCCTTGGCCGACTTCGTCACCGAATGCACGACAAGGGAGACAATCGCTACCATCCCCGGGCCAGAGCCAGATGACATATGGATCCTCTTCACCGACAGCTCATCGGCCGCGAAATAATGCGGGGGCGGCGTCGTCCTCATATCCCCTGAAGGATTCAGAGCCTACTATGCCATCCGCTTCAACTTCAGGGTATCTAACAATGAAGCTGAGTATGAGGCCCTCCTCAGCGGCCTCAGACTCGCCGCTGGCCTCAGAGCCAGGCACATCAGAATCAGGTGCGACTCCAAGCTGGTAGTGGGCCAGGTTGATGGTACGTACGAAGCAAAGGAAGCCCGGATGAAGCAATACAAACAGGCAAGAGAGGAGTTGCTGAAGGCGTTCGAAACCTACGAGATCACACAGATCCCAAGGGCCGAGAACGCCGAGGATGACATCCTCTCCAAACTCAGCTCAGATACTCCGGAGCACATCTCCAAGTTAGCCAAGATCGAGGAGCTGAGCATGTCCAGCATCCCTGCCAGCCCCATCTTGTGCATCCAACAACGACCGGAGGACTGGATCTCCGACTTCACCACCTTCATCACCACGGGGGAGCTACCCCAGGACGAGGAGAGGGCCAAGCTTGCCAAGCTCAGGGCCCCAAGCTACACTATTGAAGATGGCAAGCTCTACAAACGATCCTATAATGGTGCTCTCCTCCGATGCCTACACCAGGACGAGGCCAAGGTGGCCATGGAGGAAGTTCACTGCGGTGTTTGCTCCTCACACCAGGACCCTTTCAGTATGTCCCGGCGTCTCGTCGTCCAGAGCTATTTCTGGCCGACGATTGCCTGTGATTGTGCGGATCTGGCCAGGAAGTGTACCGCGTGCCAGGTGCTCCAGAAGGCCCCTGGTCGGCCAGCCGTCAACTACGCCCCCGTCAGCACTGCCATTCCATTTTCAAGGTGGGGGATTGACCTGGTCGGCCCACTACCCAGAGCTGCTGGCAACAACCGCTACATCATCGTCGCAGTCGACTACTTCACCAAATGGGTCGAAGCAGAACCTTTGGCCAGCATCACGGGGGCTAGGTGCCAGAAGTTCGTCCACAAGAACATTCTCACCCACTTTGGCGTCCCCAAAGAGATCATATCCGACAACGGCACCTAGTTCGAAGCGGCGCCCTTTCAGGAGCTCCTTCGAGAATGGGGAATAAAGCACCGTTTCTCCTCTGTTGCCTACCCTCAAGGCAACGGGCAGGTTGAGAATGCCAACAGAACCATAATGGAGGGGCTGAAGAAGAACCTACAGGACGCAGGAGGAAGTTGGGTCGACGAGCTCCCCAACATCCTGTGGTGCTATCGTACTACGCCAAGGAGGGCAACAGGTGAGACACCTTTCGCCCTATGCTACGGCTTTGAAGCAAAGGCACCCACGGAAGTCACCATTCCCAGCCGACGGGTGGAGCAGTATAACCCTGAGGTCAATGAGGAAAACATGAAAATCGACCTCCACCTGGTCGAAGAAAGACGTGAACAGGCATTCGTCCGAGCGGAGAACTACTGGCGTCAAGTGAAATCATACCATGACGCCAAGGTACATTCCCGAGAATTCCAAGTGGGAGACTACGTCCTCCGCCGAAGGGAAGCAAGTCAGCCGACGGAAGGGGGCAAGCTAGCCATGAAATATGAAGGTCCCTACATCGTCAGCGCCGTGGTGAAACCCGGAACCTACAAGCTTTGTGAAAGTATTATTGTATCTAGGAATATGCTTTAGGAATATGCTCTAGAATATGCTTTAGGAATATACTCTAGACATTATTATTGTATAGCATCTTATATAGGAATATTCCATCTTTGTAATATATATATAGGGCCTTAACCCTCTAATGAAATACACAGAAAAATCCTTCTCTTCATCTTCAATGTTATTCTAGTTTATATTTCAACATGGTATCAGAGACTTCTATTTCAGTTTAGTTTTTCTGTTTACCAATCTTCAAGAACCTCTGATCTTCCCAGAACCTCTTATTCTTCCCAGAACCTTTTCTCAGAACCTACTGCTCATCCCAGAACCTTTTCCCAGAACCAGAACCTCAGATATAAGAAACAATTGGGTACCCATCAACCCTTCTCCATTTCAGTTTAGTTTCCATTTATTTTATTTTTGCTTCTTTCAGAACATCCTTTCACACACCATCAGCCGAAATATAACCCTCAGAACCTTTGCCCAAAACATACCTCACCCCCCTCATCCTCTGGTTCGCCTGCCCCTGTCGACCGAACATCCGAAGTCCGCACGCCCAAATCATCGCGCGTGAGTTACACGCGCCGTCGGAAGCTTCCGCAGCCAACGCACGCTCCGGCGCGTGACGTCGTGTTTCTGGCCGGAGATTTGATCGGAACTCTTCGCCTGAGACTCGCTCGAAAATCCTCTACCAGGTATACTTTACTTCTCTCTCAAGGGACGAGTATCTGTGGTTGCCTGGTTGGTCGCTGGGGTCTGGCATCGGACTTCTGCTGCTTCCTCTGGTTGTTCGCATCTGCTGGGGTATCGCATGGGATATTTGTGAACGATCACAGGCTTCTTCACTGATTCTTTGCATATCTGCTGGACTCCGTAGCAGTTAGGCCAAGCAAATTAGACACAGAGTATTTTATTCACCAGCTTTTAAATCCACAAACGGGGAAGCTGCGGTGAGTCCAGTTTTTACTGAATATTTCAAGTGTTTTATGTTATTTTATTTTTAACCCCCTTCCAACAAAAAATGTCTTGTACGAGTGGATTTGACAGAGGAGTAATATGCAATTACTGTAAGAAGCCCGAACACTTGATCAAAGAATGTAGAAAATTGCTGTTCAAAAATCAAGGAAATCAGCTTGCTCATGTTGCTTCCGCTACCAGTTCATCCGATGGATCAATTGCTATTTCTTCAGACGAGTATGCCAAATTTATTTGCTACCAAGAAACTATAAAGCATTCCTCTGTCCCTATCTCGGTAACCGCTAATTCAGGTATTTCAAACACGTGTCTTGTTTCCTCATCCTCGAAATGGGTCATTGACTCAGGTGCCACAGATCATATGACCGGTAATCCTAGTCTATTCTCTTCATTTCATTCATATTTACCTACTTCTAGTGTCACTTTAGCTGATGGATCTACCTCACCCGTTCTTGGATCTGGTACTGTTGTTCCAACTTCTACATTACCATTATCGCCTGTTTTGAGTCTTCCTAATTTTGCATTTAATCTGCTTTCCATCAGTAAAATCACTCGTACTCTTAACTGTTCTGTAACATTTTTTCCGGGATATTGTGTGTTTCAGGATCTGTTAACGATGCAGATTATTGGTAAAGGACATGAGTCAGCTGGTTTATATATTTTGGATACATCCATCACCAAAGGTATCTCTTGTCTTGGGGTTGGGACTTTGTTAGATGCTCATTACCGATTAGGACATCCATCTCTCCCATTAATGAAGCAAATAAATCCCCAATTTAATAAGACGACCTCTTTACAATGTGAGTCATGTCAATTTGCGAAACACCATCGTACTAGCTTAGGCCCGCGAGTTAATAAACGAGCAAATGCTCCATTTGACCTTGTTCACTCTGATGTTTGGGGTGCTTGCCCGGTTGTGTCTAAAGCTGGTTTTAAATATTTTGTTACCTTTGTTGACGACTATTCTCGTATGACATGGTTGTATTTCATGAAACGTCGATCTGAGTTGTTCACTCATTTTTCTTCCTTTTGTGCTGAAATTAAAACTCAGTTTAACGTTCCTGTTCGGGTGTTAAGAGGAGACAATGCCCAAGAATATCTATCTGCTACATTTAAGTCATTTATGCTTCAACATGGCATTATTCATCAAACTTCATGTGTTGATACACCTCCTCAAAATGGAGTTGCGGAACGAAAGAACCGACATCTGTTAGAAACTGCTAGGGCTCTTCTATTCCAAATGAATGTGCCTAAACAGTTTTGGGCAGATGCCGTGTCTACTGCATGTTTTTTGATAAATCGAATGCCATCTTCTGTTTTGAATGGTAAAGCTCCTTATCATTGTCTATTTCCAAACAGAGAGCTTTTTCCTATCCCACCTAAAATATTTGGTTGCACTTGTTTTGTTAGAGATGTTAATCCTCATCTAACAAAGTTAGATCCGAAACCATTAGAATGTATTTTCTTGGGTTATTCTCGACTCCAAAAGGGGTATAGATGTTTTTGTCCGAGTACTGGTCGGTATCTTGTTTCTATTGATGTATCATTTCATGAAAATACACCTTTTTCATCATCTAAGACAGATATTCGTGAGAGTAATGATGATATTCTCATTTACACGATGACTATTCCCGAGTCCACACTTTCGACAAATATTCCACAAGTTATTGTTCATGACCCCTAGGCCTCCCGTACATTTGGTATACACCCGTCGACACAAAGCACCTGATCACCCTCCACCGGCGATACCTGTGATTACTTTTCTTGATACTAGTTTGACTCCGATCTCATGTCCTGAACCAGTATCTGCATCTTCAGATCTTGTTTCCACATCAGATCTTGATCTCCCAATAGCAGTACGTAAAGGTACACGGTCTTGTACTCATCCTATTTCTTCATTTGTGTCGTACAATCAGTTATCTCCTGCTTCATGTTCTTTTATTGCTTCCATTGATTCTATTTCTGTTCCCAAATCTGTCAAAGAAGCTCTGTCTCATCCTGAATGGCGTCAAGCAATGGTAGAGGAAATGAATGCTTTAGATCTTAATGGTACATGGGATTTGGTTGACTTACCTACAGGGAAGAAATCTATTGGATGTAAGTGGGTCTTTGCTGTTAAGGTTAACCCAGACGGATCCGTTGCTCGGTTGAAAGCCCGATTAGTTGCGAAGGGTTATGCTCAAACCTATGGTGTTGATTATTCTGACACTTTTTCTCTTGTTGTTAAATTAACATCTGTCAGGTTACTTATCTCACTCGCTGCAATTCATGATTGGCACTTACATCAATTGGACATTAAAAATGCATTTTTGCATGGTGACCTTAAGGAAGAAGTCTATATTGAGCAACCTCCGGGATTTGTTGCTCAGGGGGAGTATGGTAAAGTTTGTCGACTTCGCAAATCTCTTTATGGTCTGAAACAGAGTCCTCGTGCATGGTTTGGGAAATTCAGTCAATCAATTGAACAATTTGGAATGATAAAAGGCAAATCAGACCACTCTGTATTTTACAAACAAACAGAATCAGGTGTCACATTGCTTGTGGTATATGTTGATGATATTGTGATTACAGGGAGTGATAATGCAGGTATTTTGGCCCTTAAGAATTTTCTGCATAGTCAATTCCAGACGAAAGATCTTGGCTCTTTGAAATACTTTCTGGGAATTGAGGTAACACGAAGTAAGAAAGACATATTTCTATCTCAACGTAAATATGTACTTGACTTACTAGCTGAGACAGGGAAATTAGGGGCAAAACCAAGTACAACACCATTGGTTCCCAACGTGCAACTCACTCAAGAAGGCACACCGTTTGAAGACCCAGAAAGATATAGAAGACTGGTTGGAAAGCTTAATTATCTCGCAGTCACCCGTCCAGATATTGCTTATTCTGTGAGTGTAGTGAGTCAATACATGTCATCTCCGACCATTGATCATTGGGCTGCTGTAGAACACATATTATGTTACTTAAAGGGAGCACCAGGACGAGGTATTGTTTATCAAAACCATGATCACATGAGAATAGAATGCTTTGCAGATGCTGATTGGGCCGGTTCTAAAGATGATCGAAGATCTACATCTGGCTATTGTGTCTTTGTTGGTGGTAATCTTGTATCCTGGAAGAGTAAGAAACAGAATGTGGTTTCTCGTTCTAGTGCTGAATCAGAATATCGAGCTATGGCACAATCCGCATGTGAGATAATATGGATACACCATTTATTGAATGAAATTGGATTGAAGACACCAATGCCTGCTCAGTTGTGGTGCGATAACCAAGCTGCTATACACATAGCAAACAATCCCGTATTTCACGAGAGAACAAAGCATATTGAGGTTGATTGCCATTTTATTCGAGAGAAGATACAAAAAGGATTAATCTCTACCGGGTATGTGAAGACTGGAGAACAACTTGGAGATTTATTCACTAAAGCTCTAAATGGGATTCGAGTTGATTACTTATGTAACAAGTTGGGCATGATAAATATCTATGCTCCAACTTGAGGGGGAGTGTGAAAGTATTATTGTATCTAGGAATATGCTTTAGGAATATGCTCTAGAATATGCTTTAGGAATATACTCTAGACATTATTATTGTATAGCATCTTATATAGGAATATTCCATCTTTGTAATATATATATAGGGCCTTAACCCTCTAATGAAATACACAGAAAAATCCTTCTCTTTATCTTCAATGTTATTCTAGTTTATATTTCAACAAGCTTAAACGCCCAAACGGGACCAATGTACCACGAACGTGGAATGTACACCTAGGGGAGAGCACGGGTCGGGTTCGGGCGGGTCGGGTCTGCGGGCATCAAACCCGTTCGGATTTTTTAATGTGATTCTTGAACCCAACCCGCGTTGTTTGGATATCGGTTTTTTCGGATATTGGAAAGTCGGATAATTTCGGATATCGGTTCGGATATCGGTTAGTTCGGTTATAGTTAAAACACATTGAAATTGCATCATTAGTTCATTAATATGAACTGTCAAAGTAAATTAGACAATCCAAGCAACTAAATTGGAAATTACAACCAACTAAATTACTTAGCAATTCAAGCATAAACTAACTAAGTATTTAAATTACAAACCCAGCACCAAAATAACCAAGTAATTAGACAGTTATCAAAAAATATAAATTAGGCCATATTGGTTATTGCAAACCCAGCAGGCCAACACCATAGTTTACAAAGCATATCAAATACTGCAAAACCAAGTCTTCTCAACTTTAAGCCTGCACATATGACATATCATCAATGAATAAATGCATAATCACAAATCACAATGCACAGAGTTATTACATATTGGTTCAGATTGCTTCTTGTCATTTCAAAACTAATTGGGGGCATCCAAAGTAGATGGTGGTAGGTTTCAAGCCATCTCATTATGTAAAGATACATTGGAGGCCAAATCCAAATTACCACCAACTACTCCTAATACCAACCCAATCTTATTTCAGTATATGGTGGAAGCTTTCATCATAACCAAAACGGGGCAAATGAAGAACAGAAGAAGCAGTTAAGTTGTAAGGAAAAACAAAGGGGCAAATGAATAGCACCGGAAATTGAATAGGGGTTGTGGGCAGTGGAAGACATCCAACACTTCCAACACCTATTGTTAGTCACCTTGGTAAATCATAAATGAGCAATAGAAACAATGTTGACAACATGTCAAAGCTTCCACTATTTGAGGAGACAATAAACTTGTAATAAATAAGTAAACCATTAAGTTAACTGGTGAAGGATCCACAGAAGATCCAGAAGCATTTTCAGTAGCAGCACATGTCCCATTTATTAAATCTGGAAAACATAAACACATCTTTTAAGGCATACTGAAAATAAATATACATCAAGCACATGTAAAAAATAAAATAACCTGTTTCCAGCATCTCAAGTTCATCAATATTTTCTTCAATTGACAGAGGTTGGTTTTGTTTTCTCAACCAATCTTGACAACATATCAAAGCTTCCACTATTTTAGGAGTCAATGAACTTCTAAAGCAATCTAAAACCCGGCCACTAGTACTGAAAGTGGATTCAGAAGCAACTGTGGAGATGGGAACAACAAGAATATCTCTAGCCATTTTTGAGAGTATAGGGAATCTTTGACTATTTAATTTCCACCATCTTAATATATCAAACTCTTTATCTTCCTCAACAATAGCCTCACTCAAATAAATTTCCAACTAAGTTTTTTTCAAGCCTAGTTGCCCACTCTCAAGTTTCTGTTTTTTTAGTTGTGCTTTGAATTTAGAGACTGGTCTTGCAGTCTCAGACTCACAGATTACTAAAGCAGCAGGAGTTGAGTTTGATTCAGAGCTTCCACCAACACTATCTGTGTAATTACTCACATAATCTGAAAATAACTCAGCCAGAGCAAGTTTGATATTTGCAAAAAAATTCTCACCCTTTTTTTGAGTATACAAAGCATTGAACTGAAAGGGCATGTATTCAAACTTGTCCCTAGGGTCTAGAACATTTGCAAAGAATATGAGATAGTTCATCTTTTCAGGATCTCCCCAATACTTATCAAGTTTGGATTTCATAGTACTTCCAATGGTACTTGTAGAAGGTCTATCTGACTTCATCAAGTCCTGAAGGACCATAAACAGATCAGACACCTCTGAGAAGAAAGTATTAGAAGTAACATAGAGAGAGCCTGAAATTCTGAGTGTCATATCATAAAAATTTTGAAGAACTGTGACCAAAGACTCACAAGAAATCCAATCCATAGTATCTGGAGTGTCAACACCCAAATCAATTGCATAACTGGTTACATTCTCCTCATAAGCTTCAAAAACCTTTTCATTACATAAAGCTGACTTAAGCATTAGGTATGTGGAATTCCACCTAGTTGGAATATCAAGGTGTAGTCCACATTTAGCTTCCACCCCAATTAAGTCAGATATGTCCTTAAACTTTTGAAGCCTAGCAGGAGAATTCCTAACATACTTAACTGCTTCCCTAACCCTAGACAGAGAAGTGTCAGCTTGTTTTAAACCATCCTGAACTGCCAAGTTTAGAATGTGGGCAATACATCTCATGTGAAGATATTGGACTTTAACAGAAGAGGCCCCCCAAGATAATAGTTTTTTCTTGAAGAAGCCTACAGCTGTATCATTACTGCTTGCATTATCAACAGTAACAGTAAAGATGTTTTTTAGCCCCCACTCTAAAAGGCAGTTCTCAAGAGCCTTAGCAATGTACTCCCCTTTGTGAGAAGTAACCTGGACAAAGGAAATGATCTTTTTCTGAAGCTTCCACTGATGGTCTATGTAATGAGCAGTAATACACATGTAGTTGATCCTCTGTACAGAGGTCCATGTGTCAGTAGTAATACTTACCCTTTGTGTTGTCTACCTAAATAGTTTTTTCAAATTCATCTTCTCATCCAAGTAGATTTGGTAAATGTCCCTTGCAATGGTCCACCTAGAAGGGATCTTAAATCTAGGGCAAGCTATGGACATAAACTTTTTAAAACCCTGCCTATCAACAAACCTAAAAGGAAGCTCATCAATTATAAGCATTTCTGCAAGAGCTCTTCTAATTGCAGTTTGGTCAAACACCCAAAGTCCCTAAAACCCCAGCAGGTTCTTCAGTAGGACTTGATTGGAAGGTTAAGAGGGCTTGCCTAGTGTCCTTAGAATGAGTGTTCTTCAGACAACTGAGCATGTGATTTCTTATAGATGAGGTGCCATGTTTTTTTGAATGACAAGCATATAATCTTGCACAATATATGCATTTCCCTTTAACAAGAACTCCCTTTTCATCATAAATCTTGTCAAAGTGTTCCCATACTTTGGACCTGGGTGCAACCTGTTTCCTCTTTTGGCCAGAAACCTGGGTGCAAATATCAGTCTGTTGAGTGGTATCATTATTCTCTATAATGGGAGCTTCCACTGCAGGTTCCTGGCTTAGAGGAGGTTCACCAGATACAGGCATGGTAACACTATCTTGACCATCCATTTATATAAGTAAATAAGCAATTGCATACACATAGGTAGATTAGGCTTATGGCATTGAGCTTCCACATTTTTCTCATAATAGAGGCTTCAAATGTTTACCTTTCATATATGATATATCTTTCTCATATGCATACAGAAACACAAGGTAGTCAGGCTCCATCATCATTCACATATGCATAATCATATATTGGACAATAGGCATACAGCTTTAAGAATTCAGTACAAGCCTCAGTCCATCATCATTACATATGCATAATCATACATTAGGCATACAACTTTAAGAATTCAGAACAAGCCTCAGGCTCCATCATCATTCACATATGCATAATCATATATTAGGCAATAGGCATACAACTTTAAGAATTCAGAACAAGCCTCAGTCCATCATCATTACATATGCATAATCATACATTAGGCATACAACTTTAAGAATTCAGAACAAGCCTCAGGCTCCATCATCATTCACATATGCATAATCATATATTAGGCAATAGGCATACAGCTTTAAGAATTCAGAACAAGCCTCAGTCCATCATCATTACATATGCATAATCATACATTAGGCATATAACTTTAAGAATTCAGAACAAGCCTCAGGCTCCATCATCATTCACATATGCATAATCATACAGTTTAGTACTCAGAATTCATATATAGGATACTTAGTCAGTGATGAGCAAGGATTCATATTTCACCACAACTTAGAGACATCAACATATTATTAAGCATGAACACATCAACATCATCATAGATTCATAGTCACTCGTCAACATCATAGATTCAAATACAATCATCATAGGGTTTCAGCAAGAATCATTCATTTTATCAAACATTCAAATACAAATTCAAAACAAAACCGTAAATATCAATACCTCAGAGTCAGAGACAATGCAATAGACTACAAACTTTGGAATGATCGAAGAACGATTTCCACCGATTAGGGTTTCAGCGAATCAGCAAGACTGTGTGCCTTTCTGTGTGAGAGCTTCCACCAAAATACCAAATAGAACTATAGGATTCTCAACTCTCAAGTCTCAACTCTCAAGTAGTCAAGTGTAATTGAAGAAGGAAATCAAAGACCAAGAGAGGAGAGTAAGGGTTCAGACATAAGAGAGTTAGAGAGAGGATAGAGCGAAGAGTAGAAGACAGATCGACGAGGCGGATAGGGTTAGGCCGGGTAGAAAAGTTATACGTATATATATATATATATATATATATATATATATAATCCAAAACGACGCCGTTTTGGTATGTCGGATTTTTCGGACGGATCGGGTTAGGGTTTTATAAACCCTACCCGCAACCCGGTACCCGCCCAAGCCCATATAATTTTTCGGATATGGATAGTCGGATCGGATATCCATATCCATTCGGATAAAACCCGGAAAAAAAATTCGGGTTTTTCGGGTCGGATCGGTTTATGCTCAGCCCTATGTACACCATTTGGTGAAGTTTTATCAATAATCCGAAGGAGGTGCAGTCGGCAGAGCCCTCACCCCTTGACGGGTTATTGATTGAACACCACCCTCGGCCTTGAGCCACTTATGAATAAAAATCATGTTTCCTTTGATTTCTTGGAATTTGAGTAAAACATTAACGGGTGCCCTCATCGGCCACCTTAGAGCGAAAGGCTCAGGCATGGCCGATGTGGCACTTCGCATCTGCAGCCAGAGAGCGAAAAGCTCAGGTATGCCCCATTGTATTTTTGTATCAGCGAAAGGTTTAGGCCCAACTGAAAGAGCACGTCGTACCGGCCCCACAAAGCGAAACGCTCAGACAGGACCGACGATGACCCCAGGATGATGGGCCCGCAAACGGCCCGCGTCTTGAAATGGGAAGTTCGTCGCGTCGTCCACGCGCCTGATCGCAGGGCGACAGGCCTGAAATCATGGTCGAGGTGACAAAATCCCCAAACTCAGGGTTGGGCAACGACAGCCGTTGGAAACCAACCAAAAGTCTAGCCCGCGTCATAAACAGGCGACGGGACCCTCCTGAGATCATGGACGTTATAAATGAAGTCCAAACCGGCCGAAGGACTATCGACCCCTTCGGCTGAAGCCTGAAAGAAGGACACTCCCCGAAATAGGGAACAAAAAAAAAAGAGGGAAGCCGAGGACCGTGCACACTTGCCGGCCTTGAGCAGCAAAAATAAATCCCCACAAATCAAGCCACACATTTGGCTAAGTACATATCAGTTGAATACAAAGGTAACACTACCAGCAGGTAACGCGGACGAAGCGGCCGCCCGCTACGAGGAAAGTGTCAAGGACGGAGCATCTGCCCACAAAATCCTAACCAAAGTGGTTGGGTGAAACGAGGGTGGTAACCTTCATCGGCCATAACCAACTGAAGTTCCAACACTTGGCATGAAAGCAAGACCCTAGCTTGACACTTAACACAATCCTGGAGTCGAACACCGGAAACGAGGCCCAGGACGAAGCGGGCACTAAAACACCCGCGGGGAAGTTGAACACACTGGTGGCAACCCTTACCGGCCACAATATCCTTGCCGGCCATCAAAGGCGCTAAAACCCGGGTTGAAAATTCGCGAAGAAAGTTGTCTAAGTGATTTTCAAACACTTAGAAAATTTCGAAGAACATTGCCAAGTGAATGTCAAACACTTAGAGGATATTCTGAAGAAAGCCAATGCAAAGGAAGAAACAAACACCCGGGTGCAAAACACCCGGGCACCTTCATCGGCCACACCGCCCAACTTGGCCGACGACGATACTAAGCAGAGGAAGCTACATGGCCTGACACTTGGGAAATCTCCAAACTATTGAATAACGAAGGGACAGTCTCAAGATGAAGCGGGCCTTCAAACACTCGTAGGTGCCTGCCTCGGCCAAAGCCACATGCAGTAGTTATCTATGTTATGGTTTAACACTTGGATGAATTTCGAAGTTGGAATAACTAAGGCAAGAAACAAGAACACTTAAAGCCGAAGGGGACAAAAGCAATCCATTCAAAGGTCAAGTCCCATAGGGGAGCACTTCGGCCACCACACTCAGACAACAAAGGTCAGGTACCCTTATCGGCCATGACTACAGAAATCAGATACGACTTCCTGTTTAGACAGGGGACATGGGGACATGGGGACAAAAGGGCCGAAAAGGGCACCGGGCCGACGGGGTTACCACGTGTGGTATGTGGTTCAACACTTAGGAAATTTTCCAAAGTGTCGGGCAAAAGTGAAAGGGGGCGTAATACCAAGACGACGCGAACACCCACTCACTTGAAACCTTGATACTTAGAAAATTACCTAAGTCCCAATTCCAAACACTTAGACAAATTTTGAAAACTTGAGAACAAAAGTAAAGGGAGAACAAGAAGATGAAAAGACATGATAAGGCCGGAAACATGTTTTCATTAATATAGCCATTACATGGAGGGCGCTTCGTCCATTACATTCAGACGATGAAACAAAAATTACAAATTACAAATTAAAGACAACTATGGACGTATCAGGCCTCCAGAGTGCCCTCATCAGCAGCGTGACCCGCAACGTCCTGGTTAACGACGAGCTCAGCACCCTCCTCGCTCTCGGCATCCAAGCCGGCCTCTACGACGGAAGTGGCGGTGTCGGCCAAAAAATCATCTTCATCGTAGTCCGGTTCGCCGAGGCCGGAACTCTCTATGGGAGCCTGCCTATCGCATAGAGGAAGGTTGATCTGCTCCTCCGGATCCTTCATCAGCTTGGGAAGCTGTAGGTTCCGCCTGGCCCAACCGCGAGTATAGTTCAGGGCTCTGAAAGCGCGACTCAGCCGCCGATAAATGAGCCTCTGCATCCGATGTTGGCCCATGTTATAATACACGGACATTTCGTGTTCGAAATATTCCTGGCCGGCAGGGGAGTTCTGCCCCTAGTCTTCGAGCTTGGCCGCTACGACCTCATAGCACCATGGCAGGCGCTCGTCAGCCTCCCAGCCTTCGGCCAAGAACTTCTCCACTGCATCATCAGCGGCCTTCACTGCCGCAGCCTCGGCTTCGGCCTTGGCCCTCTCGGCCTCATCGGCCCGCCGACGATCAGCCTCGCGGGCACCCTTCTCTTCGGCCAGTTTTTCCAGGGCCTCTTCCTTGGCCGCATCGGCCTCATCGGCTCTTTTTTGCAAGGCTGCAAAATCCTCCCGCAGCCTCCCTAAGCAGCTCATGGCTTCATCGGCCGAGGCTGCCTTCTGCTCAAATTCCTTCAAGCGGGCAATCTCCCGCTGCTGCCTTTTGTTGCTCTCCATGAGCATGAAGGCACCCTGCAACAGAAAAGGCTATCAGACAAGTGTGCAAAAATGTCAAAGGAAAACAATAAGGCTAAGGACGAAAGGAATTACCTGGACAACAAGGTCCATCCCACCATCGTATATCTTGACATCCCCAAGCTTGTCAAGATACACCCGGTCCTTGGCCGAAATGGCCTGAGAAAGCACGCTGTGGCCGTCAACGCCATCATTGAAAACACCCCCGTCCTTGGGGTAGGTATTCAACCTCCAGCTTGTAAGTGGCCGTAGCCACCTCCTTGCCGGACCGCTTCAGCCGAGAATCCTCAGCAAGGGAGAGCGGTTGAGAAACATCCCCGGAAAGACCAGAGGTAAGGTCCACGAGGGCAGCTGCAGCACTGGACCCTCCTTCATCCGCAATCGGGACGACTAGTGCGCCGGCCTCATCGGCAATGGCGGAAGATGAAGTTTTCTTCGACTTCTTGGCAGGTTGCATACCGGCCTCAGTCAGCTTCCTCTGAGATTCCTCCGCCGGCCGCTTTTTCTTCGGTGGGGGAGGTGGCCTCTTCGTCGCATCACCACCAGCAGCTGCCTTCGCCGCAACCTCCTTGGCGGCCAACTCCGCCTTTGCCCTCGCAGCGGCCTTGTTCATCACAGATCAGCGATCCATTACGAAATCTGCACAATAGAGTAACAAGTCAGCAAAGTAAAAGAACAAAGTAAAATGAGGACGCCGTAGGAGGTATTACCATCAGCTTCGGCAGGAACGTCCAGATCGGGACCGTCGGCCTCCTCGAAGGTAGTGGTCATCTTCGGCCACAGTTGGACGTCATCTTCCTTATCACCATACACGAAGTATCTAAAGAAGCCGATAGCGGTCATCTTGTACTCCGTAATGTAATCCTTCACACTCCTCAGTCCCCCCTCCAAGAATGCCGCCACCTGAGCATCTAGGATTGAACTCTTGGGCGGGTCATGAAGATTAAACCTTCCATCATGGCCGACGGAGGGGAACTCAGTGCCACCCTCGCCCAGGGACACGAAGAAAAATTTGCTCTTCCAACCATGTATGGATGAAGGCAAGTCTGTGAAGGTCCTCTTCTTCGGCAGCTGCTGCAGAGTGGCGTAGTAGGCGCAATTCTTATGGCTCCCTCGGCCAATCTGATAGAGGTTCATGAAGAGGGCCGTTGTCGGCCTGTAACCCAATTCATCACAACGGAGGAGGAACCCCACCATCAGCGAGTAGCTGTTAGGGGTCAGCAAGGCCGGAGGGAGCCCCACCATGTCCAAATATTCCTGGATGAAGGGATGAAGGGGAAACCTCAGCCCCTTGGCGAAGCTCATCGGATACACTCCGAATTATTCCGGTGGCGGATTAAGCACGTGGTCCGTCGGCCTAGGCGCCCTAACTCTCCCAAACGGCCCCAAATACATCTGTGCGACCAAATAATCTGCGGCACTGCTCTCCGGCTTTATGAGGAAAATGTTAGTAAGGTCCAGGTAAGAGAAACCTGGGCCCTTCTTCGGCCGCATGTTCCTCTTCGGCCGCGGTACCCCCTTCACAGCAGACACCGGCTTCGGGCACAGAATGGTAGTAGAGGCGGACGCCCCGTCCACTACGCGGGAGACCCCTGCGTCCTCACCCTCAGATGACGAGGCAGACCTTTCGTCCTCGTCCTCCTCGTCCGCATTATCTCCGGATTTATACGGGCTCAAGTGTTCAATCTCCTCGACGCACTCCTCGATCACATCATAGTCAAGAGATTTGGCAGAGGGCTCGTTGTCATACGGGTAATACTCCTCGTTTAAGGATTTCATCTTAACAACTCCTAAGGCACTAAGGGGAGCTACTCTAGATCTAAAGTGTTTTTGTGACTAACACTGGATCAAAGCCTAGAGAGAGCAAAATATGTAAGAAGTAGAAGAACGGATTAAGGATCTGACCTTGAAGTTTTGAAGAAGATGAAGAACACTCAGCAAAGGCTTTATCTCTCTAAAAAATTTTGGGAAGCACTTCGTTACTCAGATGGCAAATAAAGGTTGTCCTCGGTACGGGGAGGGTATTTATAGCCCCCCTCCCAACGGTAACTACACGTGGCATCACCTTAATGGGATGCCACCATTCTGTCTGTAGGCCAAACCCCTTCCACAGATCAGCGGCCCACCAGCGAAGCAGGCCCTACGGAGCAAGGAAGGGAAAATAACACCCACGACGGCCAACACAGCCAACGGCCATCTACGTCGCACCTGTATCGGCCATCCAAGCGGCCACGCATATTATGCAAAGGAAGGCTTTACAACGGCCACAATACCCCGAAGGAAAGGAACCCAACGGCCATGAGGACCTCGCACTAAACCCTTGATGATAACCCTTTGAAAGCGACCTGCGTCCAAGGGTTCTCCCACAGGGTTACCTTGGTCAGGAAATCGCCAAAGGGTTGGATCCAAGGGCAGTATGAGGATCCCACTTTGGCCTATGTTTCAAGCTACTCCTTCACCCCTCACTCACTCTTCGGCCTGAAGCAGTGGGGGACTGGGGGACTACACCGGCCTCAAGAATAGCAGGCAAAATGAGAAAATAAAAATATACCAAGTCCACAACTACAACATCAGACATGCACCACAACGTCAATAACATCGTGGTGCACCATCGGCCGCAACAATGCTTGAAATCACGGGACACTTATCGGCTTTGAGACCACAAACCACTCTCAGCCAGGAATCAAAGAACAAGAGGTTGACGTACCTGAATCACCATCGTCCATGTACCACAACGGCTCCAAGGTCCCCACAACTCCATCTCCGGCCAGACAGTGTTATCATCCCCAAAACCTTGGGCAATATGGCGCCTTGTCGCCCAAAGACACATGGTGTCATCAAAAACGGCCAAAAGGAATGCACAGCACCCTCACCGGCCACCCAAGAATATAGACGCCCGTCGTCCTAAAAACAAGGCGCAACCCCAACGGCCTCATCAGCCCAAAAGGGAAGTTCAACCATCAACGACCAAGGATAGACACTACCTTCGTCGGCCACTCATGCCGGAACACTCATCGTCCACAAACAAGCGCACCAAAGGAGTAACAGCCTTCCTCGTCCATGTCAAGGAACGGGTAATGGCCAAACTCAGAACAGGGCCACCAAACGCCACGACAGGGAACGGCAAACGTGGTCCCACTTTGACCAAGAGCATCAAGCACAGAAATCTACTCTCCTTCACTTCGTCTACATCTCAACTTAGAGAGTGGGGGACTCCTGATGGAGTATATGGGTCTAGGCCCCAGGACCCACATACTCAGAAGAACAGAAAGCACAAGCCACTACGCAGTGCCCTCGTCGGCCAAAGGACCCTCGTCAGCCCAAGACGGGCCGACTCAGAATATGATCCTGAAGCCAGGGAACAAGGGTGTCCTCATCGACCGTGCCCTCGTCGGCCAGACCCTCGTCGGCCACGAAGGTCTCGCAGAACTAGATTTTACACATTCATTTATATATCCCATCATTTACTTTGTATTCGGCCCAATAGCGGTCCAGTTGTACATGGGCCTCCCAAGCTCAAGGCTTGGGAGCCCGGCCCGTATTTTTCCTATAAATACTTCCTCTGGAGGTAGTTGTAGGGGTTACAAAATCATTCTATTGAAGCATTTACTTGAACTTCTCTCTCTAGCTCTCACCTCTCTCTAGATATATACTCTATAAGGAAATTATATGAAGAATGGGTCTCGTACAAGAGCAATGAAGGAGATGACAAATGAGTGAATAAAAGTGAAAGCTTGTGTATTATTCGAATGTCAGCTGCCCTGATTACAATGACGGATATCCTATTTATAGGAAGGGTAATTAATGCTCTCATGATGGCTTTGTACGTTACTGATGGGTTGGTTGCACTTTATGACGATTTCAAATCTGTCATAAAGGCCGGTCAATTACAATCAATATCTTCATTAACCATATTAAAGAGGCTAATAATACATAAAGACGTTACAATAATTGTCATTAGGCCTTGCAAATGCTCCACTAGCTCGAGTTGTCCGTTACGGACGGTTTGACTCGACGTTTCCGACCAGACGATTTCACAACTTGTCATTAATGTTGGTTAGCTCAAAATAAGTAACCTCCTGCCTTAATATCGTTATTAACCATAATAATAAACACAAATCCGTTTCAACATCCATCATTAAGCCTCATTAACTTCTCTGATCAACCCTCTTTAATGCAACCTAAACCGCCAAATTCTTACTCTAACAATTGCCCCCTTTCGAGAAGTTGACGCGTACGATGCATGGGTCGAATCATCAAGCGGCAATTTGTCGAAATTTTGATAGAGCTATGCTTCACCTCTTGGTTCTTTGCATTTGTTGACTCATCAACGACTTGTTGTGACATATTGATGACTTCGGTTGACGAAACGTCTCCATCTTTCTTCGGATTAACCTTCGACCGAATCCGTCTCTTCAACTAAAACCATGAAAACTAAAAGATGACATGTTATCTTCTCTCTTCCAAAATTGCCTTGACGGCTCAGGGACAAAAATTTGCAACATTTTTCATATTGATGTCGACACTTCATCCGGTGAAGGGAACATCATCCGTCGTTGAAGATGGTGAGATGGGTTGTGTGAACCTGGTCCATAACCTGCAAAAACTTTAAATAGCATTACGTTTGTCGTTTGTTTTATCTCCTTATGTTGGAGCATGTTGTTTCGTTATGTAGTTCTGTATTTTTTGTTGCACGTGCGATGTCATATATGTTTTGGTTGCACGTGCATTGTCATATATGTGTGTAGGTTTTGGCCAAAACGCATTGTATGGGCTCTGCTAGGACTGTGATCCATGATTTCTCATGAGCAGCCTAACCCTTCCCATTTTTATGTCTAAAAAATGTTTGACCGTTGCGAGCCTAATTGACGTCTTGTAACCTTCGTAGGCCGCTTCTCTAGTTGTCTAAACTTACGCTTCAAGATATCCCTGCATTCGTCACAAACTGTCAAAGTCGACCGTTGGTTTTGAGCCAACAGCCCTCCGATGGTTAAGTCAGTAAGTCGTCTAGGATGATAAATAAGACATAACAGCATTAAAAATGGAAAAGTTTAAGGTGTACCGCATTTCAACTTCGGGGGATTCGTTTAGCATCGACTGATTCCAAGCGGTATGCCCCCTGACCAACGACGTCGATGATATTGTAGGGCCCTTCCAAATTAGGACTAAACTTACCAGCCGCTTCGTTGCCAAATGCTCTCCTTAAGACACAGTCTCCCTTCTTGAACACCTTCGCTCGGACATTTTTGTTATAGCTTTTTGCAACCATCTGTTGATACGTCTGCAAGCGAATCTTGGCTCGTTCACGGATCTCGTCAATGGTATCCAAGTCATGCGTCAACTCCACATTGTTCAATTCTTCATTCATGAGCCCATATCTTGAAGAAGGTACTTCAATTTCAGCAGGAATTACCGCTTCGCAGCCATACACCAGAGAGAATGGGGTCTGTCCGGTTGCATTTTTTAGAGTTGTCCTGTCCGCCCATAGTATCAAGGGCAATTCGTCAGCCCATTTGCCTTGTGCTTTCTCGAGTCTTTTGTTTAAGTTGGCAATGATGATCTTGTTGCTGGATTCAGCCTGTCCATTGGATTGCGGGTACCTGGGTGTCGACGTTACCAACTTGATATTGTACCTCTCACAGAACCGTCTGGTCTTAGTGCTTATGAACTGAGATTCGTTGTCGCAGACGATTTCTGACGGAACGCCGAACCTGCAAAGTATGTTTCTTTTGATAAACGAAATTACCTGGTCATCTCGTTCCTGACGGAATGGCTCAGCCTCCACCCATTTTGAAAAATAATCCGTCATTGCCAGCATGTATACTCTTTGCCTCGGTGCTTCTGGCAATTTCCCTACGATGTCCATCCCCCATTTCATAAAGGGCCATGGCGATAGGACTGGATGAAGCGACTCAGAGGGTTGATGACGAATTGGTCCGTACATTTGACAAGGCTTGCATCTTTGAGTGAAGGTGGCTGCGTCTTCTCTCATGGTTGGCCAGTAGTATCCGAATCTAAGAGCTTTGTTAGACAGACTTCGCCCGGCCGCGTGGTTGCCACATTCCCCGCTTCATGAAGATTTTTCAGCACTTTGACGGTTTCTTGAGATGTCAGACATCTTTGATACGGACCTGCGACAGATCTTTTAAATAAAACGCCATCAATTAGCAGAAATTTACTTACCTTAGATAGGAAAGCGTTGGCCTCTTTTTTGTCTTCCGGGAGAGTATTGTGCTTTAAATATGTTATGTACGGTTGCGTCCAATCTTCTTGTGTTGAGGTTTCAACGGTAGAGACAACCTCTGATCTGTAAATTGCTGGACTCGTCAAGTGTACATAAGGGATGTTGCGATTAATTTCTGCCCCCAGACATGATCCGACCGCGGCTAGAGCGTCAGCTTGTGTGTTTTCTTCACGTGGGACTTGCTCGAAGGTTATCTCATCAAATGACGTTATCAATTCCTGGACAATTTGCAAGTAGGATGTCATCTTGGGGTCCTTTGCTACATAAACACCATTAGTTTGATTAATTATCAATAGAGAGTCGCATTTTACCTCCAGGACTTTGATGCCCAAGTCCCTTGCCAATGTGAGTCCGACAATTAGTGCCTCGTATTCCGCTTCATTGTTTGTAGCAGTGAAATCACAGTGTACTGCTTGGAGCATGGTGTCCCCCTGTGGTGAGTTCAGGACTACGCCCAGGCCTGCATCATTCTGGTTCGACGCTCCGTCAGTATGCAGTGTCCATTTTTGCTTTGGCAATCCGTCAATCAGAGTGCAAGTCTCCTTCTCTGCCTCAGTTTGGAGTTTTGGACTGAAGTCCGCCACAAAATCTGCAAGTGACTGTGATTTCAGGGCTGTTCTTGGTTCAAATCTTATGTCATAAGCTCCAAGTTGAATCGACCATTTAGCCATGCGACCTGTCAACTCTGGTTTCCTCATGATTGACTTCATGGGATAATTAGTTCTAACACAAATGGTATGTGATTCAAAATAAGGGCGCAATTTAATTGAAGCAATGACTAGAGCCAAAACTAATTTTTCGAGTAAAGCGTACCTGGATTCGGGGCCATTTAGGGATTTACTTACATAATAGACTGGAGTTTGCTGCCCCTGTTCCTCTTTCGTCAATACTGCACTGGCGGCATGTTCTGAAACGGCTAGATACATCTGCAATTCGTCGTTGTCTTTGGGTTTTGCAAGCAACGGTGGCGACATCATGTATTCTTTTAATTGCTGAAGCGCCTGCTCGTGCTGATCTGTCCATGCAAATTTTTTGTTCTTTCTCAAAACGTCATAAAACAAATGGCATCTGTCTGACGATTTCGAAATGAAGCGATTCAGAGCCGCAACTCGTCCCGTCAACCTCTGGACATCTTTGACGGATTTTGGAGATTCAATGTCAATAATTGCTCGTATTTGCTCCGGGCTTGCCTCTATTCCTCGTTCACTGATGACATATCCCAAAAACTCTCCTGATGTCACTCCGAAAGTACATTTAGCCGGATTGATCTTCAGATTGTATTTCCTCAGTCTTCCAAAAGGTCCCGTCAGGTGATGGACATGATCTTCTTTTTTCTTTGATTTGACGATCATGTCGCCAATATAAACTTCCATAGTATCCCCCATCAGATCTTTGAACATCAAAGTGACCAGCCTCTGAAACGTCGCACCTGCATTTTTTAGTCCAAAAGGCTGTTTTTTCTTGGTCATCAGGGTGCAGCTGTATTTGATGATAACCACTGAAAGCGTCCATGTAGGATAGCATTTCGTGCCCAGCCGTTGCATCAGCTAATGCGTCAATATGTGGCATCGGAAATGAGTCTTTGGGACATGCTTTGTTTAGATCAGTGAAATCCACACAGACTCTCCATTTGATCGGTTTGCCCTCCTTATGCCCTTTCTTTTTCTGAACAACAACAACATTAGCTAACCAGTCAGGATATTTTACCTCCTTTACCTTGCCGGTCCGAAGCAGCGTATCGACTTCTTGGTTTATAATGGCATTCCTTTCTTTGGTGAAGCGTCTTCTTCTTTGTCTGACGGGTTTGTGTGATGGGCCGGCGTTTAACCTGTGAGTTATGATATTAGGATCAATACCTGTCATGTCGTCGTGGCTCCATGCAAACACGTCTTTGTGTTCTTTGAGGAAGTTTATCAGTTCGTCTCTGAGATGTGTTGATATGTCTTTCCCGATGCGGACGACCCTTTCTGGATATTCGGGGTCGATGGCGACTTCTTGTGTTTTGGCATCATCTTCCACCAGAGCAGGGCCACCCTTTAATTGCTATGCGGTCTTGGAAGTAGTCTGATCTGCAGTTGGCCTCAATGTTGTTTGGTAGCAGGACTTGGTTGACTTCTGATCTCCCCTGATGCTTTGCACTCCCCATGGCGTTGGGAACTTGACTACTTGATGATAAGTTGACGTAATTGCTCCCATTTGATGCAGCCATGGACTTCCCAAGATTATGTTGTAGGCTGGCAGGCTTTCGACCACATCGAACATGACCTGCACATTTAAACCATGGGCATATACGGGTAAATATATATTACCTAGAGTTCGGCTTGGCTCCCCGTTGAATCCGACTAGGCTTGACCCGGATCCCGTCACGTCCTCCTCCTTGACTCCCAGTTCTCTCAACATTTTCATGGTGGTAATATTTGCGGTGCTTCCATTGTCTATGAGGACTCGTTTGACTTCGCAATTCGCCACTCTGAGGGAGATGACCAACGTATCGTGATGAGATTTTGTCGGGTCAGAAATATCTGTCTCGTCAAAGGTGATTGACGCATTTCTCCATTCTTCTTGACGACTTGTCTCGGGAATAATCCCGAGTGTGTCTCTTTGCTGCAGAATATGTTAGCCCACATAAATCAGATCCACCATTAATAAAGTTGATTACCTTACATGGGGCAGAAGGTGAAGGGGGTCGAGACTCATTTGGTGACATTTTATCATTCCGTCCTAGAAGCGATTTTGCGCGTTCAGACATGATTTCCGTCAGATAGCCAATTTTTAGCAGATATGCCACCTCCTTTCTCAATGCGACACAGTCTTCCGTGTTGTGCCCGATGTCGTTGTGGAAATCACAGCGCTTATTTGGGTCACGACGGCCTGCTGGTTTGTCAGTCTTTCGAGGCCATCTGACCTTCTCTCCCAGCTTCTCCAAAGAATGAATGAGTCTCGAAGTAGTAACATTAAAGCAGTAGTCAGTGATGGATGGGGGTAGATCTGGGTCGTCAAGCCAGCTGGCTATTGACGATACCGGCCTTTCTTCAATTCTGGCATAGGGTTTCCTGGTTCTTTAATCATGCTTTCTGGATGTGCCTGATTTGCGCTGCCCTCCGTCATATGCATCCTGTCGATGTCGTGTCTGCTGGTCTTCCTCAATCCTGATGAAGGCCAAAGTTTTGGCCTGGACGTCCTCGAAGGTCCTGCATGGGTACTTCATCAACTCCCGATATAATTCCGAGTCGTCAGCTAAGCCTCTCCGAAATGCCTCAATTGCTGTCGAAATGTCGCACCGTGGAATGGAAACCTTTTCTTTGTTAAAACGGTGTAGATAGTCTCGTAGCGATTCGCCTCGTCGTTGTATGACTCTATAAAGATCGCTAGTCTGCTTCTCAAGTACTCGACTGCTCGCGAACTGATGGTTGAATGAATCGACCAGCTCTGCAAATGACCTGATGCCCTCGTTAGGTAAATTGACAAACCATTTGAGGGCTGGACCCGACAGCGTTGCTCCGAAACCTCGGCACATGCATGCTTCCCTTTGATCCAGTCGGAGCGATACGGCGAGCATCCGTTGTTTGTATTGAGCGACGTGCTCCACCAGATCAGATGTGCCGTCGAACATTTTCATGGACGGAGCTGCAAACTTGCGGGGTATTTCGACATCCGTGATCTGTCTGCTGAAGGGCGAATCCGCATAACACGTCTGTGAGGCTCGATCTAAAGGAAGGGGTACTCCGGGCAGTCCGTTGATTTTGTCCCGCATTTGCCGGAGCTGGTCCATAATCATCGATATAGGGTTGACCAGACCTGGCTGAGTTAATTCCGGCGTCGAAAACGTTGGTCCTGCCATTTGGGTCACTTCGGGACGGGTCGGTGACGGAATGACTATGATCTCTGGATGTCGCTCTCCATAGCTCTGACCTGTTGAAGTGACTGGTCCACGCTGTCGCTGTGTCTGAAATTCGGGTGGCAATTCGTCAAACATATTCCGTCCCCTACTCAGCATGAGACTGGACGAACCGGGGTCACCACGAGTTCTGCTTCTGTAGTGAGGGATGAATGGCTCCGTCGGGGCTGATGCGTCCGATGTCATTGGTAGGCTTTGAGTGGCCGTCTGCAAACCTGTCCTCCTTGATCCGGGACGTAAGGATTCCGGGAAAAAACAAGTCGGAATGCTGGGGATGGGGTCGTTTCAGGGATGAGTGGTGTGTATGGTATCACTTGAGAAATGACGGTGGGTTGTGACTCCCTGGCGGGTGAGAGGCCCAATGTGAGAGATATGGGCTCGGTGGTGATAATGGGTGCATCCGTCGCCGCCGGAGTGGATTCCAAATCAAGCCTCGTAACCACGGGCATGAGGTCGTTTCTTCGGCTACCCCTGGAATTGGATGCAATCGAAACTGCCAACTGAACTTGGGATCGGAGCAGGTCGTTTTCTCGCTGGAGATGTGCCATCCTCTCCGTCAATTCCCAACGAAATTCTGCTCTAACTGCCTCCATTTGAGCGTGGAGTTCCTCTAGAAAAGGGTTGTTTCCGGCCATGCTTGATGATCTTTCTCTTGCACGATGCCCCACGGTGGGCGCCAAATTGTTTAAGCAATAATTTGATAGGCTAAAACTAATTAAAAAAGAAAATTATATGAAGAATGGGTCTCGTACAAGAGCAATGAAGGAGATGACAAATTAGTGAATAAAAGTGAAAGCTTGTGTATTATTCGAATGTCAGCTGCCCTGATTACAATGAGGGATATCCTATTTATAGGAAGGGTAATTAATGCTCTCATGATGGCTTTGTACGTTACTGACGGGTTGGTCGCACTTTATGACGATTTCAAATCTGTCATAAAGGACGGTCAATTACAATCAATATCTTCATTAACTTTATTAAAGAGGCTAATAATACATAAAGACGTTACAATAATTGTCATTAGGCCTTGCAAATGCTCCACTAGCTCAAGTTGTCCGTTACGGACGGTTTGACTCGACATTTCCGACCCGACGGTTTCACAACTTGTCATTAATGTTGGTCAGCTCAAAATAAGTAACCTCCTGCCTTAATATCGTTATTAACCATAATAATAAACACAAATCCGTTTCAACAGCCATCATTAAGCCTCATTAACTTCTCTGATCAACCCTCTTTAATGCAACATAAACCGCCAAATTCTTACTCTAACAGTAGTTATCCCTTCTCGTCTTATCTCCCCAAAAGAATACAACAACAACAACAACATCCAAGCCTTAGTCCCAAAACATATTGTGGTCGGCACATGATAAGCTATCATAAAAAGATAATATAAAAAAAGATGAATATGCATAAAAATGATAAAATAAAAAGGATACAAATAATGCTTATATATATAAGGATAAAAAACAAGGAACAAAAGATGAGGGTAAAAGATGATACGAGATCACTCATCCACACGAATACCCGCCCTCCACTTAGCTCTCTCCAAAGTCATGCCCTCATCCAACCCCAAAAGAAGCATATCACTTCGAACTCCCCTAATCCAAGTCTGTTTGGGTCTTCCTCTCCCTCTCTTCCTTGCCTCTTCTCCACACATCTCAACACGTCTGATAGGTGCATCACTCGGTCTTCTACGCACATGACCAAACCACCGTAGGCGCGACTCCCGCATCTTGTCTTCAATAGGTGCTACTCCCACCCTTTGTCTGATTGTCTCATTCCTCATGCGGTCCTTCCTAGTATTCCCACACATCCAACGCAGCATGCGCATTTCTGCCACACTCATTTTTTGAATGTGACATTGTTTCGCTGCCCAACACTCTACACCATACAGTAATGCAGGCCTAGTTGCTGTCCTATAAAATTTACCCTTCAGTCTAATCGACATACCTCGATCGCATAGAAATCTTGACGCACTCTTCCACTTCATCCACCCTGCTCTGATTCTATGGGATACATCTCCATCTAATTCACCGTCCTTCTGAATTATGGAGCCCAAGTAACATAACATATCGCTGACTTGTATCTCCTTACCATCCAGAGTAATTCCGTTATTACCGCTGCTTCTACCTCCACCAAACTTGCACTCCATGTACTCTGTCTTGCTCCAACTTAGTTTGAAGCACTTATTCTCCAATGTTTGTCGCCATACTTCCAACTTTACTTTAAGACCTGATTGCATCTCACCAATCAATACAATATCGTCGGCAAACATCATGCACCACGGTATATCGTCTTGAATTGACTTCGTAAGTTCATCCATGACTATGACAAATAAGAAAGGGCTCAGATCCGATCCTTGGTGCACTCCGATAGTAATAGGAAACTCTTCAGTCCTCCCTACACTAGTACGGACACTTGTAGTACAATTCTCATACATATCCATGATGATGCAGATATACTTGCGTGATCTCCCCAAAAGAATAATAAGCAATTTTTTTATTGTAAAGAAAGAACCCTTTTCAAAGCTTTGTGGATGCCAACACCAATATAAGTTCTTTAATAGTTAATACCCAATGATAGCAAAATGCAGCCTTTAGGGCTGCAAGAATTAGCTACTAATGTTACGCTGAAAGAAACATTGCACATCATCCTTGAGCTGTAGGGCTCCTTGATATTTTACTTTTTCAAAGTATGTCGAAACTGTAAGCAAAATAACAATTTTTGCACACCTTATTGCTTCCATATATCTGGACTTCTTAGGTCTTGATGAAGCAGATTCTGAATGCTTTTAAAGAAGTACAGGTCAAATAAATATGAACCTATAGCCTGAAGTTCTCTTTAAGTTAGTAAGTTCTGATACCTACATGAGAAGCATCTGATTTCAATTCAATCTAAAAAATTATTGTCAGAGACCTTAGAGTAGGGCTGTCAAACTCCAGTTTGGGTGTCCTAAATTATAGTCATAGGTTTATTTCTTAAAATCTAATCAAAAGCTTACGGGAAAGAAAACTCCTAAATGTGAGTGCACAAGAACAACGAGATACTCAAAAATATGCAAAACATCTAAATTCCAATGATCTATTTCACTTTTAAACCTTTAAGCATCAATCTGCTATTTTCATAAAGAAGCAATAAAAATAGTTTTATTTGTGTTTTAAACAATACTTTTCAATTTCTTTTGAAAATGTTTTCTTAAAGTTAAAGCACATTACTTACTTTAAAAGCACCTTACTCTTGAAAATTAGTAATCTAAACGCATTGATATTTTTTAACGGGATTACATGCCAGGTGATGTATGAAAAATAAAGCAAGAATGCTATGTATGTACAATAAAGGGCTCTCGTTAGAGCTTTGTGAAAGAATTGTGAGTACTACAGATGCCAAACAGATTGCTTGGTGTTGATAGGGCCGTCTCAAGTTTATAAGGTCCCTGTGCGAATTACAAAAAGTAGGCTTTATTATAATACTAGTCATGGACAAAATGTTTGAAAAATGTCATCACACATTTATATTATATCTTCATAAACTGGAGTATCATAATACTAGATGCTCATACAACTTGAAGTGCTTATACAAAAAAAAATCTATAGCTAATCAAACATCTAAGTAAAAAGAGCATTTCTCCTAGCATTTTTGGAAGCAAATTCATCAACCAATTCTTGATAGTCTACTTTCTCCAAAATGTCATTCTCTATGGCTATGAATGCTAATCCATTAAGCCTTTCTTGCAACATGGTAGAACGCAAATACGACTTCAACAACTCTTGGTAGCCGTTTCTGATTTCCCCAACCCTAGAATACTGTTAAATCGATAGAGGTTTTGTGGATTTGTGGGTTGGGTTTGATGCTTGGGAGCTGAAAATTTGGGCTTTAATCCACGTACATAAGGACTAAGGATGTTTTTACTTGGACTGTAATTTGCTGGTCTGGTCTGGTCTGAACTGGTCTGGTCTGATCTGGGAGGAATTATAGTCCAAGTAAAAGCATACAGAGTACTAAGGAGCATTGACTTCTTTCTTTATTACTATTACTGCATTTTTTTTAATTGTGTTGTGTATATTATTTGTGTACATTTTATTTTCTTGTAACATTTGCTATGTACTACTGGTACGTTTAGAATAGGATAGATGCAGCCCATTTAATTCTTTCCTTCTTAATCTCCTAGAAACTCTCCATTAGGAGTAAGTTACGTACGTAGTTCTACCATGCGAAGCACCATGTATATATGGCCGACTCTTGTATATTGATACATACAATAATAGAGAATATTTCTTCTCATTCTTGACTCAAAATTAATATGGTATCAGAGCATTGATTCGGGACCAGGGAATCATGCTTGTGCGATGTCGACATGGCCGGAGAAACGGCTCGGAATAGATGGTGATGGCCATCGTGAAAATCTGGACCGACGGAAGATTAACGATCCTTCGTCACCGTATTTTTTGTCAAGCTCGGATCATACCGGGATGATGATTTGCGCGGTTGTTCTCAAAGGGGAGAGCAACTATCGGGAATGGGCTACGGCCATGAAAAACGCATTCCATGCTAAATGGAAGATGGAGTTCCTTGACGGAACCATTGAACGACCCATGAACATTCCAAGAGATCTTGAGGATTGGCTAACCGTCAATTCCATGGCGGTAGGGTGGATTATGACCTCTATCGACCCGGCGTTGAGAACCAACCTTGCTTATATGGAAAGCGTGCGGGGTCTCTGGACTGATTTGGAGGCAGGATTTTCGGTTGGAGATGCCATGAGGGTTCATGAGTTGAAGGAACTCTTGCGGAATTGTAAACAACATGGATAGTTTGTTACCGCCTACTTCAGTCAATTGAGAACTCTCTGGGAGGAATACGATGGAGTACGGAATTTTCCTAAGTGCAAATGCAATGGTTGCACGTGTGATCTCACGAAACTATTCCTTAAACATATCGAGTCGGAGAAGACCCATGACTTCTTGATGGGACTGGATCACGAGACCTTTGGAACACTGCGTTCCAACATACTTAGTGCGGATGAAGTACCCTCTCTCACCAAAGTGTACCACATGGTCGTGCAAGAAGAACACCATCAGAATATGACGAAGGGACATGGTGAAAAGCCCGAGGCAGTGGCTTTTGCCACTCGGACCATACCGACTGCCGGTGGAAAGGATGAGAGAGACAAGTGCAGCTACTGCCACAAAGTGGGCCATAATGTTGAGAATTGTTTTCGGCGAACTGGAATTTATCCAGAATGGTGGCACGAAAACCCTAGGAGGGGTCGAGGAACAAAAGGCCGAGGGGGCCTTGGTCGCGGAGTATCTGGCCGGAACGGACAAGGAACCGGAAGGGGCAGCGTGCAAGCCATGCACGTCGGCGAGCACAAGGAAGATGGTGCGGACACATTCGAAGCTAAAGGAGGAACGCTGCCCAAGCCGGGGTTTACCGACGAGCAGTGGCAGACTTTCATGCAGATGATGGAGAATTACAGGGTTAACTCTTCGACCAAAAAACTCACAGGTACGAAAATGCATTGCGAATGGCTCCTGGACTCCGGGGCATCGTTTCATATGACCGGAAATGGTCATATTTTAAAGGAGAAGACCAAAATAGCTCCGGTGGCAGTCACGATGCCGAACGGAGATGTGACCCAGGCGACTCATGTGGGGAACACGATGCTCAGTACACAACTAAAATTATATAACGTTTTGTTTGTGCCGGGATTGAAGTGCAATTTAATTTCGTTGGGTAAATTGATTGATGACCGAAAATGTGATATATTTTTTACTAATGATTTGTGTGTAATACAGGACCTACCTACGAGGATGCCGATTGGAGTGGGTGATCGACGCGGGGGAGTTTATTATTTTCGGGGTCTGGAGCAAGTTCAAGCTCACGCCGTTCAAGGTACAGACTCGGGAGATTTATGGCACTCAATGTTGGGAGACCCATCCATGAAAGTTTTACGTTCATTTAGTCATTTGAATAAACAGTTGTTGAATTCTGTTCACAATAAAGTATGTGAGGCTTGTATGCGTGGCAAGCAGACACGAGATAGTTTTGCTATTAGTAATGCTCGTGCTATTGAACCATTTGAGTTGATTCATTGTGACATTTGGGGTCCGTACCGTACTTTATCTACTTGTGGTGCACGTTATTTTTTGACTGTGGTAGATGATTATTCTAGAGCTGTGTGGGTGCATCTAATGCGTGATAAAAGTGAAGTAAGGAATATTCTTAAACAGTTTATTGCCATGACTAGTTGTCAGTTTAATAAAAGTGTGAAGGTAATACGTAGTGACAATTGCAAGGAATTCATTAGTCTTAAGGAATATTTTCTGGATCAGGGGATAATTTTTCAAACGTCTTGTGTGTATACTCCTCAGCAGAACGGTAGGGTTGAACGAAAACATAGACATATATTGGAAATGGCTAGAACCCTTCGTTTTCATGGACATGTACCTTTAGAATTTTGGGGTGAATGTGTGTTGACGGCTGGATACTTGATTAATCGTTTACCTTCACCTGTGATTGGTAATAAAAGCCCCTATGAGTTGCTATATAACAAACCTCCTGTCTATAGTCAACTTCGGGTCTTCGGGTGCCTGTGCTATGCACATGTACCAAATCATGCAGGTTACAAATTTGCACCACGAGCCGTGAAGTGTATTTTTTTGGGATACCCTTATTCCCAAAAGGATTGGAAGGTGTATGATCTGGAAAAGAAACGGCACTTCGTGTCACGGGACGTTAAATTTGTGGAACACGATTTTCCTTTCAAAGGGGAAGACAATATTTCGGGTGAGCCTCAGACTACTAGGACCAATATGCATGCATGGAATCAACCCATAAGCGGACATGACGACGATGATGACATGCACTCGCCATGCAGGGAGGGCGAGTCATGTGAAGCCGGTACACGGGCCGGAGTTCCGGAGACACATGCTACGCGGCAGGTTGACCAAAATTCTTTACTTGACACTGCTACGTATCAGGCGACGGATACTACACATGGCCGTAATATGGATGAAGTTGATGGAAGCCAGACACGACGGGGTACACGTGACAAACGCGCACCAACTTGGCATCAGGATTATGATGTTCGAATGAATACGGTCACAATAAACTCTCCCCACGTCGAGACTCCCGCACTTCCGACTGTCTCAGGTACTCCTTATTCCATATCCAATTATATAAAATATAATCAATTTTCGGTTCTGCACCGAGCTTTTCTTGCAGCCATTTCAGCAACGAAGGAGCCCACTAGCTTTAAAGAAGTTGTACGAGACCCTCTCTGGCGAGAAGCTACGAGTCGGGAAATACGAGCCTTGGAAACTACGGGGACATGGAAAGTACAAGACCTGCCACCAGGCAAGAAGGCTATTTATTGCAAGTGGGTATACAAGATCAAGCAAAAGAGTGATGGCTCGGTGGAACGCTATAAGGCTCGCCTGGTAGTTTGCGGGAACAGACAAGTACAGGGAATTGACTATGGTGAGACGTTTGCTCCGGTGGCTAAAATGGTTACTGTTCGAACCATTTTGGCGGTGGCGGCTACTTGTCATTGGGAGTTGCATCAGATGGATGTAGATAACACTTTCCTTCACGGGGCTACACGAAGAGGTATATATGCATTTACCGCCTGGATACTCTGCTTCCTCTTCCGGGAAGGTATGTCGTTTGCTTCGATCTTTGTATGGCCTGCGCCAGGCACCTCGATGCTGGTTTCACAAGCTTACTGCCTCATTGCGGGCATATGGATTCACTCAGTCCCACGCCGACTACTCCCTGTTCACGTTACGAAAGGGTAGTCGAATTGTGTGTGTACTTATATATGTGGATGATTTGTTGGTAACCGGGAATGATCATTCTATGATTGACAACTTTAAACGCCATCTTGTTGCAACATTTCCTGACAAGGATTTGGGAGTCATGAAGTATTTTTTGGGGATAGAAGTTGCTCGGAGTCCCAAAGGCATTTTTCTTTGTCAACGCAAATATGTGCTCGACATTCTTAGTGAGACGGGTTTGTCTGGGTGTAAGCCAGCCAATTTTCCCATGGTGCAAAATCATAGATTGCAGTCCGATTCGAGTCCATACTTTTCTGATCCGGAACGGTATCGTAGATTAGTCGGGAAACTCATTTATTTGACTTTGACCAGACCAGACATATGTTACTCGGTTCACATTCTTTCCCAATTTATGCAAAATCCTAGAATGGGGCACTGGGATGCTGTTCTCCGGGTTCTACGTTATCTCAAAGGAAGACCCGGTCATGGTATTTTGTTGCGGACTGATTCTTCTCTTCTTCTCACCGGTTATTGTGACGCAGATTGGGCTAGTTGCCCCGTTACACGCCGGTCTGTCACCGGGTACCTTGTCTCCTTGGGACACACTCCTGTGTCATGGCGTACCAAAAAGCAAGCTACTATTTCTAGATCATCTGCGGAGGCAGAGTATCGATCTATGGCTGCCTTGACGTGTGAACTCATTTGGCTTCGAAGTTTACTCCGATCGTTGGGAATTACATATACTGCACCCGTTCGCCTCTTATGTGACAATCAAGCTGCTTTACACATCGCCTCTAATCCGGTCTATCATGAACGTACAAAACATATTGAACTTGAGTGTCACTTTATTCGGGATCATATTCAGGCAGGAACGATTGCACCATCCTACACACCCACTACGGAACAACCCGCCGATCTCTTCACCAAAGCTTTGGACGCCCAACAATTCTCTTATCTACTTGGCAAGATGGGCATTTGTGACCCCATGCTCCATCTTGAGGGGGGTGTTGTGTATATTATTTGTGTACATTTTATTTTCTTGTAACATTTGCTATGTACTACTGGTACGTTTAGAATAGGATAGATGCAGCCCATTTAATTCTTTCCTTTATCTCCTAGAAAATCTCCATTAGGAGTAAGTTACGTACGTAGTTCTACCATGCGAAGCACCATGTATATATGGCCGACTCTTGTATATTGATACATACAATAATAGAGAATATTTCTTCTCATTCTTGACTCAAAATTAATAAATTGGGCTCTTGAGTTTATGTTAAATATACATATATATACTACTGATTTAAAAAAAATTATGGGCCTTCATTATTTGTAGGCCCAGTGCTTCTACAGAAGCACTGTTTGCACAGCCCAATAGACGGCCCTGGTGTTGATAACGAGTTTGGTTTTGCTTGGAATAATCAGATTGAAACTCACTCTTTGTAACATGGAATTAGCAGGTCACTGTTTTAGCTCCCTTTCTCGGTCCTTCTGTATCAAGTATATATGTTATTATTACTTCCTGTGAAGTGATTTCATCGCCGTTATGGTGGGAGCCTGGGCGGTCCAAACTACAAAATATCATGACTTCAATTCATAATCCATTTGGTGGGTGAATCTGACTGGAATGTCTCAATGAGCCAAAATTAATAAATAAATGTAGTCCTTTTGTTACATGTCTTTTTAAATAACCCCTCAAGCCAATTTACATTCATATGAGATAGATAGTGTTTTGTCGATAAAATTGGCCATTATATTGATATAACTATGGGTTCAAAAGATGGCCTGAGTTCCAAATTTACAAAATGGTGCCAGAGTATTTGTTATGGGTTCAAAAGAACACCAACTCACCATATAATATTTCTAATAACATTAATAATGATTCACCGTACCACACATTCACAACTTTCTAGATGTATTTTCATATCACTAAAGATCAAACATAGAATATTTAGAAGTTTAATACATCAATAACTAACAGATGGATATGTCACATAATATCGTCAACTGAAAATAGAAGCATTTTGATTCATTAGTTTTGAAACATTTTATACAAGAAAACCCCTTTGTTACAATTTTTTGTCCCATAAATTATTATTTCAACAATCATAACATTTAATCACATATAAAAATAATTCTAATCGCAACTTTTCCCACAAGATAAATGAAACTAAAATAAATCAAAGCTCATGTGACACATGTCAAATAAATACCAACATAAAATAATGCCATATGAAATACCCAACTAAAATATGAAGTAGAATCACCTCAACTTTATCCAATTGAGAAACGGAAACAATTAAATCAGTTTAAATCTCAATCAAGTGAAATACGTCATTCACATATAAAAGTTTTATTTTCCGGCCTCCTGATGCGAGCTTAATCACAAATCTCTTTTCGTCATCCCCTACATAATTATAGGAGGCCGGAAAATACATTTTTAATTCATAAATGAGTTTGGTAGCCTCAAAATCTATCACTTATTTATTCACATCAGTCACTAGTCAATTTTAAAAATTAACCGGAATAATTATATAATCATCCAAACAAAATTTTAATTCTATTTTGATGGATTGTTTTTTCCCATAATTTTCATGATCTAAAAAATGACGTTTATGCTAAAGGTTGTTGTTAATTAAATAAAGGCTATTTGTAACGAGAATAGTTATAAACACATACCGCAATTTTGACCATTTAGTGGGAGCTAGAATTTTCACTGCTTGTCTCAAGGAGAGTTACGGGCATGTCGACAATTCCGTAGGTGTAATCTTTATTCGTCATAATTCCTTAGATGGTTGGCTCTATCCTTTTAAAATCAACATGTCGACCGCAATGCTCCTAAGTTGACCTCATTGACCATCTAGCTCTTTGAAATGGTCTGCAAAATAATCACTAAAAGGAACTAAAAGAATATTAATAGTTCATAGTTCGAGGCGCATCAGACGTTATTCTAAGAAATTATTTCCGGCATACGGAAATTCCCTTAGGGATATAACGAGCCCTTCAGTGCAAGTCCGATATGATGACAGAACTGACGAGAAGAAAATGATATATGAACTCAACAATCAAAATTATAATTTGTAATATATTTCTCACCTAAGTGTATGTTTTAGGTGTATGTATTTTAGCCTTTGCTCTCATCACAACTCCACTTTTGGATCTCCTAAGAGTGGAGATTATATAGTACTACCTCCGTCACATCAAGATTGGGACAAGAGAAGATGACATTATTATTAACAAAAGTAGATTTGCGTGATTGATATTAAATTGATAAAATAAGATTAAAGTAAAAATGATTTAGAGTCACACAAACTTTACCAAATTTGGTATGTGACAATCTTAGTGGGATTTCCCAAAAAAGTAAAATGGAACAATCTTATGGGACGGAGGGAGTACGAATTAGGAGTCCAAGACTCTTCGGGTGATTTCTTTTTTTACGGAAAAACCATGCACCCGTTACATACGGGACAAATATTAGGTTTTCTAAGAAGGTGAGAACTCCGGTACCCATTTATAAATGGGGTACCGTACCTACCATTCACTTGATTGGTTCAAATAGGTATATCATTTTTAATTTAGACTTAAATAATTCAACTGCAACGTTTTTATTGGTCCATGTGGACAAATGTATGGTACCTTATGAGTACTATAGAATCTACCTTCTAAGAATGGTGACAAATCCGGTACCCATTTAAAAAATGGAGTACCGTACCAACCACTCACTTGATTAGTTCAAATCATTATATCATTTTTAATTTAGACTTAAATAATTTAACTACATTATTCTGATTGGTCCATGTATGGTACATGGTACCATATAAATATATAGGGCTTGGTTTTTGAATTCCATGAATCCGAAAGTTGATTTTTGTTTTTTAGGGGATTCCGATTTCCGATTCTATCTTTCCTTTAACATTATTTGCTTTTAATAGTTCTTTAAACATTTTTAAATAATCTACATGTACGTTTAACATCATTTATTTTTCAATATTATAACATGTTAATATTAATTTTCAAAAAACTCATCATACTAATACCTATATCCCGGCCTTTTTAGTTAGCAATCAAAGATGATAAACTTTGATTCATTATTTTAACTTATATATTCATGTGAAACCTAATAAAATTATACTTTTTATGATAATATTTTTAACAAAGAACATTTTTCATATTATCAACACTACCGTGTATAAATGTATAATTGATCAAAGTTTAACATCATTAACTTGAAAAATTAAATTTGGTAAAATAGAAAGAGACCGAGGGAGTTTTATTTAGAAATGATTACATACATATGATATTTGTGAAACATACCATTATAATTAGGCTTAAATATGATATTCGTGCAAATAGTATTCTATTTTCAGTTCATCTTTAACTTCAAAACCATTCGTTTAGAGAAATTATTTTCTGTTGCATAAATCTACTAGCAACTTTAAATTCACATGTCTATAATTTTTTGAGACTAATATGAGAGTAAAAACAATGTAACAAAATGTATTGACATTTTTAAAATATGTATTAAAACCTTCTTTAAAATTAAAGTTACATAATTATTGAATAACAAGACAAAGAATTAGAGGAAACCTTTTAGTTGGGTTTATTTCATTATCTAAGAGAGGTTGTAATCATCATGATTGACTATATAAAAACCATTCATAGGTTTTTTTGCTAGACCTAAATTTCAGAGATGAAAAAAAAATAATTTTATATGAATATAAAATAAAATGTACTAAGGTTGTTTAAGAAAATAAAAGATAAAAATGTTGTATTACACTCCTAAACTCCAAAAAGTAAGAATGATCAAGATGAGTCCACACAAAATAATGGGCGAAATAATAGATAATGCGAGAAAGTTAAAAGTTAGTTAAGTCTAATTCAGGAAAGAGATCTTATTTTTGGGACAAAATATGAAGGAAATTGTATCCGATCTTACAAAATGGGACGAAGGAAGCACCATATTTCTATGAGACTAAAAACATATTTAAACCCTATAATTAATACTGGTTTTTGGTTATAAATAATAATACTAAAAAATAATAAATTTATTCACATGTTGAATAATGTTTCAGTTTCTAAATCTAACATATTAGTACATATAAAAAAAATCTAACATATTAGTATACTCCCTCCGGTTCTGAAAGATCTTTACACTTTCCATTTTTAGCAGTACCAGAAAGATCTTTACACTTCCTTATTTGCCTTATTTGGCAAATAAATCTACACAAAACAGTGTCAAATAGTGCCAAACAGTGCCAAACGGTGTTTATTTCCTTAAAAACTGTGAAGTCAAAGTGTCAAAATCTTTTGGAACCGGAGGGAGTATTACGTAGTAGTATATACGTATATTACAATATTATTACATAGCAGTACTATACTACTACGTACTATATTTAGAGCCTAATCCAATATGCCATTTCGAATAATACAGAGTAATAAAAAGCTATTCGGATTCCCAAATCTGGAAGCGGAGAGAGCAATCGAAATTCGAAACCCTCCTACAAGTCGGATATCACAACTCCGACTCCCGTATTTTGGACCATAAAAAGGCATTTTTGTATTTTGGGAAGAAGGACGTACGTAAAAATCTCGGGAACTCGTAGGTGTCATCTTTATTCGCCATAATTCCTTAGATTGGCAATGCCTTGTGGCCAAAAAACGGAAAAACCCACACCGGAAAACAACCATTCCGCCCCCTGCGCCATCCGCCTTATAATATCAACGAGTTCTCTAGGGCATCTATGCGGCGATGCCACCCAACAAGTGCTAAATTTCCGCCCACCAACCGCCTTCTGTTGTTGACCATTTTATTTCGCAAGTTATATGGTACACCCGGGTGTACCTATACACCCGATATTTGTGTAATTATCTTGAACTTTGAGTCTTCTTCTTCGGTCCATATCTGCTACACACTCAACGTTCACCATCGACATCACCGCTCAACCTTCACTGCCCATCTGCCATCGCTCCAACCTTCACGACGTGCAGAGTTCTTCCAATGATGCAATCTGACCAAGAGCGAATTCCATCTTGCTGCAATCTGATTTGTCCTCTAATCTCACCTGGGTTGCTCAATCGTCGGTGCTCCAGTTCGTTGGAATTCAGGCGTCTCTGGTCTATCGCCGTTCCTCCATCTCCGGTGTTGCAGAGATTCTAGATGACAATGTTGATGCTCTATATAGACTAGATTCTGGTGATATTGACCTGGCTGAACAATCAAACCCTTGTGATATCGCTCTCACATACCAAATGAGCTTTCTCACATAATGATTTTTCTTTTGCAAGTTCCATTTTTGCAGGTTATGCTTTTGCAGTTTCAGTTTTAGCAGGTCCTGTTTTGGGAACCCACTTTTGTTTAATTGTGGAGGGAGAGTAGACATTGCCTTTGTGATTGAATGGTTGTTTGGTGAGGTAAGGTTTAAAAATCTCTTCTTTTGAGAGACGGTTTAGATGTTTCCTGACCTAGAATGAACTTTGAGGGGATATTTTAAATTTTGTAAGCAGAAAACTCCCTCACAAGTTCTATCCTTGGTTTGTTTTCTTTGTTTGTGCTCTCTCAGAGGTTTCACTTTAACAACATTCACATCACATTCATAGTTATGATGATCAGGAACATAATAGCTATAAGCAACACTAGTATTATGAAAAGAATGTTGTTCAACAGATGACATTGACTTTTTCAGTTTGGGACTCAAGACTGAATTACTGCTAGAATGTTTATTTGAGATAGAGCTACATTTATTCTTAGAATAAAAAAGGGAACTAGAACAAGAGCTAGACTTCTTTTCTTCAAAAACATTCTTCTTTCCTTCAACAATTTCTCTTCTTTTCTGCTTCCACTCTTCCTTCTTCTCCCATCTCATATTCACTTCATGTCCTGTGAACAAAGGAGAAGAGGAGTGAGTGGAGACCGCTTTTGAAAACTTAGTTTTGTTTGGAGAGATGTGAGTTCCTTTTTGTGCAGTATCACTAGTGGATTGGGGAGTTGTTTTTGAATGATACTTTTTGCTCAACTGATTAAACTCACTCAAAAGTCTCTCCCAATTACTTTGAAAAGTTTTCTCTCTCATTTCAAAACTTTCTCTCTCATCTTCTAGAGTTTTCTGTAAATCCTTAAGTTTTTGGGCCATTGGAAAAATACAAGATTCCTTTCCAAACTTAGAGATGTCAATTGTTGGAGGGGGGTCTAAGACAATTTCCTGGTTTGGTGCAACCTCCTTCACAAAAGCGTAAGGATTCACACACTCATTAGTTGAAAATTGTTGCTCTTTGGTTGCAAGGCTTTTTTTGTTTAAAGCAGAGTAATTGTAAGGAGTTTCAGTTCTTGGATTCTTTCTCTTTTCGTCTTCTTCTTTAGCACATTCTTCTTCACCGGTATAATCCATTTTCTGAAAGTATTCTTTTCTCATGTAATTCAAGTCATAAAGCTGAATGCAATCAACTTTCTTTAAATTACATGGATTAGACATGCCAAGTCCGGCTCTAGGATTGTAAAATCGGTCATCACTAATTTGATTTAGAAAAATAATTTGCTCTGTTTGTCCTCTCGTATCAATCAGATCCTCAAGTTCTTTGATTTTACTGAAAAGAGTATTTCTTTGATTATTTAGACAGTTTTTGTCTGCCTTTTTTGTATTTAGCTCTGTCTCGGTTTGAAACACTTTATCTGTAAGATCAACAATCTTGAGTGTTAGCTCATCAATTTCAAATGTCATCTTTTTAGCAACTTCCTTTTCATTTTCCAGTTGTATGCTTAAAAAGGTTTTTTGGTCGAGACACTTAACTAAGACTTTGTAGTTATTGTCTAACATCTCCCTTAGGTCTTGAATTGTGTATCATCCTTATCTTGTAAGGATTGACCTTGATTTGAGCAAGAACATTGAGAATCAGAAGTACTTACAGTGCTGTTAGAGCTTTCACTTTCAGGGATCGCAACATCACCCGTTTCTTCTTCTTCTTCATCCTCTAGCAACGCCATCAGTGCGTAGTTCTCGTCCTCTTCATCATCAGATGAGTCCTCTGCCCAATGATCTTTCTCTGCTAGCAGTGCAACATTTTCTTCTTCTTGTTTAGCCATTAACATCTTTTGATTGTTCCATATCATCTTCTGTTTATAGAAATTGACGTCCCTTTTCTTTGGTAGGCGACAGTCTTTCTGAAGATGACCAGGCTTCCCACAGTTATAGCATTTGGGAGATTCGTCAGCTGCAGCTGCTTTTCCAGTGCTACCTTGATCATGGGTCCTCTATTTGTAGTTTGAAGAGGAGGTTCTCAGATTATTCGAGGAGCTGTTCTTCCTCCCCCATTTCTTGGTCAGGAGTGCCATTTTCTTCTGCAACTCTGCCATTTTATGCTCAAAATCAATGTCTTCTTCGCTTTCTTCTTCTTCCGACTCAGTAACAACCTTCTTTTTCTTCTTCAAGACCTACGTGGATCTCTTTGGTTGAGCTTCCATTACAAGTGCTAACGGATCAGTTGTGTACTGTCCTTCTAGTTCTGCAGCATCATTTTCAAACGTTCTCAGATGGTCACGTAAGGTGCAGAGGTCCACTTCATCTAGCTCCAGACTTGTTCTCACATCTTTTACAATTTTCCTCCACTCTGGATGCAGACTTGACATGAATCTGATATTCATTTCCGTGTTGGATTTGAATATGTTGATCTTTCTAAGATCATTGATCATTGTCATGAACCTTTTGTGGGTTTGAATGAGGGATTCGCCAGGTAAGGCTTTGAAGGAGTCTAGGCCGTCAGAGTACTGGCTTTCTTGGTTTTCAGCCCAATTGCGGTTCCTTGGAGTAGTTTAGCAACCTCATCCCACATTTCTTTTACGGTCTGCATGTTGTCTATCATGACGTAGATGTCATTAGGGATGGCCTGCAACAGATAAGTTTTGACAGTGAGATCAGCTTTCAATCTTGCTCTATCTTCAACTGTGTATTCTGTTGGTGTTTTAATCCGTCTGACTGGTTCTATCGGTGGATTGTTGTTTTCATTCCCGGGAATTGTATAAACAATCACTTGTCATTTAGCAGATTGTCCACAAAATATTTAATAGAATCTACATGAAAGTGTCTTAGTAATTATCCAGGGCATACCAATTCCAATAGCTCCATACTGGCTATGCCGAGTGGAACTTCGAGTCCTCATATTACTCTATCTATGTATAGATAAAATTGTAAAACACCTTACACAAGGATTTGAGCTAATTAGTTTGCAAATATGTCAATTTTAATTTTCAATTGAATTCAAAGGGACACTTATGAAAATAATCAATGATGAAGGGATGTTGTGGCTGTGAACGGTCAACTTCCTAAAAATTGACAATTATTCAAAGCTTATTGAAGATTTACCTCAAATTCATCAGATTCATCATGCCAGCGAGCAACAACGAGGTCGAAATCCATCAAAGATATAGAATCCGAAGAACACTGAGTCGGATTAAGCCTCCGAGAAGCGATCGCACTGTTATGGAGGTGAAGGTCTATCGAAGAGACCCAATCGTAACAGGGGAGAGGTAAGCGGCGGATGATTTAAGAGGTTAAGGGGAGAGAAAACCACAAAGAGAATTTAGAGGTATATCTGATTTAATTAAGATGGAGACTAATTCTGAAATAAAAAGAGGAGAGTTGAAAAAGAGAAAGATCACGGATGAAAGAATAAAAGCCACATATCATAAATGAAATGCAATTGTTAATACATTGGAATGATTTATTTAGACATTGTTTATTGATCGAGTTGCATTTATTTAAGGTGACATATGGAACAACATCCGGCCTCATTATACATTCCCTTTCTATACCGTGCAAGCTATTTGTGTTCACACTTTGCAATTATATTATATATACGTAGTATCTAAAATTAATGCTACAATGTTTCCTCCCAAATTTCTATCCCACCATTTTGTTTTTATAGACTACGTACATAGTACATATAGATATAGAATATTGGGGTTTAAATAGGTTGATATTTAGAGCGTATTTAGTAACATTGGAAGTGGTTGAATCGGTTGATTTTGCTGAAATTTATGAAGTTTTGGATGAAGTAGTTGAATTGATTGATTCTGCAGATATTAGAAAAAAGAAGGTATTTAGTTTTTATTTAATAAAATAAAGAAAAAAATATATGAAAAAATAACAAGAGTGATCTAGTAACTTCAACCAATATATACGGTGAGAAAAGTAATGTCAACACAACATTGTTCTTAATTATAATTACACAATTGAGAATCAAATTGATAAAGTTGACGGAGGAAAACCATCTAACGGCTTTTATTTTTGTTTTTGAAGAAGCACAATCCGTGGAGTTTTTGTTTTTTTTATGAAGTATGGTAGGTAGGGTTAAATCGGTCAAATGCTTGGGGGCTACGCAAAAGACCTTGCCCAGAATGGGTTGATCAGTGGTACCTAGGGCTCTATATATCCGGTGCCCTTGCCGGCCTGGGAGCTTAAGAATTGAAAGCAAGAAAACAAAAGATCGATCGATATGGGCGTGTATTTCAGGTGCGATATTGCGATACGTGCGGAGTGGTGTTCATGAACCTCGAAGATTTCGACGACCACATCTTGGGCGGATGGTAAGATCGAACGGCCTAGCTAGCTAATTATATCGATCACTTAATTCCATGCATGCATCTTTAATTACATCGGCAGCGAGAATGACTCCTCCTCCGGCAGCGAGAATGACTCCTCCTCCGGCAGCAAGAAAGACTCCTCCTCCGGCAGCGAGAATGACTCCTCCTCCGGCAGCAAGAAAGACTCCTCCTCCGGCAGCAAGAAAGACTCCTCCTCCGGCAGCAAGAAAGACTCCTCCGGCGGCGGATGATCGATCATGCGGTTAAAGAGGCCTGATTCCGACTTAATAATACTACTAGCTTAGCTAGCTAGCTTTATATACATATATATATATATATATATATATATATATATATATATATATATATGTATATATATATAGATTAGAGATCAAATACAAACTAGGCTTAACATGCTAACCTACAAATTAATTTCAGCCCTCCATTTTGATTAGATTACCGTGAAGTTGATTCCTTAATTGAGGGGTTTATTGGTCTTTTTCATTTATATTATTTTTGGAAAAAATAATCACCCTAGCTTTCCGTAACGGATTGCATCGATTTCTTCCTTTTCTCCTGCCACGGTCACCATCAACACATCCTTCTCCATTTCCATAACCACATATTTCCCTTTCTTCTTTCATTCCAGCTTTTCCATCAATCGTGGTTCGTCCATCAATATGTGATTACTTCAAGATATCAAAGCTTCTCTCCATCTCCATCTTCATCTCAAATTTAAGACAATATGATTAGTGTTTTTCTATTTGAATGTCTTTGATTCTGCACACACAGGGAGAACATAAGTTATCAAATGATATGGATTCTGGCATAAAGTTGAATTGATACGCCGAATTTTTTTAATTCTTTTGTTTTGGTTTTCATATCAATTCAACAATTTCATTATTCAAAGTTGTTGTGATTTTAGTGATCTGTCTTTTTAATAAATTCTTCACATGGTTATCTCCTTCTCAAATCACTTCTTTGTCATATGAATATAATAGAATAATGAGGTAGTTATCTCTGTTACCATGGATACATAGATAATGATCATATATGATGCATCTAAATCTCATGATTTTCGTATGCATGAAAATTGAATTTAGAATGCAGATGTCGTAACTATAAGATGCATGTAAACTTCGTTTTACATCTCTGGCCTTCCTTAACTTCCTTTTCGTTAATGTCGATTTCTAAACAATTTCTAGGGCCACAGAGAAGGGATGATCTTGCTTATAGGGATTTTTATCTCAAATTTGTTCTGAAGGAAGGGGTACGGTGCTTGAGGAGGTACAAGGTTAATTAGTAGGTTATGCAGCTAATTGCCAGAGCATTGTGGTGATTTTTTTATATAGATGGAGGCATCAAGTTTTACAAAGAGTGTGTAGTTGTACTTTGCCCCATAATGATAGTAGGAATTACCTTGTAAATCAATAGGATTTGATAATATGAATACGTTTATTTAGTTATGTTGTTTTGTTATTTTTTCCATATATTGGTATGTAAAATGTAAACAAATTTGAGAAATGAATCTATTATATTTTTCCCATATATTGCACTTTATAACACTTTGAAATGCATTTTCTAATGCAATTATATGCATAATAATTTTATCTCTTTATTAAATATACTTCACTAAAGAGGGTACTTGTTATTTTGTTATTTGTATCAAATAGTTATGTGTTATATGATGGTTTATGAAATTAGTGAATGCATTTCATAATATGTATTCTTGGTTTTTATAGACCGCCTCTCTGCATAATTAATATAGATAAATCTAGTTAACTCTTTTGATTTGTAATAATAAATCTATTATGCGTACAATATGCACCTTATATATCACAATGGTGCATCATCATGTGATATGTAATGCATAGTTCACTATGTCTTCTCAAAGTTTTAATGTTGTTGAACTAACCTATTCATCTGAACTCAGATGCTCATATCCTACTTCAACAATAATAAACTGACATTGACAAATGCTTTCAAACTTTATTGTCACAATATATTCACACATGACAATAAAAAATATGCTCAAGTATATTCATACTTTTTCAAATTCAGGGTAACACTATACCCACACGATAGTCCATTTTTTTGTTATATATCTCAAACGTATAATGATGCATACTATTGCTCATTGCAGTGCATCATTCAAGCTCTTAAGATGCAAGTAAACTCATACCAAAACTTCATTCAACCAAAATAAGTGTTTGTATTACACATTCACAAAATAAAGAGTCAACATAGTAGGATTTGTCATGAACGATGTCTCATTACTAATGTCATGTAAAAACTTCCATAGATGTTCACCCACACAAGAAGATATGTCATAGTAGTTTTTCAAGTAAAATGAAAACAAAAACACATGTTTTCTGAATCAACTCCCACCATGGTGCATTCATCCTCTCTGGTTTACTTGTATCTACAAATTCTTTCACTACTCCTTCTCTTTATGCTCAGTGCCAGTATTCCACTATCTTTTCTACTTATCTCAGCACCCGCATAGTTACCACAACATCATTGCATTACTAGATAACAAATGCAATTTATGAAATTAAACTCTGTAACAAATTAAACTTCAATTTGTTTTCATGTTTCTTAAAACCTTGTACGTAGTACTACTTTCATGACTTTGTTTCTCACTTCAGCTCTTTGGAATTCATCATGTTGTATATTCATCCTTGCTTGCACGTGTTTTACCAGTGGACCTTCTATTCCTAATGTAATGACAACTATTTAGTTTAGAATTACATAGTTTGAAAAGGTTCTCATTGTAACAAAAAAATTGTCTAACCTTTTTTCTCTCACCCCTTTGATCTTTTTGTTTTGCTTGATGTTACTTGATGATGCACCTTTTTGTTTTTTTTCACTCCTAATACCTGTTGCTCTTCTTCATTTTCTAATATATGTACATGTCATTGTTTAGCTTATTTTCATAGAAAATACATCCATGAATAACTAATGCAGTATAGATTTGTAATGATGCATTGATATTATACATTAGACTTGCATCTTATCAAAAAACCTTATGCATACACGAAGCTCAAAGATACAAGTGCAATTATATGTGATTTCAACCATAACACTTGACTTTTACTAAACACATACGACAACCAAAACATGCATAAGGTTGTATTCACTTTCAATCAACATTTAACCAATACCAAGCTTTACACAATTCCGAGACCTCCATTTTCATCCTACTTTAAATAAATGCATCTTTTAGCATACACTCATGCATCTATATTTCTTACAAACACAAGTCATATGATTTAATATTCTGCATCTAATATCTTTAAATACTGCATCTTACATCTTCATGTTCTGCATCTTACATCTGTTTATAATCCAATTTTATATCACCAAAACCTCTGCATCTTACATCTAAAAGTACTGCATCTTTACATCAGTTCCAAAGTCCAATTCCAAGTGCCAAATCCCCTACATCTTACATCTAAATATATTGTATCATAAATCCATATGGAAGTCCAATTCCTAGTACCAAAACTCCTGCATCTTACATCAAAAACCCGTGCATATTATTTTGTATTCCATGCGTGCCAGAGCACCTATAATTACATCTAACTAGATTCCACCTAAAATTACAAGAATGCAATATTTCTCCTCAATATCACAAATTGACAGATGAATGCTTGTAATATGACAGTATTCATCCTAAATTTCTCAACAAGATGCATTTCAATGGTCAAATTAAACATGCATCCAAGTTAATGTTTTTGAATCTGTATTGAAATAACCAGCGACTACAAAAAAGTACCTTTATCAAACTCATTTTGTATTTCTCGCAATAGGTGTTCCATTTGTAGCGAAGCCATCGCCTGTTATCGTGAATCACTTTGCCTTCCCTGCACTTAACTTAGCTAGAAACATCCACCAAAAACCTTGCTCCAGGCTTTGAAATTGATGATCACTCTGTTTTCAATTGCCAAAGTGTTGCACCGTACCCTTCTCGTCTTTGCTATTCATGGCCTGTTACCCTTGTTAGTGGCCACTTTGCGTAAAATCAGGGTTTCCCAAAGTTAATCGCAATTTTTTTTTTGCGGCTTTCTTTTTGGTTTGTTAAATTACTTCCTTAACCTTTTAAATTGATTACACACTTGGAAGTTTTTATTCCGTTTTTATTCCCTACGTGTGAGTGCAGTAGTTTTATATATATATATATATATATGTACATATATATATATATATGTACATATATATATGTACATACACACACACACAAATATATATATATATATATATATATATGTATATATATATATATATATACATACATACACACACACACACACGTATATATAGATGGATACACTCACTTAATTACACACATGATGTGCATGTACATCAGTAATTATTATCTTGAAATCAATTAATATACAGTACTTACTAGTAATTAATTAATTGCCCGGTCTTCATATTACATGCATGCAGTCACGTACTATGGCCATTCATCGATCACTGGTTACTAATTAATTAGCTGGTGTAGTCACTTTGATTGAAAGGGTATAAAATTCACCTTAATTAAGTTTTTGAAAATATATTATTTCTTAGTTTGATGAAGTAATTATATTAGTAAGGGAGTACATACGTACGTATATTAGGTGGCCTGGCTAGGTATATACTTCCCAATGTATGTCATTTTATTCCTGCCCATTTTGGGATGAGATGTTGGTCGAACCGTACGTTGTGAGTAGGACAATCGAGCAGGTGTGTTCCACCACCCATCCAGCCGTGTTTGGGAATTGTTGCAGCTAAGTAAACAAAAGGCTGCAAGAGAATCTCAGCCCTAAACATGGAAACAAACAAACAAAGATATATGATGATGAACTGACCTCTTCCAACCCCCATGCCTCTCATTTTAATTTACACTTCAATTACCTTGCTAGTTAATTAATTATGTACGTAGCACTATAAGAATCATATATACATCCATGTTGCATGGCCTATATCATATCATTATGAATAGTACACAAATTAATTCAGTAATAATAATAATATAATAATGACTCATCATTATCCATGATATTGTTCGTTCAAATGGGTATTAGTATTAATGCGTTCCTTACGGATTGGAGGCAGTGCTTTTTTGTTTCGTGATTACGTTTATCCGTAGCTAGCTATCATTCTGCCAAAGTGAACTGCATGTGGCCCAAAGAAAGGCATGTGTTTTTTTGGGGTTTAATTGCTTAATTAATCTTTTACCCCTCTTAATTGTCTTTCTTTTTACCAATTACCGCCCCCTCTTAGCTTAAAACACAAAGAGATCGATGTGGAAGCCGTACGTACGTGATCAAAGTAGCATTATTGCAAATTTTATTTTATTTCAGTATGCGCCAAAAATCAAATATCAATCATGTTTATATACTATATGGTGATGCTGTTGGATGTAAACTTGATTATTCAGTATTTATTATGATTACTAATCATCAAGGTATGAATGTCTAAACTCAAACAATTGTGTGACACCGCTTCCAATTTGAACTTGGATTTTAAATCAATTAATACTAAAATTTAATTAGAAAGTACAAATACCAATTTCGATGAGAATGATTAGTAGCTAGAATCCATGAATATTATATTCACTTTTGGAAAAATAATTACAAGTATGTTAATCATATGAGAAATGATTAATTGATTAAATTAATACCGATTAATTATATTGTGTGTCGGATCCCAAGATATTGGGAGGGACTAACTAATATATTCTTGGAACATGTTAATTTAATTAAAAGCCCAAGGATAAGGAAATGAACAATATATGAAAGTTTGGACCGAATAAAAGCTAAGGAGTAGTGTAAGAGGCCATTCGACCTCACTTACTAATAATAGAAATATAGAGAGGTTTGAGCCCGGAATATCGAAAAGAACTATCCAATACATTTTAGGACCAACATTTTAAGGTCTACAAGCCTAAAATAATACGGAGTATAAATAAATGAATAAAAGTCATTTGGACCAGACCAAGATAGATTGAGTAATCAAAGTGGCATTCCATAGAAACGGAGGTGATCGATGACCGTTGAGGAGGACTCAGTCGCAATACTGAAAACAATTGAAATCGGTGGCGTGGTGGTGGAAGTCAGCGGCGCCATGGAGGAAGACTCATGTGACATGGCGGTGACTTGGAGCAGCGAAAGAATAATAGAAGAAAATAGAGTTTTCTTTAGACTTGTGATACCATGTGAGAATAATGGGAAAGATACTTCAATAGGAATCTTGACATGTGTTTTTTTTTTCTTTTTTTTTTACTCCAAGAATCTTGACATGTGTATATATAATGAGAGAGTCCAAAGTACAAAAGGAAACAAATATGGCTAGATATATTTTAGGAAACAAATATGTCTAAAATATATTCTGTGGAGTATTATTTAGAGAGTATATGTGTTACATTATCTAGACAATTTTAATTAAATGAAATACTATTGTATGTCAATATATTGTTGATATTTTACCGACCTTGCTTTAATTTGCGATTAAGTAGATAATTCAATTTAAATGTTTCTCTTCACATTACAATGATTAACTCATGATAAAAGCAAATTGTTCCTTTTTTGTTTCATGATTACGTTTATCCGTAGCTATCATTCTGCCAAAGTGAACTGCATGTGGCCAAAGAGAGGTATTATTTGTACATGTGTTTTTTGGGGGTTAATGGCTTAATTAATCTTTTACCCCTCTTAATTGTCTTTCTTTTTACCAATTACTTCCCCCTCTTAGCTTAAAACACAATGATGGATAGTGCACCCGGTGGTAGCTTATCCGAGGGTTATTACTGAGAATAACTAGAGAGAAGTCAGAGCAAAAAAGTAAGAGAGAGAGTCAAATGTATTAAATGAACTTGTTGTGTTTTACAAAGGGAATAAGGGCTGCTATTAATAGCAGCCATAAATGCGATGAGGGTACACGTGTCAACAATCTAACGGCCTAGGGTCACTTCCATCGGGTGGCATCGGCATTCGCATGTGGCCACATTAAATGAGGCGGTTGGATGTGACGTGTGTACTTGGTACGACGATCCAGGCGCATGTGGAGAGGAGATCCTGTCGAGTAGGTTGCCTTCGGCTGTACATGCTGTGCCGAAGGCTATATGGACCGGGGGCCTATATGCCGAAGGCTGTATATCCCGAAGGCTACTGATTTCCGCCATTCTCTCCCCGTGGCTTCGTATGCTAAAATCTGGTTATCCTGTGAAATCTTGAGCCTTCGGCCGTAGAGCCGCAGGCCTCGGTATGTGCACTGTGGACTCCTTGACATCCAGATCGTTGTGCTTTGGGCCGTTTGAGCTTCCTGGGCCTGTTTGGCCTGTGCTAGAGTAGTAGGAGTCTGTGGGCCGGGGGTTCCCAGACCATATACTCCATCAGGAGTCCTTCACTCCTTTTGCCGAAAGGTACTTGAGGGAAAAGGAGTAACTAATTAAAGCTCGATTGATCCTTCTTCGTCCTCTGCCGGGGGCATTCCCTTAGTCCTCCACATGACGAGGGCTGAGGGCTTCCTGGGGAGAGTGTTCACCAGTGTTATTTTGTTTGGTGTGAGGGATGCTTTTTCTCTCTTGGTTCATTGGTGAAATTTCGGCGATTTGATTTTCTGAAGGGTGTATTGATATCATGTACCCGAGGGGGTTTGTTTGTCATGTTTTCCCGGAGGTTGCTTTTGGCACCTGCGTATATTTTATTTTCGTAAATGTAAATTTTTGCCTTGTGGTGTTCCCGAGGGGTATCCCAGTCCCCCACTCCTTTAGACCGAAGGCAAGTTCGGGTTGAAGGAGTTAAGAGTGATGTTGGGACCCGAGGGCATATTTGGATGAGGGGTTATCAATGTGTGACAATTCCAAGGGTTACAGGTGATTTGCTCGAGGGCGTGTGGAAGGGAGAGTGATACGCTTGAAATTGCCATTTGTATGTTTGTATTTTTAGTTAGTTTTGATTGATTTTTACTTTGGAAATTACACACTTTTGGTGTAATAGTTTAGTTTGTTAAATTCTTGTAAATTGTTTAGATTAGGTTTATTCTGAGCTCAAACATGTCTTGATCAACTCAAAGGACAGTTGGTGAACCCCAAAAAGTGGAAGGAAGGTGCAAAAATAAAAAAGAAAGAAGATCCTGAATTTTTGGTCTATACCCGGTCGAGTATGACCTATACTCGATCGGGTATCTTGTTGAAATTTCAAATCGGATCAGATCCGAAGACAAAGGATCATGCGGAGAAGATTCAGACCACGATCAAATGTCCATACCCGATCGGGTACACCGATACACCCGATCGGGTATCCCTTCAAATACAAACTCGAACTCGGTCGAGTATGCCCCGGATCTGAAGTTATAAGCATACTCGACCGGGTATAAAGGTATACTCGATCGGGTATGCTTATAAAATTTAGGCAATGATCGATCGAGTATACCTCAAATTTGAGGTATTACACATACCCGATCGGGTACCTTGTATATACCCGATCGGGTACCCGAGCAGCATCTCCAAAGCGTATAAATACACCTCCTTTCCTTCACAATTAGATATCCAATTCCTTTATACATCTAAGCTCAGTCTAGAATAGTTCTTTCTTTATATTTTTCATCATGTTTAGTCTCCAAATGAGGAGCTAAACTCTTCCATCTTGGTTTTGCTACTTTGAAGCTTAATGAATTTGTAAGTTGTGAGTTATTTTCTTTAATCTTCTTTCTTGAATATTAATTCTTCCTTTAAAATACTATTTCTATATCAAAGTTGGGGAGTGTTACTAAGATTAGTTAACATCTTGACATTGGTTATAGTAATAGTTATTTCTTCCTCTATGTTAATATTGGGGAGTGTTACTAAGATGACAATTAGTTAACATCTTGATATTAATTATAGTAGGATTCATATTCTTTAATATTCTTCCTTGAGTATTAATTAATTCCTATTCATATTTCATGTTAATATTTTGAACATTACTTAAAGTATCAACTAGTTTTGTTTCTTATACTCCCTCCGTCCCTATATAAAAGTATCCATTCATTTTACACACATCTTAAGAAAGTGGGTTTGGTTGGTACTGTTTGACACTGTTTGGACACTGTTTGGCACTGTTTTGCACTGTTTTGCACTGTTTTGTTTGCCAAAAAAGGAAAGGGAACTTTTATTTAGGGACGGAGGGAGTATTAATTATCACTAGAATCAATCGATTAATACGCCTGTTATTAATCCGATTCCTTCAACAGTAGTAAACTTGGAGTATTAATGCATGCATCTCATGGTTAATATGCCAAGGGGAATTAATTATATCGATTAAACCAATAAACCTCTTGTGTTGAGGTTATCAATCTCAATCGTTTTCATCTTAAGTTTATTGCTACTATCAAGTTAATATACGGCGCTTGTTCTATATTGATTCGATAGTAAGTTTTATTAATGAACGCATCTCGTTATTAATAACTACCCTCGATGAACTAGATATACTCCTCGATTGAGTATTCGAGAGGAAGATAGTTAAAGATATAACCGGGATCGACAAACATTTCATTAAGTGGATAAAAGCAAAACCAAGTCCTCATCTCTATTAATTAAACCACATAAGTCGTTCATCTTAGTGTTAATTAAATTAAATTAAATCAAACATCAAAACCTCCCCCTTTGTTACTCATTATATAAAAGAAAAGTATTCCTTTCCCAGTGGATACGAACCTTACTTCGTTATACTACGTATAATCGTTGTATTGTAATTATTTTGAGTGCACCTCACGACAAGTGCACGTCAGAGAGCTGTGGCCACCTTGGAATATAGCCGTTGTGAAGTTACCGTTGGAGGTGGGGTCCACGTGGCATGCTCCCGTTGGCCGAAGGGGGGCGGGTGCCACCCATTGGTAGAAACCACGGCCTGTAATGATGGCTTTTGCGGCGGAGGGCCCGGTTTTCGGCCCAAGCCCGGACTTGGGAGCCTATAAATACCCAAGGCCAGAGCCACTTTTTCCTTGTGCGAATTCTGTGAAGCAAAGCTCTGCCAAATTTTTTCTAGAGAGAGAAACTCCCCTTCGATCGAAACAAACTTCCGAGGTCAGTTCTTCCTCTGCTCTCTGTCTCCTTAGCATATTTAGCTTGCCTTTAGATCTAGGGCTTAGGAGACCTTCGGTCCTTCGAAAATTCTCCTCGAAAACCCTTCGCTGCGATATGTGTTCCGAAAGTGATTCCCAGAACGTGTCGAGGGAGGCCTCATTGCAACCCGAGAGTATTTCTGAGGTGGAGTCTTCTAGTGAGCAGGCCCCGTCCAACAACGACTCTGCTGTGGCCAAAGAGGTCCAAGACACCCTTCGGATGGAACTAAAAGCCGAGGAGTTTGAACAGGTAGTCGAGGATGAAGAGTTAGCCCTCACTTTTCAAGTCACTGTGGATGAGGAGGAGAAGGAAAGGCAAGAGGTCACCATCGCCGTTTTCCCCCTCGTAATAACGACGAAGCCGGGAGCTCTCGGCCCCTTGATGCGATACCACTCAGCGTGGCTCCGGGCAAGAAGAAGAAAACGACGGCAGCCCCGAAGAAGAAGCAGGCTGCCGTCGACGCGGGACATCCCGTAGGGATTCCCGAGGGCCACTCGTTCTTGAATACCGCCACCCTTGAACTGACGACGAGAGCTACGACTTTTGATTATCAGGCCACGCAATTTCTCGTAGGGCCTTCAGCACAGGTGGTGGAACCGGGACCGGAAGATTTGTTATCTCATCCTCCCGAAGGATGCTTTACCGTTGACATTCTGTCAGTGGAGTTGGGCCTTCGCTTCCCACTACATCCCTTCCTTTTGCAATACCTCAGGTACGTAGGTCTCGCCCCCTGCCAATTGTCCCCCAATAGCCATTCGTACTTGGCAGGGTTTCTTTCCTTGTGTCGTTCCCGAGGGGTGGCGCCTTCCTTGGAGCAATTTTTCTTGTCATTCAACTTATGCCGAGGGGGGCATTCAAACGCCGAAGGCTTCGGTAATCTGCAACAGCTTCCGAAGTTTAGACTTTTTGACGAGGCACCTTCGTCCCACAAAGGATGGAAGGATAAATTTTGTTACATCCGGATGGCGGTGAACCCTTTCCCAGGACCCCTTCGAGACAGCTTCCGGAGGCACCTGAAGGCGGAAGTTGCTGCCCTTAAGAAGAACGGGCATAAGCTCGCCAAAAAGCCGGAGGGTTCGGTGAAGCATGTGAAGATTAAGGATGATACCATCCCTGATGAGCTGTACAAGCTTGGCTTCCGTCGGTATCAGCTGATGGGGGAGCATTTGGCACGTAAAGTTACATATTTATACACACGAGTTGCATTTGGCATGCCTGAATGCGAGTTACATATTTTTACACGTAAAGTTACATATTTTTACACGTAAAGTTACATATTTATACACGCGAGTTACATATTTATACACACGAGTTGTATTTGATCTGTCTGAACGCGAGTAACATATTTTTACACGTAAAGTTACATATTTTTACACGTAGAGTTACAAATTTATACACACGTGTTGCATTTGGCCTGACTGGACGTGAGTTACATATTTCTACACGTAAAATTACATATTTTACGTAGGTTAATATAATAGTTCGATAATATGTTAAAATTACATAGGCAATATTGGTCTCATTTGAAAGATCATGAAAAATAAAAAATGTTGATATAAATTTTATAAAAGTTGGATTAAAAAAAAAGTTATTACCATTTTTTAAAAAAGAGAAGTAAAAAATAATACCAATGCCTAAAACCGTATGCCGGCATATGGTGCTTACCTTATATCGGTCATACGGTATAACAACTGATCAATACTCAATATACGTTGTGATCATAGCATTCTCCACTAAGAGGCCATTTGGCAACACCGTTTTCCCACTTATCAGGCTTATCGGCTAACTTTTTCACCAAACACGTAACTTTTTCACCAACAAATTGCAACAAAAAGAAACAAAAAAATACACAAAAGTGATTACAACAAATTGAAAATAGAATTCAATCTATTATTCAAGTTTAGTACAGTTATCTAGTATATTAGTTGGTCTTGCTTCTTATCATTCCTTCTTTCGTATGTCGCCCTTACTCACATCAGTGGTGTGCCTCATTAAATTTCTCCCAATTTAAAATGTGATTCATATACCATTGTTTTTCATTCTCAACGTTCTTTGGTCAGTTGGTGACACTTCTTCCCTACGATATACCAATTTTAAAGTGAATAATAACACAATCATAACAAACTAGGGAATTGTATAGGAAATATTGAGCAACAGTCACCCCCACCCTCTTATCACTCGAAACAGTGAAGGGCTTCCAATAGATTCAAAATAGTAAATCTAAAGTCAAGATTCAACATAGCAACCATCAAAAGAAAACAAAAAACCTTGCCAATCGTTTGAAGATTTAATAGCAATAGAGCACTCTCTTCCTGCAAATACAAGGAGAAAATAAAAACAACAAAAAATTATACTACACCTTTACCACATACAAACATCATAAGAGCTAATGAATAATTGCATGAGTTTTCCCTTAAAGTATAACATAAGAGTAGTAATGAAAATAGTTAGTATTTTTTTAATGTACCTGTGGAACTCTAAGGAACTGCCTGTCACAAATTAAAAAAGAGCACCATAACACCCAAATATTTTTGTTCTATATGCACTTTCATCATCACTAGTAATCTCATTTTCATGTGTTTATCAATTAATCCGTAATATTTTAGAACAGTCAAGCATAGAACATATGGAGTTGTTATTAAAGTTACACTTTGACCAAACAATGATATACATTGCATGAACCTTAAAACTCATACCATTATCAATTAGTCAAATATGCTATGTAGGCATCTTAGAAAGCTCATGCATTCACCAAAACGGAAAAAATCATCAATTAGTTGAAAATAAACATGCAAACACATGCTATCATAAACAATCAATATTCATTTAGCATATTGTCCAAAAATATTTAATAGAAACTACATGAAAGTGTCTTAGTAATTATCCAGGGCATACCAATTTCAATAGCTCCATCCTAGCTATGCCGAGTGGAACTTCGAGTCCTCATATTACTCTATCTATGTATAGATAAAATTGTAAAACGTCTTACACAAGGATTTGAGCTAATTAGTCTGCAAATATGTCAATTTTAATTTTCAATTGAATTCAAAGGGACACTTATGAAAATAATCAATGATGAAGGGATGTTGTGGCTATGAACGGTCAACTTCCTAAAAATTGACAATTATTCAAAGCTTATTGAAGATTTACCTCAAATTCATCAGATTCATCATGCCAGCGAGTAACAACGAGGTCGAAATCCATCAAAGATATAGAATCCGAAGAACACCGAGTCGGATTAAGCCTCTGAGAAGCGATCGCACTGTTATGGAGGTGAAAGTATGTCGAAGAGACCCAATCGTAACAGGGGAGAGGTAAGCGGCGGATGATTTATAAGGTTAAGGGGAGAGAAAACCACAAAGAGAATTTAGAGGTATATCTGATTTAATTAAGATGGAGACTATTTCTGAAATAAAAAGAGGAGAGTTGAAAAAGCGAAAGATCACGGATGAAAGAATAAAAGCCACATATCATAAATGAAATGCAATTGTTAAATGTGGCTCAAACGGGTAATTACCACTTGTATTAATACATTGGAATGATTTATTTAGACATTGTTTATTGATCGAGTTGCATTTATTTAAGGTGACATATGGAACAACATCCGGCCTCATTATACATTCCCTTTCTATACTGTGCAAGCTATTTGTGTTCACACTTTGCAATTATATTATATATACGTAGTATCTAAAATTAATGCTACAATGTTTCCTCCCAAATTTCTATCCCACCATTTTGTTTTTATAGACTACGTACATAGTACATATAGATATAGAATATTGGGGTTTAAATAGGTAGATATTTAGATCCTATTTAGTAACACTGGAAGTGGCTGAATCGGTTGATTTTGCTGAAATTTATGAAGTTCTGGATGAAGTAGTTGAATTGATTGATTCTGGTGATATAAGAAAAAAGAGGTATTTAGTTTTTATTTAATAAAATACAGAAAAAAATATATGAAAAAATAACAAAAGTGATCATCTATAGTAACTTCAACCAATATATACGGTCAGAAAAGTAATGTCAACACAACATTGTTCTTAATTATAATTACACAATTGAGAATCAAATTGATAAAGTTGACGGAGGAAAACCATCTAACGGCTTTTATTTTTGTTTTTGAAGAAGCACAATCCGCGGAGTTTTTGTTTTTTCTATGAAGTATGGTAGGTAGGGTTAAATCGGCCAAATGCTTGGGGGCTACGCAAAAGACCTTGCCCAGAATGGGTTGGTCAGTGGTACCTAGGGCTCTTGACGAGCACTTTGTCACGGTGCGTCAAAATAAATTCAATACTAAACACTTATACGTAGTATAGCGTAGTAGAGTTCATATCCACAGGGAAAAGAATAATTTTCTTTTTATGATACTTAGTAAATAAAAAGGGGGGATTTGGATTGAGTGAATTAATTTAATTAAGAACTAAGATGAACAACCTATATGTGTTTAATTCAAAGATAAAAAGGACTTGGCATTGCTATTTTCCACTTGTTGATATATTTTAGTCGATCATTGTTATATCTATAACGTATTCCCTCTCGAATACTCAATCGGGGAGTATATCCACTTCATCGAGGGTAGTTATTAACAACAACCGTTCATTAATAACCCTTACTATTAATCAAATATAGAACAACGCCTTATACCGATTTAATAGTAGCATTTAATCTTTCTAACTCCTTGATGATGAAATCAATTGAGATTGATAACCTCAACGCAACGGTTTCAGTTTAACCAATAAAATTAATCCCTCTTAAGTTTATTAACCACGACCGTGCATTAATAAACCGAAGTTACTTACTTGTGAAACCATCAACGATTAACCATCGGTTCGTTGATCGTTTCTAGTAATAATTAATATATGAAACAAAACTAGTTGATCCTTTAAGTAATGTTCAAAATATTAATATGAAATATGAGTAGAGATTAATTAATATTCAAGGAAGAATATTATTAAAGAAGATGAATCCTACTATAATGAATATCAAGATGTTAACTAATTGTCATCTTAGCAACACTCCCCAATATTAATATAGAGGAAGAAAATACCATTCTAATTAATGTCGAGATGTTAACTAATTGTCATCTTAGCAACACTTCCCAACATTAATATAGAGATGGTATTAAGGAAAGAACTATTAATTAATATTCAAGGAAAGAAGTTAAGAAAATAACTCACAACTTTAATAATCAACAAGCTTCAAGAGCAACACCAAGAATGGAAGTTTAGCTCCTCATTTGGAGACTAAGCATAGCTAGAAAAATAGAAAGAAATGCTATTCTAAACTGAGCTAAAGAGTATGGAAAAAGGGATGATTTTTAGAGAAGAAAAAGTGTGCTATTTATAGGTGTTTTTCAACACCTTTGGCCGGGTACCCGACTGGGTCAAGTACTCACCCGACCGGGTCCGGTCAAAATCAGATTTTCCCCACGTTCTGGTGATCTTCGCACACCGGGTTGTCCCCGGTCACTTCTCGCCCGACCGGGTGAGATATGGGGCCCGACCGGGCCCAGCTCTTTCCTCAGTGCTTCGGTTTTCAAATCAGACCCGACCGGGTGAAATTTCCTACCCGATCGGGTATTTGCTCCTGGACAGTTAAAATTCCTTTTTCTTCACTTCAACATCCTCCTTTCCAACATCCTAATTCCTAATTCTACTTTATAACTTACAAATGAGAACTAAAATACAATTACAACTAAAATCACACAAATGTTTACAAACCAAATAAAACGTCAAACAATCACCATCAATGAAACATAAAAACATACAATTATGCACTACTAATTAGTGTGCATCAAACACCCCCACACTTAAACATTTACTCGTCTCGAGTAAATCAAATCAAATCCAAGAAGTCCTAAATGACAAGAATATCAATACAAAACATCCAAGAGTGTTTTTACCACAATATAAAGCATCCCAATAGTAATTAAAGTAAATTGGGGTCTTCAACTTCATCTTTATCTCCATTTCTCTTTTGAACTTATCACCTTCAGGATCCTGCAAAATAGACATTTCTCTCATTCTCTCGTTTTGCCTAGGTGCCCTTTCAGGTTTTCATCCGAGCTTCCCACATTTTTTTTAATTCTCACAACCTCACTCTTTATTTTATTGCTTTAATTTTTGCTTGAGTTGCCCTTTGTGGGTTTTCAACTCAACAAGCTCTTTTTTTTTGAAAATAAAATAAAACAAGTAGGATTGTGAGCATACCAGAACAACCTCTGCACCCCACACTTAGGATCTGGCACTGTCCCTAGTGTCCGCCTAGAGCTCCACCTTGGTGTCTGTCCTCATCCATGTGATCCCCGCCATAACCACCATCGTCGTCTCCACCACCGGAACTCGATCCTCCAAAGAAACCCCACTGAGAGGGGTCATACCATGATGGTGCAGGAGGTGGAGTGGTCATAGAGGTGAATCGGTTGATTTTGCTGAAATTTATGAAGTTCTGGATGAAGTAGTTGAATTGATTGATTCTGGTGATATAAGAAAAAAAAGGTATTTAGTTTTTATTTAATAAAATACAGAAAAAAATATATGAAAAAATAACAAAAGTGATCATCTATAGTAACTTCAACTAATATATACGGTCAGAAAAGTAATGTCAACACAACATTGTTCTTAATTATAATTACACAATTGAGAATCAAATTGATAAAGTTGACGGAGGAAAACCATCTAACGGCTTTTATTTTTGTTTTTGAAGAAGCACAATCCGCGGAGTTTTTGTTTTTTCTATGAAGTATGGTAGGTAGGGTTAAATCGGCCAAATGCTTGGGGGCTACGCAAAAGACCTTGCCCAGAATGGGTTGGTCAGTGGTACCTAGGGCTCTATATATCCGGTGCCCTTGCCGGCCTGGGAGCTTAAGAATTGAAAGCAAGAAAACAAAAGATCGATCGATATGGGCGTGTATTTCAGGTGCGAAACGTGCGGAGTGGTGTTCATGAACCTCGAAGATTTCGACGACCGCATCTGGGGCGGATGGTAAGATCGAACGGCCTAGCTAGTTAATTATATCGATCCCTTAATTCCATGCATGCATCTTTAATTTTTGCATATTTTCACCGATCTTGTTTTTTTTTTGTACGTACTTAGGTGTTCTAATGACCGGGCGGCTCCTCCGGCAGCGAGAATGACTCCTCCTCCGGCAGCGAGAATGACTCCTCCTCCGGCAGCGAGAATGACTCCTCCTCCGGCAGCAAGAAAGACTCATCCTCCGGCAGCGAGAATGACTCCTCCTCCGGCAACGAGAAAGACTCCTCCTCCGGCAGCAAGAAAGACTCCTCCTCCGGCAGCAAGAAAGACTCCTCCGGCGGCGGATGATCGATCATGCGGTTAAAGAGGCCTGATTCCGACTTAATAATACTTCTAGCTAAGCTAGCTAGCTTTATATACATACATATATATATATATACATATATATACATACATATATATATACATATATGTACATATACATATATGTACATATATACATATATATGTATATATACATATATACATATATATACATATGTACATATATACATATATATACTTTTTTTTTCAGTGGGGTAGATGCCGGGGAACATCTACCGGATTTTATAAATAATCAAATCAAGATACACATGGTGGGCAAAAACCGAACCACAGCAAAGTGAAAATGCAAACAATAAAGCAATAAGATTAGAAAATATAAGGCAATTCCTCAGCATCCAAAGCAATAGCTCCTCTCAGCTGTTTTGGAATATTCCCATTTGCCTGCCAAATAAAACTCGTCTCCAAGCCCAGTTGGGCCACCAATCTCGCCGCATGATTCACTTGGGCCGGGATAACCGAAACATTCAGCCCAAGCCCACAATCCACCTCTCCGTTTCTAGAATAATCTGTTTCCATCACCACTTTAGGCAACTGAAGAGCCTTCGTCCAGATAAACGCTATCTCCATCACTTCAGCTTCGACTTCCCCTGAACCGCTGAGTGGGAAGCCTTCCGCAGCTACCACCATTCCAGCATGGTCTCGAAGCAAAAATCCAGCCGCTGATTTACCATTTCCGCGATGAATCGCCACATTCAACTTCTGTACCCCCTCCACCGGTTTCTTCCATCTACGAACTCGTGGCTTCTTCCTCCCAAATGAATCAGGTAAGAAACCTAATTTCTTTAGTCTATCATTTCCTTGCAGATTAGAGTTTGCATGACACCACTCTAACATAAATCTTCTAATTTGATGTATCAATTTCTCCAATCTCGGTTCCTCCTCATTTATGACCACATCCCAGTAAGCTTTCCAGATGTGCCAGGCTATAACTCCTGGTAAGACCATCATAAACACCGCATCCATCGTCTTCCCCTCTTTACTTATCCACCATCTCATTACTTCAATTTTGATATAATTTGTCCTTCGTAATGTTGTGAAAAAAGGTTGAGTGAAGCAATCCCACACGGACTGAGACCACCTGCAGGAACGAAGAATGTGATCCTGACTGACGCCAGCCACTTTACAAAACGGACACCTTGATGGATACACTGCTGCGAAGACTGCTAACTGTTCAGGGAACGGAAGACAACCATTCCACAGCCTCCAGAGAAAAACTCTGATCCTTGGAACTTGTTTAGGATGCCAGATTTGAGTAGTGGAAAGGCTTCTCCCTACCTGAGGCCACAAAGCTTCGTAGGCTGATTTTGATGTAAATTTTCCATCTTCTGTAAATTTCCAAGAGATAGTATTAGGACTCCTAACCACCATACCCTCAGCCACGTCATTAATGAGGCATAGCCTTCTCCAAGTTGGAGAATCCGTAGGCTTGACCTCTCCTAAATTTCGACTGCCATACCTACTTTTCATCAAAGCAGTCCAAATGGATTGCCCTTGCTGGTACTCCCACCATAGTTTAATGGCTAAGACCTTCTGGATGTCAGCTAAGGATTTAAATCCGAGACCTCCATATTGAATAGGCTTGCATAGCTTGTTAAACCTGGCCCAATGATGCTTAGGTTTGTGATCTCTATACCCCCAGAAGAAGTTAGCAATCTTCCTGTTTATAATAGTAAGAACTGCAGAAGGAATAGAGGTAGTTGCTAACACATGGATAGGTAAAGAATTGAGCACATGCTTGATTAGAACCAGTCTGCCCCCCTGAGATAACATCTTACCTTCCCAGCTTGATAGTTTAGTGTCACTGGCTTCCAACATATCCTGGCAGTGTGTGAACCTTGTAATTCCTTTGTGAAGCCTGACTCCCAGGTATTTAATAGGCAATTTAGCATGTTTCATTTCCAGTTCATTCTCAATGCTAGACACCCTACCTGCTGAAGTATGTTTGCCTACTATAAAGCAACTCTTTGCTTTGTTCACCAATTGGCCTGTAGCCCTTTGATATGACTCCAAAAACTTTTTGAAATTTTTAACTGACCTGGCCGAGGCATTAAGGAAGATCATCAGGTCATCTGCAAATGCTAGGTGTGAAACCTGTATGCCCCTGCCAATATTAAAACTTCCAATTCTCCCATTTTGAAAAAGCCTATTATCCCTCTCGAGAATGCCTCATACACCAAAATAAATAGAATAGGGGATAACGGATCACCTTGCATTACCCCCCTTTGGGGTTTAAAAAAACCATAAGGGATCCCGTTCACCATAACCGAAATGTGGGTGCTTCTCAGATTTTCCAGCACAAGATTTCTTAATTTCACCTCAAACCCCAGATTATGTAAGATGGCTTCTAGAAAAGACCAATCCACTCTGTCAAAAGCTTTGGCCATATCAAGTTTCACCACCATATTTGAAGCCCTAACCTTCTTATCCAAACCATGTAATAATTCAAAAGCAGCCAACACCTGATTTTTTATTTCCCTGCCCTTCATGAAACCTGACTGTTCAATTGAGATAAGCTTAGGTAGCACCCTTGAGATTCTAGTTGCCAAGATCCGAGTGTTAATCTTACTAATAAATGTAGATAGGCAAATCGGGCGAAAATCACCAAGCGTAGAAGGATTTTTCTTCTTTGGAATGAGTATCATGTTTACACTTCCAATGCTCTTAGGTGTAGGAAATCCAAGGAAAAATTCCTTAACAGCCATTACTACATCTAATTTAATAACATCTCAGCACTCCCTATAAAATTTACCTCCGAATCCATCCGGTCCCGGCACAGTATCCTGATTCAAACTCCAGATTGCCTCTTTAACCTCCATTTCATCTGGCATTTTAATAAGATCATCGTTATCTCCCCCTTCCAGTATCTTAGGCACATTCCTCAGCACTTGATCAAAACCTTCAGCTGGTTCCGCTTGTGTTGAGGTTATCAATCTCAATCGTTTTCATCTTAAGTTTATTGCTACTATCAAGTTAATATACGGCGCTTGTTCTATATTGACTCGATAGTAAGTTTTATTAATGAACGAATCTCGTTATTAATAACTACCCTCGATGAACTAGATATACTCCTCGATTGAGTATTCGAGAGGAAGATAGTTAAAGATATAACCGGGATCGACAAACATTTCATTAAGTGGATAAAAGCAAAACCAAGTCCTCATCTCTATTAATTAAACCACATAAGTCGTTCATCTTAGTGTTAATTAAATTAAATTAAATCAAACATCAAAACCTTCCCCTTTGTTACTCATTATATAAAAGAAAAGTATTCCTTTCCTAGTGGATACGAACCTTACTTCGTTATACTACGTATAATCGTTGTATTGTAATTATTTTGAGTGCACCTCACGACAAGTGCACGTCAGAGAGCTGTGGCCACCTTGGAATATAGTCGTTGTGAAGTTACCGTTGGAGGTGGGGTCCACGTGGCATGCTCCCGTTGGCTGAAGGGGGGCGGGTGCCACCCATTGGTAGAAACCGCGGCCTGTAATGATGGCTTTTGCGGCGGAGGGCCCGGTTTTCGGCCCAAGCCCGGACTTGGGAGCCTATAAATACCCAAGGCCAGAGCCACTTTTTCCTTGTGCGAATTCTGTGAAGCAAAGCTGTGCCAAATTTTTTCTAGAGAGAGAAACTCCCCTCCGATTGAAACATACTTCCGAGGTCAGTTCTTCCTCTGCTCTCTGTCTCCTTAGCATATTTAGCTTGCCTTTAGATCTAGGGCTTAGGAGACCTTTGGTCCTTCGAAAATTCTCCTCGAAAACCCTTCGCTGCGATATGTGTTCCGAAAGTGATTCCCAGAACGTGTCGAGGGAGGCCTCGTTGCAACCCGAGAGTATTTCTGAGGTGGAGTCTTCTAGTGAGCAGGCCCCGTCCAACAACGACTCTGATGTGGCCAAAGAGGTCCAAGACACCCTTCGGATGGAACTAAAAGCCGAGGAGTTTGAACAGGTAGTCGAGGATGAAGAGTTAGCCCTCGCTTTTCAAGTCGCTGTGGATGAGGAGGAGAAGGAAAGGCAAGAGGTCACCATCGCCGTTTTGCCCCCTCGTAATAACAACGAAGCCGGGAGATCTCGACCCCTTGAGAAGAAAACGACGGAAGCCCCGAAGAAGAAGCAGGCTGCCGTCGACGCGGGACAACCCGTAGAGATTCCCGAGGGCCACTCGTTCTTGAATGCCACCACCCTTGAACTGACGACGAGAGCTACGGCTTTTGATTATCAGGCCATGCAATTTCTCGTAGGGCCTTCAGCACAGGTGGTGGAACCGGGACCGGAAGATTTGTTATCTCATCCTCCCGAAGGATGCTTTACCGTTCACATTCTGTCAGTGGAGTTGGGCCTTCGCTTCCCCCTACATCCCTTGCTTTTGCAATACCTCAGGTACGTAGGTCTCGCCCCCTGCCAAATGTCCCCCAATAGCCATTCGTACTTGGCAGGGTTTCTTTCCTTGTGTCGTTCCCGAGGGGTGGCGCCTTCCTTGGAGCAATTTTTCTTGTCATTCAACTTATGCCGAGGGGGGCATTCAAACGCCGAAGGCTTCGGTAATCTGCAGCAGCTTCCGAAGTTTAGACTTTTTGACGAGGCACCTTCGTCTCACAAAGGATGGAAGGAAAAAATTTTGTTATGTTAAGTATGATTATTTTGTTGATGACTAACCATACAGGAGGAACGTCGGATAGAACCGCTCACAGTTCCTTGCGTAACAGGAACAAATGGATATTATTAATTTGATTGACTAACCATGCAGGAGAAACTAAAATACAGCTTCATCTCCAAATCCGTAATATGATTTGAATTAATACGGATTGCACCTACTTGTTCTTCTATTGCTATGATTTCCTTATATGAGTGATTATTCTTTCCATAATTGATATAGCTACACGGATGTGAAAGAATAAAAGCTGGTTGAAATATATTCCATATCTAAATTAGTTGTTTGCTTATATTGAGAGAAATATTCCTACCTTTTTGAATATTGACCTTCCTTGCGGCCGAAAAGGAAATGAAACTCCTGGCCAGCTAACGGGACGATAGCCAGGTCCTTTTTTTTGCTGCTCGGAAATTAGTTGCAGATTTACAAGAACGCGCCAAAGAAGGTGAGAAGGCCAAGGCTGCCCTGGCTGCAATGCAAGAGAAGACCCGACGTCGCGATCGAGAGATTAAAGAACTCCGGGCCAAGGTGCGGGCTGCCGAATCTGCCGGGGTTAAATTTGATAAGGTCAATGGCGACGATTTTCCCGAACCTTACACTGCCAATACTTCTCAGATTGCCAATCAATCAATAGTTGACTACCAACGGGGTAAAGGGCTGAACGTTGCTCTGGAGAATACAGCCCGGCAATTCCTGGGACCTCATCTTGGCCAATTTTTGCGCGAAAGCGAAGATCCCATTAAGGCAGGCATCGATCTCCTCGACAGCACGCCGGAAGGGAAATCTTTTCTAGATGTCCTGACCAAGAAAACTGTGACACAAAGTCAGGATCTGCTTTTAGATAGGAACCTTGATCTGATCATGGAGCATTTCCCTAAGCCATTTGATCCTGATGAATTGGGATTTGATGATCTATTCGGGAACACCTATGATCGGATTATGGAGAAAAGAAAAGAAGCAGTGCCTGATGATACAGCGCAGGCAGGGAGCTCCCAACCGCCACCTTCCCCGAATGGCAGTCCTCCAGTAGCATAGCCTTCTCTTCTTTTTCTTTTGTATCTTCCGGCTAGTAATGCCGAAGAATAAACTGGATATTTTCCTTTAACCGTGTTGATGTATTACTCTTCTGTTTTTTCTTTGATTTCTCTCGATCATAATATTTTCTGTGTTGCCGAACATCACTCGACTCATGTATCTTTATATTTCTGACATTGTTTCCAAGCCGTTTTGATCCCTCTGTTTGGTCGTAAAGCCAGGGTCAAATTCTTTTGGCTGAAATAATGTCTTCCTCCAAACCGTTCGTCATTCGGTCATCTATCTTAAAATTCTGATTCTGTGGATGACAACCCATGTTATCGAACGTCGTTCGTTTTGACAATACTTCTGACACCATTCCCAAGCCAGTTTTGATCTCTTTATCGTTCGTGATCCACGAGGTCAAAAATCTTTTAGCTGAGGTGAAACCCTCCAAGCCGTTTTGATCGTGATCACAGGGTCAAAATTTTCAGCTGAGATGGTGGCTCCATCCAAACTGTTAACCCGTTCGTCATTCGGTCATCCGGAATGATCCCACGTGTTAACAAGCTGAGGTGAGACTCTCTCCCTTCCAAACCCATAATTCCGATGCATTCCGAACTATTCTCTCTGGCTCGTATCATCCATATTAGGGGTCTGAGGTAACCCTTTTCAAACTGTAAGCAAGGTCACCAGATCGGGTCATTCCTTATTTATAGCTAAAAGGGCGACTCGCTTCCAAATCAAGTTAATGACTGAGGCGAGATTTTTCAAAACCATAGTTCCGATTCCCGGACGACAATCCGTACATTATCCGAAAGTCGCTCGGTTCGTCCATACTTATAGACTTGACACCATCTCCAAGCCGTTTTGATCCCTTTGCCCGGTCGTAATTACAGGGTCAAATTTAGCTAAGTTGATGGCTCAGCTCCCTCCAAACTGTTAACCCGTTCCTCATTTGGTCATCCAGAATGATTCTGCGTGTTAAAAGCTGAGGTGAGATTCACTGACATCAAACTCCAAGCCGTTTTGATCCCTTTAACAATGCGTAATTACAGGGTCAAATTCTGTTAGCTGAGATAATGGCTCCCTCCAAACTGCTAATATGTTCCTCATTCGATTGTCCGGAACGATTCCCATGTTAACCGCTGAGATGAGACTCTCTGAGCGTCAAACTCCAAGCCGTTTTGATCCCCTTATCCGTTCATAAGTCTAGGGTCAAATTCTTTTAGCTGAGAATGATTTTCCTTCCATGTTGTTAACCCGTTCGTCATTCGGTCATCCGGAATGATCGTGTTAACCATGGGCTGAGATTTTCTGGAAGTTATGTCTCCCTCTCTCTCTCTCTCTATATATATATATTCTTCCAGAGGTGGCAACAACCTTTTTTATTGATAAAACTTTCTTAAATGTTCTGTATTCCATGTGCCTGCCGGTCGACCTTCGGTACATTGTAGGCCAAACGTTCCTGAAGCATACTTCTTGCATATTTGATACGGGCCTTCCCAATTTTGTGCCATTTTTCCACCTTCGAGAGGTTTGCTTTTTTCTCGCTTCCTTAGCACCAGGTCCCCTACTTCGATTGAACAAATTTTAACTTGTTTGTCAAAGTATCTTCTCATGGCCCTGTGATACTCTTCCATTCGTGCAGATGCTAGATCTCTTCTTTCTTCTATGAAGTGCAATTCGGCCCGTAGGTTGTCCTCATTCCGCTCTGGGCTATAATGCACCGTTCGGTGTGTGGGAACTAGGACCTCCGTTGGTACTTTGGCCTGGAAACCGTAAGTAAGGGAAAATGGAGTTTCTCCTGTGGCCGTTCGGGGTGTGGTCCTGTAAGTCCATAGGATATAATTTAACTGATCAGGCCATGATGAGGAGTATTCTTCCAGCTTCTTCTTCATGCCGTCCATGATGGTACGGTTCATATTCTCTACTTGGCCATTCGCCTGAGGGTATGCCACGGATGCTCTGGAATGCTTGATTCCCCATTTGATAAGGTAGTTCTCAAAATTCCGGCTCACGAACTGCCTTCCATTATCAGTTACAATCTGTTCGGGTATTCCGAAACGGCAAATGATATTCTTCCAGACAAACTTTTGACATTTGACATCTGTGATGCTAGCCAGTGGCTCGGCCTCCACCCATTTGGTAAAATAATCTATCCCAATGATGATGTACTTGTTGTTCCCAGGGGCAGTAGGTAGAGGACCTAGCAGGTCGATCCCCCACCTAGCAATTGGGAGGGCCACCGTCATTGGAGTGCAGAAAGTGGTTGGCCGTCCGGGGACCGGTGCGTATAACTGGCATACTTTACATTTTCTAGTATGCGCAAAGCAGTCTTGTTGGATGGTTGGCCAGTAATACCCTTGCAGGATGATTTTTCTGGCCAGTGTCTTAGGCCCTTGGTGGCTTGAGCAGATGCCCTCATGAATTTCTTCCATTACGTCCGCCGCTAGATCGGATGGGAGGCATTTCAAATATGGCCCCCCAAACTTGTTTTTGTACAACTGTCTGTCCACCAGCTCGAACATGGAAGCCCTCCTTTGGATGCATTTTATCTGATAAGCGGGATTTTTATCTTGTGGGAGGGTTCCATCTTTTAGGTAGTTGGTCATATCTATGACCCAACTGGGGACGACATAAGATATGGCCTCGATCTGGAGCACCATGATTGCCGGGGTTGCCAATGTTTCCCGATGGGCAAACCGTTGGATATGAGCTGGAATCTCCTGTGCCCGATCATCGAGCGCTGCATTTTCCAATTTGGATAAGATGTCTGCTTCGGTATTTTCTATTCTGGATATTTAGTCGAGCACCACCTGTTCAAATTTGTTTATCTGCTCCTCGACTATCTCTTTATAAGCCTTCATTCTTTCCTCTTTAGCTTCAGCTGTGCCATTTACTTGATTTACCACCAATTGACTATCCGACCGGACTTTTAACCGATCGGCGCCCAGAGTCTTCACATATTTTAAACCTGCAATAAGGGCCTCATACTCAGCCTCATTGTTGGTTACTTTGAAGTCAAAATGAATGGAGTAATATGTTTTGAACCCTTCGGGTGATGTGATCACAGCTCCGGCTCCACAACCCTTGGCACTAGCTGCACCATCGACATACATCTCCCACCAATTATCCAGCACATTGTTCTCTGAATCTATTTCCGAGGGCCGAGCGGTACATTCTGCAATGAAATCCGCCAGGGCCTGCCCTTTGATAGTAGGTCGAGGCTTGAAATCCACCTCATATTGCCCGATCAGGAGACTCCACTTTGTAATGCGCCCACTTGCCATTGGGTTTCTCAACATGGTGGCGAGTGGCTGAGTAGTATACACAGTTACCGGATGGGTCTGGAAATATGGTGTTAGACGTTTAATAGCAGCTATCAGGGCCAGTACTTTTTTCTCTAGTAAGGTGTACCTGGTTTCTGGGCCGTTCAAAGTCTTGCTTACAAAATAGATCGGCCGCTGGATGACATCTTCTTCTTCCAATAATACCATGCTCACGGCCAGGTCAGCTACAGCAAGTAACATATACAGGTGTTCCCCTGGATCGGGTTTTTTCAAGACAAGGGGAGAAGATAGATATGCCTTGAAATCTACAAAAGCCGTTTGACATTCGGCGGTCCATTCTAAAGGGTTGGCTTTTTTCATGATCTGGAAGAATGAAATAGCTCGATCGGCTAGCTTGGATAGGAATCTGCTCAGAGCTGCTAACCGACCGGTCAATCTCTGCACTTCCTTGAGGTTTCTAGGAGCCTCCATATCCACAATTGCCTTTACCTTTTCTGGATTGGGATCAATCCCCTTCTCGCTCATCATGTATCCCAAAAACTTGCCCCCTCTCACAGCAAAAGCACATTTTTTGGGATTCAGCCTCATGTTAGCTTTCTGCATTATCCCGAACACCTTTTCTATGTCCAGGATATGATTCTCCTTCTTCCGGCTTTTGATCACGATATCATCAACATAAGCCTCCATTGTGACTCCCAACACTTCTTTGAAAAGCATCGTAATCATCCTCTGAAAAGTTGTCATTGCGTTCTTTAATCCGAATGACATGACAATATAGCAAAGCACACCATCCGAAGTAACGAACACTGTTTTCTCTGCATCATCTGGGTGCATGAAAATCTGATGATATCCCTGGAATCCATCCATGAAGCTCAATAATTCACATCCGACTGTTTCATCTACTAACAGATCGATCCTCGGCACCGGATAAGGGTCCATGGGACAAGCTTTATTCAGATACGAGTAATCCACGCACATCCTCCAAGTAGATTGTTTTGGAGCTAGGACCACATTGGATAGCCATTCGACATGGACTACTGGATGGATGTGTTTTATTCTCAGCAAGGTGGCCACTTCCTGCTTTGTGAAATCTCGTCGTTCGGTTGTTTGATATCATTTCTTTTACTGGACCGGTTTTGCATCAGGCCGAACGACAAGCTTGTGACAGATTATCTCTGGGTCAATGCCCGACATATCTTCCGGACCTCGGGCGAATAATACCTGAAACTTCATTAGGACAGCAATCACGCCATCCCGAATGTCAGCCTCCAAATCCACCCCGATAGCTACCTTCTGGTTCGGGGGGGAATCCAGGCCAATTTGCTCGAGGAGAGTGGCAGGTTCTGGATGTGCCTCGAACTCTGTTCGGTGGGTCTCCACCTCAATACTGTTAACCCGCATTCCACGGGTGTTCATCTGCTTCAGGGCCTCTCGGTAGCACGTTCGGGCTGTCGACGGATCAGTTCTGGCTAACCCAACCCCAGTAACCGTGGGGAATTTGATGCACGAGTGGCGGACAGAGGCTATTGCCTCCAGATCTTCCAATCCTGGTCGGCCCAAGATGGCATTATGGGCAGATTTTATGTCCACCACCACGAACGTCATTCGGAGTGATGCCTTGTGCGTTTCGTCCCCAATTTCAACTAACAATTGGATGGTCCCCTCAGCCTCAATACAGTTACCGGTGAAGCTCGCCAGTGGGGTTCTTAGGTGGGTCAATTGACTTCTCTGTAGGCCCATTTTCTCGAATGATTTCAAATACAAAACATTCACACTGCTCCGCGTATCGATCAGTACCCGGTGAATCAAAGCATTGTCAATGCACATGCTCACCACCAATTCATCCCTGTGCGGGCTTGGCGAGTTGGGTAAATCAGCCGGCCCGAACGTGATTGGGTCCTTCCTTCCTTTCTTCTGGGGGGAGTGGAGATGGATCCTACATAAAGACTTCGCTCGAACCTTTTCCGTTCGGCGTTCGAATCCCCCGTTTTCCCGCCCCCAAATATAACTTTGACCTCCATTCGAGGTTTCTTTCCGGGGCCTCCCGAGCCCTCTGGTTCATCCCTGGGAGGAATATATACGTCATTCTGGGGCTGGGCATCACGTTGGGCATCCCGTCGCCAGCTGTTGGGTTTCCTGATCAGTTTTAAAGTGCCTACCGCACTTGGGTCTTTACTTACATACTTGCCCAGATGACCCCGCCGGATCAAGTCCTCAATATCCGTTTGTAATGCCCTACAAGCGTTGGTGGCGTGACCTTTCCTGTTACGATATTTACAAAAAACAGACTCATCTGCTCCCATATAATGTGAAGAATCAGTCGGAAGGGGAATGTTTTCCTTCTCGTTCTGATAAATGGTTGCCACGGACAGGACCAGGGGAGTAAATCATCCTTGCTTAGGAGGGAGAGCGGCCACTGGGGTAGGACCCAGCCGATCGGCCATCTTGATTGGGGCTGTAGGCGCAATGACCTTATCCCTGATCATAATCTCTTCTTCCAGGGCAGCATGCTTGCGAGCTCTGTCTAACACCTCGGCATACACTGTACCCGGATTCTTCTTCAAATCCTTGTATAATTCTCCCGTTCGGAGAGCGTTTGTGAATAGGGTGATGGCGGTATCATCCGTCATATTTCCGACCGTCAGAGTTTCGTCCCTCCATCTTTTCAAGAATTGATTGAGGGTTTCCTTGGAGTTCTGCTTTACGTTAGACAGGTAGCTGAAGTGCCATTTTGGGTTGGCACTGGAAGCAAATTGAGCCAAGAACAACGTTGATAATTCGGCAAAACTGTTGATCGACCCAGGTTGCAGGGTTCTGAACCACTCTTGAGCGGGTCCTCTGAGCGTACTGAAGAACAATCGGCATATAGCAGCCTCAGGTGCTCTTAGTAGCATGAGTCCTCCTTGATAACTCCTCAAATGCACATGGGGATCGTCCACCCCATCATAAATCTGACCGGCTAGTGGTTTCGTACCTCCCTGGATATCTGCATACATAATTTCCCTGGTGAAAGGGGAAGTAATCCCGAGCTGAATCGGAGCAGGCTGTACGGGCGCCCTATTCATCTGATCTCTCATCTCGTTCATCTGCCTCCTCATTTCAGCCATTTCTTCCTCCTGGGCCGTCAAAGGGGGCGGTGGTGGAGTCCTCAAATCTGTATACTCCCGATCCCAATGCCTTTGAGTGGCCCTAGTATTATTCCGTTCGTCATGCTAGAAATGATGACCAATAGGAGTAGGTCCCCTGGCTTGTGATCCGATCAGGGTCCGGTCACTGGGAATATGATGCGCTGTTGTTGGAGCACCACAGTGATTATCTCGATGGGCCCGTGAGTGGGATGACACCGTGGTCGTTTCTGTGTGGGGAGTTTCCCCTGTAAAATTGGATTCTCCTTCTTCCTCGTTTGCCATGTGTTGCATGACCTGGGTCATATCTCGCATGGACTGAGAATTCCTCCTTAGGGCTTCAGGAATTACAAAGTCCCCATCAAAATGAGGATACGATCCTCGGCTGGATTGTCCCTGAGGGGTTTGATTTCTTGGGGTGTGACTCCTTCCGTGACGGCGCGAACCATCATTTGTGTGATAAGAACTGATTCTGACCATTTTCAAAAATAGTTGTTTTGGAATAATTGAATGTGAAACTTTTTGAACAGTTTCCCACATACGGCGCCAATGTTGATGGTAAGTCCCGTAGATCCGTAAGCCCAACACGAACTTTGGATATATCAGGAATGGATCGGAATCAAAGTGTATAACCAAATATAAAAGATGAATCCACTAATACCCAAAAGCCCACTTGTATTACTTAACCTGTCTGATTACAAGGAAACTTCACGATCGGTAGGTCGGAACAATGCTTTTAATACATGAAACAAGAGTAATAATGCTATTCTAGAGCTTCAGTATTGAAATGCTAACCCTTACAATGATATTAAACCTTCTATTTATACTAATTGAGAGCATGGGCTGCTCTATGCTGATTGGCCGTTGTTCCACCGACTTGATCACACATGTTTCCACTTGCCGATGTCACAATCTGGCATTAATTGCACCTGGTCACTTGCTGGTTGCCCGTTGCTCGAACGGGATGCTGGACCATGCGGATGACGCTGTCAAATTGGCCCAAGTATGATATATGGTTCGAACTCCGTTCGGTATCTCTTCTTTCTGGGTCGGCATTTACTCGGACCGAACCCCATTCGGTATGGATTCCTCACTGCATCTACTCATCATAGGGTAATGAACTCGTTGTTTGGGCCGGGTCTCCTGGGCCTTTTTAATCCGGGTATTGGGCCTCCGGGTCAATATCCCAACAATGATTATTAATTGAATTTTTCAGTACAGAATTAAATAGTGTTTAATTCATTATAAATTTATAATGATTAAAGATAGAATTAAAGAGTAGAAAATGAATTAGTTATTATACAATTGAAAATTGAGAATACTTATTAGTTTTATGTACAAGTGTACAATGTTTTTTTTTCCTTATTAGAATGGAAATGTTTTTTAGAATGGATAATGAACACATTGCCAAGAAAGGAAAGGATCGTATTATTTTACAGATTTTTTTATAGATTTTTTTCTTGATTAACCATTATATTTTACAGAATGCCAATGATTATTCATTGAATCAATTCGCAATCCCAAATAAAAATACTTTACAGCAGCGTAGGAGATGGCAGAAACCAAAAGTAGCATGAGTACTTCTCAATTTCCAAGGCTTGTATACTATCACGGAGAGGAAGACGATGAATCTTGTCTTCGTCTATACTCTTACGATGTTGAAAGATGCAACAGCAGTGTCATCATCAAGAACACACCCGCTGACATGGCAAACCATAAAGGAGTGTGTGCTGCTCATGGGTGGATGGTTATGCTGGATGAAGGGCCAAATGCCGCCTCCTGTTTCTTATTCAATCCTATGTCCACGAAAAAGATCACTTTGCCACCTTGGGAGCCCATGGACCGCAGTTGTTGCACTCTCACACTGCCTCCATCTCACCCGAACAGCGCCGTCGCCTTCTTCGATAAAGATCGCCCTTTCATTATGTTTTGCCGTCCCGGTGAAGCGGTTTGGAGAGAGCAAGACTTCATTGATGACATTGCTATTGATCAACCATTCAGTGAAGTTGTATGTCATGAAAGAAAAATTTATTGCCCTGATTTTCAGGGTGTCACGTTGAGAATTGACACTTTCGGATTATAATACTCCCTCATTCCAAAAAAAAAATCCCGTTGAGCACCGTATACCGGTACAAATTTTTATATATTTTTTCCTTTTGTTTTTAAAAAACGGTGATAACTTTTTTACTTTTGATCCGATTTTTATAAAATTTAGATCAACATTTTTTATTTTTCATGATCTTTCAAATGAGATCAATATTGCCTATGTAATTTTAACATATTAACATTTGCGTGTAAAATATGTAACTTTACGTATTAAAATATGTAACTCACGTTCAGTCAGGCCAAATGCAACTCGTGTGTATAAATATGTATCTCTACGTGTAACAATATGTAACTTTACGTAAAAAAATATGTAACTCGCGTTCAGACAGGTCAAATGCAACTCGTGTGTATAAATATGTAACTCGCGTGTATAAATATGTAACTCGCGTGTATAAATATGTAACTTTACGTGTAAATATATGTAAGTCGCGTTCAGGCATGTCAAATGCAACTCGTGTTTATATATATGTAACTCGCTTTTAAAAAGATGTAACTTGCTTATAAAAAGATGTAACTTGCTTATAAAAAGATGTAACTTGCTTATAAAAAGATGTAACTCGCTCATAAAAAGATGTAACTCAATGTATTATCAAATGTAACTGAGGCCACTGATCCACTCCCAAACAGATTCGATCTTCTATTTCACAAACCTATCATCTCCCAAACAGATTCGATTTTCCTTATAATCCAATACTCATTAATATAATAGTTCGATAATTTCTTAAAATTACATAAGCAATATTGGTCTCATTTGAAAGATCATGAAAAATAAAAAATGTTGATATAAATTTTATAAAAATCGGATCAAAAATAAAAAAGTTATTATCATTTTTAACAACAAAAGCAAAAAGGGAGGGGGGGGGGGGGGGGGGGGCAAGCTGCGTCGTTTTGCAACCGGGCGCACCATCCTCATGGTGCGCCGGTTGCACGGTATAATTTGCCCATGTTGTTTGTTCAAAACTTGTCACCTATTTGTCAATGGATCATATGAGGGAAACTCATAGTCGTATTATGTCATACCAATAAAAATTGGAAAAATTTAAAATAATAATCCCAACTATTGCCGGTCCGCTAACAATAATCCCAACTATTGATTATTTTTGTATAATCCCAACTATATGGACCGTCCGCCAATAATGGTCCATGACCAAATATTACCTTCTATAAAAGTGAATTTTATATAGAAATTAAGCTTAAAAATTAAAAGTTAGGGATAATTTATAGGGATTACTTGCTATATCTCTTCTCATCCACTTTAGAAAGTACATAAACTTATTTACATGGACTATTATTGGCGGAAGGTCCCTAAAAATGGGATTATTCTGAAATAATCGATAGTTGGGATTATTACAAGCGGACCGCCAATAGTTGAGATTATTATAATCAATTTTTCCATAAAAATTTTGGCACGAACCTAGCATTTATGGGATTATTACAAGTGGACCGCCAATCATATTATTATGAGAGAATTCCCCAAATAACCCTAAATGACAAAAACAGGTGTGATTTGCATTTATATAATATATATAGTCGTTATATAAAGGCATATTTATGTAGATGACTTTGCCCCAGTAGGTTAGAGCATGAATTATAGGAATTGAGATGGAAAAACCTTGAGCATTCTCATACATAAGGGTTGGGTAGATCAGGAAGTTAGACTAAAGCTTGGGGTATTTAAATTACATATGAAAGTTCGGGGTGTTTATCTCACACCTCTTCAATGTTTGAAGTATTTTAATTATATTCTCCAATATATTATTGCATATACTTAATATTTTATAATAAATTATAATGAAATATTCGGATCGGGTTTTGGCCGGTTCGGTCTGGATTTTTGTACCCGGTCCGTCAAAAAAAAATCGACCCGATAAAATTTTTCTATCTGAGCCTGGGTCAGTTTTCAGGTTTCAGTTGATTTTTCCCACTCGTACGTAGCCCATAGACCCAATGGCCCATCCCCATGACCCAACACCCCCAGACAAATGACTACTGCCGCTCCCCGTCGCAGTCGCGATCACTACACCGGTCAGTGACTAAGCCTACCCAAACGCTGCCGATCACTGCCCCACCCTGACTCGACTCCCCAACTCCCGGCCCACCTCCAACCCCAACCAACCTCCTAGCCTCTCCATCGCTACTACCGAGACAAATCTTGTTGCACCACCGACCAACTCCACCACCCTCCAGCCACCCAATCGCTGCTACACACCAACTCTGACCACCATAACCAGCCCCCAATCCACCCCACATGTGACAGCCCAACCCAACCCAACCCCAGCCACCGGCTAATGAACTTTGGGGGTTGTTGTTGTACCGACTATCACATCATACGGTAGTGTTTTTTGTGGACATTAAATCCCCCCTCCGGCCCCCACTATCATATCATACTGTAGCGGGTAGTGGATTGCTTTTCAATTTTAACTTGCCTAAAACTTTGTTCCAAATCAATGTGAGAACTATTTTCCCGGACTGAGTAATATATATATTTAGGAGATTTCAAATTTAGACTTATTTAGTCACATTTTCTATGAAGAAAATATGTAGTACAATTTAGGAATATATGGATGTCAAGCCTCCATATATGTAATCTCCAAAAAGCAAACAATATGCAGAAAACAGCCATTGTTTCAATATCCACATAAAATCCCCTGCTCAAATAACATAAGCGAAAATAATAATTATTATAGAAAACATCACAATCCAATGTTAAGTCAACAAGATCCGTTGCTGGTGGGACTTGATAAAAAACAATATAATTGATAAGTCCGTATTTAGACATGCATTTGATGCGTGTTGGGATCGGGTTTAATGGTTTTCCCTAGCTTTAAGGTGTTACAAGTCTCAATTTTAGCTCAAGTTATGTTTACCGGACGTTGGTTCGAGTTTTGTGTCATTTGGGGTCAAAATCAGGATTTTAGAGTTTGGCACTGGCGCTTGAGGAGAAATCGGGATGAGTTGAAAAGCATTTGAGATTGATTTGAGAGATATGGAGGACAGCGGGAGGTTTACGATGAAGATTTGATGACAAAAGAGCTCTAGGATTGGTTTCGGGATCAAAATAAGATGAATGAAGCTTGAAAACGACGATCAGGATGACCTTCTGTCAATCATTCAAGAATATCTCTTTGTAGAAACAACTAATGGACATGATTCAAATTGTATATGAAAGACAACTTCAAGGTCTATAAATCATATGAAGACACCGTTACGAGAATAGGAGAGAAAGAAGGTGAAAACAGATGACGAAGTCAGATGATGTCTGCTGCGATTTCAGAATGACACCTTCCACCGTTTTGATCATATCTCTTGATTAGATGATTCAAATCACATTCGGAAAGTTGAGGTGGATAGACTTTATTATCTAAAACTTTCATGAAGGAAGTTTTGTCAAATTCGGACTAGAGAAAAGGCTGAAGAATACGGACGCACGACCGTGCGTCTGGGACGTACGATCGTGCGTAAGAGCCAAAACCGTGGAGGAGCTACTGCCTGCTACGCACGATCATGCGTAGCCAGGGACGCACGATCGTGCGTAGCCCCGAGTTACGCGCGGAAATCTCCCACATCGACCAGAATTGTGATTTTTCCCCTCTTTTCTATAAATAAGGCCTCCCTAACCCTTTTGAGCGGTCATGAACATTACGGAGAGGCCTAGGGATGAATTTAACACCGTTTTTACGCTATTTTCTTCCAAGACCCTGGGATTATTTGTAAGTTCATCTTTTTAATTAATGACAATTTATTCTATTCTTCCCAATTCCGTTGATTCTTCAATTATGAATTGTGAGTAGTTTAATTAGGGATTTGGGATTGATGAAGGGGTTAATAATGATTGATGGCTAGATTCTTTTCGTTTTAATTGCATGAATGCCGTTTAATTTGTGTTTGAATAATTTAACTGATATCTTTTGTAACCTGGAACCGCGGCTAAAATTACAATTGCACATAGAATAAATTAAGAGAGATCTAGTTTATTCTAGGACACATTCACACACACTTAATCGTTTGCTAAGAGATTAGTAGCGATTAAGGGGCCGTAAGCTCGTTCGTCTTGGCAATAATTTAGGATCATGTCGCATGAGAGATCAGCCTGGTCCCCTAAATTATTATACTCTACGCCGCGAGAGCGGTAAGAACTTAGTATTGATTAGCTAGGCTCAATTAAATTAATTTCATGTAATTAGGCCTGATGTGCCAGAAATCTGATTACCCCGGAATCAATCCCTGTTCCCTTCGTCGTTAATTAGAGAGAACCCAATCTTTTATTTTAATCGTTCATTCGCATTAGTTTACTTTTAATTCAACCAAACAATCTCGCACGACGCATTTATTTTATTTTATTCCTTTTTATTAATCGCTGAATTTAATTAATCCTTGATTCCGTTTTGTTCGTCCCTGTGGAGACGATACTCGTACTTTCACCGCTATTCTACAATCTTTTAAAGTGCGAGAAAACTCACATCAGTTTTTGGCACCGTTGCCGGGGACGATGTCGGTTTTAAGGGTTAATTAATTTCAGCGAGATTTTTTTTAGTTAGATTTTTTTTTAGTTTTCCGTAGGATTTTTCTGTACTAACCTTTCGGGTATTTTTCTAAAAGGCATGAGATGAACTCATTCACCTCCATGGAATATTCACCATATACGTCATACCCTCCTTACACTCCTCCTCCTCCTCAATTCTACACAACTCGCCAATATTACTCTTCAACACCACAAAAATTTCCATCTTCCTATTCTTACCCTCTTCCAAATACGCAATACTCTCAATCTCATTCTCCTAATCATTATCCTTATCCACAATATCCTAGGGCACAACGTGGATCCATTCTAGAATTTCTCATTCGAACTAAAAGTCCTGAGGAATTGATTGATTGCTTTCCTAAAAATAGCATTTGTAACTTCTGTGGAGGTGGTCACCATTCATGTCTTTGCCCCATTCCTCCATACGACCATCCTTACTGGGCATCTGCATACCCCACTTCGTCCTCCCCACAATTTACAAATACAAATGTTTCAATCACTCCTACGTCTTTGCTGAGCTATGAGCCGCAGGATTCAGACGACGAATTGGAAGAGATAATTTCAGAGAAGCTATCTGACCTGGAAGAAACACTCAAGCAATTCATACAAGCTTCTGAGGTAAATAATCAACAAGCAAATGCAAGGATGCAGAACATGGAAAATCACTTGGATCAGCTATTTAATGCCCTATCTGAGGAGCCCGGGAGATCTCATCCTAATGAAACAGAAGCCCAACCAGAGGAGACCAATAAGGATGATCATGGCATTGAGTCAGACAGCGAAGGTGTGAGTGTGATGGATGATACACTTCCTGATGCATTTGAAGACCCACCTATGTTTGAAGATGATGAAGAAGAAGATTATAGTGTCAAATTATTTTTCCAAGAATACAGGAAAATGTTCGAAACGGTATAAGCTGTAAGTGATGAAATCACAAATCACTGTGATCTTCATACAGAAACTCCCCAGCCGTTTGATTTATCATTAGTCTCAACACCTGAGAAGGGCCAGGAGAAGATCAGTCATGATGATGGTGCTACTGAGGTAGGTTTGGGTATTGAAGATGAGTTGGGAAAAGATGATTACACGTTTCAAGAGAGTGGGGGTGAGGTAGATGGTGTTCATAATGAAGAAGTCCCACTCCACAAGCAAGATTACCCCTCTTGTACACATGCACCGATTCAATCGTACGTGGGTTCAGATTTGGATTTCTTTGATTCACTCCTTGATGATGATATTCCTTTATGTGTGGAGAGTGACAACGAGTCAAGAGGAGGTACTCAATATTTTCATGTTACATTCGAGAGAGTAAAGGAGGCGTTACGTTTGTGATGCACTTTGAATATGAGGGTTATGAAGATCATATGCTGCTTACGTGGACTCGAGAATTTAGAGGTCTGCGCCACTTAATTGCATTTGTGGAGCGAAAGTTAGAAGCTTTGAAAATTAGTGCACCATTACAGTCTTTGCTATTTGAGAGCTTACGAGGTATCGTCGGGCAAACGACGTTAAAAATAGCGCTTCTTGGGAGGCAACCCAAGCTTATTTCTGCACTTTTGTTTTCTGCATGTTTTTTTTTGTTTTTGTTTTGTGTGTTTTTTGTGTTTCTGTGTTTGTTTTGTAGCTCAGGTATTTTCGGGATGATGCGCCACAATTTACATTGACTCAGTTTAATTCTGCACTAACCAGCGCCTTAGGGAAGTTCCTATGACTCTTACTCGCCTGTTTTAATATGATGACTTGAGTTGATATTGAGCACGTGTGACACTTTCCTCTTTACCCCTTGTGCATAGTGCATATTTGGTCATCGAGGGCGATGCCAAAGTTTAAGTGTGGGGGAGTGAATTGGGCATTCGGGTAGTAGTTTCTACATGGGATTACTAGAGTTAGCATGCACAGGTGTTAGTTGTATATTCATAGGAAAGTCATGTCAATTTTTTGAAAATTTTTCTTTAAACTATGTCTTTGTGAGCTAGCTAGCGTTTTGACTATGCTTTTAGAACATCTTTGAAGTGTTTAGACTTAAATTGATTGCACTATAATCTAGTTGTTGAGATGATGAAGGCATTAGTCACCCATTGAATTAATTCATAAATCATCCATCCCACTTGAAAAAGTCCTTTAGGAGAAGCCACTTTGAGCCTGACCGTTTATTGTCTACCCGATTAGTTGAGCTCCATAGCCAATTGGCCTGCTTTCTTACCCGTGAATATTGTTGGGTGTGTTTCGGAAAATAAAGAAAATTAATTAAAATTAATTAATTAAATAAAATGACTAGAGAAAAACAAGAAAGAAGATGAAGCAGAATTAGTCAAAGCTCGTGCTACGCACGATGTCCTTAAAACGTATTTGTTGCCTCCCACAGTGCTAGGAGCGTTGCAACGATCGTTTCCCAGGATACGATGACTACGAACTAGTGTTTGAGCACACAAACAAGAGTTCCAGCGAACGAGAACCAAGTAAGAACACAGAAGGAATTTTGCAGAGTAGCTGTAGGTGTTTTTAGCTCAAGAAATTCGTGAGGAAAGTATTGTGCGTTGTGTCAAACCGTGTGTTTGTTGCAAAGCACCTGCCAGCCTTTTATAGGAGGATTGGTTGTGTGTTAAATGGGGTGTTAATGGACCTGAACGTTGTACATCAATGACCAGTCCGTTGGGCATTGAATCATCCATAAACTGTCCATTTAACGTTGCATTAAAAGACAAGAACGTTGGGCATTTAATGGCTGTAACGGCTTGGAGCAGTTCTGGTGCGCGATCAGAATACCCCCATCAGAGTTGGAGCAGTTCTGGTGCGCGATCAGAATACCTTCACCAGAATTGGAGCAGTTCTGATGCTACCAGAAGACCTCCACCAGAGTTGGAGCAATTCTGGTGCGCGATCAGAATACCTCCACCAGAGTTGGAGCAGTTCTGATGCTACCAGAAGACCTCCACCAGAGTTGAAGCAACTCTGATGCGAAGCCACCAGAGTTCGAGCAACTCTGGTCCGAAGCCGCCAGAGTTCGAGCAACTCTGATCCGAATCCACCAGAGTTCGAGCAACTCTGATCCTGGGAAAAAATAAAACGTTATGGGAAGAAACAAAAACTAAACCATATCTTTGAATGATATAGTATTCGTGTCCGCAGGTCGCCCGCGCACACGAGTCACGGTTTTTCTTCTCCGTTTCGGGATTTGATCGGCACCCCCCCTGCGCGTAAGAGAGAGCCTTTAACTTTAGGGATCTTAACTCCTTAAAAGAGGCTTCCCTTTATAAGGGGGTGAAAATCCCTTGAGTTTTTCGGTGTGGGATAAAACACACTAGAAACCCATCATTTTCCCAGTTTTTCCATTTCAACGAGTGCACTTCGAGAATCAATTTCTCATTCACCCGTTATCCGTTTTGAGTGTACCATATATCGAATTGTAGCCTTTAACAAGGACAATCCGAAACCACTTTGACCCGACCCAAACAGGAAGTGGACCCCACTCAAATAATTGCCCCAAAATGACCATTTAATACAATTTTTAACACATTTTTCCAACAATCCCCCACATGAGTGAAAATTGATTTTCGGGACTTAAAAAGACACGAAGATAGGAGGACACGTTGTGTTCACCGGATGATCCTTGCATACGGAGAGGTAGGTTTTATCCTTTGAACCTTCCGTTATAAAGACACGTTTATTTACTGGCTGTCTAATAGACTCGATGTCCTTGAACTATACTGTAAGGAATATTTGTAATTAGATTTTGATGATGCTATATTAATTAGGACTTTAGAGTACCCCTCTTTAGACTTAATGTATTAGAATTTTCCTTTGTAAATTACTTTAGTATAATCGACCGGCAGAAGGCCTCAAGAGCAGAAGGCCTCCAGAACAGAAAGCATGTTGGTCCCGTTTGTAATGGAAACAGTCTAGAGGGGGGGGGGGGTGAATAGGCTGTTTTAGGAATTTAAACTTTTCTCCAAGTCAAGTCTGACTTCACAGAGATGGTCCAAATCTGGTGACAGAGATGATCAAGTTCTGATGGCAGAACTAGACCAGGCAGCGGATAAGTTTCTGTCCGGGTAGCCTCTAGAAGAAAACTAAGGCAAGGTGCCTTTCTGATAACTCTGAAGGAAGATATGCTGGACACAGAGTCCAACCTTAAGAGTTAGTCAGTAGAATCTTAAGTGCAGGAATTAAAAGCTTAAAGTAAATGACACCGGGGTTTTTATAGTGGTTCAAGGAACAACTTGTTCCTCTAGTCCACTGTTCCACTAAGCTTGTAAAAACAACAGTTTACAACGCCTTAGTCCCTAGAGCTTAAGAAGCACTCCTCGTCTTCTTCAAGTCTAGTTGCCACCCGGGATGCAGTCCTGCTTCCTGATGGCTGATCTCGTTTCACTGAGTCTCTTGAAGTATCCCCACTTCACTTACTCCAGCTAGTTTGAGACGTCCCTTCTTTTTCAAGAAGTCTTTGATATAAAATTAGTTTTCTCCAACGTTGCTTCTTCACAAAGGATAGGTATATGAAGCTTTCGAAGTGTTGAAGAACTGAGTAACTTTGCAGTTTGCTAGTTGGATAAAGGATAGGAAAGTATATCTTCCAACTGGAGCCTTTTCTTGTCTGAGAATGAAGTTTTAATCTCAAGAAGGTTGTTTACGCAAATTTATCTTGACAAAGTTATTTTTCTTAGTTTTTCAGAGTGTATCTTTTATACTGGGAGCAGTCTTCCCGTTGGAGTGTAGAAGACAGCTTCATTAAATGCATGTACTGTTGACTTGACCGTTTGGTCCTCCGACTTGCTATTTTGGGGGCGTAAAGATACTCGCATGGTCAATCATCAGCTTTAAATATCTCTTCGTACGTACAACATTAAATGTGCATTTAATGCGTGTACAGTGCCATGATTCCGTTGAAAGGTTTGTAACCGTTAGGGGATTTCCCGTTAGTTTAACGACCGTTGGAAGGGCTTCCGGAATCTGGTGGATTTAGCAGAGTCTGAAGAGGTTCTCTGGTCCAATCTCTGAAGTCCGTCTCTGTTGCCAACTTTGGTATCTTCTTGATAACCAGTTTCTGATGGCTTCTCTGGTGAGCAACTCTGGGAGCAACTCTGGTAGAGGCAAGATGGAACTCTGGCAGGCAGACTAAGCTAAAACTTACAAAAGAAATTCTAATACACAATTTCTAATGGGGTACTTTCAAACTCTAATAAACCTAGCATCATCAAAATCTAAATACATTTATTCCTTACAATTTCCCCCTTTTTGATGATGCCAAAACCCTTTAACTATTTCCAGAGAAGTGCCTTTCACCATAAAAAAAATAAAGTTAAAAACTTTTCATTAAAATCTTGGTGGGCAACTTAGCATAGGAAGATAGTAAGAGTACGCGGTACAATCAGATAGCAATAATCAAGTACGATAACAGAATATACACAAGAAAGTAAATAAGAACAGATATTTGAGAAGAGCCAAGCAAAAAGAGAGGCAGAGTTGGTATCTTATTGATCTGATGGGAAAAGTAACGCATTACAGAGTTAGATAAAGAGAGTTAGAGATCTTCTTCATCTACCTGTGGTCCTGCTCTGTCAATCCTCTCTAGTTCAGCATTTACCTTTGCTCTGATTGAGGCTAAATCCCTCGGATTCTGATAATCAGCCCAATGAGGTGCAAGTTTGCAGTCCAAGTAGTTTCTGACAGCTTCTGCAGAATTCTTGCCATTGAGAATCTTCATACCATACCACATTTCAGCTTCTTGAATGGAACCACCATGGTTGATCTGGACCAGTCCATCACTATCCATGAACAGATTCTCTCTTTGAAGAGGAGTCATCAGTTTCCTCATCTGTTCAAATTGGACTCTGTCTGGTCTTGACATACCAGTCTTCATCCAGTCATTAAGTGAAAAGGATGAAGTCTTTTTCTTGGAGCTTCTTGGAGGAGGGGGTGGAGGTCTGGTGCTTGCAGCCGCTAGCCTTTTCTTTCTGGTAGCATCAAAGTAAGGAGTAGGATCAACAGAGGAGGGTTCTCTGATAGAGAGAGCTCTGGTGCTGGGTCCTTCTTCTTCTCTGGTCTCTTCCCCCTTTTTGGCATCACAAAGATCACCAAGGAGAAGTTCAATTTTTGAGAACTCAGAGGCTTGAGCATCTCTGATTTCATCCAGTGTCTCTGGCAGAGTCTGGGTGATAGAGGCAAGTCCTTCAATCAAACTCTGTTGCTTGTCCACTGCAGATTGAAGGTCCCTTGTGCTGACTTCTAGGAGCACCATCTTCTGGTATCTTTCCTTGTCAGTTCTGAGGAGAGCCAGGCCTTGCTCTTGGTGTTCCTTGCATAGAGAGTGTAAGATATTGAGCTTCTGGGAGGAGTTATCAGCAGATTTTTGGAGATTGTGAACAGAATCTGATATCTTGTTGATTGTCTGGTTCTGGGCAAGCAGAGCTTGAGAGTGCGAGTGAAGAACAGAGTTGAGTCCGCTCACATCTCTGGAAACAGAATCAATCCTTGAAGTAGAAGAATGCATGAAGTTGTGCATATTTTCTGTCAGTGCAGCAACTTTGTCTGTCAGATGCTGAAATCCTATTGTGATTTGCAGATTTGTATGGGTGAGCTCTTCATGTTGCTTATCATTCAATTCTATTATCTTGCTCTGATCTTGAACCAGTATTCCACCAAAAGCTTCAGCAGATTTCACAAACTGGTTGAAAGGTATTTGGGGTTCATCAGAAGTAAATCCAGGCATTTCCAATCCTCTGCCTTTAGGTAATGGAGGAACTCTGTTGGATGGAGGAGGGGAAGGAACTCTGGGAGGTGTCCTTCTCCTTTTGGAGGTTTCATCAGCAGCAATGGAGGATGTAAGAAATCCATCATTGTCACTGGAAGAAGAGGGGACCCTGAAGATAGGTTTCTTCTTAGGTGTGGAGGCTGCAGAGTGCTGAGGGGATCTCTGAGGTGAGGCAGATTTGGATGGAGATACGGATTTCTGAGGAGGTGAGTTCTGGGGAAAAGGTATTAAGGGTTGAGTAGTAGGTTGATGTGAGGGAGATGGTGGGGGTGAAGGTGATCGATCTCTGGTATAAGAGGGTTGTTTGCAGGGTGATGAGGGTCTGGAGTTGGGTTTCTGGTGAGATGGGGTTCTGGTGGAGGTTGTGGTTTTCTGGTTAGGTGAAGGTGTTTTCTGGTGAGATGGGGAAGAAGGTTTGGATGGAGATTTAGAAGGTGAAGGTTGAGGAATAAGAGATTTGGGAGGGGAAGGAGGAGGTGAAGGAATTACCTCAAGAACAATCTCAGAGTACACAGATTCTCTCCACTCCTTGATCAGCTTCTCCATGGTAATAGCAATGTCGTTTGCTGTTGATGGTTCTCCTTCCTCAAGAGCACTATGGCGGAATTTGATCATGTATTCCTTTCTTTTCTTCTCCATCAGCCAAGCATCAAATTCTTCCATTTCTTCTTCTTCCAAGGCTTTGACATGCCTTTCTGGAGATAGGTCAAATGTAGGAGTTTTACCTTGATATCTGTCTTTCTTCTTCTGTAGGACAGAGATCAGGAAGGTAAGGTTGAAGCATTTTGACACATCATCTGTGCCTACCAAGTGAAGAACAGCAGCTTCTTCTTCTTCATAAGAATCAAAATACTGAATGATTTGTTGGAGAGGTCCCATTCTCCATCTTCTCCAGGCTAGGACTCTGTCAAACTGCTTCTGCAGAATGATGCTGAAGTCAGTTTCTTGGTCCATCTCTGGTGTGGCTTCACGCTCTGGTGAGAGAGCAGAGTTTGGCAACTCTGGTGCAGATTCTGGGTCATCCTCTGGTAGAGTCCCAGATTCTGGTACAGGTTCCCCCTGAAGTGTTGAGTCCTTGGCAGGTGAGATGACCTTAGTCTTCCTCTTCTTCTGCCTATGTTGAGTGCTTGAGTTGTCAGAGTCCCCACTCTTCACAACCAACTTTCTTCTTCTCTTCTGCTTCTGTTTACTGGCAGCAGATTTCCTGGTTGCCTTTGGGGAGGGCAACTCTGATGCAACCTCTTCTGCTGTTTCCTTCTCTGGTAGTGACAGATTGTCACTCTTCTTCTTCTGTCTGACTTCCCTTACAACCTGTGACTGCTCAGGTTGTTTGGGCTTTTTGCTAACTTTCTTGGAAGCAGGTTTGGCCTTAGCAGCCTGTTCTTCCCTTTTCTTCTCCAGCCTTTCCTCTCTCTTAAGCTCAGAAGAGATGGCAATGTTGAACTTTGGTGAGGCTGTAAGAAAGATAGTCTTGGAGTGATCAACTGGGATGGGATCCCTGAGTTGAACTCCTTTGGCAGCGAGAATGGCAGAGATGAGAAGGCCATGTCCCATCTTGGTTGAGAAAAGACCTGTTTCAGAGTCTTTCTTCTTGATGAACTCAGTTAGGGAGCCAAAGATTACCTCTCCCCAATTGATGTTCATGCCATGGTGAACTGCAAAGATTGCCTTTGCATTGTTCTTGTTCATCTCATCAGTTGAGGCAGTTTTGCACCACAAGCATCGGTGCAGAATGCTGACAAGCTTCTCAAAGTCCTTCTTCAACAGGAACTTCTTCATGTACAGCTTGTCCAGTCCGGCAGCCTCCGGACGGCAGTATGTCTGAACAAATCCTTCAGTGGAGACTTCCACTGAGTCAAGAGCAATGAGGTTGATGGCTTCTGGGTCTTGGGAGTCAAGTTGAACTCCAAAGAATTCATTGAGTGCATCTGCATTCAGAAAAATGCGTTGACCTTTCACTGAAGAGTGAACTCCGGTCTTGGAGATGGTGGCGTTGAGGTAGAACTCAGCCACATCCTTGATGCTGAAGTGCTCATAAGGATGAGCAACAACTTTTGAAAGTTGGGCGTCAGTCATTCCTTGGATGATCAGCCACATCCTTGACAGCCTCCGTATCTGTTGTTGTAAGGAATAATTGTATTTAGATTTTGATGATGCTATATTAATTAGGACTTTAGATTACCCCTTTAGAAATTATGTATTAGAATTTTCCTTTGTAAAATTCTTAGATGTATTCGACTTGACAGAAGTGCTTCAAGAGCAGAAGTGCTTCAAGAACAGAAGGGCTCCCAGAGCAGAAGTGCCTCTTAAGGCTTTATTGAAACAGAGGACCTTTGGCTCTCTGCTCCAGAACAGAAGTCCTCAGGACCTCTGTTAGTATTGACTCTGACAGAAACCCTTCTGGGTCTCTGTTGGATACTCCCAACAGAAGTGCTCCAGACCTCCTCTGTTCTACTCTCAGACAAAGACACCAGAAGGTCTGACACTTAGAAGATTTTCAAAGAACCGGGAAGTCAACTTAAAGATTCCTTCAACGGCTATGAGTATAAAACGGAAAAGCTACAGTGCATGCATTAAATGCTCATTTAATGCACCCCATGCTACGTAGAGTAATTGCAGATGATTGGCCGGAATGTCAGGAATACTTTATCCCAAAATAGTAACCCGCCAACCTTACCGGGCTCTACTAGTCAAGTCAACTGATCGCTCATTTAATGCAGTTGTCCTCCTACTCCTCCAACGGGAAGACAACCTCAGTATAAAAGATACACTACGAAGAACAACCGGATAACTTTGCCATAACCTTGCTATCACATTTCTAACCAAGCAAGATATTCAAACTCTGAAAAGCAAAAGCCTCCTTGAGATTCAAACTTAGTATCCTCTACAAGAGAAGGCAGAAGTTGGAAAAATACTCTTTCCAACTCAAGCAAAGTTCCAAGTGTTCTTCAACTCTTCAAGCTCTTCACATACACATATTTTGTAACGAAGCTAGTTGGAGGAACCTCAGTTTCAACAGGAACTCTTCTTGCTACAAGAAGGACGTCCTAATAACTGGAGTAGTGAAGTGGTGATACTTCAAGGAGACTCAGTGAAAGGACCAGTGTTAAAGAAAGCCAGGAAGTGCATCCCAGGACACATCTAGACTTGAAGAAGACGTGGAGTGCTTCTTAAGTGCTAGGACTAAGGCTTTGTAAACGGCAGTTTTTACAGCTTAGTGGAACAGTGGATTAGAGGAACGAGTTGTTCCTTGAACCACTATAAAAATCCCTGGTGTCGTTTACTTACTGCTTTTAATACTTGCACTTAGATAGAACTGTATAACTCCTTGGACTTGGTATCTGTGTTCAGCAGAACTGGTTCTACGAGTTAACAGAAGGCCTTCTGCCTTTGCTTCTCTGAGGCTAACAGAACTCCCTGCCAAAACCCCATCCGCTGCCAGTCTGTTCTTTCAACAGAACAGGCTATTCTGAAAATCTGGTACTTAGTTTAAAAAACTAAAAACCAATACAGTCTATTCACCCCCCTCTAGACTGTATCCAGTATAACCGGGACCAACAAGTGGTATCAGAGCCTCCTTGTTCTAATAATCTTTTAGGTTATTTGTTGAACAAAGATCCACTTGTTTTTCTGTTTTACCTCATTTCTATCTGATATAATGGATCACTCCTTGTCCAAGAATCTTATGTTTTCAGATCTTAAGTTTGATGACTGGAGGATCCGGATGAAAGCACATCTCTGTGCCCTGCATGATGAGATGTGGGAAGTTCTAGATATTGGCCCCTTCACTAGCTTCCAGAAGGTCAACCCTGAACATGCCATAGACAATACCAGACCCCAGATGATTAGCAAAACCAAGTCAGAATGGACCACTGAAGAGAGGAGAAAGTACAACTTAGACAATATTGCTAAGGACATCCTCTACAAGTCCATTGATGATAGATACTTCAACAAAATCAAGAAGTGCAAGACTGCTAAGGAGATCTGGGATACTCTTGAGCTCATTGGAGCTGGTGATGAGCAGGAGAAGGACAACAAACTAACCATAGCCAACAAGAAGTTTGATGACTTCAAACTTCTCCCTGGTGAAAGCATCTCCAAGATGTATGACAGGCTCCTCACTCTCACTGGAGAGATTTCTGAGCTTGGTAAGGATCTCACAACCAAGGAGATCAACCTGAAGGTGTTGAGGGGACTGCCCTCAGCATGGAAGATGAAAGTAGTTGCTGTCCAAGCCAGCAAGGATGTAAAGACTTATCCCACTGATAAGCTCATTTCAGATCTCAAAGCTCATGAGTTTGAAATGATTGAAGAAAAGGAAGATGTACCAGAAGAGAGGACCACTACAGCCTCACTGCCAGCACATCTAAGGTAAATGATTTTGACCCTTCAGTACTTTTATCTGATGAATATATGGGTGCCTTTGCCAGGAGATTCAAAAAGTTTATGAAGAATCCCAAAGATGGAAGGAGCCCATCTTTCAACAGAAAGCCATACCAGAAGGTCAAATCTACAGAAAGCAGTGGAGAGCTTCTCTGTTACAACTGCAGACAACCTGGTCACTTCAAGGCTGATTGTCCCCATCCTAGAGTGTCCAAGAAGCAAGGACAGGATGGAGAAAAGAAGAAGTACGAGGACAACTCCAGAAGGAGAAAGGCACTTGTGACAGAACAGGTGGAGAAAGACCCTCTGTCAGAAACAGAATCCAGTTCTGACTCAGATTCTGATGAGGCCTTCTGTTGCCTGGATACTGAGACAGAAGACCTTTGCCTGATGGCTCATTCTGATGATGAGGTACCCTCTACTTCTGAATCTAGTTTTTCTTCGGTAGGCTTAGCTTTTGATTCTGATTCAATGTCAGAATTTTGGGAAGAGTTTAAGTCCATACAAGCCACTTATTCTTCTGTAACAGAAGAAAACAGTAAGTTAAAAGCTGAAATTCTTGACTTAAAGAAGGAGGTTGAGATCAAAATCAATCTTCTAATTGAGGAAAGAGATCAACTGGAGACTGAAAATGTTTCTCTTCTTAAGAGAATAAGAGAAATAGAGCCTCTCGAGATTAAGTACAAAGCTTACCAGAAGGCCCAGTCTTCCATGGAAAAGATTGTGCTTGATCAACAGATTGGCACTGGTTTTGGTCTTGGTTATGGCTCAACAGAATCAGGTGAGCCTTCTGTAATGCCTAGCACCAGAGTTGCTAAGGCAGACAAGGTCATAGAGCCACTGATTTCTAGCCCCATCTGTCAAGCTGGTGTATCTGGCACCAAGGTTGTTCATGAGGAAGTCAGACCAGAAAAGGGTAAGATAAAGGTTCAACAGAAACCCTTTTTGAGAAATAATGAACCTGGCAGAAAACCTAACAACAGAAGAGGTTTTCAGAATAACAAAAATAAAAGACCATTCATTGACAGACAACCTCATGTCAATCGTGCCAGAAATGATCACCAGAAGGGCAAATATCAAGAGAGATTTAACTTCAGGCAGAAGAGGTTGGCTGGTCAACTTCAGAAGCCCAAAGTTAACCGTCCCTCTGCTCTTGATAGTATATGGGACTTCTTTCCAACAAAGAAAGCTATGCAAAAGTATGTAAACAGGAAGCATGACCCTCACAAGCATCTGCCCAAAGTGAATCACACTTCAGTTTACTATAACTACCAGGTGGACAATGGGTACCACCCACCAAGGTTTCACTTGATGAGACCAAAATGGTACCAACTACCCAGACTCCATGACCCCCCAGGACCCAGCATTGCTTGGGTACCTAAATCTTTCTTTTGATCTTGCAGGAACTGTGTGCTGGAGCTATCTCTGAACAAGAATGGTTTATTGATAGTGGATGCTCCAGGCACATGACAGGTGACAGAAGTTGCCTAACAGAGTTCCAGAAATGCAAAGGACCCAGAGTTACCTTTGGAGGTAATGACAAAGAAGGTCAAACAAAAGGAAGAGGAAAGCTGATCAAGAACCAGATCACCATTGATGATGTCTCATATGTCAAAGGACTGAAGTTCAACTTGCAGAGTGCTAGCCAGTTCTGTGACAAAGGCTACACTGTTGAATTCACAAAGGACTTCTGCTATGTAAAGCATGAGACAACAAAGGAAGTGGTTCTTACAGCATCAAGGAAGAAGAACATCTATGTAGTTGATTGGAACACTGCAAAAGATGGAGTTTGCCTGATAGCCAAAGGAGATTCAAAACTGAGCTGGGACTGGCACAAAACAATCAACAAACTAGCCAGAGAACACATTGTAGAAGGGCTACCAGACATTGTGTACAAGAAAGAGACCCTCTGCAGTGCATGTCAGAAAGGCAAACAAGTGAAGAATTCCTTCAAACCCATTGCTGGAGATCTTTCTACAAGTTCTCTAAATCTGATTCACATGGATTTATTTGGACCTGTTGAGACTCCAAGCGTTGGTGGCAAGAAATATACCTTAGTCATGGTTGATGACTACTCCAGATACACATGGACTGTTTTTCTGACAAAGAAAAATGAAACTCTTCAGAAGTTGCCATCTCTGTTAAAGCAATTTCAGACTGAGAAGAACTTGAAAGTGAAGACAATCAGATCAGACAGAGGAACTGAATTTGTCAACCAAGTCATAAAGGACTTCTGTGATCAGAATGAAACTTTTCATCAACTTTCTGCCGCCAGAACCCCTCAACAGAATGGCGTAGCAGAAAGAAGGAACAGAACTCTAAAAGAAGTTGCAAGAACAATGATTGCAGAATCTGGATTGCCTATGAGATATTGGGCTGAAGCAATCAACACTGCATGCTATACTCAGAACAGAAGCATGATCAACAAGAATCACCAGAAGACCCCTTATGAACTCTGGAAGGGAAGAAAACCAAACATCAACTACTTTCATGTATTTGGATGCAAGTGCTACATTCTCAACAATGGAAAGGAGCATCTGAAGGTATTTCAAGAAAAGGCTGATGAAGGAGTCTTTATAGGCTATTCAAACACCAGTAAAGCCTATAGAGTACTCAACAGAAGAACCCTACATGTTGAAGAATCCATACATGTGAAGTTTGATGAAAGCACCTCTGTTGAAGATGTAACAGAGATTCTCAAGGATGTCACCATAGAAGACAGAACACCAGAACCAACAGAAGAGGTGGCAGACAACCCTGCATTTCCAACACCTGCACCAAACCCCCTTCTGTTGAATGAAGATGAGGACTCTGAAGATGAGGAACCAGAGAGACCAAGACAGCAGCTGACAGAACCAGATCTAACATGGTTAAGAGATCATCCTCCTAACCAAGTGATTGGTCAAATCAGAAGTGGAGTTCAAACCAGATCCACATCAAGAAGAGAAGCAATGCTTGCCTGCTATATATCTCAGATGGAACCTATGACAGTTGAAGAAGCTCTTGCAGACTCAGATTGGATCAATGCTATGCAAGAAGAGCTCACTCAGTTTGAGAGGAACAAAGTGTGGGAACTTGTTCTTAGGCCAAAACACCAAAATGTCATTGGAACCAAATGGGTATTCAAGAACAAAGCTGATGAAGATGGCAACATTGTAAGGAACAAAGCAAGGCTAGTAGCTAAAGGATACTGCCAAGAAGAAGGAATAGATTTTGATGAGACCTTTGCACCAGTTGCCAGACTTGAAGTCATCAGAATCTTTCTAGCCTATGCTGCCTACAACAACATCAAGGTCTACCAGATGGATGTCAAGAGTGCATTTCTGAATGGAGATCTTGAAGAAGAGGTTTATGTGGAACAACCACCAGGTTTTGTCATCCCTACTCAATCTTCTTGTGTCTACAAGCTTAAAAAGGCCCTCTATGGTCTTAAGCAAGCTCCCAGAGCCTGGTATGACACATTGTCCCTTTTCCTAGTGAACCATGGGTTTACTAAAGGAAAGGTTGACAAAACTCTATTTCAAATCTCTGTTGCTAATCATATTCTGTTAGTACAAATATATGTTGATGACATTATATTTGGTAGTACTAATCCAGAACTGTGCAAGAAATTTTCTCAAGTAATGCAGAGTCAATTTGAAATGAGTATGATGGGAGAACTCAGTTACTTCCTAGGACTTCAAGTCAAACAAGTTCCAGAAGGGATCTTTATCAATCAAGGGAAGTACACCAGAGATCGAATCAAGAAGTTTGGGGTGGAAGGCAAATCATCAGTGAAGATTCCCATGAACACCTCACAAGGAATTGGTCCAGATGATGAAGGAAAGGATGTAGATGCAACAACATACAGAGGAATCATAGGATCTCTGTTGTACCTGACTGCAAGCAGACCAGACATCTCATTCTCTGTTGGAATCTGTGCCAGATACCAATCAAAGCCCAAGGAAAGCCATCTAAGTGCTGCAAAGAGAATCATCAGATATATCAAAGGAAACCCCAATGCAGGCCTATGGTATCCCAAGGGAGGTAACTTTGAACTAATTGGTTATTCTGACTCAGATTTTGCAGGTTGCAGACTAGACAGAAAGAGCACCTCTGGTCACTGCCAATTGCTAGGAGGAAGGCTTGTTTCCTGGTTTAGCAAGAAGCAGAACTCCATCTCAACAAGTACAGCTGAGGCAGAGTACATTGCAGCTGGGAGTTGCTGTGCTCAGCTACTCTGGATGAAGCAACAACTGAAGGACTATGGAATTCAAGCAAAGGAGATCAAGCTGTTGTGTGACAACACCAGTGCCATTGCTATCACTCAGAATCCAGTTCTTCATTCCAGAACAAAGCATATTGAGATCAGACATCACTTCATCAGAGATCATGTGGAGAAGAAGCATATCTGCATGGAACATGTGCCAACAGAAGACCAGCTTGCAGATATCCTGACAAAGCCTCTCCCTGAGGCTAGGTTCAATAAACTGAGAGAAGAATTGGGAATGATGGATGAGATTCCAAGGGAAAGTTGAAAAGGAAGGCCCTCTGTTGCTCATTTGCTGTTGACAGAATTCCTGTAGCAGAACCCCTTCTGTTAACTCTCCTCTGTCAACCTCTTCTGTTCTCTACCCTGACAGAACACCTTTGCAACAGAAACCCTTTCTACAGAAAACCCTTCTCTTGTCTAAATAGAAGGTGGTGGACTTAGAAAAGAAAATTTTGTAAACCGGGTGACCTAGTAACTTATTAAAGGTCTTTTACCCTTTTACCCTTAAAACGGTATCAAGCCGTATTTACATTTACTGCGCCCCCGTTAATTTACTGCGCCCCTTTTTACATTTATTGGTTTTTTGGAACCGTAAATTATCTCAAACGTCCACTAACTCATATCCATAAAACCCCCTTTCACAAACCTAAACCGTTACTGCTCTCATAACTCTCAATCTTTTGAACTCTTATCTCTCAGAAATTTTCTAACCGCAGTAAACTCCATGGCCATCTTGAGCTTCTCCGATCTTTCAAAGGAACAAAAGGCAACACTTCTCAAGAATGTCTTGACTGGCCTGAGATGCGAACTGGACGTACTCCCCAGGTTCGCAGAGAAAAAGGAGAGGATGACCTCCATTGTTGACGGACTGTCACAATGCCAACTGAGCAAGGTCATCTCTCATGATTATGAAGCATACAGCAACGTGGACACAGTTGAGTTCTATCTCAACGCATCCTTCAAGGATGAAGTCATCTCCTCCGTCGTCCAAGGAGAAAAGGTGGTGGTTGATGCTGACGTCATCAACAACATCTTCCACATTCAGCAAAAGGGAGGAAGGGACTCTCTACTTGACTTGGAAGATATTGACATCCCTCTGTCAGAATTCAAGAAGAAGTTCTGCAGAAAAGGGGAAGAAGTTGAGAAGGTCAACATAAAGAAGCACCTGCTCAAGAGGGAATTTGAGCTCCTTATAAACATTTTCCATAAATGTTTATGGTGCAAGTACACATCCACAGATGATGTCACAACTGCCAATGCAAAGGCTCTTTATGCAGTGCATCATGGGGTAAATATCAATTGGGGACAAGTCATGGTGAAGTCCCTGATTGAAGTAATCAAGAAGAAGAATCCCAAGACTAGCCTCTACTCTGGGAAGCTAGGGCATGGACTGCTCATTTCTGAAGTGCTCCTCAAACAAGGGGTAAGCTTGAGGAAGGCTTCAGCCTTGGATCACACCAAGGTAATTTTCCTGACTGCCTCTCCCAATAGGGAAAAAGCCATAAAGGCAGAGCTGAAGAAACAACTTCAACTTGAAGCTAAGAGAAAACAGGGAGAGAAGGTACAGAAACCTCTCTCTGTAGCCACTTCTGCTAAGAAGGCAGAAAAGAAGAAGAAGAAGAAGAAGAAGAAGAAGACTGAAGGGGAAGCACAAGTTGCCCCCCCTGAGGCCGGACAGAAAAGGAAGAGGACCTCCAAACCCAAGAAAAAGGTTGCTAAACCTATGGGTTCAGAATCTGAAGGAGTGGCTGACACTCAGGGGGAACCAGAGATCCCCACCTCTGCTGCATCTCCTGAACAGAACAGGGTGCCAACTCCACCAGAGCACCCCAGTCCTGTGAAAGATGGGTATCTGTCCTTGCTTGACAGACAGTTTACCCGGGTCCTTGAATGGAGAAGATGGAGAATGGGACCCCTCCACAAGATAATCCAGTTCTTTGATCACTATGAGGCAGAAGAGGAAGCCATCCTGAATTGGGTTGGGACTGATGATGTCTCAAAGTGCTTTGCCCTCAACTTTCTTCACTCTGTCCTTGAGAAGAAGAAGGCCAGCTACAAGGGTAAGGCTATTCTCATTTCTTCACCCTCAGAGGAAGCTGTCAAACCTCTTGAAGATGGGGAAATTGAAGCCTTTGAAGAATGGTTGTTCACCAAGATGGCAACTGACTCTGTTCAGCCCAACTTCAACCCAGGAGAATCCTCTGTACTCAAGACAGAAGGACAAGCAATGATGGAGCAAATCAAGGAATGGAGGACTTCCTTGCTCGTGGACAACATCATTGAGGTAAACTCTCCAACCCCTTCTGTTTCTATCCCAACAGAACCACATATTCCCTCACCTTCCACCAGCACAGAAACCCCCCCACCAGAACACCCTCAACATAAATCTCCTGAACAGAACACCCCCACCCCTCCTCCATCACCCAAACTGAAAATTGCATCTCCTTGCAGAGCAATTGTTCCCTACAGAAACCGCTCACCTTCACCTCCCCCATCTCCCCCTCACCAGAATGCCTCACCTATTCACTCCTCACCCCAACACCAGAACCCCTCACCCCAACAGATCTCCTCCTCATCCTCATCAGAATCTGATCATCAATCTCCTCCACCAGAATCACCTCCTCCACAACAACCTGCAGGAAACCTAAAACCTGTATGGTTCCTCAGAGATTCTGATCCTACAACTATCTCCCCCATCTCTGCACCCAAAGGGTATTCTAGGGACTCTGTTGCTCCCAATCCCTCTCTGAGAAAGAAGAAGAAGGTGGTTCGCAACAGAAAACCTATCTACTCTCCATATGAGATATCCTCTGACATGGATGGATTCATGATCAGCAAATCATACAAGGCCACATCCAAGAGACAGAAGACCCCTCCTCTGACTCAACTGGAACATGAACAGCTTGTTCACTCTCTGTCCTCTGTCCAAGAACATCACCCACTACCTAGGGGAAGAGGTCTAGAAATGCCTCAAGCAGATGGACAAAAGAATGACATTCCCTTCAACAAGTTTGTTGAATCTGCAGAAGAATTTGGAGGACAGATCCTCCAAGGCTTGGACAAGCTGATAGAGATAAATGATAAGCACTATGGGCATCTTGCTCATGTGAATGACAATCTGAATTCAGGGATGCAGTTCTTCTCTGACCGTTTTGAGAACCTCACAGGGACCCTCAACAACTTCATCGCCTCCTCAACTGCCAGAACAGATGTCCTATCAACAGAAGTGGTAGGCATCCACAACACTTTGTCAATCTTTCAGCAGACTCTCCTGAGTCAAGGACAGGCAATCCACCATATCTCAGAGCATCTTGAGGCTCTGAAGAAATCTGATGCCAGAACAGAGAGGCACCTGACCTCTATTGAGCAATTGTGCAGAACTCATCAAGAACAGGACCAAGCCCTCCTATTTACTGACAGAGACCGGTATCAGAAGATGGTGCTCCTTGAAGCCAACAACAAGGACATCTTCTCTGCAATCCAGAAGCAGCAAGGTCTGATTGAAGACCTTACATCTGTCACTCAGACACTACCAGAGGCCCTGGAGCAGAGAGCCTCAACCCAAGCATCAGAATTCCAGAAGATCAGTCTTATGATAGAAGACTTGAATGATGCCAAAGAGGGGGAAGAGGACCCTCAACAGACCAGGCCTAGGTCTCACAGAACTCCTACCAGAGCACCCTCCTCTGGTGAGCCTGCAGTAGATCCGGCTCCCTACTTTGAGGCTGCCTTACAAAAGAAAAGGGCAGCAGGCATACCAAGACCCCCATCTCCAGTCAAGAAGAGCACCAAGAAGAAGAAAGTTTTCAACTTTACTGAATGGAGATTGGGTGGCTCTCAGAATATTGACAGAGCCCAATTTGAGGAAATGAAAGCTAAAATGACTCCTACCCAACAACATCACCTTTATCTAGACAAAGATGGTGTTGTCAGAGTTAGGTATGGAGGATCTCTTGAAGAAGCAGAAGAATGGTACAAGAAGAACATTGTCCCTGGAAAGACCGTACATGAAGGTGTCCTCAACTACTTGGACTGCAAACTCTCTCCAATATGGGCATCTTATCAAAGATCGGGCAATCTGTTCAGAATCAGAGCTGAAATAAATGAAGAACTGCTCAAGCTTCAAAGACTAGAGGAAGAAGCTCTACAGGCAGCTAATCTGGAGAATGTGTAAGGTTTAAACTCTGTAAAACCTATCTAATAAAATCACATCTCTGCCTTCTTACTTTGAAGTGCTTTTCCTCTAATTCCTGTCTTTTTGCCTTCTGTTTGTGTTTGTTTATTTCTGTTATAATCTGCTATCTGAATGTATCTTACTCTTACTATTTTCCTATGCCAAGTTGCCCACCAAGATTTTAATGGAAGTTTTTAAACTTAATATTTTTATGGTGAAGGCACTTCTCTGGAAATAGTTAAAGGGTTTTGGCATCATCAAAAAGGGGGAAATTGTAAGGAATAATTGTATTTAGATTTTGATGATGCTATATTAATTAGGACTTTAGATTACCCCTTTAGAAATTATGTATTAGAATTTTCCTTTGTAAAATTCTTAGATGTATTCGACTTGACAGAAGTGCTTCAAGAGCAGAAGTGCTTCAAGAACAGAAGGGCTCCCAGAGCAGAAGTGCCTCTTAAGGCTTTATTGAAACAGAGGACCTTTGGCTCTCTGCTCCAGAACAGAAGTCCTCAGGACCTCTGTTAGTATTGACTCTGACAGAAACCCTTCTGGGTCTCTGTTGGATACTCCCAACAGAAGTGCTCCAGACCTCCTCTGTTCTACTCTCAGACAAAGACACCAGAAGGTCTGACACTTAGAAGATTTTCAAAGAACCGGGAAGTCAACTTAAAGATTCCTTCAACGGCTAGGAGTATAAAACGGAAAAGCTACAGTGCATGCATTAAATGCTCATTTAATGCACCCCATGCTACGTAGAGTAATTGCAGATGATTGGCCGGAATGTCAGGAATACTTTATCCCAAAATAGTAACCCGCCAACCTTACCGGGCTCTACTAGTCAAGTCAACTGATCGCTCATTTAATGCAGTTGTCCTCCTACTCCTCCAACGGGAAGACAACCTCAGTATAAAAGATACACTACGAAGAACAACCGGATAACTTTGCCATAACCTTGCTATCACATTTCTAACCAAGCAAGATATTCAAACTCTGAAAAGCAAAAGCCTCCTTGAGATTCAAACTTAGTATCCTCTACAAGAGAAGGCAGAAGTTGGAAAAATACTCTTTCCAACTCAAGCAAAGTTCCAAGTGTTCTTCAACTCTTCAAGCTCTTCACATACACATATTTTGTAACGAAGCTAGTTGGAGGAACCTCAGTTTCAACAGAAACTCTTCTTGCTACAAGAAGGACGTCCTAATAACTGGAGTAGTGAAGTAGTGATACTTCAAGGAGACTCAGTGAAAGGACCAGTGTTAAAGGAAGCCAGGCAGTGCATCCCAGGACACGTGGAGTGCTTCTTAAGTGCTAGGACTAAGGCTTTGTAAACGGCAGTTTTTACAGCTTAGTGGAACAGTGGATTAGAGGAACGAGTTGTTCCTTGAACCACTATAAAAATCCCTGGTGTCGTTTACTTACTGCTTTTAATACTTGCACTTAGATAGAACTGTATAACTCCTTGGACTTGGTATCTGTGTTCAGCAGAACTGGTTCTACGAGTTAACAGAAGGCCTTCTGCCTTTGCTTCTCTGAGGCTAACAGAACTCCCTGCCAGAACCCCATCCGCTGCCAGTCTGTTCTTTCAACAGAACAGGCTATTCTGAAAATCTGGTACTTAGTTTAAAAAACTAAAAACCAATACAGTCTGTATCCAATATAACCGGGACCAACAAGTGGTATCAGAACCTCCTTGTTCTAATAATCTCTTAGGTTATTTGCTGAACAAAGATCCACTTGTTTTTCTGTTTTACCTCATTTTTATCTGATATAATGGATCACTCCTTGTACAAGAATCTTATGTTCTCAGATCTCAAATTTGATGACTGGAGGATCCGGATGAAGGCACATATCTGTGCTCTGCATGATGAGATGTGGGAAGTACTTGACATTGGGCCCTTCACAAGCTTCCGGAAGGTCAACCCTGAACATGCTATGTGAAGCATGTGACAACAAAAGAAGTGGTTCTTACAACATCAAGGAAGAAGAACATCTATGTGGTTGATTGGAACACTGCAAAGGATGGAGTTTGACTGATAGCCAAGGGAGATTCAAAACTAAGCTGGGACTGGCACAAGATGCTTAGCCATTTGAACTTCAAAACAATCAATAAACTGGAAAGAGAACACATAATTGATGGACTTCCAGACATAGTCTACAAGAAAGAGACCCTCTGCAGTGCATGCCAGAAGGGAAAGCAACAGAAGAACTCTTTCAAACCCATTGCTGGAGATCTTTCTTCAAGTCCTTTGAATCTGATCCACATGGATTTATTTGGACCTGTTGAAACTCCAAGCGTTGGTGGCAAGAAATACACTCTAGTCATGGTTGATGACTATTCCAGATATACATGGACTATCTTTCTGTCAAAGAAAAATGAAACTCTTCAGAAGTTGCCATCTCTGTTAAAGCAACTTCAGACTGAGAAGAACTTGAAGGTTAAGACAATCAGGTCTGACAGAGGAACTGAATTGGTCAACCAAGTCATAAAGGACTTCTGTGATCAGAATGGAACCTTTCATCAACTCTCTGCCGCCAGAACCCCTCAACAGAATGGCGTAGCAGAAAGGAGGAACAGAACTTTAAAAGAAGCTGCAAGAACAATGATTGCAGAATCTGGACTACCCATGAGATATTGGGCTGAAGCAATCAATACTGCATGCTATACTCAAAACAGAAACATGATCAACAAGAATCACCAGAAGACTCCCTATGAACTCTGGAAAGGAAGAAAACCCAACATCAGTTACTTTCATGTGTTTGGATGCAAGTGCTACATCCTTAACAATGGAAAGGAGCATCTGAAAGTCTTTTAAGAGAAAGCTGATGAAGGAATCTTTATAGGCTATTCAAACACCAGTAAAGCCTATAGAGTGCATTTCTAGGACTGGAAGCCATCAGAATATTTCTAGCCTATGCTGCCTACAACAACATCAAGGTCTACCAGATGGATGTCAAAAGTGCATTTCTGAATGGAGATCTTGAAGAAGAAGTTTATGTTGAACAACCACCAGGTTTTGTCATTCCTACTCACTCCTCCTGTGTCTACAAGCTTAAAAAGGCCCTTTATGGTCTTAAGCAAGCTCCCAGAGCATGGTATGACACATTGTCCCTTTTCCTAGTGAACCATGGGTTTACGAAAGGAAAGGTTGACAAAACTTTATTTCAAATCTCTGTGGCTAATCATATTCTGCTAGTACAAATATATGTTGATGATATTATATTTGGTAGTACTAATCCAGAACTGTGCAAGAAATTTTCTCAAGTGATGTAGAGTCAATTTGAAATGAGTATGATGGGAGAACTCAGCAACTTCCTAGGACTACAAGTCAAACAAGTTCCAGAAGGAATCTTTATCAATCAAGGGAAGTATACCAGAGACCTGATCAAGAAGTTTGGAGTGGAAGACAAATCCTCAGTGTAGATTCCCATGAACACCTCACAAGGAATTGGTCCAGATGATGAAGGCAAAGATGTCGATGCAACTACCTACAGAGGAATCATAGGATCTCTGCTGTATCTGACTGCAAGCAAACCAGACATCTCATTCTCTGTTGGAATCTGTGCCAGATACCAATCAAAGCCCAAGGAGAGCCATCTTAGTGCTGCAAAGAGAATCATCAGATATATCAAAGGAAATCCAAATGCAGGCCTATGGTATCCAAAGGGAGCTAACTTTGAACTAATTGGTTACTCTGACTCAGATTTTGCAGGTTGCAGATTAGACAGAAAAAGCACCTCTGGTCACTGCCAAATGCTAGGAGGAAGGCTTGTTTCCTGGTTTAGCAAGAAGCAGAACTCAATCTCAACAAGTACAACAGAAGCTGAATACATTGCAGCTGGGAGTTGCTGTGCTCAGCTACTCTGGATGAAGCAACAATTGAAGGACTACGGCATTCAAGCAAAGGAGATCAAATTGATGTGTGACAACACCAGTGCCATTGCCATCACTCAGGGTCCAGTTCTTCACTCCAGGACAAAGCACATTGAGATGAGACATCACTTCATCAGAGATCATGTTGAAAAGAAGCACATATGCATGGAGCATGTGCCAACAGAAGACCAGCTTGTAGACATTCTGACAAAGCCTCTTCCAGAGGCTAGATTCAACAAATTGAGAGAAGAATTGGGAATGATGGATGAAATTCCAAGAGAAAGTTGAAAAGGAAGGCCCTCTGTTACAATTCTCTGCTAACAGAATACTTGTTGTAAACCCCTTCTGTTAACCCCTTCTGTTCCTTATTCTGAACAGAGAACCTCCGTTCCTGACAGAACACCTCAACAACACCTCAGCAACAGATAACCCCCCCTTTCTCTTATCCTCTGTAAACCGTACCAGTAACCGAAGATTGTGGACTTAGAATATTTTGAAAACTGGGTGACCTAGTAACTTCTTAACGGTCTTTTACCCTTTTACCCTTAAAACGGTATTTCAGCCGCACAATATTTACTGCGCCCCCATTTTCATTTATTGGTACCTCGAAACCGTAAATAATCTCAAACGTCCACTAACCCGAACCCATATATTCCCGTCTGTCAAACCTTAACCGTTACTGCTCTCAATATCCTCAAACTCTCAAACCTCCATAGCTCTCAAGCTTCCAAAACTCGTTTATTCTGCTCTAATGGCTCCCATCAACTTCAACTCACTCTCAAAGAATCAACAGGGAACCCTAACCAAAAATGTACTCACAGGGATGAAATGCGACCTATTCGCACTCCCTAGACTGGCTGAAGATGAGTCACTGATGGAGCACATAGTGGAATGCATCAACGACTCCCAACTGGCAAAGGTCATCTCCTACAACTACACTCAGTACAGCTGCATTGAAGTGGTTGAGTTCTATCTCAACGCTGATTTTGAGGATGAGGTCATCACCTCTACTGTAAATGGAGAGCAAATCACCATTGATGCTGGGGCCATCAATAGTCTCTTCCAGATTGTGGCTGTAATACCCGAGATTAATATAAGAGGATTAATAGTACTACTCATACCAACAGAGGTGCATCTCCTTTTAAGGGAGCTCATCACCCAAGAACTCCAAAGTTAAGCGTGCTTGCACGGGAGTAGTCTTGGGATGGGTGACCCCCTGGGAAGTTTCTCAGGGCGCGCATGAGTGAGGACAAAGTGCGCGGTAAAGGCTCGTGGTGGTTTGTGGGGACAGTACTAGAGGTCTAGAGTAACTACCTCGGGTCCGTGTGGGGCCCCGGGGTGTTACAGGTGGTATCAGAGCAACCCTGCGACAGTGTACTGACCCGTTAGATATCGGGCGGGCATTTAGCGGGGCAAGATTCTGGGGTTTGATTGAGATTGTTAAGGGCGCAACGAGGACGTTGCGATCCTAAGTGGGGGTGATTGTAATACCCGAGATTAATATAAGAGGATTAATAGTACTACTCATACCAACAGAGGTGCATCTCCTTTTAAGGGAGCTCATCACCCAATAACTCCAAAGTTAAGCGTGCTTGCACGGGAGTAGTCTTGGGATGGGTGACCCCCTGGGAAGTTTCTCAGGGCGCGCATGAGTGAGGACAAAGTGCGCGGTAAAGGCTCGTGGTGGTTTGTGGGGACAGTACTAGAGGTCTAGAGTAACTACCTCGGGTCCGTGTGGGGCCCCGGGGTGTTACAGTGGCTGTCAACGAATCCAGCGGTTTCTTTGACCTGGAAGATGCTGACATCACTGCTGAGGAATTCGCCATGAACTATGGCAGACATGGGGCCAACCTTCCAAAGCTGACGGGGAAGAAACATTCTCTAAAAAGGGACATTGAACTTCTAGTGAATATCCTTCACAGATGTGTATGGTGCAGATACACATCCACTGATGAGTTCACCATCTCGCAGGCCAAGGCAGTCTATGCTGTGATGCATAAGGCAAACATCAACTGGGGCCAAGTGATTGTCCGGTCCATGATAGAGTTTGTCAAGGTGGCCAAGAGAAAGAGCAAGGAGACAGGGATCTACTCTGGGAAGGTAGGTCATGCTCTCCTCATTTCTGAGCTTCTAGTGGGGAGAACTGGGCTCAGGAAACCAACTCTGGTAGATCACTCCAAAGTGATCTTTCTGTCATCTACCAGCAACAGAGAGGCAGCTATAAGAGCTGAAGTCAAAAGGTTAGCCAAGCTAGACCTTAACAGACAGAAGCTTCAACAGAGACCCTCCCAACAGAATACCTCCAGCAGCTCTGAGGAAGTACCTCTGGTGAGAAAAGTTGTGAAGAAAGCAGTTACCAAGAAAGCTGCACCAGAAAAGGTCAAGAAGGTATTGACCCGGAAACCCAAGATGAAGATATCCTCTTCAGAATCCAGATCTTCTACCCCTTCTGCACCCCCAACTGTTAAGAAACAGAAGGTCAGTACTCCAATCCCCAAGGTTGCCTCAGAAACTCAGGGGGAACAACCAACAGAACCTGCTCTACCCCTTCAAGCCAAAAGCTCTCTATGGCAAGGGAAGAAAATCACCTTCGACTCTAGTGACTGTAAGAGTGAGTCAGTGGAAAAGGTTGCCACATCTCAGGGGGAATCTGAGACTTCTGTCAAGTCTGCACACTTGACAGAAGACCATGGAACTGCTTACTCTCCAGAACACCTAACACCCCTCATTCCAGAACCTCAGACAGATTTCAGAACAGCTCTTGACAAGCAGTTTGAGCGTGTGTTAGCTTGGAGAAGCTGGAGGATGGGGCCTCTACAGAAGATTATCCAATACTTTGATCATTATGAATCAGAGGAGGCAGAAGTACTTAACTGGGTAGGCACAGATGACGTCTCTAAGTGCTTTGCCATGAACTTCCTCATATCTGTGCTTGAGAAGAAGAAGGCCAACTACAAAGGCAAGGCAGTCCTGGTCTCTACTCCTTCTGATGAGTCAGTGAAAACCCTAGCAGATGAAGAGATTGATATGTTCGAAGCCTGGCTGTTTGCCAAGAAGGCAAGGGAATCTGTTGTGCCATTTTCTACTCCTGCAGAACCTTCTGTACCAAAGACTGAAGGTCAAGCTATGATGGAGCTTATCAAGGAATGGAGGACCTCTGTGTTTGAAGAGAGTGTACTTCAGGTAATATCTCCAACCCCTTCTGTACTCATTCCAACAGAACCCCTGATTCCATTATCCCCCTCTGTGCATACACTCCCAACCCCCCAACAGAACACCTCCTCACATCATCAGAAACCCTCTTCTGAACAGAAAACCCCCACACCCAAAAAGTCCTCAATCTCCAAATCTCCATCTCCTTCACCCTGCAAACCGTTCTCTCTCCCTAAGAACAGATCCCCTTCCCCTCCCCCATCTTCTCAAAGACAAATTATTCCATATCAACCCCAACAGACTATCTCCTCATCACCACCACCTCAACAGAAATCCCCTTCACCTCCCAAGTCTGAACATCAAGTCACTCCACAAGAGTCCCTTCCACCTCATCAACCCCCAGCTCAGCTAAAACCTGTCTGGTTTCTAAGAGATTCTGATCCTACAACCATCTCCCCCATCTCTGCACCACAAGGTTACTCTAGGCATTCTACTGCCCCCAATCCCTCCTTCCGGAAGAAGAAGAAGGTAATCAGGAACAGGATCCCAATCTACTCCTCTTATGAAGACTCCTCTGACATGGATGGCTTCATTGTCAGCAAGTCCTACAAAGCTACTTCAAAGAGACAGAAGACCCCCCCTCTGACTCAACTTGAGCATGAACTCCTTGTCCAATCCCTCTCCTCTGTCCAAGAGCATCACCCTTTGCCTAAGGGAAGAGGTTTAGAGTTGCCTCACTCTGCTGGACAAGAGAATCAGATACCCTTCAATGACTTTGTCGCAGCAGCAGAGAACTTTGGAGGACAGATATTAGAAGGTATGAACAAACTCATACTGATTAATGATAAACACTATGAGGGTCTGCAACATGTGGACGATAATGTGAAGTCTGGCTTCAAACACATGTCTGCTACTCTGACAAATGTTCTTAAGGATTTCATGACTTCATCAAATTTCAAGATTGATGTTGTCTCCACTGAAGTGGACTCTATCAAAACTGTTCTGACTGCCATGAATCGGACACTGAATTCCCAACATACCACACTTTCAACCCTTTCCCAGGCAGTGACATCTCTTCAAAGATCAGATTCAGTACTTCATGCAAGGTTACAAGAACTAAACACCCTCTGCAATGACCATACTACTCAAGGACAGCTCCTCCTAGTTGCAGACAAAGAGAGATATCAGAAGATGGTTCTCTTAGAAGCCAGCAACAAAGATATCCTGTCTTCCATCCAGAAACAACAGGGGCTGATCGAAGGCCTCACATCTGTCACTCAAACCTTACCAGAAACCCTGGAATAGATTGCCTCTACTCAGGCCACAGAATTCCAGAAACTCTCCCTTCTGCTTGGTGATCTCGATGATGCCAAAAAGGGGGAAGAAGACCCTCATCTGCCAAAACCCAGGACCACCAGAACCTCATCATCTGCTGAACCAGTTGTGGATCCCACTCCTTATTTTGAAGCTGCCCTCCAGAAGAAACGGCTAGCTGGTATCCCTAGACCCCCATCCCCACAGAAGAAAGGAACTAAGAAGAAGAAAGCTCTAAGCTTTAAAGAATGGAGACTGGGAGGATCTAAGGTGATGACTAAAACACAATATGAGGAAATGAAGCAGAAGATGACCTCCACACAACAACAGAATCTTTATCTGGACCATGATGGTCATGTAAAGGATAGACATGGTGGATCTCTGGAGCAGGCAGAGTTCTGGTTTCACAACAACATTGTACCAGGAAAAGATATTCATGAAGGTGTTCTAAACTACCTAGACTGCAAACTATCACCCGTTTGGGCTTCTTATCGGAGATCTGGAAATCTGGTTGGAATCAGAGAAGAGGTGAATACAGAGATAAAGAGGCTACAAGGACTGGATGAACAAGCAAGACCTGAAGTTGCAAAGACTATTATGTAATCAGATATTCGTGTAATCCACCTTAATAAAAGAACATCTCTGCCTCACACTTTGTAAGGCAATTCCTCAATCTCTGTCTTTTCTTTGCTTTCTGTTTGTGTTTGTTTTTTTTAATTATTATCTGCTATGTGAATGTACTGCACTCTTACTATTTTCCTATGCCAAGTTGCCCACCAAGATTTTAATGAAAGTCTTAAACTTTAATTCTTTGTGGTGAAGGCACTTCTCTGGAAATAGTTAAAGGGTTTTGGCATCATCAAAAAAGGGGAAATTCTAAGGAATATTTGTAATTAGATTTTGATGATGCTATATTAATTAGGACTTTAGAGTACCCCTCTTTAGACTTAATGTATTAGAATTTTCCTTTGTAAATTTCTTTAGTATAATCGACCGGCAGAAGGCCTCAAGAGCAGAAGGCCTCCAGAACAGAAAGCCTCCAGAACAGAAGACCCCCTGACAGAGGACCCTTGATAAGGCTTTGGTTGAATAGAAGGCCTTTGGTTCTCTGCTTTAGAACAGAAGACCTCAGGGTCTCTGTTAGCCTTTACTCTGACAGAAACCCTCCTGGTTCTCTGTTGGATATCTTCTCAACAGAAGTGCTCCAGACCTTCTCTGATCAACTCTCTACTAAAGACACCAGAAGGCCTGACACTTAGAAGAATTCCACAAAGCCGGGAAACCAACTGAAAGATTCCTTCAACGGTTAGGAGTCCTGAACGGAAAAGCTACAGTGCGCGCATTAAATGCACATTTAATGCCTTCCATACTCCGTAGAGTAATTGCAGATGATTGGCCGCAATGTCAGGATTACTTTATCCCAAAATAGTAACCCGCCAACTTTACCAGGTCCTACTGGTCAAGTCAACTGCTCGCTCATTTAATGCAGTTGTCCTCCTTCTCCTCCAACGGGAAGACAACCTCAGTATAAAAGATACACTACGAAGAACAACCGGATAACTTTGCTAACTTTTGCTACAACTCTGCAAACAAGATATTCAAACGCTAAAAAACGGAAAAAGCCTCCTTGAGATTGAAACTTCATCATCCTCACAAAGAGAAGGCAGAAGTTGGAAAATCCTTATTTCCAACTCAAGCAAAGTTCCAAGTGTTCTTCAACTCTTCAAGTTCATCACATACAAACTCTTTGTAACGAAGCAAGTTAGAGGAACCTCTGTTCTAAACAGAACCTCTTCTTTCACAAGAAGGACGTCCAAGTACCTGGAGCTGTGAAGTGGTGATACTTCTGGAAAGCTCAGTGAAAGGACCAGTCTTAGGGAAGCCGGAAGTGCATCCAAGAAGACATCTACACTTGAAGAAGACGTGGAGAGCTTCTTAAGTGATAGGGCTAAGGCATTGTAAACGGAAGTTTTTATGAGCTTAGTGGAACAGTGGACTAGAGGAACAAGTTGTTCCTTGAACCACTATAAAAAGCCCTGGGGTCATTTACTTTCATTGTTTTTATTTGAACTGTCTAACTCCAAAGACTTGGTATCTGTGTTCAGCAGAACTGGTCTTGTGAGTTAACAGAAGGCCTACTGCCTTTGCTTCTCTGAGGCTACAAACAGAACTCCCTTTCAGAACCCCATCCGCTGCCAGTCTGTTCTGTCAACAGAACAAGCTATTCTGTTAAATCTGGTACTTAGCTTGAAAAAGTTAAAAACCAATACAGTCTATTCACCCCCCCCCCTCTAGACTGTATCCAGTATAACCGGGACCAACATATACTGCCGTCGTGTAAACATTGACTTATCTTTACACAAGAACCTTCCAACTTTGTTCCGTTCTCATGGGTGTGCCCATTTTTAAGAACTGAGCCTATACAGTTCTCCTTTGAAGCGGCCCTCTTCTCTCTCACATAGGTGATTCTTTCACGAGTATCCCACATACTCTTCCAATGTTATCAAGTAGATCAACATTTTAGAATCATTAAAGCAAACGTTTTTGCTAACCTCGTGCGGGAGTCACTGTTTTAACGAGGAGTGGGTAGGAGCCCGGGACCCCCACAGTGACCATCCTTCGCTCTATAATTTAGTTGTCCCTTTTGAACCTAGGACCAACTAGGTTGGGTATCCACTCTAGAACTTTTCAATTCATGGGCTTTAGTCCCATTCCTCGTGACAACTTCTCCAACAATTCTCTATCCAATGCCTTGGTTAGCGGATCCGCTATGTTATCCTTTGACTTCACGTAGTCAACAGTGATAACACCCGTTGTGAGGAGTTGTTTAATGGTCTTATGTCTACGACGAACGTGTCTAGATTTGCCATTGTACATATTGCTCTGTACCCTTTCAATGGCCGCTTGACAATCGCAATGTATGCATATTGAAGGGACAGGCTTTTCCCAACTTGGAATATCCTCAAGAAAATGGCGTAGCCATTCAGCCTCTTCAGTGCACTTATCCAAGGCTATTAGCTCATACTCCATCATGGATCTAGCTATTAACGTTTTTTTTTTAGGATTTCCATGATATGGCTGCACCTCCCAAAGTGAAAATATATCCACTTGTGGACTTAGAGTCCTTTATGTCGGATATCCAACTAGCGTCGCTATACCCTTCAAGTACAGCTGGATATCTTCCATAGTGCAGTCCAAGGTTTTGGGTTTTACGTAAATACCTCAAAACCCGTATTATTGCCTTCCAGTGTTCATCACCGGGGTTGCTAGTATATCTGCTTAGCTTACTAACCACAAAGGCAATATCAGGCCTGGTACAACTCATTAGATACATCAAGCTTCCAATAATCCTAGCTTATTCTACTTGAGAAATACACTCTCCACGATTTTTGGTAAGTTGTACGTTTTTATCTAATGGACCCCTTGCCTCTTGATAATCATCCTTATTAAATTTCGTAAGGATTTTATCAACGTAATGGGATTGGCTTAGCGTAAGACCGTCAGGTCCTCTAATTATTTTAATCCCAAGGATTAAATCGGCCAGCCCCATATCCTTCATGTCAAATTTAGAATTTAACATGCTTTTGGTAGAATTAATCATTAGATTATTGCTACCCACGATGAGTATATCATCCACGTATAAACATAAAGTGACATAGCCGTCTACCGTGCTCTTCACATAGACGCATTTGTCACTTTCGTTTATTTTAAACCCATTATTAAACATTGCATGATCAAACTTTTCGTGCCACTGTTTAGGGGCTTGTTTCAATCCATACAATGGTTTAATTAACTTACACACTTTCCTTTCTTGGCCTGGAACACGAAAGCCCTCGGGCTGTTCCATATAGATTTCTTCGTCTATATCGCCATTTAGAAAAGCGGTTTTTACGTCCATTTGATGAACTTCCAATTTCCGCAATGCGGCAATTGCTAGTATCATCCTAATGGAATTTATTCTCGTCACAGGAGAATACGTGTCAAAGTAATCATGGCCCTCACGTTGCTTGTATCCTTTGATTACAAGTCTGGCCTTGTACTTATCGATGAAACCGTCAGGTTTCATTTTCCATTTAAAAATCCACTTGGATCCCAAAGGTTTATTTCCCGGAGGAAGATCAACCAATTCCCATGTGTGATTTTTAAGGATAGAATCCACCTCACTTTTGATGGCTTCTTTCCACATAGGACCTTCAGTAGACGTCACGGCTTCCGTATAAGTCCGTGGCTCATTTTCTACCAAACATGTTAGAAAATCCGGTTCATTTTCTACCATACATGTTAGAATATCCGAATCAACTTCTACCAGGTAGGTGAGAAAATCCGGTCCGAAGGATTTTTCAATTCTAGAACGTTTGCTACGTCTGGGTTCGGGTTCTTCTCCGGAGCCCTCGCTAGTATTTTCCATAGCTACGTCAAATGTTCGTTTTGACGTGCTAGGCCCTTCGTTGGACTTGCATGGAAATACATCTTCAAAGAATGAAGCATTCCTTGATTCAATAATTGTGTTTTTATGTACATCCGGATTATTCGAATCGTACACTAAAAACCGATAGGCACTACTATTTTGTGCATATCCAATAAAAATACAATCCACCGTTTTTGGACCTATTTTTATTTTCTTAGGTTTTGGTACAAGCACCTTTGCAAGACACCCCCACACTTTTAAATATTGATAGGAAGGCCGTCTGCCTTTCCACAACTCGTACGGAGTTTTATCATATTTTTTCCGGGGAACCTTATTTAAAAGGTAATTGCTTGTCAAGATTGCTTCGCCCCACATATTTTGTGGCAAGCCCGAACTTACTAGCATCGCGTTCATCATATCTTTCAATGTGCGATTCTTTCGTTCGGCAACACCGTTTGATTGAGGTGAATAGGGTGCAGTACGTTCGTGTACTATACCCACACTAGCGCAAAAGTCACCAATTGGTGCTTCATACTCACCACCTCGATCACTCCTAACCGTCTTAATCCGTCGATTAAGTTGGTTTTCCACTTCATTCTTATAAAGAATGAATTTATCGATTGCTTCGTGTTTATTTTTTAATAAATAAATGTAGCTATAGCGAGTGCTATCGTCGATAAAGGTAATAAAATATTTATTACCGCCACGTGTTTGTATTGATTTAAAATCACAAACGTCACTATGAATTAATTCAAGTGGTTCCGTTTTTCTTTCAACCGATTTGAAAGACGTTTTCGTTAGTTTTGCCTCTACACAAACTTCACATTTGTGCTTCACATCAATTGTGACTTTAGGAATGTGCTCCATGTTAATTAATCTACGTATAGAATTAAAATTAACATGTCCTAGTCTACCATATCACACATTGGAAGACTCAAGCAAGTAAGTAGAAGGGGTTTTATTATTATCATTAATAATAGTCATTACATTGAGCTTAAACAGCCCATCACATGTATACCCCTTTCCCACATACATTCCTGATTTAGACAAAACTAATTTGTCCGACTCAAAAACCATGCGAAAGCCATTTTTGTTCAACAACGAACCGGAAATCAGGTTTTTGCGTATTTCCGGAATGAATAAAACTTGGTTTAGAGTCAGATCCTTGCCCGAAGTCATCTTCAGGACCACCTTGCCCACGCCTTCAACCGCGGAATGAGCCGAGTTACCCATCCACACTTTCTCACCATTTGATGGCTCAAAAGTTGTGAATAACTCCCGGTTTGAGCAAATATGCCGAGTTGCACCGGTGTCCACAAACCACTCCTTGGAATTGGATCCAACGAGGTTGACCTCGGTCGCCACAGCCGCAAGGATGATGTCTTCATCCTTTTGCCCACCTTGCACCAAGTTGACTTGAGAGTCTTTCTTCTTCCTTGGTTCCTTGCAATCCGAGGACTTGTGTCCATTCTTGTTGCAATTGAAGCATTTTCCGTTGAACTTTGTCTTGGAAACGCCTCCCTTGGGACCGAGCTTGCTCTTCCCATTATTTTTATTTTTGGAGCCTTTAGCATGCTCCACCACGTTGGCCTTGGCGCCATGAACAATTGGGAGTTTCCCATCGTTCTTCCGGTTATCCTCTTCAATCCGCAGACGGAGGATCAATTGCTCTAAGTTCATTTCCTTTCGCTTATGCTTAAGGTAGTTCTTGAAATCCTTCCAAGCCGGCGGCAATAAATGGATAATTGACGCCACTTGGAAAGACTCACTAACTGTCATTCCTTCATCTCGAATTTCGTTGAAGATCATTTGCATTTCCTCAACTTGACTCAAGACCGTCTTCGAATCCACCATTTTAAAATCAAGGAATCGACCAACAACAAATTTCTTTGCGTCGGCATCCTCGCTTTTATATTTGTGGTCCAAAGCATTCCATAGCTCCTTAGCCGTAGCTAATTTGCTATACACGTCGTACAAAGCATCATGCAGCCCGTTCAACACATAGTTTCGGCAAAGGAAGTCAGAATGCTTCCAAGCTTCAACCGCGTTGAAAGATTGCGCATCCACCTCACCCCCGGTTGCTACCGGCGCATCTTCGGTCAAGAAACTTGCAAGACCGAGAGTAGTGAGATAGAATAGCATCTTTTGCTGCCACCTCTTGAAGTTTAACCCGTTAAATTTTTCGGATTTCTCCACAGAGTTGCTCGGCACGGTAACCATAGGGATTGCCCCTTGGTTGCCCAAAGTAGATGCACCGCGTTGTGAACCATTGTTCACCGGTGCTCGACTTTCAGAGTGATTGTCGTTCAGAACATTCTGCCCAACACCAATCTCGTTTTCTTGAGAAGTCATTTTCGTTGTTTAACGTTTTTCCGAAAACACAAAAAAATAAGTTCGTTCACCAAAGTGACAAACTACGATTTAAGATTGTTTACCACAGTAGAACAATCAACAAATACGTTTTAAGATTGTATCTGTATGATACAAGCTCAACAAATACGTTTTAAGATTGTTTACCGGAGTAGAATAATCAACAAATACGTTTTAAGATTGTTGGGTGTGTTTCAGAAAATAAAGAAAATTAATTAAAATAAATTAATTAAATAAAATGACTAGAGAAAAACAAGAAAGGAGATGAAGCAGAATTAGTCAAAGCTCGTGCTACGCACGATGTCCTTAAAACGTATTTGTTGCCTCCCACAGTGCTAGGAGCGTTGCAACAATCGTTTCCCAGGATACGATGACTAGGAACTAGTGTTTGAGCACACAAACAAGAGTTCCAGCGAACGAGAACCAAGTAAGAACACAGAAGGAATTTTTCAGAGTAGCTGTAGGTGTTTTTAGCTCAAGAAATTCGTGAGGAATGTATTGTGCGTTGTGTCAAACCGTGTGTTTGTTGCAAAGCACCTGCCAGCCTTTTATAGGAGGATTGATTGTGTGTTAAATGGGGTGTTAATGGACCTGAACGTTGGACATCAATGACCAGTCCGTTGTGCATTGAATCATCCATAAACTGTCCATTTAACGTTGCATTAAAAGACAAGAACGTTGGGCATTTAATGGCTGTAACGGCTTGGAGCAGTTCTGGTGCGCGATCAGAATACCCCCATCAGAGTTGGAGCAGTTCTGGTGCGCGATCAGAATACCTCCACCAGAGTTGGAGCAGTTCTGATGCTACCAGAAGACCTCCACCAGAGTTGGAGCAATTCTGGTGCGCGATCAGAATACCTCCACCAGAGTTGGAGCAGTTCTGATGCTACCAGAAGACCTCCACCAGAGTTGGAGCAACTCTGATGCGAAGCCACCAGAGTTCGAGCAACTCTGGTCCGAAGCCGCCAAAGTTCGAGCAACTCAGGTCCGAAGCCGCCAGAGTTCGAGCAACTCTGATCCGAAGCCACCAGAGTTCGAGCAACTCTGATCCTGGGAAAGAATAAAACGTTACGGGAAGAAACAAAATTAGACCGTATCTTTAAATGATAGGTTTTCGGACGACATTCGTGTCCGCAGGTCGCCCGTGCACACGAGTCACAGTTTTTCTTCTCCGTTTCGGGATTTGATCAGCACCCCCCCTGCGCGTAAGAGAGATCCTTTACCCTTAGGAATCTTAACTCCTTAAAAGAGGCTTCCCTTTATAAGGGGGTGAAAATCCCTTGAGTTTTTCGGTGTGGGATAAAACACACTAGAAACCCATCATTTTCCCAGTTTTTCCATTTCAACGAGTGAACTTCGAGAATCAATTTCTCATTCACCCGTTATCCGTTTTGAGTGTACCATATATCGAATTGTAGCCCTTAACAAGGACAATCCGAAACCACTTTGACCCGACCCAAACCGTAAGTGGACCCCACTCAAATAATTGCCCCAAAATGACCATTTAATGCAATTTTAACACATTTTTCCAACAAATATTTCTGACATGGTCTTGATGTTTAGGGAACGAGGGGATTAATTTGCTAAGTTTAGGGAAGTTCTGTAGGAGACACCGTTGGCATTGTTCCTATACCCCAAATGGGGTAAGAGCAGTCACTTTTTAGGAACTTGATACTTTCGAGGATTGCATTGTAGGCATGGATTCAATTTGATTAAATGAACTTTAATTGCTATTTTTCCTTGGTGAGGCCGAGATTAGAATGGGGTAATGTCTAGTGAGAATCCGAAAGGTGAAAAATTAATATATCTAGACCCCTTACCTTGCGAAAAAGAGAATGGGAGCCCCGGTCAAAAAGCGTAAGTGTTCTGCACAATAAGATGAGACTTGGGTATCTTTCGAAAGAAATGGCGTTCTCGTGCCAACATGACAAGGAAAACTAAACATAATTAATGAACTTGGAGGCTATTGCAAAATTAGCATTAGTCCATCGCGTACTTCAAGTATACGTCAAAGCACCAATGTGCCGCGGCGGTTTAGCTTAGTTGTACATCGTGTCTACTCTTTGTATAGGTTTAGATGATTGTTCCTAAATTGTGGCCTACTGAGTTCTTTGATCCTAAGAATAGCCCTGAAGTTCCTGAATGCATTGAGTCTTTGTTAGAATATTCCAATCTCTCAAAAGAAAGGGACTGTTTATTACCATTCACCATTCACAATCACCTTCACAAGTCCTTCTGATCAATAGCTAGTTTATTTGTGTATGCTGTCATTACTTTAAGGATGTTGTGATCAATTTTGTCGAATGGTTTAGCTTGAGTACAAAGATGTAGTTTAGGGAAGAATTTTCTTGGTTTAGATTGTCTGTTCTGTGAATATCTCTCTAGCTACATGTGCATGCTAATTATTTTAATTCCGTGTGGTGATTATCGTAAGTCCCATTGTTCAGTTTGCTTGAGGACAAGCAAAAGCTTAAGTGTGGGGGAATCTGATAAGTCCGTATTTAGACATGCATTTGATGCGTGTTAGGATCGGGTTTGATGGTTTTCCCTAGCTTTAAGGTGTTACAAGTCTCAATTTTAGCTCAAGTTATGTTTACTGGGCGTTGGTTCGAGTTTTGTGTCATTTGGAGTCAAAATCAGGATTTTAGAGTTCAGCACTGGCGCTTGAGGAGAAATCGGGATGAGTTGAAAATCATTTGAGATTGATTTGAGAGCTATGGAGGTCAGCGGGAGGTCAGCGGGATCAAAAGAAGATGAATGAAGCTTGAAAACGACGATCAGGATGACCTTCTGTCAATCATTCAAGAATATCTCTTTGTAGAAACAACTAATGGACATGATTCAAATTGTATATGAAAGACAACTTTAAGGGCTATAAATCATATGAAGACACCGTTACGAGAATAGGAGACAAAGAAGGTGAAAACAGATGACAAAGTCAGATGATCTCTGCTGCTATTTCAGAATGACACCTTCCACCGTTTTGATCATATCTCTTGATTAGATGATTCAAATCACATTCGGAAAGTTGATGTGGATAGAAGACTTTATTATCTAAAACTTTCATGAAGGAAGTGTTGTCAAATTCGGACTAGCGAAAAGGCTGAAGAACACAGACGCACGACCGTGCGTCTGGGACGTACGATCGTGCGTAAGAGCCAAAACCGTGGAGGAGCTACTGCCTGCTATGCACGATCGTGCGTAGCCAGGGACGCACGATCGTGCGTAGCCCCGAGTTACGCGCGGAAATCTCCCACATCGACCAGAATTATGATTTTCCCCTCTTTTCTATAAATAAGGCCTCCCTAACCCTTTTGAGCGGTCACGAACATTACGGAGAGGCCTAGGGACGAATTTAACACCGTTTTTATGCTATTTTCTTCCAAGACTCTGGGATTATTTGTAAGTTCATCTTTTTAATTAATGACAATTTATTTTATTCTTCCCAATTCTGTTGATTCTTCAATTACGAATTGTGAGTAGTTTAATTAGGGATTTGGGATTGATGAAGGGGTTAATCATGATTGATGGCTAGATTCTTTTCGTTTAATTGCATGAATGCCGTTTAATTTGTGTTTGAATAATTTAACTGATATCTTTTGTAACCTGGAACCGCGGGTAGAATTACAATTGCACATAGAATAAATTAAGAGAGATCTAGTTTATTCTAGGACACATTCACACACACTTAATCGTTTGCTAAGAGATTAGTAGCGATTAAGGGGCCGTAAACTCGTTCGTCTTGGCAATAATTTAGGATCCTGTCGCATGAGAGATCAGCCTGGTCCCCTAAATTATTGTACTCTACGCCGCGAGAGCGGTAAGAACTTAGTATTGATTAGCTAGGCTCAATTAAATTAATTTAATGTAATTAGGCCTGATCTGCCAGAAATCTGATTACCCCGGAATCAATCCATGTTCCCTTCGTCGTTAATTAGAGAGAACCCAATCTTTTATTTTAATCGTTCATTCGCATTAGTTTAATTTTAATTCAACCAACCAATCTCGCACGACGCATTTATTTTATTTTATTCCTTTTTTTAATCGCTGAATTTAATTAATCCTTGATTCCCTTTTGTCCGTCCCTGTGGAGACGATACTCGTACTTTCACCGCTATTCTACAATCTTTTAAAGTGCGAGAAAACTCACATCAATAATCCTTTGATTACTGTCTATTGGAATACAGGAAAATGATCAAAATGCCGCTTGATGAACTCCAACATACGAGGGTTGGCTGCGTGGTTGGTTACAAGTCAACCCAATAGGAACGGCCATTGCTGTTGTGCATACGAGATGCATTTGGAGAAGTGATGCACCATTCATACCAAACCTATTTCATTTTCAATCAAATAATATATAGAAATTTGGGTTACAATTCATTTTTCATTCCCGCAAAAGCCGAGCAGACTTTTAATCTGTGGCAGAGGTAGAGGTGGTTCAAGGGGCAGAGGTCATGGGAGAGGTCAAAACAATGAGGGAAGAGACCAAACTTCTCAAACTCATAAAAGTCCTGTCAAGTGTTATTACTGTAAAAAACCTGGTCATAAGGAAGTTAATTGTTGGAAGAAAGAAGAAGATGAGCATAAGGAAGGTTCCAAATCAAACTTTGTGGAGCATGAAGAGAAGCTATTCTTAGCCCAGAACACTACCAGTCAAATTGGTGAGAATGGTGTGTGGTATATTGACAGTGGTTGTTCAAACCATATGTCAAGTACCAAATCTTTGTTCAGGGAGTTAGATCATACTGCAAAGAGCTCAGTCAGACTTGGTGATGGCAAACAGCTTGATGTGGAAGGTAGAGGTACAATTGCTATTACTACTGAGCAAGGCAACACTAAGCTTCTATATGATGTGCAGTTTGTACCTAAACTGGCGCATAACCTGCTTAGTGTTGGTCAGCTTGTAAACTCTGGCTACTCTTTAGTGTTTAAGGATGAGTCCTGCACAATAAGTGATAGAAAATCTAAGGAGGTCATAGCCAAGATTGAGATGGGAAAGAACAAAATGTTCCCTCTTGATCTGACAAGACAAGTGGGAAGAGTTTTGACAGTCAAGGGTGATGATGATGCTAAATTATGGCATCTGAGATATGGGCATTTGAATATGCAAGGGCTGAAACTTCTGCACTTCAAGGAAATGGTGCAAGGGTTACCAAGACCTGGAGAGCTGGAGTTGTGTGAAGGTTGTCTCTATGGAAAGCAGTCAAGAGGCTCCTTTCCAAGTGGCAAAGCATGGAGAGCAAGCCAACGCCTTGAACTTCTGCATGCAGATCTATGTGGTCCAATGCAGACAGTTTCTCTTGGAGGAAGTAAGTATTTATTGCTTATCACTGATGATTTTAGTAGAATGAGCTAGGTATACTTTCTTAAAGCTAAATCTGAAGCAATTGATCACTTTAAGAGTTTCAAAGCTATGGTTGAAAAACAGTCTGGGTTATATGTAAAAGCCCTGAGAACAGATAGAGGTGGGGAATTCATGTCAAATGAATTTCTTAAGTTCTGTGATGAGGAAGGAATAAGGAGAGAGTTGATAGCACCTTATACTCCTGAGCAGAATGGAGTGGCAGAGAGAAAGAACAGGACAGTGATTGAAATGGCAAGAAGCATGCTCAAAGCTAGAGGTGTTCCAACTGAGTTCTGGTGTGAAGCTGTAGCCACAGCTGTATACATCCTGAATGTCTCACCTACCAAAGCAGTAATGAACATGACTCCATTTGAGGCCTGGCGTGGTAAGAAACCTTCTGTAAGTCACTTGAGAATCTTTGGATGTATAGCCTATGCTTTGGTAGATTTGAGGTCCAAACTAGATGATAAATCTGTCAAATGTGTTCTAGTTGGCTATGCACCTCAATCTAAAGCCTACAGACTGTATAATCCTATTACTAACAAAATAATTGTTAGTAGAAATGTGGTGTTTGATGAGAGTTCAGGTTGGGATTGGAAAGGAAAAGTTGTATGCAGTGTTGGTCAGGAAAACTCAGTAGAGTTTGATGGTTCCGAGGAAGAGATAGTTGATGTTCACTCCCCTAGTCCTCCTTCAACACCATCATCATCAAGTCAGAGTTCATCACCACAATCAACCCCACCATCAAGCTCATCAGAAGACTCAGCCCCAAGAAGGTATAGGTCTTTAGCTGACCTATATGAAAACTGTGACTTTGCCTTGATGACAACTGATCCAACACACTTTGAAGAAGCCAAATCAAGGGAAGAATGGCAAGCTGCCATGAATGAAGAGATCAAATCATTTGAAAAGAACTCAACATGGGAGTTAGTTGATCCTCCTGAAGGGAAGAATATCATTGGCTTAAAATGGGTGTTCAGAACTAAGTTCAACACTGATGGGAGTATCCAAAAACACAAGGCCAGGTTAGTGGCAAAAGGTTATGTACAGGAGGAGGGCATAGACTTTGAGGAAACTTTCTCACCTGTTGCAAGGATGGAAACTGTTAGAATTGTCTTAGCTCTTGCAGCCCAATGGAAGTTAAAGGTATTTCAACTTGATGTAAAATCAGCTTTTCTGAATGGGAACTTGCAGGAAGAGGTCTTTGTTGAACAACCTCTTGGATTCATAAAGGAGGACAAGAAAGACAAGGTGTACAGGCTAAACAAAGCCCTATATGGGCTGAAGCAGGCACCTCGTGCATGGTACAGTAAGATTGATTCATTCTTTCTTCAAAATAACTTTGAAAGAAGTGAGAATGAACCAACTCTTTATGTAAAAAAAAGGAAGGGTGAGCATGAGTTTATCATTGTCTGTCTTTATGTAGATGATATTATTTACTTTAGCTCTTCTCACCAGATGCTTAATGAGTTCAAAGTTGCTATGATGAATCAGTTTGAGATGACAGATCTTGGGATGTTACAATACTTCCTTGGTTTGGAAGTAAAGCAGGGTGATGATGGAATTTTCTTATGTCAAAAGAAATATGCAGAAGATTTGCTTAAGAAATTCCATGTGAAGAAGTCTGAAGCAATGAAAACTCCCATGAATACAAATGAGAAGCTTCAGAGAGAAGATGGAACTGAGAAAGCTGATGAGAAGTGCTTCAAGAGTCTGGTTGGGGGTCTGAACTATCTCACACACACTAGGCCTGACCTAGCCTATAGTGTGAGTGTAGTTTCAAGATATATGCATTCTCCAACTAAGCAGCATATGGGTGCAGCAAGAAGGATACTCAAGTATGTTGCAGGATCAAGTGAGGCTGGGTTACTCTATGAGAGTGTGAAATCCTTCAAGCTGACAGGTCATACTGACAGTGATTGGGCAGGATGCTTAGATGATAGGAAAAGCACATCAGGTTCTGTGTTCAGTCTTGGGTCCGGGGCAGTAACTTGGAGTTCCAAGAAACAAGAAACTGTAGCTCTTTCATCATCTGAAGCTGAATATGTAGCTGCAGGTGCTGCAGCAAGGCAGGCTATGTGGTTGAGAAAGCTGCTTAAGGATTTGGGCTGTGAACAGGTAAGTGCAACTGAAGTGTGGTGTGATAACAAGTCTGCAATAGCAATGGCTAAGAATCCTGCATGTCATGCAAGAACAAAGCATATAGAGGTTCAACACCACTTCATTAGGCAGTTGGTAGAAGAGGAGAAAATCAGTTTGAAATTTTGTGGAACCAATCTTCAAAGTGCTGACCTATTCACTAAAGCCCTGAATCAAGCAAAACATCAATATTTCATGGAGAAGATAGGTATGTACAAGCTTGGATCAAGAGGAGGTGTTGAATATGATCAAGCTTGAAATTACATAAAAGTCCATGCATTAATATTTGAATAAGTCTTTAGTTAGTTACCTCATTTTTAGGACGTAAAGCATGCATGTTGTTATGTTGTTATTTCATTTATTCTCAGCCAAGTATTTCCTTTCTTTTAGCAACATTTACTGCCACATTGTTAGTGGAGATCATGTTAGTTCAAAGCTTATGTAATGGCTATTTATAGCCCTCGTTTATTCTCAGATTAATATAGAGTGAATATTGCATCCATTCCTACTTTTCTCCTTAGTTAAGTTAACAGCTCTAGCATGCAAAGGCTAGAAGTGTTGTTACCTTGGTAGAACCACAACATCGCCACATATGAAGATCCAAAGGGATGCCAGGCCGCACACATATTGGCGTCCTCAATGGAAAGAATATTGGGAACCTAAAAAAATTATACATTTTTAGAAAATAATCACTCGACATAACTACAAAACAAAGATAAGAAGCCTCATAATGCTGGAAGTTTTATGCATGAGAACTCCTAAGCAATGATTATTTAATCATATCGGCAAGGATGACTTGAAAGAAACAAATATCAAACGTGAACGATTGGAATTTATAGAAAAAAATTCAAAACAATCAATATAAATGAATATGAGAACCTATTGTCAACCAATCAATAAAACTCCAGAGAAATGTCATACCAACTAAACATGTTAGGAGTTGGAGTTGAAGGTTCAATGCCTAAATGAACATCCTTGTAAAGTACAGCATCAAAGTAACCCGCAAATCCTACATAGAAAATGAGTTAATTTTTTCAAAAAGACATGCCCAGGGATGACTTATCCGAAATCATTTCTTCTTTAAGAACGAATTATTTAACAAACATAAAAGCACTACCATCATGCTTCCAAAAATCGGCCTAGGCGGTGGCCAGGTGGCTTGATTTTGTTGTAATCGATGGGAAAAATTAGTCGGTCACTAGGCAGTCCAGATTAAAAAAAAATCCTGACCCGACTTAATTTTTTTGTTTCGTCTTAAAACAACGTTTCATCATTAAGTATTTCATTCCTATATAATTTAGTTTCATATTCCTACAATAAAAAATCATTTTTAAATATATATTAACTTTTTAGAATGTATATGAACATTTTTAGAGACTAAATAACACAAATCTCATCATTTATCTATTAATTATTTTATTATTATTGATTATTTTACTTCAAAAAAAAACAAACACAGTAACAGTTAATGATAATATGAACTAATTCAATTGTCAAAATATTATATAATTCTTAGTAATATATTTAAAATTCAAAAGGAAAAAAATAAAACAAAGAAATAAAGGGGGAATATATCTAGGCGCGCTAGTTGGCGCCTAGGTGTCTCCCTTAGCAAGGAAGGCGCTAGGCAGGCAGTCACCGCCTGACTAGCGCTTAGCGCCTTTTAGAACACTGACTACAGTATAACATAAATACAACCCATCAAAACACTACATTGCTTTGTTTGAAAATAGCATACTAAATTAAGCAGACTTTCAAACCATGCTTAACTTACTAACTTAAAAACTCAATAATATGCAACACTTTTAAGTTAAATATGCAGTACAAATAATGTAAAGACGCACTCTTTGAATTTCAATATGCAATACAAATAATGTAAATATGAAACTGCTATTTTATGGCTTGAATATTATGAAACACTTTGAACTTCAATATGCAATACAAATAATGTAAAAATGATTTGTATGGGAGGACTAGTTTGTATGTGATTTCACCCCTACATCTTTACATTATTTTTACTGCATATTGAAGTTCAAAGTGATGCATATTATTGAGTTTGTAAGTTAGTATTTTAAGCATGGTTTGTGTTTGATATATATATATATATATATATATATATATATATATATATATATATATATATATATATATATATATATATATATATATATATATATATATATATATATACTATATAATATCCGAAGAAAATGAATTCACTTCATGCCATGCATGCTTACGCAAAGTTGGCCAAAGGGATAGAGAAAATTAAAATAAGATCGATAAGAAGCATAAGGTGTTATAGCGATCCTTATTTATGAGATACTGACATTTGTTTGAGATACTGACACTGGTTAAGATATTGGCACAATTAACTAAAAAGTTTTTTTGTGAGGTTTTTAGTAATGGTTAGGTTTTAATTACTGAAAAGATTTAAAAAGAAAAATATACTCCCTCCATCCTAAAAATGTTGGTCAAATTGATTTTTCTCGATACGATCAACTTTGACCGATGGTAATTTTTAATGCAAAATTATTTTGAATATGAAAATTATATCGCAGTGTTCCTTATTCCAAATATTTTCATAAAAGTATAAATTTATAAATTATATACAAATATAATAATTAAAATCATTGTCTAAACTTTATCATCATTGATCAAGAAAGGTCAATATGACGGACTTTTTCAGAACGGAGGTAGTTAATAATAGTTCTTTGATAAAAAAGGTTAGATGTTTGATTTAGTTCTATGGGATATACAAGTACTTACGTTGTGACCTAATTATGCTAAAAGTTGCAGACTTTTTCAGATGCTACTCAGTGTAGATTTTCAAAATAGATGTTTTTATTTAGGAAAATTAAAACTCATAATAATTGTAATGGCAAATACAAGAGTATATAGCTACAAAGTTTTAGGGATAGAGACTTTTTAAATAGTACAAAAGTTAAAAAATAGAAACTTATGCCTACCAATGACGCACTTACTCCTCATTTTTCTTTTAGCGCTTATTAATTAAGAATTAATTAATACTTATGGTAAATTCAAAAAATAAAAGCATAGCTCATGTTTAAACAGTAAGTCAATTATATAAAAGTTGCTCACAAAAATAAAATATGGACAACGTTTTAAATTAAATAGGATTAATTATTTTCCTTCCAAAATAAATATTATTTAATTCTATTAAAAAAGATGCACAATAAAAATTTTCAAAAACATAAATAATGGATGAGTCCTATATTTTTTATCGTCAAAACAGATGGCTTAAATTTATATGACAACATTCAGATAAGGAGTAAAAAGACAAAAGGACCACAGACAATTGTCAGCCCTCGAATCAGATTAGAGTCAATCATCTCCAAAAAAGCAATATAACTCGTTGATCCTATAATGGGAATAAATGAGTCAATGGTGGTTAAAGCAGACCTCGCATCACTCAATCCTAATGCAAGAGTTTTACAACAATAAAAGTAACCAATAGAAAAATAAACAATCTATTCATGAAAAATAAATAGCAAACAAACAATAAAATTAAAATACTGCTTCCGTGCAAACTCTAAGCTCTTCTGCATTCCATGGTGGCAGTTCAGGAGGGGGTGGTCCGGAGGCACAGTAGCTTCTTCCACTCCTTGCCTCCGGTCCAGATCTGTTCCAGCACCTAACCTCACGTTTCGTTCATGACCTTCTGATATCAACAATGAATGACATCCTCGAAACTCTCCACCTGTTGCTAGGGGAACACATCTTTTGGTCGTCATATAAGCGTTGTGATCTGCCGAAAAAGAGAGCCTCACGAAAGGGGGATGAAAGCCGCACTTCGTCAAAAACAAAAGCGGAGAAAAACAACCGTTAAATCTAAGGGAGACGTCCGCCTAGAGAGAGAGTTGTATGATTATTTCCATCTTTATGGATGAGCCTTATGTTGCGAAAGAGAACATGGAGACTTTTATAGTTTTGTGACGATTTTCTCAATCGCATATAGCAGCTTGTTACACGTTGATGTTGAAAATTCAAAATTCAACTAGTGAGATGACAGCCCGACCACCTTGAGAATCAAACATTGCTTATCGAAAAATAATACGGAGTAATACGGAATGGTTACTCCTGCAAAAAAAGAGAAATTTTTTCTTCCCGAAATAGAAGTTTTTACTGCCATGTATGAAAACTAATGTCATAATTAAAAAATATTGTTATTAATTATAATAAATACTGCCATAATTTAAAAATAATGTCATTAATTATAATATATACTGTCATGTTAAATGCACTGTACTGCAACTATTTGACAGTCACATCTACAAGATGACAGTAAATACTGTCATTTAGTCATATTTCGTGAATAAAAACATAGGAATCCTATTTTAGAATTTCAAACTCCATTTACTCCTATTTTGGGAAATCTTCTAAAAAAGAAACCGAATGATTACATATTTTGAAAACACATTTGTTTCGGACATGTGATTTTTACTTTGGCATAAGGTTGCATACTTAGCATGTGATTTCCGTATATACAGGGATGGATTGGGGGGGGGGGGGGGGGGGGGGGGGCAACAGTCCCTTGAACTTTTAAAAATTTTCATTATATATGTAATATTTTCATAAAATTTTTCATACTTTAATTAGATATATATGTGTTCGCCCCCCTTATCTTTTAGTTCTCAAAATTAATACTCCCTCCGTCCCATTTTAGTTAGCCAAATTTGATTTTTCTGGTCAATGTCGTTTAACTTTAACCGATTATATGTTTATATAGAGAAAGTATTAATAATATGAAAATGATATGAAAATGTTCTTTGTTAAAAATACTATCATAAAAGTATAAAATTATTGAATTTTGCATAAATATATTAGTTTAAATAATTGGTCAAAGTTTACCACTTTTGACTGGAAAAGTCAAATATGGCTAAGTAAATTGGGACGGAGGTAGTATATAACCTTACATAATGTAAAACTTAGTTGAAGATTTAAAAGAAGAAACGTCTAAAATAAATTACATACTTAAGCAAATAAACAATATAATAGAACAATTCTGGTCATTATTTAAGACTTGTGATATTTATTATATAAAAATTCCTAGTTTTGTAATGTTTAGTTATCTTTATTAGATAATTAGTACCCGATTTTGTAAAATATCAAATGATATTAATTACCAGACACACTAGTTAAATAGTTTTTAGATCATGTGAGGTGAATCCAAAATATAAATTTTTGTTGACATTAAATTACACAATTCATTTACTTGTTACATTCTACAAACTAATTATTGCATAGATAATAAACTTTAACTTATTTTAGCGTTAATGCAAATATAATATGCACCATATATGAATCAGAAATATATATAATATGCAAATATAATATGCACCATACTATTGTAATAATAAGAAAACTCTTCATGACTTTTAAACACCCTCTTTGTTAGACAAAAATTTTAATTCAAAAACCAATTCTTTATTCTGATAAAGATTAATGGGGTTAAACAAGGCAAAAGTTATTTAAAAAGTATTGGTGGATGTATACATTTTAAACTCTATATCTTCAAATAATTTTCGTTTAGGTTGCTATTTCTTACGATTTAAAGTATCAATACTTTTTTAGAGCATTTCAATTAAAAAATCAAAGTTATTTTTCCATTGTCAAAACTTAGAATTTAATAGTTTTAAATGTCGTCGTGTATGTATTAATAAAAAAATTTGATTAAAAATTGCCGCAGAGCCCTATACTAGAAAAAAAATCGCTCCGCTACACTAGCGGGAAAAAAATTCTCCACGCTACACTAGTGAAAAATTTTCACCCACTATACTCATGACAAAATTTCACCCCCTTGAACAGAAACTCTGAATCCGTCCCTACGTATATACATTTTTTGAAATGATTTCAGAAAGACATGCATTGCATGGTACTTTCACGTTTCAAAATGTGACAATATTGAATGATTTTAATTTATGATATATTGTACCTATTGTTACAAACTACACGCTAAGGTGAGATTCCTATTGTGACAAACTACATGTAAAGTGAGTGTAGCTCAATTGGTGATCATCCACCCTCAAGTATTGATGGTACCATGGATTACAATACAAGATTGAATTAAAGTAAAGCTCATCAATGTGATCATCTCATCCACGGGATCAGCCCATTAATCGGGATTAATAATAAACAATAGTCACTCGATCTAACTAGGAATCCAATTACCCGTGAAAGGAACTCACAACCAGGTCGGGCTGGATAACATACCTCGAGCCTTGGCGGAGTTCTAGCGAGATCGGACTCTTCCGAGGGCTTATGTGGCATGGTTCCACACACACAATTTACTCCCCTATTGTGCTACTAACCGTTTCATCAATAATTCAATTTAAACTTTTCTCTTCACTAATTTACAATGATGAACTCATGATAAAAGGAAATCGTTCCTTTTATAAGTAATTAAAATTATACTTTTAATTAAAACCTATGTACGGAGTATTAGGTATTAAAGATGGGAGATTTCAACAAACAGGAGCAAAACGTACGGATTTTCCAAAACTAAGACCGAAGATTAGCATAAGACTCAACTACACCTGCATTGACCACAATACCTTACTTTTAAAAAATAACAGACATTAAATAGACAATAAGTAGACAATAAGTAGACAATAAATAAACTGGTTTCACAACATATTGACATGGTGGTGACAGAAGACCCTAGTTCTACAACAAGAAGTTGGCGACGGCATACTGACACCGCAGCGGCGGCATACCGACAAGGCGGCGGTGCAAAGATGGCGGCAAGGCAGTGGCGGCGGGAACCCCTCCTTTAGTTTGCACCCAGATCGGAACACCTTTCTCGGCAAGCTTGCGTTCAATGTGCTTTACGGCATCAACATTCCGCGGCTCCGCTTGATAATCAACCGCCGCCTTCATTCTCTGCGATCTCATCTTTCAACTTCGTTGTTGCACCCAGATCTTTGTCGTGAACGTTGTTCTGATCGGAAGAAGGAAAGCAACTGAAGGGGTAAATTTGGAAACTAATAATTGAGTTTCTTAAAATAGGAGTATAGAAGTCACATGGATGGAACAAACATTAGGCAGTTCTAATTTTGTAAAAATTGTATGTTTTGGTCCTACGGCTGGCAATTTTCTCATTAAAGATTGTACTGGTTCATCAAAATAGAATTCAAATTAAATATGAAAAAAAATAGCAGATGGCGCGCTACACTTGGTTCACTTTCAAAACTAACTTCTAAAATTTTAAACAATGTATACAGTTAATTATTTTTCTCACACCTATTTCCAATTTTCAGAACATAAAAATATGGGATTTTTACAAGAATATTACCAAAATAAAACACATTTACATAAATATGACTATTCATTACTATAGTGTGGTGTTGTGATAACATAAACTAAAAACTTAAACATGAATTACTATGATTTCATTACTACTCTAGTCACTAGTCATATTTTTGTAAATCATTTTTATTTTGGTCATATTTATGTAATTATTTCTAAAAATATTTATGTAATTTTAACGTAGTAATTCATGTATTTTCACTTGCATGCAATTTTAAAGATTAATAAGTATTTTAGCGTTTGACTCTGTTGTGTGAAATAATGGAAAAGGTTACTCCCTGAGGAGCCCTGGCAGATATATTTATATTAGAGAGAGTTTAATGTAAAGTACAATCATAAGCCTATAAGAATTCTATTACACCCCCTCAAACTGTGCGGGAGATACAACGCACAGGTTGTCTTTCAAAAAATGAAAACGTTGACTAGATAGACTTTTAGTAAAAATATCTGCCAGCTGTAGATGAGTAGGAACATGTTGAACAATCAGATCTCCATGAGCAACCCGTTCGCGAACAAAATGATAATCAATCTGAATATGTTTACTTCGAGCATGGTGAACTGGATTTGCAGTCAAGTAAGAAGCAGATATATTATCACATAATAAATGTACCGGCTCGAAGATAGGCCATCCAAGTTCGAACAGGACTGAGCGGATATGTAGTGTGTCTTGTACTGTGTAAGCAATGGCACGATATTCCGCTTCTGTGGAGGACTTGGACACAGTGGGCTGCTTCTTAGCCTTCCAGGAAACCAAATTAGGGCCCAAAAATACAGCAAAACCTGTGGTAGACCGAGAACTATCAGGACAACCTGCCCAATCTGCATCGGAGTAAGCAACTATACAGGTTGGCCGATTAGACTGCTGAAGCCAAAGTCCATGATCTCGTGTTCCCTGCAAATATCTGAAAATTCTTTTTACTGCAAAAAGATGAGTGGTACGAGGAGCATGCATGAACTGAGACACTAAGTGTACTGCATAAGTAATATCTGGCCGTGTCAAAGTTAAATATTGTAATGCACCAACCATGCTGCGATACTCAGTAGAATCAGATAGTAGCTCACCATCAGAAAGAGACAGAGTGGTACGGGAAGCTAACGGGGTGCGAACAGGTTTGACAGTATGAAGGTGAAAACGAGCTAGAAGGTCAGTAACATATTTATGTTAAGAGAGAAACAAACCTTTAGCTGAACGAATGGCCTCAACACCCAGGAAATAATGGAGATTACCCAAGTCTTTCATAGCAAAATGTTTAGATATAATTGAAATAAATTGGGTAACAGAGAAATCAGAATTGCCAGTAATAATAATATCATCCACATATAGTAATAAATAGATAATAGTATTATTCTGGCGGTATATGAACAAAGAATTGTCGGATTTGCTACAGGAAAAATTATGATGTAGAAGAAAGCTACTAAATCTATGAAACCAGGCTCGTGGAGCTTGCTTAAGGCCATAAATGGCCTTCCGCAGACGACAAATATGATTAGGAAAGTGAGGGTGAATAAAACCACGGGGCTGCCGCATATAAACTTCTTCTGTCAGATTCCCATGTAAGAAGGCATTTTTAACATCAAGTTGTCGTATACCCCACCCGAAAGAAATAGCTAGAGTAAGTACAATACGAACAGTGGTGGGTTTAACGACAGGACTAAAAGTTTCAGAGAAATCAATACCTGCCTGCTGATTAAAACCCTGTGCAACTAATCGAGCTTTATGGCGCTCTAAAGATCCATCAGAATGATATTTAGTTTTATAAATCCACTTACAACCAACAATATTTTTAGAGTTATCAAAGGGCACCAAGTCCCACGTATTATTATTAATGAGTGCATTAAATTCATCAGCCATTGCCTCACGCCATTTTAATTGTTTATTTGCCTCAGTAAAACAGGTAGGATCTGCCGAGAGGGGTGGCGGATCTAGAGACACCCGCTGTACTGGAGTAGGTGTCGGCCAAGGAAACGTCGGAGGCATGGTCGGAAAAAGAGAGTGAGGCACGGCGGTCCGGCTGGGAGAAGCGAAGGTGGATGAAAACGTCACACCTGTTTCGGAGTTGGTGGCCGGCTGCGTTCCGTACCGAAGTGGAGCGCCGGGCGATAGGGAAATTCCTGCCGCGACGGAAGAAGAAGATAGACCAGCGGCGGAGGAAACTGCCATGGACAACGCTGCAGAAGAAGCCTGTGTGGAGGGAGAGGTCATCTCTGGCGGCGGCAGTAGAGAGAGAATCGAAAAAAAAATATTAGGGTTTTTACTGTGCTCTGATACCATGTGAAATAATGGAAAAGGTTACTCCCTGAGGAGCCCTGTCAGATATATTTATATTAGAGAGAGTTTAATGTAAAGTACAATCATAAGCCTATAAGAATTCTATTATGTTGCATGTGTAATGAGACGTGGATTTCGTTTTCGAAAACTCTGCCGCCGAGAGCTACACATATGATATCAGTTTCAAAATTACCTTCTTATTGCACAATGAAATTGAAGAAGGGTTCATCAAATTAGGGGTGTTCATAACACGGATTTTAAATGATTTTAAAAGATTGTAGATTCTATGGATTTTAATGGAATTCTATAGATTTCATGAGATTCATATGGAATTCTATGCGCAATGAATTACTTTATACCGAATAAACGTCAGTAATCTGTATCTTATCCATCCAATCTTTTATGCAGGAGAATTTTATGTCATTTTGAAGATTTCTAAGGACGATGCAATTTATTGGGCTTCAGGCCGATCGATCAATAGTGATGAACCAACTGTAATTCTCTAATAGTACCCCTTTATAGGAACAACAATTAAAGACGTTTTAATCAGAATATTAAGGATCTCTTAGTAGAATGTGAGGACTTTACTATGTTGATAATGGTTGACGGATTGCCGCCCACTTGTAGTAATACATTGGAATGTCATCCAGACATTTAGACATTGTTTTTTGAGTTGCACTTATTTAAGGTGACATGTGGAACAACATCCTATTTGTGTTCACACTTTGAGAAATTATATACTCAGTATATACGTGTCAATATTTTTTTTCCAATCAATAAAAAAGTCAATGCTCTCAATCGATAATTAATTCAATTTGTAATACTTAAAATTTATATATTCTCGAACTACGTTGAAATCTCTTCAAAGTTGTAAACTCCAAATTAGAATATAACTAAAAATTGACATCCTAATTAAACAAATAAAATGAAACTATTTGACCAAAAAAGTCAAATTTGAAAAATCAATTTGGGACGGGGTAGTACAATGTTTCCTCCCAAATTTAATTTTCATCTCACTATTTTGGTTTATATACTACATAGTACATATAGATATAGAATATTGGGGTTTAAATAGGTAGATATTTAGAGCCCTGTTAGAATCTCACACCGGAAAAGTTTGAATCAACAAAGTGATATATTAAGACATGGGCTATTCCTCCTATCAGGTTGACCTTTTAGGATGGAACCCCAGGTCATAACATGGTATCAGAGCCAAACTGATCCATAACCATGGTGTGGGCCCCCTTATGAAAAATGACGACACGATAAAAAAATGATCATGACGAACCGACAAAAAAATGACTGACGGCACGATCCAGACAAAGTGTCTGGTCATGAGAAGGGGTGTTAGAATTCCACACCGAAAAAGTTTGAATCAACAAAGTGCTATATTAAGACATGGGCTACTCCTCCTATCAAGTTGACCTTTTAGAATGGAACCCCGGGTCTTAACAAGCCCATTTAGTAACACTGAAAAATGGCTGAAATTTATGAAGTTTTGAATGAAGTGGTTGAATTGACTGGTTCTGCTGATATAAGAAAAAAATGTTATTTCATTTTTGTTTAATAAAATAAAGAAAAAATTATATGAAAAAATAACAAAAAATATTATTTATAGTAACTTCAACCAATACAGCTAGAAAAGTAACTTTAACACTACTTTTTTCTTATCATTACACAATTCAGCATGCGAGAATCAAATTTTTAGGTGATTGATAAAGTTGACCGATAAGATTGAAAAGCCGAAAAAGAGGGCCACCATCTCTTAGAATGAGGAAAATCATCCAACGGCTCACACACACTACTGAAGAAACACAATCCGCGTCCAATTCTTTGTTCCAATCAGAGAAGAGCATGAGTAAGTGATGATATGATCCATTTCCTTCGACCAATGAGAGAAGAGTATCTTAGTAAAATTGGAAGGAAAAAGAAAAAGAAATCACAATGTCCTGCATCCAAAATAAGGAGTTTTTGTTTTTTGTTGAGATACTCCGGTAAAAGTTATCCAGTAAAAGATGAAAGTAGGTAGGTGTTAAGATCCAAGGTTCCATCCTAAATGGTCAACCTGGTAGAAGGATTAGCTCAGATCTTAATATAGTGTTTAATTCTTTCAGAGATATCCAGTATGGGACTTTAACAACCCTCCTCACGACCAGACACTTCGTCTGGATAGTGTTGGCATTCATTTTTTCATCCATTTCTCATTGTCATTTTTTAAATCGTGTTATCATTTTTCATAAGGGAGCCCACACCATTGATCGATTTGGCTCTGATACAATGTTAAGATACGGGGTTCCATCCTAAAAGGTCAACCTCGTAAGAGGATTAGCTCAGATTTTCATATAGTGTTTAATTTTTTCAGAGATATCCGGTGTGGGACATTAACAATAGGGTTAAATCCAAGTGCTTGGGGCTACGCAAAAGAGCTTACCCAGAATGGGTTGGTTGGTGGTAGGAGGGTAAGTACTTGCAGGGTTTGAATATCAAAGAGGAATGTTCCTAGGGCTATATATCTGGTGCCCTTGCATCAATTTCCCGGCCAGTGGGAGATTAAGAATTGAAAGTGTGAGGGGTATTTGTTGCATGCTACCATATTTTACGTACATATACATGCACATACATATACATGCATGTGGGTGACTTGAGGCCGGCTCCAAAAGGATCATCCCTTGCTCAGGTTTATCCCTTAAGGAGTCCATTGTACATAGCATACATTTAATTATTTAAATTGTATTTTCTTATTAGGTTGTTTGTGCTGATCTGATACTTTAGGCCGACTGATGGCACACATACGGAACTCAAGTGTATATATGTAACTTATTGATGTTTAATGAACAACGACTTCTTCCACAAAATATTTACTCTTCTTTTCAATTTGGTATCAGAGCGGTTAATACTTTGCCAATATCACGATGAATCCCAATACTGAGAATTCATCAACGAACACCAACATGAACTCCGGCGAACCGACCCGAAGGAAGATCACCGATCCTTCCTCACCGTACTATTTGTCACCCTCGGATTTTCCGGGTGTTAATATTTGTGGTTTTCTTCTCAAGGGAGAAAACAATTACCGCGAATGGGCTACGGCCATGACCAATGCTTTCCGTGCTAAACGGAAAATCAGATTTGAGGGCACCCATCAACTTCGGTAGAAAGTGTTATTTCTAGTTCAAGTAAAGTAGTTTCTGGTATTCCTTTGCATAATAGTATGTGATGCGTGTTTACGTGCCAAACAGACAAGAAATATGTTTGATATAAATGATGCTAGAGCTGTTGCTAGTTTTGAATTAATACATTAGAATGTCTAGCTATTTCAATGATAGATTCCGACTTGGAGCTGTTAATAAAAAACAACTATGATCATGATGTTCAAGTATCATCAATATTGGATTTGGTCAAGAATCATCAACCAACAGAAAAGTACTCAATTCTTAATGGGTTACTAAGAAGAAAAGGGAAGATTGTTATTGGTGATGACAGTACCTTGAAACATAAGATTTTAAGTTGGCATCATTCTTCAAGAGAAGCAGGACATTCTGGAAGGGATGCAACTTTGAAGAGAATCAAAGGAGTGTTTTATTGGAAGGGCCTCAATAAAGAAGTGAGCAACTATGTTAAACAATGTTTGGTTTGTCAGGCAAACAAGCATGAGAATGTAGCATATCCAGGATTGTTGCAACCTTTACCAGTCCCAGATGAAGTGTGGGTTGATATATCACTAGATTTTATTACTGGCTTGCCTAAGTCAAAAGGAAAGGAGGTAATTCTAGTAGTGGTGGACAAACTGAGTAAAGGGGCTCATTTTGTGGCTTTGTCTCATCCATTTACTGCTATAGAAGTAGCTCAAGCCTACTTGGAAAATATTTTCAAGCTTCATGGTTGGCCTAAGAGTATGGTGAGTGATAGAGATGCCATTTTCTTGAGCTTGATTTGGAAGGGATTGTTTTCTTTACAAGGAACCAATTTTAATCTACATGAGTATCATCTGCAAACTGATGGTCAGACAGAAATAGTAAATAAATGCTTGGAATCATACTTGAGATGCATGTGCAGTGATAACCCTGAAGAGTGTAGCTTATGGTTGCCTTTAGGAGAATGGTGGTTTAATACTCATTACCAGACATCTGCAGGAATGACTTCTTATGAAATCATCTATAATCAACCTCCTCCATTGTGTCTACCTTATTTTCCAGGAGAATCCAAGGTGGAGGTTGTTGATAGGTCAATGAAAAGAAGGGAGGAAATGATCAGGAAGCTGAAGGAAAATCTTTACAAAGCTCAATCAAGGATGAAGCAATTGGCAGATAAAAGAAGATGTGAAAGAGTGTTTTCGATAGGTGATTGGGTGTGGTTAAAATTACAACCTTATAGGCAGCATTCTGTGCAACTAAGGACTAATCAGAAACTAGCATCTAAGTTCTTTGGTCCATTTCAGATTCAAGGTCCATTTCAGATTCAAGAAGTTATAGGGAAGGTGGCCTATAATAAGTTGAAATTGCTTGCAGATTCATCACAAATACGTGATGTATTTCATGTTTCACAGCTTGAGGAGTTCAGAGGTGAGTTACATATGGCTACTCATATTCCAGCTTGGTTTAAGGGGCAATGGCAGATGGGTACCTCAACCTGAGAAGATTTTGGGCAAAAGAACTGTTAAATTCCAGAATAAGGTGCAAGTGCAACTTTAATTTTAGTGCAATGGAAGGGGTTTGCACCTGAGGAGGCTTCTTGGGAATCTGCTTAGGCATTCATGGATCAGTATCCGGATTTTGATATCAATGAATGAGTGGTTGACTTGAGGACAAGTCAAATTCTTTTAAGGGGGAGGAATGTAATAGTAACGTTGACTTTGACTTGTAATAAAGTAGTTAGTTAGTGTTAGTTAAGTGACCGGTGCTTATTACAGTTGTAGAGGTTGTTAGCATTCGATTAGCTTAAACTAGATACTGCATTGTATAAACACACAACTTCATCATCAATAAGAGTTCAGATCAGTTCATAAACAATCTTCCTATTATATTCATTTTCCTTGCAATCTATTAACAATGGAGTTAGGCTCTTCTTAACGGATCACATTAGCAGTCGAGTGTTCTTCGCGTGTTACACCTCCCCCACGAAAAGTAAGATCGAACGGTCTAGCTGGTAGTTAATTATACCGATCACTTCCATGCATCTTTGTGCATATTTTCACCGATCTTGTTTTTGTTTTTGTACGTACTTAGGTGTCCTAATGAACAGGGCCGGTTCCGGGGGGCAAGAGGGGCGACCGCCCTAGGCCCAAAAAAATCCTTTCAAAAGAAAATTTAGTGTTGGTATATGTGGCAATTTTATTGTTTGTCATATTTATTAGTGGAAAGAAGGTTGCCCATGAAGCAATTATTGATGATTTGCTTCACATTGTTCTACGAGGAACGTTTTAAGTAATGTTTTTTCTTTTTATTTGATACTCGTGTTGTTATTTTAGCCCAAATATGTAATTTAAATAATAATAAAGTGTTTCTCGCCTTTATTTTATAAACTTGATTACCCAAATATGATTTACTGTTTGTCATGTATATAAGCCCAAAATATCGTACTGCTCATAGGCCCATAAATGGACAGGACCGGTCCTGCTAATGAAGCTAGCAAGAAAGGCTCCTCCGGCGGCAAGAAAGACTCCTCCGGCGGCAAGAAAGACTCATCCGGCAGCGGATGATCGTGCGATTAAAGAGCTGAGGATTCCGACTTAATTATACTACTAGCTAGCTAGCTTCATATATATGCATACACTCACTTAAGGAGGGTGTCCTCAATTAGGATTTCATAAGATTTTAATGGAATGAGATTTCAATGGAATTGAATGGAATTAGACAGAATCTATGAGATTCCAGTGAAATTTCATGGATTTGGAAATCCTCCCTCTCACGCCTAATTTGTCCGCTTGATTTGTCGCTGCAAGCACGAAGCCCAGATAAGTCGCTCTTATTTGCCCGTTTCTCCGCTCACCAGCTCCACTCGATCATGCTTCACCGCCGCAAGATTGTGCTGCTTCCGCAGATGAAGAAAAGGGTGGATGTCGAAGAAGGAAAGGAAGAAAGTGGAAGAAGGGAAGGAAGGCAGTTGAAGAAGGGAGGGAAGGTTTGTGCTGCTTCCGCAAATGTTTGAGTGTGACACTTCAAAAATTTAAATAAAAATAAAAATAATTTTTATTAGTCAGATAAAATATTTCGAAAATAACATTTTAATTATTAATTGAGTCAGACAAAAATTCAACAGTTGTAAAATTCTAAACAGATAAAATTTCAAAATTTATGACGTTTTAGTCATATAAAAATATTTCAGTAATAGGAACAACATTTTATTAAACAAGTAAACCAGACAGAAAATTTCCAAGTTTACGACTTTTTAATCAGATAAAAATGGCCCGATAAAAGAAGTTACATTTTAGTATAAAATTAATTTTTACAACTATTTTAGATTGTATAATATACAAAGTATAAACTAAATAATTAAAATACTCAAAATATACATATATATATACATAATAATAATAGTAACCTACTTAGTAATATAACTAAACTAAAATACCTACGTAACTACGTAATAATATATACCACTACTACTTAAATACTACTACTACTACTACATATATACGTATTAGGATTAAATAGGAGGTAGTAATATATAACTATAATACGTATTAGGATTAAGTAGGAGGTAGTAATATATAACTATAATACGTATTATAGTTTTTCTTGGCCGGCAAAACAACACAACCAAAAATCGGGAGGAGCTGTTTTAATCCAACTCTAACTCTAACACAGCCCGGAACCCTCATCTCTCCCTATAAATAATAGGCCAGAACCCGCGTTTTCTTCATCCCGAAAATCTGAGAAATATACATATATACGTATATATATATATATATATATATATATATATATATATATATATATATATATATATATATATATATATATATATATATATTTGCGACCCATCGTTTGAGCCAGAAATAAGCCCTGAAAATACTTCTCAAACCTTCCCCTTCGTGATACGAATCCAACGGAAAAAGAATCGTCGAAAACGGTCGTGAAACGAGGGAGAAAAACCTCGCCGGAGTTTCGCCGGAGAAAAGCTTTTCGACGGAAAACGGAGAAGAGGGAGGAGCTGCCACTGCCGCCAACCCACCACCGTCATTCGCCGTCCCGAGAGGAGTGCACCGCTACCCCGTTGGCCGTTTCCGACGAGGTAAAACCTCTTTCCCCGTTTTTTTTTCTCTCTCCCCGTTTTTCCGGCGACCTGGGGAAGAAGAAGAAGACCCAGCTGGGGTCCCTCTTGGGCCTAATTTTTTTGGGCCAGAATAATTTAATTTGGCCCAGTTCGGCCCAGTTGCAATAAAAATTAAAAATAAAATAGTAAATGAAATAAATAAAATCTGGAAAAATATAAATTAAATACCTAGTATACATATACATATTCGGACCAACCATAATTGGAAAATAAATTTTTTTTTAATGGATTTAATGGTAATTGGGCCAATTTATACACATTTAGTAAATAATTAACTAAATAACGAAAGTAATTATGAAATAAATATTAGAGTAAACTAGGATAAATATATGACTAACTAGGACCTTATGGACCATTTATAATTAATAAAAATAAGGTTTAGTATATTTAATTGTAATTAAACCGGTTAATAGATATATGAAATTAAAGGAATAATTAGGGAAAATAATTATAAAATAGATATCTGGACAACCTAGGTCGAATATAGACCCAAAATATATTTATGGACGGTTACTAATTTATAAAGTCGATTCTTAGTCTATTTATTTAAATTAGGCCATATAAGACTAGTTAAGTAATTAAATAAGGAAATATTAATCGTGATTATTGAATAAAAATTTAGATGTTGTAGTTAATTATATTCGAATATTTTATTTAATATTAGAATTCAAATATTGTAATTAATGACTGAATTAATAAGGTAATTTGATTAATAAAAAGTGATTAACTCGAATAATTAATTAATTAATAAATTTGAATAAGGAAATAAAAAGGGGGGGAAAAGGATAAATGATTGAAATAGAATAAGTGACTAATTATATTATCTTAATTAAAAAGGTGAATACTTAGAGACCCAAATTGAAGAAGAGAATTAGGAGCATCGGGACTTAAGGTAAGTTTCACGTCAACCGAAATTAGTTCTTTTTCTTCGTGATTTCCTTTAATTATTTTTGTGTGCATATTTGAGAATTGAATTTATGTGTGCTGAATTTGAGTGAATATTATTATATGAAAGGGTTGTATTTGAGATATTAGTTGTTATATTGTTTTGTTGATATGAGTTATTGTATACGATTTTGGAAGATTTTGTAATAGTACGTAATTTGTTATCTTTGTGAGAGTTTGATGAAAAGGAAATTTTTAAAGTATAAACTTCGATTGATTTTGAGAAAATAATAAAGAAAAATAAATATTTTCATAAAGGGTGAGCATCACGGGAGAAATCCGTGGTGTTGGTTTTCCACGTCCCTTAAAATGTGGAGGATGGTTAGGTCTACTACTACTCAATTTTTGTTGGTTTTGGTTGAGGTGAATTGACGGTCGGTAGAAAACATCCCGGCTTTTGAATAGTAGTGATAGTAGTAGCTCCTAATCATTCAGTTTTTGAGGTGGGGTAGTTGGTAGAAAACATCCCGGCTACCCGGATCGACTTACTAACCCGGAGGGCTTGGAATACCTTTAGGGGGTGTGCACACTTAAAGTAGTTGTTTCCGTTTCCAAGGAGCAGTTGTTGTACCGGCGATAGTTCCGGGGTGGCCGTACATAACAACGGACCACCGGGCTCAACCAAAGTGTTGAGCACCGCCCTTCTAAATTACTAGGAAGTTAGATACAAAGTGATTTTGGGAGAAATTCAAAAGAGGAGAATTTTGGTGTTTCATGTATTTTGGAGTTATTATGGTTTACGAATTAATTATGTGATTGGGATTTTATATAGATATCGTTTACTTGTGATTTATGGTTTATAAAGTGTTGAAAAATATTTTATGAGGTTGTACGAATTTATATATATTATTTATTATTATTTTAAAAGGTTAGGTGGAACTTACTTAGCATTATTGCTAATGGTTGTTTTCTTTTATTTTTCTTGTGCTCGTATTTAACAGGAGGTGATCATGATGATTTTGATGCTGCAATGTTTGAGAGCGCGAATTAGAAGACAATTATGTAGTTCACTAGAAATAAACTTTAATATTTTCTTATGATTCGAACATCTTGATTTTTGTTAAACTCGTGTTTTGGTAGATAGCCTTAGCATCCAATCATTCACGGATTGGATGTGGCGGTGACATACCCCTTTTACTTACTTTTATTAATTTCCGCTGCAACTTTTGAAGTTTTAATCATTAAATAAAAGTTCATCTCTATTTCTAAGTATTATTTTGGGTGGAAAATTTGGGGGTGTCACATTGAGCTTTGAAATCCGGCGAGTTCAGTAGCCGGCGAGTTCTGGTGAGTCTCACGGGAAATCCTTTGAAATCCGAAGGAAGTGCAAAGATTTTGGACGGTATTCTTTCCTTTACATTTTAGGTTTGAAATCCATGAAAATCCTTAGCAATCCAAGTGTAATAAAATCCGTGGATATGTTGGGGACATCCAAATTTCGCTAGACTCCAACAGATTCTACATTGAGGACACCACGATTCTACAAATCCATTAAAATCTTATGAAATCCTAATTGAGGACACCCTCCTAAGTATAGATACGTACACTCACTTAATTATATACATGATGTGCATGTATATCAGTAATTATTATCTTGAAATCAATTACTAGTAATTAATTAATTTAAATATATTGTTTGGTCTTCATATTACATATGGCCATTCATCGATCACTGGTTACTAATTAATTAGTGTAGTCACTTTGATTGAAAGGGTATAAAATTCTCCTTAATTAATTAATCTTTTCTTTGAAAATTATTTCTTAGGTTGATGATATATTATGAAGTAATTAATAAGGGAGTACGTACGTATATTAGCTAGCCAGGTATATACTTCCCAATGTCATTTTATTGTGTTTGGGAATTGGGTTTTGAAGGGGAGGGGAATGTTAATGGATGTTTATGACTCTCATTTTCATGTTTGAGAGTTTAAAAAATTGGAAGAGGTGGTTTTGGAGGGCTTTTGTAACCTTTCAAAACCCCCCAACTGCTTAATTTTTTGTTCCCCCAATTTGGAGGGTTTGGAGGATAATTAATAAAATGGTAATTTAAGCTAAAGTAGAAATGAATATCAACTCAATGATTTGAATTCGTTATATCTGAAAGTGATTTTAATTATAATTCCTTCAAAAATCATCCCTCTCCTTGCAATTTTATTACTCCAAATACAAAGAAGAGCTTCCTCACCCCTCCCCCCCTCCTTTTCCGCTCCAACAACATACCTCCAAAGTCTTCTATTCCTCTTCCCTCCAAACTCTCAAACATACCCTAACTAACAAAAGGCTTCAAGAGAATCTCAGCCCTAAACATGGAAACAAATATATATATGAAAGTGATTTTAATTATAATTCCTTCGAAAATCTTCCCTCTCCTTCCAGTTTTACTACTCCAAATACAAAGAAGGGCTTCCTCACCCTCCCCTCCATTTCCCCTCCAACAACATACCTCCAAAATCTTCCATTCCCCTTCCCTCCAAACTCCCAAACATACCCTAACTAACAAAAGGCTTCAAGAGAATCTCAACCCTAAACATGGAAACAAAGATATATGAACTGACCTCTTCCAACCCCCATGCCTCTCATTTTAATTTACACTTTAATTACCTAGTTAATTAATTTAGTAGCACTTTACGTACGTACTGCCTAGCTACTTATAATAACAACCATGTTTGATGTACACACTTTATACACGCCATATTTTGTTTGTGCAAAACATTGTCTGTGAATCGATGTTCACAGATAAAAAAATAGCTTTCACAGACATATATAAGTGTGTGCAAAAGTGTGTATAAGAGTGTGTACATACATCATTTTTGTTATAATAATCATGTTGAATGGCCTATATATCATATCATCATTTTTTATATCATATCATTATGAATAGTACACAAATTAATTCAATAATAATACTACTACTACTACTACTAATAATAATAATAATAATAATAATAATAATAATGACTCATTATGATCCATGGTATTGTTCGTTCAAATGGGTATTAGTAGTATTAATACGTACCTTACGCATTGGAGGCGGTGCTTTTTTGTTTCATGATTACGTTTATCCGTAGCTAGCTATCATTCTGCCAAAGTGAACTGCATGTGGCCAAAAGACCTTTTTATTTGAGCTTGGCTTCCCGGTTGGCACACGTGTGAAGCTGTGATAATATTTCTGCATCTTATTTAACCGGTAATCTTGTTCAAAATGTTCTAAGCAAGCACATTCATATTGATTATCACTTTGTGAGAGAACGGATGTCGCATGGTGACTTGGTGGTTGAATATGTTCCGATCCAGGTTCAATTGGCGGATATTTTACCAAAGTTTATCCTCTCAGCGTTTTCATTTTCTTAAAGACAATCTTCACATTGTTTCTCTTACTCAGATTGAAAGAGTGTAATAGAGCATAAATATTGGGATTATTATGTAATTTGTAAAACTTTATCTATTATAAATATATCCCTTAGGGCTACCTATTGGGTAACCCACTTCATTATTTCACATGCATTTGTACATGTGTTTTTTAGGGGTTTAATTACTTAATTAATCTTTTACCCCTCAGCTCTTAACTATCTTTCTTTTTACCAATTACCGCCATGTGACACTTCAAAAAAATTTTTTAATAAAAATAAAAATAATTTTTAGTCAGATAAAATATTACGAAAATAACATTTTAATAATTATTTGAGTTAGACAAAAATTCAACAGTTGTAACATTCTAATCAGATAAAAAAAATCCAAGTTTACGACTTTTTAATCAGATAAAAATGGCCCGATAATAGAAGTTATGTTTTAGTATAAAATTAATTTTTATATAACTATTTTAGGTTGTAGAATATACAAAGTATAAACTAAATAATTAAAATACTCATAATACATACATATATATATATATATATATATATATATATATATATATATATATATATATACGTACGTAATAATAATAGTATAACCTACGTATACATATAACCTACGTTATACGTAGTATATAAACTAAACTAAACTACCTAATTATACTACTATTATACTACGTAACTGCATAGAATTATACTCATACGTACAACTTAGTATATAAGTATAATTATAATACACCTAAATAACTACTATTACATAGTCATAATACTCCTACTCCTACTATAATACGTATACTCCCGGTATACTTTTTTGGCCGGCAAAACAACACAACCAAAAATCGGGAGGAGCTATTTTAATCCAACTCTAAATCTAACATCTCAGTCTAAAACCCTCGACCTACACCTATAAATAATAGGCCAGAACCTGCGTTTTCTTCATCCCAAAATCTGAGAAAAATACATATATACGTATATATATATATATATATATATTTTCGACCCACCGTTTTAGCCAGAAACAAGCCCTGAAAACACTTCTCAAACCTTCCCATTCGCGAGACGAATCCAACGGAGAAAGAATCGTGGAAAACGGACGTCGGAGTAGGGAGAAATAGCTCGCCGGAGTTTCGTCGGGGAAAAACTTTTCGACGGAAAACGGAGAAGAGGGAGGAGCTTCCGCTGCCGTCAACCCACCACCGACATTCGCCGTCCCAAACGGAGTCAATAGCCGGCCGTTTCGCTCGTCCGACGAGGAAACACCTCCCCCCCCCCCCCCCCCCTTAAATTCCCGTTTTTCCGGCGACCTGGGGAGGAAGACGACCCAGCAATCTGCTGGGGTCTGTCTTGGGCCTGATTTTTTTGGGCCAGAAGAATTAAACTTGGACCAGTTCAGCCCAGTTGCATTAAAAATTAAAAATAAAATAGTAAATGAAATAAATAAAATCTGGAAAAATATAAATTAAATACCTAGTATAAATATACATATGCGGACCGACCAGAATTGGAAAATAATATTTTTAGCTATTTTTAATTGATTTAATGGTAATTAGGCCAATTTATACACATTTAGTAAATAATTAACTAAATAACGAAAATAATTATGAAATAAATATTGGATTAAACTAAGATAAATATATGACTAACTAGGACCTTATGGACCATTTATAATTAATAAATATTAAGGTTTAGTATATTTAATTGTAATTAAACCGGTTAATAGATATATGAAATTAAAGGAATAATTATGGAAAATAATTATAAAATAGATATCTGGACAACCTAGGTCGAATATAGACCCAAAATATATTTATGGACGGTTACTAATTTATAAAGTCGATTCTTAGTCTATTTATTTAAATTAGGCCATATAAAACTAGTTAAGTAATTAAATAAGGAAATATTAATATTAATAGTGATTATTGAATAAAAATTGGATGTTGTAGTCAATTATATTCGGATATTTTATTTCAAATATTTAAAATTAATGGATGAAATTAATAAGGTAATTTTATTAATAGAACGTGAGTAATCAAATAAATTCGGATAACTAATAAATTAAATTAATAAATTCAAATAATAAAATAAAAGGAGAAAATCGGGTAAAGTAATTACAAATAGAATAAGTGACTAATTTTATCATATTTAATTAAAAAGGTGATTATCTAGAGACCGGATTAGAGGAGGATAACTAGGAGCAACAGGACTTATAGGAAGTTTCTCTGCCAATCCATATTGTTTCCTCGTATTATATGCTTATTATGCATTATGTGATTAAGTGTGAATTTTAAATGTGTACTATTTGGGGTGACTAAGAATTTGTGAAATATTGAAGGTATATTTTGGGATTTAATCCCTAGTATGACTTTGGAGTGAATTTTTATATAAAGGAATTTTGGAGTATTTATGAATGTGAATTTTTGGTGGACGTATCTATTAAATAGATATTCTGGATTATTGTATATAGAGAGGATTTTCCAAGAATGAATAATGTTTTTATAATAATTATTGACATCTCGAGAGAAACGCGAGGTGTGGGTGGTTAGAGCTATATACCGCGGGTTTAGTTTAGGTTTAAGATGATTATTGGTGGCGGGAGAAATCCCGGTAAATATTGGTGGCGGGAGATTCCCGGTATTTCTTTTGAGAACTTTAAAAGTTCTTTGGTGGCCGCGGTAGTAGTTTCTAATCACCCGGGTATCTAACCCATTGTGAGGTAGGGGGACGTTGTCCGAACTACTTGGACTTCTTACTACTCGGAGGGCTTGGAATCCCTTTTAGGGGGTGTACACACTTAAGGGTGAAGTTCAGTTTCCAATTGGTGGTCGGTGGGAGCCGGAATTCCGGGATGAGTCGTACGCAACAACGATTCATTGGGCTCGAGGAATCTTGAGTTTCGTTCATCTTAAAAGAATCTGAAAGTGACATTGATTTCAGAATGATGATATTTTTAGCTACAAAAGTTATTTTTGAAAAGTGATACTTCTTTTGAGATATTAATTAATTGTTGGGAGCTTATGAATATTATTTTTAATTATACGGGTATTTGAGATTATAAAGTTGATAAATGATGTTTTTGATTAGAAAAGAATTTCGGTGGTGTGAGTATTTTTATATAGTATTATATGAAAAATTATTTTCGCCAAACCTGATTATTTTACGGGGTTGGGTAGTACTTACTTAGCTCTAAAGCTAATTTTTGTTTCCTTTTCTTTGTTTCGTTTTCTGCACTTTATTTGTGCAGGTAATGATGAATACGAAGCTCATGATGTTTGATGAACCTGGAGAGCGCTTTACAAGAATTTAGTATAGTCTTCACTTAGATTAAATAATGCTAGTAGATTTTGAATTCAAGTTTTTAATTCGGTTGAACTCATGGTGGATAGCCTTAACATCCAGCCAAGTTGAGGGCTGGGTGTGGCGGTAACACACCCTTTTTCCATTACTGTTATTTCCGCTGCAAAACTATATCTATTTTTAAGGAATAAATCAAGATTGTTATCAATATATTATTATTTCAAGTATTATTTTGGGCGGGAAAAATGGGGGGTGTTAAATTTTTTACCAATTACCGCCCCCTCTTAGTAGATGTAGTGGAAGCCTTACGTGATCACAGTAGCATTGCAAATTTTATTTTGAGTATTACCAATTAGTGCGGGAAAAATCAAATATCAATCATGTTTATATACTAAATGATGATGCGGTATTTAATTAGCTAGGCCAATTCTGGTCTTAACTAATACGGAGTTCGATCTACTCCGCCGTATAGCCTAGGCCTAATGTAACATCATTTCCGGCTATATTGTAAAAACCTGACCAAGACCCCGAAGCGACCTGATCGAGAGACCGGCTCACGAGTAAGCCCGTGAGCCCGGACCCGGTAGCTCAACCCGATCAACCTAGAATACGTACAAAATTATTTTTCACATATTACCAAAATGTAAAACTATTCTTAGAAAATATACGTACAATTCCTAACAAAATATAAATATACTTCACATTTATATGAATATAAAGTTTATTAAAAATTTAAAGTATCATCCAAATCCAAAAAAAAGAAATTTCGTTTATATTTAAAGGTTGAATGACAAAAATACCCTTGTTTGAAATATGTGCATTTTGCACTAGTTTCGTCCAGTTAAAATTATTGCACTTTATATTGTCATTACTGCACAACATCAATACACGACTTTATTGCACATCCGGTAATAATCACTCCACTTCCGCCAAAATTAATTCTCTTCACATGATTTTATTTGAGGAATTTATTGTACGTTGAATTAAAGATATATCATTTCATGATGATATTACTGCTTTGTGGTTCTGCAGTACTGGTCATAATCACTGCACAATAAATTTTTTTAACGCATTCATTCACTGCCATGTACAACTACATGCATGTCTATTACCATATAGGGAAATTTACTATTAACCCCCTGAGGTTGTGTCATAATTATTAATGCAACCTTGCATTTTAAAAAACCAATTACTTACCCTCTGAGTTTGGATCACTCTCGTTCTTTGACCCCTCACTTTAGTATTTGTTAAATTTAAATTTAATATAATTCTTAAAATCAATGAAAAATATCTATAAAATTAATTTTTAATGTAAAACACAAATTAATATCATAAATATAAGTCATTGTTGTTGTTCGTAGTTAATAAAAATTTTAAATAAATTAAAAACCAAGATATTTTAGGTCTTAGATAAATAGATTTCAATTATTCAGATCATGGAATAATTGGAATAATCATCACACATTTTGTCTTTTAGGTCCCTTATTGATAATAAACCTATCTTTTAGGTCATGGAATGATAAAAAAAATCTTACTGTACTATTTCTTCTTTGCTACACACGAAAGAAATGTCATTACGATTAATTCAACTGAATAAATTACAAATAAGACTTGTATATTCATAATGAAGAAGTGCCTACAATTTTGATAACACATTTTATAAACAATTCCTTTTATGTATTCCATGAATATGACTCGTGAGCCTTCCCCTTAACTACTCTCATTAATTGTAACTCCACGATCGAGTAGTTAAGTAGAAAACAAATGATCATCAACAATGACTTATAATTGTGATGATAAATTGTTCTATATTTTAAAAATTAATTTGAAATACAACTTTTATTGAATTTAAGAGGTATATTAAATTTAATTCAACAAATAGTAATGTGAGGGGGTATATAGTGAGAATGACCAAAACTTAGGGGGTAACTAATTGATTTTTAAAAATGTAAGATTGCATTAATAATTATAATATGACCTTAGGAGGCTTATATTAATTTTCTCTACCAAATATATTCGGAAGAATGACAAAAATAATTATTGAGTATTGAATTGACAAAAGTATGACCAAGAATTGATAAGGACAAAAAACTGATCCATTTTAATTGAAAAGCCCGTGCTGCCTTTGCATTACCCCATCTGCGCATCTTCCCTACGACTTCTCCCTTCCCCGAGCTTCTTCCTTTTCCTTTCCACTGGGACCTTCTCCCTTTCCCTTCCCTCTATTCTATTAATCTTTTCTTCTTCTCATTAATCGAATATTAATTCTGTCGGATTTAAGATGGAAAGGGCAACCAACAGTTGGATTACGGAATTATATTCAAAAAATTGCATCTATCTCCGAAAAAAATGAATTTGGCATAACATCAAAGTGCAAAAAAATAGATCTCAAAGATTTTGAGTGCTGCGGTGGTGGGTGTTGGAGTGGGCTGCTGCGGTGGTGGGTGTTGGAGTGGACTGCTGCAGAGAAGTGTTGGAATGCTGCTGTGGAGGAGTTTGTTACCAAAAAGCGGGAGTTTTTGGTCTGAGAGTACAAAATACGGGAGTTCCCATAGGTTACCAAAAAGCGGGAGTTTTTGGTCTGAGAGTACAAAATACGGGAGTTCCCATAGGTTACCAAAATACGTAGGTCGGATTCACCATTTCCGATTGGAGGAAGGGTTATGAAATTAGGGTATTCACCCTAGTCGGAAGTGTGTAATCCGACTAGGGGGTGTTTTGAATTTAGTGTTTCTAATCGGAAGGAATTAAAAAAATAAAAAAATAAATAAAAAAATAACCTAGTCGGAATTGTGTAATCCGACTAGAAGTGTTAGATATTTTTTTAATGTTTTCATTATTGTAATCCGAAGCAATCAAAAAATAAAAAATAAAAAATAAAAAAAAAACCAAAAAAACACTGTCGGAAAGCCCAAATCCGACTAGTGGATGTTGTTTAAAAAATTTATATTCGAAAAAAGCAATCTATTTTGTTTTATTTTAAGAAATTTTATAAATTAAATTTTATCAATTAAATTTTTATTTTAAGAAATTTTATATTCGAGATATATTTTATTTTATGTAAACCATTAGAAGTATTTATTAGATAAAACTGACAATTAGATAAAATTTAATTAGATAAGTTCAATCAGATAAAATGAATCAGATAAAATTTTATCATATATAATTCAATCAAAATTCAATATTTTGTCCAACCATATCTATACAAAAATAAAGTGACCCAAAATCCAATACTTTATGTGTTGGATCATGAAACCTCCAATTTGACCTAATAAGGGCACAATCATTCGAATTTTATGCAATCAGCCTATATCATGAACACGAGTTGTGAAATTGACCACGAGTTCCTTAATATAGAGATGACAATTTATATTAACACTTGTGATTCACATTTTTTAGACCCGGATCAAAAACCCCAATTCGACCTGGTAAGGTTACAATCTTCTGAAATGCAATTAGCATATATCATGAACACGAATTGTGAAATTGACCACGAGTTACTTAATACTTCCTCCGTCTCTTTTTAGTTGCAACAGTCAACATTTCACGTTTGCCAACGCACAACTTTGACCGTCGTTATATTTAATTTTGTATTAGTAAAAATAAAATAAAAATTAGATTATAAAACTTAGTAATGAGACGAATTTAACAACATTTTTCAAAAAAAAAATTCACATACATTAATAAATAAAATGTAGTCAAAGTAAAGTACATGAATAGTGTATATATTCCAATGTTGCAATTAATGAGATACGGAGGATAGTATATAGATGAAATTTTAATACTCACACTTGTTGATGGATAGTCTACCCAGGGGTATGTATCCGAAGGGTTATTGCGGGAAATAACTAGAAAGAAGTCAGAGCATAAATAAGAGAGAGAGAGTATATTGCTGAGAGAGTAGTGAGCGTATTTCGCCTGGATTACAAATGGGGAAAAGGGACGCTATTTATAGTAGTGAGATAATAAATGCCAGATAGGGACACGTGTCAAGCATCCATTGGCTGAGGGGTCACATCAACTGGTTGGCGCTGGCAATCGCATGTGGCCGCATTTAATGTGGCTGTTGGATGTGACGTCGTACTTGGTACGGTGATTCAGGCGCATGTGGAGTGGATATTATGTCGAGAAAGGTGCCCTCGGTTGTAGGTGATTAGCTGAGGGCTCTGAGTACCGGGGACCTCCTTAGTGCTGAGGGCTCTAGGTGCTGAAGGCTACTGATTTTCACCGTTTTCTCCCAGTAACTTTGTTTGCTTGAGCTGGCCGTCCTGTGAGAATTGGAGCCCTCGTTGTGTGCATGTTTCAGCCGAGGGCAGTCCCTCAGTTACCCACATTCCGGGACTTGAGGGATCATGCTCGTTGTTGTGGGAGTTTTGTGACATTTTTTGTATTTTGAGATTTTCCCTGAAGGGGTCCTCCAGTCCCCCACTCCTTGAGGCACTTGCAAAGTGGTGAAAAGGAGTAGAGTAGTGCCTGCCTGCAATATGAAGCCGAGGGGTGATGCTTTTCGTTTCATTTTGGGGGGATGCCTCGTTAAAAACCTCATTGGAAAAAACCATGTGGGAAAAAATTCCAATGAGTGAAAAAGAATGCACCGAATTCCCCCAATGATGAGTCGAAAAGGTAAAACCCTTGTTTGAAATGAGTGGCAGTATTCCTGCCGAAGGCTATCCATGTCTGAAGGCACGTGTGTTGATTTGCCGAAGGTTCACTGTTGTTAACCTGAGAGATGCCGAAGGGAGAGCCCTCAAATTATGAGAATGAGGGCGTGATGAATGTGGATGATATTTCCGGTGTTGTCGAGGGGTCCCTTGTTTGTTTACAAGTGGGGTGTTGTGGTGCCCCGAGGGGTTCCTTGTTGCGTAGCTGGGGTTACGTGGCCCTCAATGTGTTTGAAGGTTGAGGGTTCCCGAGGGGTGTGCCCGTTGTGAAGCCGTGGGCTTCTGGAGGAGTGAGCCCGAAGGCATTCGTGATGCAGTGTGAGGGGCCTAAGCCGGGAGCATCTCTGGGTAAGTGTACCCGGGAGCTCCTCTTGATGAAGTGGAGTGAAGGAGAAAGCCCGGGGGCTAGTTTCTTGGCTGATGAAGGAGTGGTCTGCCGAATATAGCCAGGAGCTCCCAGAATATAGCCGTTGTAAATAGAGCCGTTGGAATACCTAAGGTCAGAAATATAGCCGTTGGGGGGGCTCCACGTCGTGTGCGTTCGTTGGCTGCCTGTGGGCGGGTGTCACCGATTGGGCAATTCGACGGTTCGTAATGATGGCTTTTCATCCGGAGGCCTGGTTTCCGGCCCAAGCCCGGATTTGTGGTGCCTACAAATACCCAAGGCCAGAGGACTTCCCCCTGGTGCGATCATTGTTGTTAGCGGAGCTCTGCCAAATTTTCTAGAGAGAGAAACTCCTGCCCTCGATCCGATTCTCGTTCCAAGGTCATTCTGCCACTCGTTCTTCACCCTTCTTAGCTAGCTGTAGTTTGTGGCCTTAGATTAGGAGTTGTAGCTTAGAGCCCTTAGTACCTCCGAACCCTCGATTTAGTATAACAATGTCCTCACAAAACGATTCCCAAGATATCTCGAGGGAGCCCTCGATGGAGGAGGAAATCGTCTCTAATGTGGAGTCCACAAGTGAACAGCCCTCAGTGGGACATGATGCCGCCATAGCGATGGAGCTACAGAGAGCCCTCGTTGCCGAGGTGGAAGCCGAGGGCTTCGAACAAGAATGCGAGGATGAAGAGCTGGCCCTCGCCTGGCATGTGGCCGAGGAAGAGGCGCAGAGAGAGAGAACGAGGGTCATCGTCGCTGTTCTTCCCCCTCGCGACGCTGGTGAGGCCAACACCTCCCGGCCATTGAATTCGGCCCCTCTCCGGGTGGCCCCCGGGAAGAAGAAGACGAAGGGTGCCGCTTCCAAAAAGAAATGCAGTGTTGCAGACCAAGGGAAGCCCGTCGATATGCCCAAGGGGTACTCCTACTTGAATACCGTTGCCCTCGAGATAAGGTCGAAGGCTGATAAGGTTGAAACATTAATATAGCCATCAGGGAGTGCACTCTGGAGGAGGATCTCTAATGTAGCACCATCCCCGAGCATATTTACTTTTAGTAAATTATGTAATAAACCTTGAAGGATGGTTTATGAAGTTGTGTAATTGTTAAATTTTATTATTTCTTTTACGTGAATAGTAAATTGCATGTGGGGCCCACAGCGGGAACGGGGACCGCCCGATAATTCCCGAACCACATATTATATTCATCTTGGTCTAGATGACATCTATATAGTAGTGGACATTTTATTTGGGCCATAGGAAGGGCATGGAGTTGACCGGTTGGTCAAACGGGGCCCAATTACCGATATTGGTAATTTAGCGGATAACAGCCCGAAGTTAGTTTCGGAGACTCCTAAATTATTGTTGGGGAATGTACATCTATTCTAAAGGCCCATAACTATTAAGAATGCGGGACATATTATATTTGGCCCGATAAAATAAAATATAATTAAAACGGGCCGAGAAATACAACTTTCGGGGCCGATTGTACACACCGGGACATAATGGGATGACTTCCCACATAAGTGGGGGCCACCCCACGTTTTTATGGGTGCTGCTTGATAATATAATGGGGGATGGGAGCAGCCAAACGTGCTGGTACGCACAAGGGAGAGGGAGGAAGTCTCCTTTGAGACAAAAGCATGTTAGGGTCCTATCTCACACAAATCATTTGTGTTGATTGAGAAGGCACCCTCTCTCCACCCCTACCCTCATTTGACCGACACAAGAGGAGAGAAGCTCCAGGAAACTAAACTCCCAAGACCCCATTGAGGAAGAAGAAGCTAGGAAGTCCAAGGAGGAGAGCTAGGCTTGAGGTAAGAACACCAAATAGCTCTTTAACTAGTTTTTTGAGTATGCTTTGTTAAGAAATCATATGGTGGATTAAACCATGACTTCTACACGTTTAAAAGTGTAGAATATTGATATAAAGTGGTGGTAATTAACTTAGAAGAGTTGGTGGATCGATAGGAGTCGAAATCGCCGGAAACCGCCACATATAGGATGATGTTCGTGTTGCAAGAGGACGAACGTCGCCCGGCTTTCGTGAAAGCCGCCCGGCTTTTGCCCAGGCAGTCCAGTTTTGCCTTGTTATCGGTTTAAAACGAGGACTAATCGGGGGCTCAACAAAGGCGACTATTTCAGCACATCATAAGGTGAGGATGGCTGACTATATTGCTTATAATTAGTGAGTTAATTTCATGAGATTACCGAAGGTAATTAAATGTGTTTTTTATGGATTATTAATGATTAATAATGCCTAAGAATGAAAAGACAAATGTCTAAAGAAAAAGGAGCATGATATACAAATTTTAGAGTAAATTGTGTATGATCATGTGTTATGAATAGGTTGACTTGAAAGTGGAATTAATTATGAAACATATGTTGAAATATACTTTCTCTTCATATTAGAATATATGAGTGATTAAAAGTGATATTTTGAATATTGAGATAAATGACATTTTCAAAGGAAAATCAGTTGGAATTGTCTATATGACTATGAGTTGAGAACTTGGTTCATTGGTATGAATTTGACTAGTATTAAGATACTAGTTGGACATTAAAATGAAATGTTGTTAAGATTGATCCTAAGATTGGATTGTGAAATGTTGTGCCTTAAGTAGTCTTGAGGGATGCTTTAAGGTAGGAAAGTATGAACTCTAGGTTATACTAGGGGTAGGCCTTAAGGGATACCCAAGGTAAAGTAAGTAATAAATTGATCCTAAGTATAGGATTGGCCTACGGGTGTATTCGGTAGTCCTTGTGGATAGCCGGTCGAATTATGGAAATGTTGGTCCCGGTTATACTGGATACAGTCTAGAGGGGGGGTGAATAGACTGTATTGGTTTTTAGCTTTTTAAACTAAGTACCAGATTTACAGAATAGCCTGTTCTGTTGAAAGAACAGACTTGCAGCGGATGGGGTTCTGGTAGGGAGTTCTGTTAGCCTCAGAGAAGCAAAGGCAGTAGGCCTTCTGTTAACTCGTAGAACAAGTTCTGCTGAACACATATACTAAGTCCAAGGAGTTATACAGTTCTAACTAAATGCAATTATTAAAAGCAGTAAGTAAACGACACCAGGGATTTTTATAGTGGTTCAAGGAACAACTCGTTCCTCTAATCCACTGTTCCACTAAGCTGTAAAAACTGCCGTTTACAAAGCCTTAGTCCTAGTACTTAAGAAGCACTCCACGTCTTCTTCAAGCCTAGATGTGTCCTGGGATGCACTGCCTGGCTTCCTTTAACACTGGTCCTTTCACTGAGTTTCCTTTAAGTATCACCACTTCACTACTCCAGTTATTTGGACGTCCTTCTTGTAGCAAGAAGAGTTTCTGTTGAAACTGGGGTTCCTCCAACTAGCTTCGTTACAAAAGATTTGTATGTGATGAGCTTGAAGAGTTGAAGAACACTTGGAACTTTGCTTGAGTTGGAAAGAGTATTTTTCCAACTTCTGCCTTCTCTTGTAGAGGATAATGAGTTTGAATATCAAGGAGGCTTTTTGCTTTTCAGAGTTTGAATATCTTGCTTGTGGTTAGCAAAAGTTGCAATGTAATCTTGGCAAAGTTATAGCAAAGTTGTAGCTCTGTTCTCCGGTTGTTCTTCGTAGTGTATCTTTTATACTGAGGTTGTCTTCCCGTTGGAGGAGTAGGAGGACAACTGCATTTAATGCGCGAGCAGTTGACTTGACCAGTAGGACCCGGTAAAGTTGGCGGGTTACTATTTTGGGATAAAGTAATCCTGACATTGCGGCCAATCATCTGCAATTACTCCACGGAGCATGGGGAGCATTAAATGAGCATTTAATGCGAGCACTGTAGTTTTTCCGTTTCATAGTCCTAGCCGTTGAAGGAATCTTTAAGTTGACTTCCCGGCTTTGTGGATTTCTTCCAAGTGTCAGACCTTCTGGTGTCATTGGAAGAGAACTGATTCAGAGAAGATCATGAGCACTTCTGTTGTTGGTAGCTTACAGAGAACCAGGAGGGTTTCTGTCATGCTAAAGGGTAACAGAGACTCTGACGTTTTCTGTTCCTAGACAGAGAACCAAGATCTTCTGTCTGGAGGACTTCTGGTAGAGAGGCCTTCTGGTAGTCGAATATGCTAAGAACTTTACAAGGGAAAATTCTAATACATAATTTTTAAAGGGGTACTCTACAGTCCTAATTAATATAGCATCATCAAAATTTAAATACAATTATTCCTTACAATTTCCCCCTTTTTGATGATGCCAAAACCCTTTAACTATTTCCAGAGAAGTGCCTTCACCATAAAAATTTAAAGTTTAAAACTTTTCATTAAAATCTTGGTGGGCAACTTGGGATAGGAAAATAGTAAGAGTACGATACATTCAGATAGCAGTTCAAGAGGAAACAAGTACAGAATGAAATAGTAAGCAACAAAGAATAAAGAAGCAAAGAGACTTTAGAAGGAGCAGAGATAAGCTTTTATTAGATCAAGAGTATTAAGAGAAGTTTAGAAGGAATTACAGATTTTCCCTTTCAGCTTCAGCTCTGGTTCTGCGATCTTGTTCCTTCAGATTCTTCAGTTCAGCATTCACTTCTTCTCTTATGCCAGCCAGATTTCCTGGTGCTTGACATGAGGCCCAAATGGGAGAGAGCTTGCAATTCAGATAGTGAAGTACTCCTTCATGTACATCCTTGCCTGGGAGTACTCTCTTGTGGAGCCAATATTCAGCCTCTTCCAAGGAACCACCATGTCTGACCCTTATATGACCATCTCTGTCAAGATAGAGATTCTGTCTTTGAGTTGGGGTCATCTTCTGTTGAATTTCTTCGAACTGTGCTCTATCAATCTTCTGGGAGCCTCCAAGTCTCCACTCAGTGAGGCTCAAGGGTTTCTTCTTCGTGGTAGAACCTCTGCGAGGAGAAGAAGGTCTTGAAGTACCAACTTCTCTCTTCTTCTGTTGGGAGGCCTGGAAGTAAGGGGTTGGATCAATATCAGATGAGGGCCCAGCAGTTGGCCTAGGGAGCAATTTCTTCTGTTGGGGGTCCTTTTCCTTTTCCCCCTTTTTGGCATCATCCAGGTCAGAGATCATCATGGCAATTTTCTGGAACTCTGTTGCCTGGGAGATGGCTATCTGCTCAAGAGTTTCTGGCAAGGTCTGCGTGACAGAGGTCAGACCTTCTATTAAGTTCTGTTGACGATCAAGAGCAGACTTGATGTCCTGAGAGCCAGCTTCAAGTAGTATCAGCTTCTGATATCTTTCTTGATCCTTCTTGATCAGGGTGGCCACTTGATCTTTGTGATCATTATTCAAGAGTTGTAGCTGCATAAACTTCTCAGCAGATTGGTCTTCATACCATTGTACAATGTCAAGGGATTCTGTTATATCCTTGAGTTGCTTAGTCTGCTTATTGAGAATCTGAGACTGGGAGTAGAGAACAGAGTGGACACCGTCCACTTCTCTGGCAACAGCATTAAGCTTTGCAGATGATGATTCCATGAAGGTGACCAGTGTCTGGGTCAGAGCTTCAACCTTCTCTGAGATATGCTGAAGTCCAGCCTCAAGATGATTGTGAACAAAGGTGAGATGTTCATGGTGCTTGGTGTTGATCGCAGCCAATTGATCCATTCCATCAAGCATTTTACCACCAAAGTCTTCAGCTGCAGTGACAAACTGATTGAAGGAGATTTGGGGCTTATCTTCTTTGGATTCTGTGTTCCCAGGCATACCTAGACCTCTTGATTTAGGCATAGGAGGCCTTCTGGGTAGTTCTTCATTCTGAGGAGGGGTCTTCCTCCTTTTGGAAGTTTCATCAGCAGCAATGGAGGATGTAAGAAATCCATCATTGTCACTGGAAGAGGAGGGCACCCTGAAGATAGGTTTCTTGATGGGGGTAGAAGCCACAGAGTGTTGAGGGGAGATAGGTGTGGCTGCATCTTGTGGTGCAGGCTTTGGAGAAGCAGTTCTGGATTCCTTGATGGAGGGTTTTTCTTGTTGATGTGAGGGAGCATTCTGTTGTTGTGGAGGAGAGGGTGGAGGTGATGGTGATCTGGATCTGATTGAGGGTTGGGATTTGCAGGGAGATGGATTTTTGGTTTTGGGTGAGGAGGTTTTCTGTTGGGGTGAAGTTGTAGAGGAGATGACATGTTGGTGTTGGTATGGGATAATTTGTCCTGGAGGGGATGGTGATTTGTTCTTTGGAGGAGAGAACGGTTTGCAGGGTGAAGGAGATGAAGATTTGGGGGTGGAGGGTTTCTGGTGTGAAGGGGTTTTCTGTGCAGAGATGGTTTTCTGTGGGGGTGAGGAGGATTTCTGTTGGGGTTGAGGAGAGGTGTTTTTAGGAGAGGGAGGGGGAGAAGGAATGATTGGGGGAATTACCTCTAGTATTGTTTCTGTGAACAGAGAGTCTCTCCATTCCTTGACAAGTCTTTCCATGACCAGAGGTAGATCATTGGCAGTAGAGGGTTCACCTTCTCCATGTGCACTGTGGCGAAATTTGATCATTGACTCCTTCCTCTTTTTCTCAACTAGCCAAGCATCAAAGTCATGCATCTCATGCTCTTGAAGAGCCTTCACATGGTCTTCTGGTGAGTTTCTGACCAGAGGTGCTTTCCCTTGAATTTTCTCCTTCTTCTTCTGTAGGACAGAAAGAAGAAAATCCTTGTTTAGGCAGGACTCCACATCTTCTGTGTCAGCCCATCTGAGTACTTCTTCTTCTTCAGAGATGAAGTAGGACAAGTTCTTGAGGAGTTCAGTGAGAGGTCCCACTCTCCACTTTCTCCATGCCAGAACCCTGATGAATTTCCTATCAGGGCTTGACGTGCTGCTTACTTCTTGGTGTTCTGGTGAAGGAACCACCATAGGTTGATCATTTGCAGAAGCAGGAGGAGAAGAATGTGGTCCCCCCTGAGTAGTGGCATTCTGCACCACTTCTTCTTCTTCTGAGTCACTTGACTCAAAGATGATCCTCTTGCCGTGCCAAGCATTTCTGTTGGCTGGGGCAGAGGTGACAGAGTCCTCCAGCTTCTCCTGTGCTGCAGGTGTCAAAATTTTGGTCTTCTTTGCAATGGGGGAGGCAGAAGGGGTGCTTTCTGAAGAGATAGGTGAAGGAGCCTTTCTCTTAAGGACAGATTTCTTTGCCACCATCTTGTGGACTTTGACAGGTGTGGTCTTTTTCTTGGGAACCTTCTTGACCACCTTCTTCACCAAAGGTATTTCTTCGTCAGAGTCAGAAGGGGTAGGAGGTTTCTGTTGCTTCTTTGAAGCTTTCTTTGGTTGAACAACCTTCTGTTGTTGCCTTTCTCTGTTGAACTCAAGGGTTCTGAGTCTTTTTTGCTCTGCCTTGAGAGCAACTTTCCTATCACTTGAAGTGTTGAGGAAGAGCAGCTTGGTGTAGTCTGCCTCAATAGAGTTTCTCAGTCTTATCCTTGCCTTGAGCAAGGTTTCAGAGATTAGGAGACCATAACCCATGGGGGTCCTGAACAGACCGGTCTCCTTGTCTTTCTTCTTGATGAATTCAACAAGGGATTTGACAATTACCTGTCCCCAGTTGATGTTCATCCCATGATGAACTGCAAAGACAGCCTTTGCATTCAGTGCATTCATGTCATCTGTGGAGGTGCTCTTGCTCCAGACACACCTATGCAGGATGTTGACCAATTTCTCATAGTCGCTCAGAAGGAGGTTTTTCTTCATGTAAAGCTTTGGAACTCTACCCACTTCAGGTCGGCAGTAGAGTTGGACAAAGTTGTCCACAGTGACGTTGACACTGTCCAGAGTTAGGAAACCTTCAGTTTCTTCTTCTTGAGGGTCCTCTACTACGCCAAAGAGGGCGTTGAGGTCTGCAGGGGTGAGGGTAATGTCTTCACCATTGACATTAGACCGGATGGTCTCCCCTTCGTATGTAGCGTTGAGATAGAACTCTGCTACGTCCCTTGTACTGTAGGATTCAAAGTGATAACCTACCACTTTGTTCAGTTGGGAGTCCTCCATTCCCTTGATGATCTTCATCATCGTTTCGTGGTTTGAAGCGAGTTCAGGGAGTGCGGAGAGGTCGCAGTTCATCCCTGTGTAGATGTTTGAGACAAGAGTGTTGATTTCCTCCTTGGTGAGGTCGTTGATGTTGATGAAGGCCATTTGATCAGAGAGTAATCAGAGAGCTTGAGAGCTATGGAGGTTTGAAGGTTTGAAAGTAATGAGAGCAGTAGCGGTTTAGGTTTGCGAAAGGGGAATTTATGTGTTTGGGTTAGTGGACGTTTGGAATTAATTTATGGTTCCAAGAAACCAATAAATGTAAAAAGGGGCGGAGTAAATAAACGGGGGCGCAGTAAATATTATACGGCTTGATACCGTTTTAAGGGTAAAAGGGTAAAAGACCTTTACTAATTTACTAGGATACCCGGTTTCAGAAAATTTTCTAAGTCCACAACCTTCTGAGGGTTTTTCTGTAGAAGGGGGGGTTTTCTGTTGCTGAGGTGTTCTGCCAGGGTAGGGATCAGAAGGGGTTGACAGAAGGGGTTTTGCTACAGGTATTCTGTCAACAGCAAAAGAGCAACAGAGGGCCTTTCTTTTCAACTTTCCTTTGGAATCTCATCCATCATTCCCAATTCCTCTCTCAGTTTGTTGAACCTAGCCTCAGGAAGAGGCTTTGTCAGGATATCTGCAAGCTGGTCTTCTGTTGGCACATGTTCCATGCAGATGTGCTTCTTCTCAACATGATCTCTGATGAAGTGATGTCTGATCTCAATATGCTTTGTCCTGGAATGAAGAACTGGATTCTGAGTGATAGCAATAGCACTGGTGTTGTCACACAACAGCTTGATCTCCTTTGCTTGAACTCCACAGTCCTTCAGTTGTTGCTTCATCCAGAGTAGCTGAGCACAGCAACTCCCAGCTGCAATGTACTCTGCCTCAGCTGTACTTGTTGAGATAGAGTTCTGCTTCTTGCTAAACCAGGAAACAAGCCTTCCTCCTAGCAGTTGGCAGTGACCAGAGGTGCTCTTTCTGTCTAGTCTGCAACCTGCAAAATCTGAGTCAGAATAACCAATTAATTCAAAGTTACCTCCCTTTGGATACCATAGGCCTGCATTTGGATTTCCTTTGATGTATCTGATGATTCTCTTTGCAGCACTTAGATGGCTTTCCTTGGGCTTTGATTGGTATCTGGCACAGATTCCAACAGAGAATGAGATGTCTGGTCTGCTTGCAGTTAGATACAACAGAGATCCTATGATTCCTCTATATGTTGTTGCATCTACATCCTTTCCTTCATCATCTGGACCAATTCCTTGTGAAGTGTTCATGGGAATCTTCACTGATGATTTTCCTTCCACTCCAAACTTCTTGATTAGATCTCTGGTGTACTTCCCTTGATTGATAAAGATCCCTTCTGGAACTTGTTTGACTTGAAGTCCTAGGAAGTAACTGAGTTCTCCCATCATACTCATTTCAAATTGACTCTGCATCACTTGAGAAAATTTCTTGCACAGTTCTGGATTAGTACTACCAAATATAATGTCATCAACATATATTTGTACTAACAGAATATGATTAGCAACAGAGATTTGAAATAGAGTTTTGTCAACCTTTCCTTTAGTAAACCCATGGTTCACTAGAAAAAGGGACAATGTGTCATACCAGGCTCTGGGAGCTTGCTTAAGACCATAGAGGGCCTTTTTAAGCTTGTAGACACAGGAAGATTGAGTAGAAATGACAAAACCTGGTGGTTGTTCCACATAAACTTCCTCTTCAAGATCTCCATTCAGAAATGCACTCTTGACATCCATCTGGTAGACCTTGATGTTGTTGTAGGCAGCATAGGCTAGAAAGATTCTGATGGCTTCAAGTCTGGCAACTGGTGCAAAGGTCTCATCAAAATATATTCCTTCTTCTTGACAATATCCTTTAGCTACTAGCCTTGCTTTGTTCCTTACAATGTTGCCATCTTCATCTGCTTTGTTCTTGAAAACCCATTTGGTTCCAATGACATTCTGGTGTTTTGGCCTAGGAACAAGTTCCCATACTTTGTTCCTTTCAAACTGAGTGAGCTCTTCTTGCATGGCATTGATCCAATCTGAGTCTGCAAGAGCTTCTTCAACTGTCATAGGTTCCATCTGAGATATATAGCAGGCAAGCATTGCTTCTCTCCTTGATGTGGATCTGGTTTGAACTCCACTTCTGATTTGACCAATCATTTGGTTAGGAGGATGATCTCTTAACCATGTTAGGTCTGGTTCTGTCAGCTGCTGTCTTGGTCTCTCTGGTTCCTCATCTTCAGAGTCTTCATCTTCATTCAAGAGAAGGGGGTTTGGTGCAGGTGTTGGAAATGCAGGGTTGTCTGACACCTCTTCTGTTGGTGTTCTGTCTTCTATGCTGACATCCTTGAGAATCTCGGTTACCTCTCTAACAGAGACGCTTTCATCAAACTTCACATGTATGGATTCTTCAACATGTAGGGTCCTTCTGTTGAGTACTCTATAGGCTTTACTGGTGTTTGAATAGCCTATAAAGACTCCTTCATCAGCCTTTTCTTGAAATACTTTTAGATGCTTCTTTCCATTGTTGAGGATGTAGCACTTGCATCCAAATACATGAAAGTAGCTGATGTTAGGTTTTCTTCCCTTCCAGAGTTCATAAGGGGTCTTCTGGTGATTCTTGTTGATCATGCTTCTGTTCTGAGTATAACATGCAGTGTTGATTGCTTCAGCCCAATATCTCATAGGCAATCCAGATTCTGCAATCATTGTTCTTGCAGCTTCTTTTAAAGTTTTGTTCCTTCTTTCTGCTACGCCATTCTGTTGAGGGGTTCTGGCGGCAGAAAGTTGATGAAAAGTTCCATTCTGATCACAGAAGTCCTTTATGACTTGGTTGACAAATTCAGTTCCTCTGTCTGATCTGATTGTCTTTACTTTCAAGTTCTTCTCAGTCTGAAGTTGCTTTAACAGAGATGGCAACTTTTGAAGAGTTTCATTTTTCTTTGATAGAAAAACAATCCAAGTATATCTGGAGTAGTCATCAACCAGGACTAAGGTATATTTCTTGCCACCAACGCTTGGAGTCTCAACAGGTCTAAATAAATCCATGTGAATCAGATTTAGAGGACTTGTAGAAAGATCTCCATCAATGGGTTTGAAGGAATTCTTCACTTGTTTGCCTTTCTGACATGCACTGCAGAGGGTCTCCTTCTTGTACACAATGTCCGGTAGCCCTTCTACAATGTGTTCTCTGGCCAGTTTGTTGATTGTTTTGAAATTCAAATGGTTGAGCTTTTTGTGCCAATCCCAGCTCAGTTTTGAATCTCCTTTGGCTATCAGGCAAACTCCATCTTTTGCAGTGTTCCAATCAACTACATAGATGTTCTTCTTCCTTGATGCTGTAAGAACCACTTCCTTTGTTGTCTCATGCTTCACATAGCAGAAGTCCTTTGTGAATTCAACAGTGTAGCCTTTGTCACAGAATTGGCTAGCACTTAGCAAGTTGAACTTCAGTCCTTTGACATATGAGACATCATCAATGATTATCTGGTTTTTGATCAGCTTTCCTCTTCCTTTTGTTTGACCTTCTTTGTCATTACCTCCAAAGGTAACTCTAGGTCCTTTTCATTTCTGGAACTCTGTTAGGCAACTTCTGTCACCTGTCATGTGCCTGGAGCATCCACTATCAATAAACCATTCTTGTTCAGAGATGGCTCCAGCACACAGTTCCTGCAAGATCAAAAGAAAGATTTAGGTACCCAAGCAATGCTGGGTCCTGGGGGGTCATGGAGTCTGGGTAGTTGGTACCATTTTGGTCTCATCAAGTGAAACCTTGGTGGGTGGTACCCATTGTCCACCTGGTAGTTATAGTAAACTGAAGTGTGATTCACTTTGGGCAGATGCTTGTGAGGGTCATGCTTCCTGTTTACATACTTTTGCATAGCTTTCTTTGTTGGAAAGAAGTCCCATATACTATCAAGAGCAGAGGGACGGTTAACCTTGAGCTTCTGAAGTTGACCAGCCAACCTCTTCTGCCTGAAGTTAACTTTCTCTTGATATTTGCCCTTCTGGTGATCATTTCTGGCACGATTGACATGAGGTTGTCTGTCAATGAATGGTCTTTTATTTTTGTTATTTTGAAAACCTCTTCTGTTGTTAGGTTTTCTGCCAGGTTCATTATTTTTCAAAAAGGGTTTCTATTGAACCTTTATCTTGCCTTTTTCTGGTCTGACTTCCTCATGAACAACCTTGGTGCCAGATACACCAGCTTGACAGATGGGGCTAGAAATCAGTGGCTCTATGACCTTATCTGCCTTAGCAACTCTGGTGCTAGGCATTACAGAAGGCTCACCTGATTCTGTTGAGCCATAACCAAGACCAAAACCAGTGCCAATCTGTTGATCAAGCAAAATCTTTTCCATGGAAGACTGGGCCTTCTGGTAAGCTTTGTACTTAATCTCGAGAGGCTCTATTTCTCTTATTCTCTTAAGAAGAGAAACATTTTCAGTCTCCAGTTGATCTCTTTCCTCAATTAGAAGATTGATTTTGATCTCAACCTCCTTCTTTAAGTCAAGAATTTCAGCTTTCAACTTACTGTTTTCTTCTGTTACAGAAGAATAAGTGGCTTGTATGGCCTTAAACTCTTCCCAAAATTCTGACATTGAATCAGAATCAAAAGCTAAGCCTACCGAAGAAAAACTAGATTCAGAAGTAGAGGTTACCTCATCATCAGAATGAGCCATGAGGCAAAGGTCTTCTGTCTCAGTATCAAGGCAACAAAAGGTCTCATCAGAATCTGAGTCAGAACTGGATTCTGTTTCTGACAGAGGGTCTTTCTCCAGTTGTTCTGTCACAAGTGCCTTTCTTCTTCTGGAGTTGTCCTCGTACTTCTTCTTTTCTCCATCCTGTCCTTGCTTCTTGGACACTCTAGGATGGGGACAGACAGCTTTGAAGTGGTCAGACTGTCTGCAATTGTAACAGAGAAGCTCTCCACTGCTTTCTGTTGATTTGACCTTCTGGTATGGCTTTCTGTTGAAAGATTGACTCCTTCCATCTTTGGGATTCTTCATAAACTTTTTGAATCTCCTGGCAAAGGCAGCCATATATTCATCAGATAAAAGTACTGAAGGGTCAAAATCATTTACCTTAGATGTGCTGGCAGTGAGGGCTGTAGTGGTCCTCTCTTCTGGTACATCTTCCTTCTCTTCAATCATTTCAAACTCATGAGCTTTGAGATCTGAAATGAGCTTATCAGTGGGATAAGTCTTTACATCTTTGCTGGTTTGGACAGCAACTACCTTCATCTTCCATGCTGAGGGCAGTCCCCTCAACACCTTCAGGTTGATCTCCTTGGTTGTGAGATCCTTGCCAAGCTCAGAGATCTCTCCAGTGAGAGTGAGGAGCCTGTCATACATCTTGGAGATGCTTTCACCAGGGAGAAGTTTGAAGTCATCAAACTTCTTGTTGGCTATGGTTAGTTTGTTGTCCTTCTCTTGCTCATCACTAGCTCCAATGAGCTCAAGAGTATCCCAGATTTCCTTAGCAGTCTTGCACTTCTTGATTCTGTTGAAGTACCTATCATCAATGGACTTGTAGAGGATGTCTTTGGCAATATTGTCTAGGTTGTACTTTCTCCTCTCTTCAGTGGTCCATTCTGACTTGGCCTTACTAATCATCTGGGGTCTGGTGTTGTCTATGGCATGTTCAGGATTGACCTTCTGGAAGCTTGTGAAGGGGCCAATGTCTAGAACTTCCCACATCTCATCATGCAGGGCACAGAGATGTGCTTTCATCCGGATCCTCCAGTCATCAAACTTAAGATCTGAAAACATAAGATTCTTGGACAAGGAGTGATCCATTATATCAGATAGAAATGAGGTAAAACAGAAAAACAAGTGGATCTTTGTTCAACAAATAACCTAAGAGATTATTAGAACAAGGAGGCTCTGATACCACTTGTTGGTCCCGGTTATACTGGATACAGTCTAGAGGGGGGGTGAATAGACTGTATTGGTTTTTAGCTTTTTAAACTAAGTACCAGATTTACAGAATAGCCTGTTCTGTTGAAAGAACAGACTGGCAGCGGATGGGGTTCTGGTAGGGAGTTCTGTTAGCCTCAGAGAAGCAAAGGCAGTAGGCCTTCTGTTAACTCGTAGAACAAGTTCTGCTGAACACAGATACCAAGTCCAAGGAGTTATACAGTTCTAACTAAATGCAATTATTAAAAGCAGTAAGTAAACGACACCGGGGATTTTTATAGTGGTTCAAGGAACAACTCGTTCCTCTAATCCACTGTTCCACTAAGCTGTAAAAACTGCCGTTTACAAAGCCTTAGTCCTAGTACTTAAGAAGCACTCCACGTCTTCTTCAAGCCTAGATGTGTCCTGGGATGCACTGCCTGGCTTCCTTTAACACTGGTCCTTTCACTGAGTTTCCTTGAAGTATCACCACTTCACTACTCCAGTTATTTGGACGTCCTTCTTGTAGCAAGAAGAGTTTCTGTTGAAACTGGGGTTCCTCCAACTAGCTTCGTTACAAAAGATTTGTATGTGATGAGCTTGAAGAGTTGAAGAACACTTGGAACTTTGCGTGAGTTGGAAAGAGTATTTTTCCAACTTCTGCCTTCTCTTGTAGAGGATAATGAGTTTGAATCTCAAGGAGGTTTTTTTCTTTTCAGAGTTTGAATATCTTGCTTGTGGTTAGCAAAAGTTGCAATGTAATCTTGGCAAAGTTATAGCAAAGTTGTAGCTCTGTTCTCCGGTTGTTCTTCGTAGTGTATCTTTTATACTGAGGTTGTCTTCCCGTTGGAGGAGTAGGAGGACAACTGCATTTAATGCGCGAGCAGTTGACTTGACCGGTAGGACCCGGTAAAGTTGGCGGGTTACTATTTTGGGATAAAGTAATCCTGACATTGCGGCCAATCATCTGCAATTACTCCACGGAGCATGGGGAGCATTAAATGAGCATTTAATGCGAGCACTGTAGCTTTTCCGTTTCATAGTCCTAACCGTTGAAGGAATCTTTAAGTTGACTTCCCGGCTTTGTGGATTGCTTCCAAGTGTCAGACCTTCTGGTGTCATTGGCAGAGAACTGATTCAGAGAAGATCATGAGCACTTCTGTTGTTGGTAGCTTACAGAGAACCAGGAGGGTTTCTGTCATGCTAAAGGGTAACAGAGACCCTGACGTTTTCTGTTCCTAGACAGAGAACCAAGATCTTCTGTCTGGAGGACTTCTGGTAGAGAGGCCTTCTGGTAGTCGAATATGCTAAGAACTTTACAAGGGAAAATTCTAATACATAATTTCTAAAGGGGTACTCTACAGTCCTAATTAATATAGCATCATCAAAATCTAAATACAATTATTCCTTTCAGGAAATAAGTAAGGACCATGGCCCTTCCCGACTCTAGAGAGCGGGGTTGGATAGCATGGACTTACATCGTGATCACGGGTTAGGGTGGAATCCGAATCGGAGACCTAACTAGGTTCCGGTAGCGGTAACACATAAGATAGGACCCCGAAGGGCCTTACCTTCCTACGGGATGATGGATATGAGTCCAGGGGCGGGATGTTGGAGTCCGAACCGGGAGCCTCATGAGGTCTCAGACAGCGGTAGCAAGTCCCGTAGAAATAATAAGACCCAAGGGTTGGGTTGTGCAAATGATAAATGAAAAGGAATATATAAGAAGGGCCGTGTGCCGACAAATAAATGAATTTACTTATTATAAAGATAATAAGTGGGAAATATAAATTATTATTTATATTATGATATCCCCTATTTTGAGGGTCTTGGAAATTAAAACGTTGATTATACTTAGTATAGTTGCTATTGTACTTTTCAAATGCTTCCAAGTACTGACCTCCCCTTCACGGGGGAGGCCACCTCACAGTTTCAGGTAGAACTTGAAGGTTGCTACCATTGCCCGTTGCTTCGGGAGGATCAAGGGAAGAAGACGTGGTTCGTGTTTCTTCCGTTCTGTTTTAAAGACAATTACGTTAATGCTCATGGATACTATTTTCTGAATAATTACTTTGGGGGCTTGTATGCCTAGTTATGCCAAGTGTGGCTTGAACAATTGTACTAATGCTTCCGCTGTTTTAAATGCATGTTTTACATTATGTTTTTTTATGGATGTACTATGTGTGAATGATATTCATGACGCCTTGTATAGTATGGATGAGTTGGACTGCGGTTGACTATTCGTACTGTACCGCGGGTTGTTTACGTGTCCGGCTTGGTCAGGGGCGTGACAATTTAATTGGTATTAGAGCCTTAGTCCGTAAACATCATAATGAAGCTTCAAAATTCTTTTTGAAAATGAAATTTAAAACCATGAGCATAAGAAGTTTTGTACTTATAGAACTTTTGGTACTTGAGTTGCAATGTCTCTAATTGTTAAGATGGTACCCTTAGCAATTGGTATGGCGGTGATTTGAGCCAAAAGATGTCTTTAAGTGCCTATCCGTCAATTGACATTTGATACGAGTCTAATGACTCATTCTAAATTTCTTTCAGAAATGGAACGTACCGGGAAGGTTACTCGACGGAACTCGACTAGCTAAGCACCGGGAGGATCCCAACGTGGCAGTCGGGGAGGATCGAGGGTGTCTAGGAGACAAGGCCGTGCAGGCCACTCGCTGACCGTGAGTGACGGTCATGTGGAAACCATAGACGAGCACTATGAGTCCGAGGAGGATTCAACTTACCAACCGGGAACCGAGCCGATTGAGACCCCATATGATGGGGAGTACGACGATGTTAGTGACGAGAGCGATGATAATGAAGCTCTCGAACGGATTGAAGAATTGCTCCGGCAATACCACCAATATCGCCAAAGGCGCCGGGCAAGGCGTGCTTTGGAAGGGGCTTCAAGGAGAGGAAGCCGCGTGACTCCTAGGGAGATCATAGAATCCCGAGGAGGGGGAGGTGCTGAGGTCCCTATAATAAGGATCTCAAAGTACCTCAAAGAGGCAAGAGACTTGGGATGTAAATTGTTTGATGGAACGGGGGACATCTCCGTGGCGGCTGAATGGATCAAAAGATTCAACGAGGCGGCCCTCGACATGCAACTACCACCCAACATGAAGTTGAGAGTAGCCACGAGGCTACTAGAAGGCATGGCGTCCACATGGTGGGATGGAACAAAAGGAAAGTATGGCGAGGCCGTCACTTGGGAGAATTTCCGACAGGAGTTCTTCAGCCAATACTACTTCGACTTCGAGGTGAACTTGAAGAGGAGGGAGTACACGAATTTGACCCAAGGAGGTGAATGTACGGTGAAGGAACTTGAGCACAAATTCAGAAAGCTTGCTGAGTTCATACCGGAGTACATTTGTGATGAAAACCGGATGGTGAACCATTTCTGGGATGCCTTGGACCTTGACATACGCGAGAGGGCAACACAATTGCCTAATATGACGTTTAGTCAAGTGGTTGAACAAGGCTTGAAGGGGGGAGAAAGAGTGGGAGGAAAGAAAACGAAGGAATGCCGAGGAGGCAAAGAAAAGAAAATGGGAGAACCATGGCCCTCAAGGTTCTAACAAGAAGGGGAACCACGGGGGAGGCGGATCTTTCAAAACCCCTGCACCACCGGTAAGGGGAAATCAAGGCCCGAGCGGGCAAAACTCTGGGTCACAAGGCTCGGGCGTGAAGAAGTGCAACAATTGCAAGAAGAACCACTTTGGCAAGTGCCGCGATCCCCCGAGGTGTTATCAATGCGGGGAGGTCGGGCATTTGAAAGTGAGTTGCCCACAACTTGGGCGAGCCATGGGGGCCGGACCAAGTAGTGGAACGACGGTGAGCAGGAATCGAACCAGAGCACCAAGTGCGAGCGGTGGACACGGTGGGGCGAGTGCAAGCAACGCACCATCCGTAAATCAAGGAAGGACCCAAGCTCGGGTCTATGCTATGACGGAGGCGGATGCTCGTGCCAACACGGACTCCGTTGCGGGAACACTAAAGATAAACGGGAGAGACGCAAGGATCTTTATTGATACCGGGGCGCAACGATCATTTGTGAGTGAGGCGTTCGCCAGCGGATTCAACGGACCACTTGTATCGATGACTCAAACCCTATTGGTATCCACGCCTCTAGGGGATGATATCGAAAGAGATAACCACTACCCATCGTGTGAGGTGGAGGTGGAGGGATAGAACTTGACGTGTGATTTCGTACCGCTGAGTATGATCGAGTTTGATGCAATCCTCGGGATGGATTGGCTTGAGAAACATCATGCTAGGGTCGATTGCTACACAAAGATTCTTGAACTCGAAAGCGGTGAAGGGTTGACCTTACGCTTTGAGGGAGATAGAGGCAAATCAAACAGTTGTATCATATCCGCCGTGAGGGCGAGGAATATGATGAGAAAGGGATGCCACGCATATCTAGCATATGTGGTGGACAAAACCAAAGAGGAGGTAGACATCAATGATGTGAGGATAGTGTGCAAGTATCCGGATGTCTTCCCAAAAGACTTGCCAGGACTTCCACCCGATAGGGAGATTGAGTTCGTGATCGAGGTTGAACTCGGCACCAAACCAATCTCTATACCGCCATACAGAATGGCACCCGCTGAACTTAATGAGTTGAAAACCCAATTGCAAGAGCTATTGGATAACGGTTTCATAAGTCCGAGTCACTCCCCGTGGGGAGCACAGGTCCTTTTCATGAAAAAGAAAGATGGAACACTTCGAATGTGCATTGACTATCGTCAACTGAACAAGGTCACAATCAAGAATAGGTATCCCTTGCCTAGGATTGATGACTTGTTTGATCAGCTCCGAGGAGCGACGGTATTTTCGAAGATTGACTTGAGGTCGGGGTACCACCAACTGAAGATAAAGGAAGATGACATACCGAAAAGTGCATTCCGCACGAGGTATGGTCATTTCGAGTTCCTAGTTATGTCGTTCGGGCTAACCAACGCCCCGGCGGCATTTATGGACTTGATGAACCGAGTATTTCATAAATACTTGGACCGGTTTGTGATTGTGTTCATAGATGATATCTTGATTTACTCAAAGAGTGAAGAAGAGCATGAGGAGCACTTGATACTTGTTCTTGAGACACTACGGGAGAAGCAACTCTATGCCAAATTTTCCAAATGTGAATTTTGGCTAAGGGAGATAGGCTTTCTCGGGCATGTGGTCTCAGGATCAGGGATTGCCGTAGATAACAAGAAGATTGAGGCCATTACAAAGTGGGAGAGGCCAAAGAACGTCAAGGAAATTCGTAGCTTCCTTGGATTGGCAGGGTACTACCGAAAATTTGTGGAGAAGTTCTCAGTGTTGGCATCGCCATTGACAAAGCTCACTCGAAAAGGGGCCAAGTTTGTATGGGATGACCGATGTGAGAAGGGATTCCTTGAACTGAAGAAGAGATTGACCGAGGCACCGGTACTCACACTACCCAAACAGGGTGTGGGGTACGATGTCTACAGCGACGCAAGCATCCAAGGGATTGGATGTGTCTTGATGCAGAATGGGAGGGTAATTGCCTATGCTTCACGACAGTTGAAGAAGCATGAGGTAAAATATCCCACTCATGACTTAGAGCTGGGGGCAGTGGTGTTCGCATTGAAGATTTGGAGACATTATCTCTACGGGGAAACATGTCATATATACACCGACCACAAAAGCCTGAAGTACGTGTTTACTCAGAAAGAGTTAAACATGAGACAGAGACGGTGGATGGAGTTGATAAAAGACTACTATCTAGTTATCGAGTACCACCCCGGTAAAGCCGACGTGGTAGCGGATGCCCTGAGCCGAAAGAATTCGTCTGGGGCATTGTTGACTAGTTTGAGGGCATTGAGAGCCTGATTGGAGGTATCTAGTGATGGTGCTTTGTTAGCTAGATTCGAGGTGAGACCTACATTACTTGTTGAAATCAGGAAGGGTCAAGAAACCGATGAAGAACTTATGAAGATCCGTGAACGCATGCTAGAGGGACCGGTTGAGGATTTCAGGGAGAGAGACGATGGTCTCTTATTATTTCGTGACCGAGTGTGCGTACCGTCGGATGATAGGCTCCGAAAGTCCAACTTAGAGGAGGCTCATTCATCGGCGTATGCCATGCATCCGGAAGGTACGAAAATGTACCGTGATTTGAAAGAAAGTTACTGGTGGTCGGGTATGAAGAGAGAAATAGCCGAGTACATCAGTAGGTGTCTTACTTGTCAGCAAGTTAAGGCAGAACATCAGCATCCAGCTGGGTTATTACAGCCACTTTCCATTCCTGAATGGAAGTGGGAACACGTGACTATGGATTTCGTGGTAGGGCTGCCACGGACGATTAAGAACTACGACGTCGTATGGGTTGTGGTCGATAGGCTCACGAAAAGTGCACACTTCCTACCTATCAACACCACTTATGCACTGGAGAGGTTAGCCAAGTTGTATGTGGACGAGATCGTGAGGCTACATGGGGTTCCGATAACCATTGTATCCGATAGAGATCCGCGATTCACATCACGATTTTGGCCGATGTTCCAAGAATCTATGGGGACAAAGTTGAAATTCAGTACAGCTTTTCATCCACAAACGGATGGGCAATCTGAGCGGGTTATTCAGATATTAGAGGATATGCTGAGAGCTTGTGCATTGGAGTTCCAAGGGAGTTGGGACAACCATTTGGCACTTGTGGAGTTTGCCTATAACAACAGTTATCAGGCGAGTATAGGCATGCCTCCATACGAGGCATTGTATGGGAGGAGATGTCGTACACCTTTGTGTTGGGACGAGGTTGGCATGGCCAAACTCGAGAGCACGGAATTGGTGGAAATCACCAAGTCAAAGGTGAAGATGATTCGTGATAGACTTAAGGCGGCACAGGATAGACAGAAGAGCTATGCCGATAAGCGCCGAAGAGCCTTAGAGTTTAAGGTTGGAGATGAGGTATTTTTGAAAGTTTCACCTTGGAAAGGAATCATCCGATTTCAGAGCCGAGGGAAACTTAACCCACGCTACATAGGGCCATTTGTGATTCTTGAAAGAATTGGGGCCGTAGCATACCGATTACAGTTGACTCTGGAATTGGAGAAGATACATAATGTATTCCATGTGTCTATGCTTAAGAAGTATATTCCGGATCCATCTCATGTACTAGAAAAACCACCCGTAGAAATACAGGAAGACTTGAACTGCGCCGTACAACCGGTAAGGATACTTGATAGGCAAGTAAAGAAGCTAAGAAGCAAGAAAGTTCCAATGGTTAAAATCCTTTGGAAGAGTGACCGAGTTGAAGAAGAAACTTGGGAGACTGAAGCTTCGATGAAGGAACAGTATGCATTTCTGTTTGGATAATCGTTGTGAATTTCGGGGACGAAATTCCCGTTAAGGGGGGGTGAACTTGTAGCACCGTCCCCAACCATATTTACTTTTAGTAAATTATGTAATAAACCTTGAAGGATGGTTTATGTAGTTGCGTAATTGTTAAATTTTATTATTTCTTTAACGTGAATAGTAAATTGCATGTGGGGCCCACAGCGAGAACGGGGACCGCCCGATAATTCCCGAACCACATATTATATTCATCTTGGTCTAGATGACATCTATATAGTAGTGGACATTTTATTTGGGCCATAGGAAGGGCATGGAGTTGACCGGTTGGTCAAACGGGGCCCAATTACCGATATTGGTAATTTAGCGGATAACAGCCCGAAGTTAGTTTCGGAGACTCCTAAATTAATGTTGGGGAATATAAATCTATTCTAAAGGCCCATAACTATTAAGAATGCGAGACATATTTTATTTGGCCCGATAAAATAAAATATAATTAAAACGGACCGAGAAATACAACTTTCAGGGCCGATTGTACACACCGGGACATAATGGGATGACCTCCCACATAAGTGGGGGCCACCCCACGTTTTTATGGGTGCTGATTGATCAAATAATGGGGGAGGGGAGCAGCCAAACGGGCTGGTACGCACAAGGGAGAGGGAGGAAGTCTCCTTTGAGACAAAAGCATGTTAGGGTCCTATCTCACACAAATCATTTGTGTTGATTGAGAAGGCACCCTCTCCACCCCTACCCTCATTTGACCGACACAAGAGGAGAGAAGCTCCAGGAAACCAAACTCCCAAGACCCCATTGAGGAAGAACAAGCTAGGAAGTCCATGGAGGAGAGCTAGGCTTGAGGTAAGAACACCAAATAGCTCTTTAACTAGTTTTTTGAGTATGATTTGTTAAGAAATCATATGGTGGATTAAACCATGACTTCTACACGTTTAAAAGTGTAGAATATTGATATAAAGTGGTGGTAATTAACTTAGAAGAGTTGGTGGATCGATAGGAGTCGAAATCGCCGGAAACCGCCACATATAGGAAGTTGTTCGTGTTGCAGGAGGACGAACGTCGCCCGGCTTTCGTGAAAGCCGCCCGGCTTTTGCCCAGGCAGTCCAGTTTTGCCTTGTTATCGGTTTAAAACGAGGACTAATCGGGGGGCTCAACAAAGGCGACTATTTCAGCACATCATAAGGTGAGGATGGCTAGCTATATTGCTTATAATTAGTGAGTTAATTTCATGAGATTACCGAAGGTAATTAAATGTGTTTTTTATGGATTATTAATGATTAATAATGCCTAAGAATGAAAAGACAAATGTCTAAAGAAAAAGGAGCATGATATACAAATTTAAGAGTAAATTGTGTATGATCATGTGTTATGAATAGGTTGACTTGAAAGTGGAATTAATTATGAAACATATGTTGAAATATACTTTCTCTTCATATTAGAATATATGAGTGATTAAAAGTGATATTTTGAATATTGAGATAAATGACATTTTCAAAGGAAAATCAGTTGGAATAGTCTATATGACTATGAGTTGAGAACTTGGTTCATTGGTATGAATTTGACTAGTATTAAGATACTAGTTGGACATTAAAATGAAATGTTGTTAAGATTGATCCTAAGATTGGATTGTGAAATGTTATGCCGTAAGTAGTCTTGAGGGATGCTTTAAGGTATGAAAGTATGAACTCTAGGTTATACTAGGGGTAGGCCTTAAGGGATACCCAAGGTAAAGTAAGTAATCAATTGATCCTAAGTATAGGATTGGCCTACGGGTGTATTCGGTAGTCCTTGTGGATAGCCGGTCAAATTATGGAAATAAGTAAGGACCATGGCCCTTCCCGACTCTAGAGAACGGGGTTGGATAGCATGGACTTACATCGTGATCACGGGTTAGGGTGGAATCCGAATCGGAGACCTAACTAGGTTCCGGTAGTGGTAACACATAAGATAGGACCCCGAAGGGCCTTACCTTCCTACAGGATGATGGGTATGAGTCCAGGGGTGGGATGTTGGAGTCCGAACCGGGAGCCTCGTGAGGTCTCGGACAACGGTAGCAAGTCCCGTAGAAATAATAAGACCCAAGGGTTGGGTTTTGCAAATGATAAATGAAAAGGAATATATAAGAAGGGCCGTGTGCCGACAAATAAATGAATTTACTTATTATAAAGATAATAAGTGGGAAATATAAATTATTATTTATATTATGATATCCCCTATTTAGAGGGTCTTGGAAATTAAAACGTTGATTATACTTAGTATAGTTGCTATTGTACTTGTCAAATGCTTCCAAGTACTGACCTCCCTTCACGGGGGAGGCCACCTCACAGTTTCAGGTAGAACTTGAAGGTTGCTACCATTGCCCGTTGCTTCGGGAGGATCAAGGGAAGAAGACGTGGTTCGTGCTTCTTCCATTCTGTTTTAAAGACAATTACGTTAATGCTCATGGATACTATTTTCTGAATAATTACTTTGGGGGCTTGTATGCCTAGTTATGCCAAGTGTGGCTTGAACAATTGTACTAATGCTTCCGCTGTTTTAAATGCATGTTTTACATTATGTTTGTTTATGGATGTACTATGTGTGAATGATATTCATGACGCCTTGTATAGTATGGATGAGTTGGACTGCGGTTGACTATTCGTACTGTACGGCGGGTTGTTCACGTGTCCGGCTAGGTCGGGGGTGTGACATCTATGCCCTCGGGTTCCGGCGGTATCGCTTCCTGGGGGAAACAGATGAAAAGTATCTGGCGCTTGATGGAGCCTCCAGGGTTTTAGGAGGTAGCAGCCGAGGGCATCTTCATTTGCGTACTTAGCATACATTTTCTATCTCTTTTTGTATTTTCATTTACTGATGACCCGTCGTCCTAACCCTTTACTGTTTTGCAGGTATCCCGATCTCCAAGATGAAAGTCAGGGGGCTTGCTGATCTGAAGAAAAAGTCCTCCAAAATCCCGAAGTGGACGGATGCGGGCATCTAGAAGCCCGCCGATGACTTTTTTAAGAAGTCCGAGGGGCCGTCGACGGTCCCTAGTGCTGATGTCGCCGCCGCCGCGAAGAGGAAGGCCGCGGGCAAGGCTCCCGAGGGGAAGAGGCCCAAAAAGGGAGATACCGGGAAGAGGGATCCTCCCGTGGTGATCATAGATGAGTGCTCCTCCTCCGGGACGCATGTGGAGATGCCAGTGGCTGAAGTGCCGATGGGTGTTGGGGAGCCACCCTCCGAGGTTTTGCAGGTTTCTCTCCCGAGGGGAACAGCCGTGATGAACTGCACGGCGGATCCGAGGGTGCTTCTGAGGGGCATGACCCCTGAGATGGACAGAGCCAATCTCGGGGCGGATGATGACGTGGCCCTCGAGGACAAGATCCTCTGGTCTTTCCTCACTGTAAGTTTCTTCCCTGTTACCGTTCTTCCTTGCGTTAGGATATACTGCATAGTTTTCCTAACTCCTTTGTATCTTACAGGCTTGCATTGCCCTCGGCGAACAGGCCCGGAGGCTGGAGGAGTGGCGCCTGCACAAGGCTGAGCATGACGCGAAGATGAAGGAACTTGTCCGCCAGAACTCTGATGCCATCAGGCAGATGGCTGCGCTGGAGGAGAGCCTTCGACAGATGACATTGCGGGCGGAGGCCGCTGACCGGGGCAAGGCCGAGGTTGAGAGGTCCGCAACTGAAGCCCTCGAGAAGGCTGCCAAGGAGGTCGAAGCCGCCAAGGCGCGAGAGGAGGCCATCTCCGGATTCTTGGCGGAGGGGTGGAAAGCTGAGGGGCACAAACCATGGCTGTTCTCGGTTGTGGAGTCCTCTGTTGATGAGTGGTGCGACGGGCCCGGTGTGGAGTGGGTTTCCTGGAAGGGCCAGCAATATTATGATGGAGGTGAGTTCTTTACTCAGGCCCTCATCTACCGGAGGATGGCCCGTAATCTTAAAATCGACCCGAAGGACTTCGACCCAGCAGCGTATGGCCTCCCTCCCCTTCAGCCAGATGTTTGTGTTCCCCTCCCTCCAGATGTCCAAAGGCCAGACCTAGAAGACACAGAGCTGATGAAGGAGGCCGAGGGCGATGGTGAGGAGGCTGGAGTAGAGGTCACTTCGAAGCCTGCTGAGGAAGCAAAGGCTGAGTGAAATTATTCTTTAGCGATTTTTGTACAGTTTTGTAATGAACATCTGCGTACTTTCGGCCTCGGCCATTCTGTAATACACATTTCAACTATTCCTTCCTCTTGATGAATGAATGTCTGCCTTCGGGCTTTTGTACCTAATTCGTTTTCCTTTGAATGTTTTTCTTTGAATGTATGCCTTCGTTTTCTTTGAATGTATGCCCTCGTTTGTTTTGAATGTATGCCTTCGTTTTTCTTTGTGAATGAATGTATGTTTGTGCGGTATTCTGGCCGAGGGGCCAACTTTTAGGACTTAGAAAATATTTCTCTAAGTATAGTGCCTCCTGTAGCCCTCGGCTACTAGGCCCGTTTAGTCATCTGAATATCTCACCGAGGGCCACACGTTCAGGAATTAGAAATTTTTCCAAGTGTTGCTTGTCACATGCCCTTCGTCCTACGCCTTCTCTTAGTAGTATTGAATAGCTTGGCCTTCATTGCATGATGGGTTGGCCTAGGGCCAACTATCTAGGGCTTGAGACATTTTCCATATTTCATGGTGAATAGACCCTTCGATTTGTAGTATCCTGAGTGAGAGATCCCTCGGTGAGTAGAAGTTGCCTTCGATCTTTGTTGATCAGAAGAGCCTTCAGCCCTTATCATGATCCGAAGGTGCCGATGGGGATGTAGGTGCCTTCGGCATTACTTGAAATGTTGTTTTGTGAACGTATCAAGTTCTATATGATTTGAACCTTCGGGTTTTGATGTATCCGGAGGCAATCAAAAAGTGGACCTAGTCATTTGTTGATGATACTTGTTGAATAGTATCCTTGGTAATTAGGAGCTTCCAGGTGCCGAAGGTGTTCCCGTGGGGAGCCCTCGGTATGTTCCCATGAATTTGTTGGAGTGGTGTACTCCCCTTCAGGTGCCGAAGGTGTTCTCGCTGAGTCTACTCCCCTTCACCACCTTTTTTTTGGTAGTGAAGGGAAGGCTTCAAGAAACTTGGTTTCTTGGCAAGGCTTGGCCTATCGGGAGGTAATAGAATACACCATTAGCTCCCCCCTCGGGTTAACCTTCCGAGCTCTGAGGGGATCGAGGGTCGTTTCCTGGGCACAAGACATGGTCTGTAGCCTGCCTCCCCTTGGGAGATGGCACGGAAAGCGCCTCAGTTTTGAAAGTCGTCCCCTCGGTGCCAGAATTTCCTGGGCACGGAGCGTTTCGATTTGGAATTCGAATCCTGGACATATTAGATGCCTGCCAATCCCTTGGGGAAATGGCGCGGAAAGCGTTCCGTTTTTGAAAGTCGAATCTCGGGCATATTACTTGCCTGTCATACCTTTGGGGTAGTGACGCGGAAAGCGTTTCAGGGAAGGGTTTTTATTTGCACACTGGTTGCAAATGGCCGGGGGCACTACGTGCTACCGGCACCGAGAGGTGGCGCCTTCGGTATATGCATCCTCGAGGGGTACGGCTTTAGAAATAACACTTGGTGTTTGTTTCGGTATACGGCCCCCGGTACTTGGTACCGAGGGGTCTTCTGTAAAAAACATTTGGTGTTTTTACTCATTTGTCGTAGGTGATTGAGGTGTATACCCTCGGCACTTGGTACCGGAGGGTCTTCAAAGGAAACACTTGGTGTTTTTCTTCCGTTTGTTGAAAGTTGATAGTAGTGTATCCCCCCGGCATTGGGTGCTGAGGGGTCTTCTGTAGAAACACTTGGTGTTCTCTTCTACGTTGTGGGTGGCAGTATAGTCTACCCTCGGCACTTGGTACCGAGGGTTCTTCCTTGTGATCGGCCTTGGGCCAGGGGTTGATATGAGGGCTTGGCCGCTCATAAGAGTCTCGTTCCATGTTCTTGGTGTCTTCAATATGCCTTCATTCTTCAAAAATTAGAGGCCTTGGGCCGTGAAATAATACATTCACTACATATGAGGGCTTGGACGCTCTAATGTTATTGATAAAATTTAACTAAGTGATGTACTTTCCAGTGTCTAGGGACCTCGGTCCCATTGGGGCGTTTTAGTTTGTAAGTTCCTGGTTTGAAGACGGCCGCCACAATGTAGGGGCCTTCGAACTTCGGTGCCATCTTCCCGCCCTCGGTTGGCTGGCTGGCTTCCCTTCTTCTGAGGACATAATCCCCCACTTGGAATTCCCGGGAGCGGACTTTGGCGTCAATGTAACTCTTCACTTGCCTTCGGTAGTTTTCCGCGCGTATGAAGGCTTGCTCTCGGCGTTCTGAAATAAGGTGAAGGTCGAGGGCCATATTGTCGTCGTTGACCTCGGGGTCATACTGTGTGACCCTTCGGGCCGGAAGAGTTACCTCAGTGGGTGCCTTGGCTTCAAATCCGTAGCAATGGGAGAAGGGTGTCTCGCCTGGTTCTCGCCGAGGGGTGGTACGGTAGGCCCATAAGATGTTGTGGAGCTCTTCTACCCAACCACCCCCTTCGGCCTCCAGTTTCTTCTTTAGGCCCTCGAGCAAGTTCCTGTTGGCGTTCTCCACTTGACCGTTGCCTTGAGGGTAGGCAACGGATGAGAAGGTGTGTTTGATGCCCCATGCCTCTAGGAGGGCACAGAAGGGGGCTGCCTCAAACTGAGTCCCATTGTCGGAGATGATTTGCTGGGGGGACGCCAAACCTTGTGAGGATGTTCTTGAGAACAAAATGACGGCACCTGGCCTAAGTAATGCTGGCGAGGGGCTCAGCTTCCACCCATTTGGTGAAGTAGTCGATGGCGACGATAATGTACCTGTTGTTGGAGGTACCCCTCGGCAGAGGGCCCACAAGGTCTATGCCCCATCGAGCGAAGGGTATGGATGTGCTAACGGGGGCATAGTTGACCGCTGGTCTGCCGGGGGCTTTCTGGAAGCGTTGGCATGTGGTTCACCTTCGGGCGAGATCTGCACAATCCCGGGCCATCGTAGGCCAAAAGTAGCCCTAAATTATTGGCCTTCGGGACATGGAGAAGGGTCCCTGGTGAGCTGAACAAGTGCCACTGTGCACTTCCGCCATCGCAACTTCGGCTTCATCTTGATGAAGGCACCGAAGTAATGTCTCGTTGTACGATCTTTTGTAAAGCCTTCCGTCTTCGATAGTGTAGCTAGGAGCCCTCAGCTTTGCTAGCTTGGCACGGGCCTCATCCTCGGGCAGTTGCGCTGTGGTGATGAAGGCGACAATGTCTGAGATCCGATCTTCTTGCCTTTGTTGTATGTGCATGATAGGGCTAGCATGTATGCTGGAGAGGCTGAGCTCCTCGATCTTGGCAATCTTTGAGATATGCTCAGGGGATTCGGCCGAGAGCTTTGATAAAATGTTGGCCTCGGAGTTTTGAACCCTCAATATTTGAGTAAGAGAGTGTGCCTCAAATACCTTAAGCAACTCCTTGGCCGCTTCTTTGTACTGCTTCATTCTCCCTTCCTTGGCTTCGTACTCCCCGGAAATTTGGCCGACAACTAATTTGGAGTCGCACTTGACGTGGATCTGTCGGGCCTTCATGTTAGCTGCCAGCCGAAGGCCACAGAGAAGGGCCTCGTATTCGGCTTCATCGTTAGAGACTTTAAAAGAGAAGCGGATTGCGTAATAGGCCCGGAAGCCTTCGGGTGAGATGAGAACCACCCCTCCTCCACATGCCTTGACGGCGAAGGAGCCGTCGGTGTAGAGGGTCCACCAATCGTCCGAGGGGGCCGAGGGCTCCTCGTCCGTGGCTGATCTTGCTGTACATTCCGTCACGAAGTCCGCTAGGGCTTGGCCCTTGATGGAGGGCCTAGGACGGATGTCGATGTTGTATTGGCTCAGGAAGACAGC